>JAUMJM010000050.1:10620000-11240000 GCA_033558235.1 Neomorphus geoffroyi
CATACAAGTAGCATCCTTTTGTTCTTGTTTGCATTTCAGATTTGGTTGGTCCATGAAGCTGTCTGACTGCATTTCCCGAGAAAGTTCAGAAGCAGATTCCTTTCCAATTTATAAATCCTTATTGCACTGTACAGTTTAACTTATGTCTCCTTCCCCTCAAAGAGTCTAGTACATTTATTTTCCTACCTCACTGGAGTCTGATGGTTTTCCAGCTGGGATGCTTTTCACCGAACTCTCTAGCTGAGCCATCATTACCCTGAAGTAAACTGGGAATGTCTGCCTGTGGAGGAAGTGAGAGCAAAACTAAAAGTTAGTTCCGGGCATCTAGATAAGACTTTTGTCCCCAGAACCACGTGGAAAACTTGAAGGTTACCCAGCTGGGCATCTTTCTCCATAGGAAGTCACAGGAGACTGACTGTACATCCAATAAGCATGTCTAGTGCAGCCCCGTGGCCCAGGCAGATGTAGAATCCTGGGAAGTCACTACTGCTTCCCCAGTATGAACCACCCACAGAAAACACCAACTTCTTTGTAGCTCTGGGTGCGCACAGTGAAAGGTTTGCAGCTCTCAGCCCAAGATGATTTTGGTAGTTTCAAAGAGCAGGAAATTTGACCATCCTGCATAAACCATGCTTCCAAATTCCTGTGGTAGAAGCAGAAACCCCCCTGAATCCATGCTTCCAAACTCCTATGCTGGGAGCAGAAACACCCCGAATGTGCTTTTGCACACTGCATGCCAGCCCAGGCCTCTAAGGTGAACTTTTGGAGTGCTTTACACTATCACAGTAGCACAGAAAGAGGCAATATACCTGACAACAAGCAGCAGTTCATTCTCCAATTAAAGTGGCTCACAAATAATAAACTCATGACTGTGTTGATGCACAAGGACATAAAAGTCAATTCCACATTGACATAAAAGCTAATCAAAAGCAAATGCATTGGGTACTGCCAAAACTATGCTCACAAATGGCCAGAGTAGTCTGCAGCAGTACTAACACGAAACCACAACAGACCATGAAACAAGAAAATGAAATATTATTGCCACTGTGCATCTCATGAAATCCAAAATTTCTATTAATATAATTACCTGCTTAGTGTACAATAAGTAGAAGAACATCCATCTTTGGCAGAGTTGATCAATTCAGCCACACCAACACTGGAGATTTCTTCTATAGCTTTCAGAATGTTATCTGTGTGCTCCAGGTAGACGCTACAACCAAACCCAGTTTAGTTCATCAGTAAATATTATGCAGAATAAAACAGCAAGTTCTTGAACATTGCCCCGCCTGCAACACGTGGCCTAAAATTGCCAACCTTATTCTTACACTATTCTTACTCTTAGGGAACAGCTAAGCAAACAGGACATACTTAAGTTCACAGGCCCTGAGTGCTGAGGGAGGTGGCTGATGTCATTGTAAGGCTACTCTCAATTATCTCTGAATGATCATGGTGACTGGGAGAGATTCCCGAGGGTAGGTGGAAAGCAAATGTCACTCCTGTCTTCAAGAAGGGCAAGATGAAGGTCCCAGGGAACTACAGGCCAGTCAGCCTTAATCCCTAGGAAAGTGATAGAACAACTATCCTGGAAACCATTTCCAGGTACACGAAGGACAAGAAGGTGACTGCAAGTAGTCAGTGTGGATTCACCAAGAGGAAGTCATGTTTGACCAGTTTGATAACCTTTGATGAAATTACTGGCTTGTAGATGAGGGGAGAGTAGTGGGTATTGTCTACCTTGACTTCTAAGTCTTTCAACACTCTCTCCTGTAAAATCCTCATAGAGTAGCCATTGAATTATGGTCTGGATGAGCACACAGTCAGGTGGATTGAAAACTGGCTGAAGAGCCAAGCTTAGAGGATTAGTTGGTTAGCTTAGAGCCAAGCTTAGAGGGTTAGCTTAGAGCATAGTCCTGGGCAGACTGCTCTAGTTCACCCTGCTGGAGCAGGGTGTTGGAACAAGTTGATCTTCAGAAGTGCCTTCCAACCTCAACCATTCTGTGGTTCTCTGTATTTCACCCAATACTCATTCGTGCTGTCCTTGACTTTAACGAGAGCTGATTTGCTTCAGTTTAGTGAAAACAAAACCAGACTTTTTAGTCCAGATCCACACTTACACCTGTATGTACGCACGCATACACGTGTAGATGTGTTGATGGATACTAACAAGCTACAGTCTAGAAAACACAAGGTGTCTAAACATGCTTCTACAGCCAATGGTTAACAGCCATCTTCCTATCACTCACTGTCTTTTAATGCCATAGAAACAGTGCTTTATAGCAAACTGTGTAACCATGAGAGTTATGATTGAGAGGGGTCTTCCCTCTGAAGCAACAGTAATTGTTAGAAAAAGAGTGTCTGGTGCTTGAGCCTTACCAGAGCAGAGTGTGCAGTGCACTGTTGAACTGGCTGCCCTTCTCTCGGTCTCCACCGGGCTTCACCCATGACCGGCAGAGGAACTGCTTTGCTACTGAAGCTGTAAGAGATAAGGGATAACTTACTGAAGGAAGAAGCCAAGACAAGCTCCTTCTTCCATATAAAGGCAGTGTATCCAAATGGCTTTTTGAAATACCACAATATCGCTACCCCTCAACGTGCCTGAACTTTGGTAAGTCAGAATGCATTTCCTCTAAAAAGCAGTAAGGTCACAAGGACATGTATCATGGGAACAAAATATATGCACACCCAGTGTGTTCCTGCTCTGCAAACCCCATTCACATAGAATTACGGAATCACAGAATTGGGTTGGGTGGAAAGGGACCTTAAAGCCCATCCAATGCTTGTCTCTTGCAGAAATGTTTAAAACCCTGCCATGCTCAGCCCAGAGTTCTCCCAAGGTGGGACTGTTTAAAATAGTAAAATAATCTCAAAGTAAGCAATTTAAAATTCTGAGTGGATGTGGGGATCTGAGAAGGACAAATTCTAGAGGTGTCTTAGCATGACAAGGTATGGCTCAGAGAGATGATTGTCTGGAGTCTTTATTTCAGTATGTGACAAAGTGGAGACCAGCTCGTTTTCTTGTATATTCCCTTCAAGCATTTCTATGTCTTATCTGCTTGAATGCTGTTCCTCTTACAAGAACAGGTCCTAATCCTTGAGAAGAGCTCTCTTAATTGAAAACATGCATTGTGTGGGCTTAAGAACATATAGATTTTCCTCTCTCTGCTCTGAAGTAACAGCTGCATTTGCAGTTCATGTCCATAATTTTGGGGAATGAGCTGTCACAGACATCTGTACATACACTTGGAAGCTACATATGATTAAGCCTCTGATCACCCCCATAATCAGTGATTAAACTGGTACCCAAACTGAACAGCAGGCTTGTTCTTAGAATTCTTAAAAGCTGTGAGGCTCTGATTTTAAAAAACACCAGCTAAGATAGCTGGAGTCTGCATTCCTGCACATGACTGAGGTACGGCAGAACAGATTCCAAAGAGGTTCCAGTATATTTACTGCTGTTCCTTTTACTAATGGCTAGGAATGTTCACTCAGTGACATCACTAGGATATCAAAGGGAAAGCTCTCCTTCAAAAGATGCTCTCTAGAGACAGAACTCAAAATTTACAGGCAAAAGACAACAGAAAAACTAATCTGAGTTTAGAGATTCTTCACACATTACCCATTTTGTCTTTCTTCCAGCCAGCCATTGGTTTCTCAGCGATGGCAATCAGGAGCTCAGTGAGGATGAATGCACAGTGGAAACTGGGAACACTCTGCTGGAAATTCAGTAGGTAGTGAAAACTCTCACTGAGAATGACAGGAAAGGGAAAAAGTGAAAACAGTGTAAGCAGGGCAGTCTCCTAAAAACACTTAAAAAGGAAGGAATTATTAGATCATCTCAGATCCAGGGTCTCCCTAACCCAGTATTTTGTCTCTGGCAGTGCCCTTCTGAAGAGGTGCTCAATCATGAGCAGATAAAACTCAGCCACTGAGAAACTTCTCTCAAGCCCCAGTCACTCTAAATCTAGCAACATCTTTATATTTTGTGCTTGCCTAGTGTTGCTGTAGGCATTTTAACTAACCAGAACATTCTCCTTCTGTGAATCCTACTAATCTCCTCATCTCAAATAGCATACAAACAAATGAGATCCATAGATTAAAGTGTATTTTATCATTCAGTAGCACCTATTCATTAGGTTTGACAGCACTGCCATTCAATTAAATACAAAGCTCTGTTTGAAGCTAGTATGGTCTCCATGAGAGCTCCCAAACACATTTACCCGTAATGCCCACACAAAACAGGGAAAACTGCCTGCAATTCATCCCTTTCAGAGCTTGGGAAATACTGACTATACCTTATCAGCTCCTCAAGAAGAAGAAACTCTGTCTCTCCTGGCTTTAGCCTGTCTGCAAGCATCTGGAGAGCTGACTTTAGCAAGTCAGTATTTTCATGCTGAGAAAAACCATTCCTGAGGGAGGAAAAAAAAAAACCAATTCATCATCAGACTAGAAGGAAGAGAGGTTTCAGGTGCAAAAGCATATATGGGCTGATTTTTGCAATACAGAAAATAAAGAAGCTGGATACTTAACAGCCGCCCTGAAGTACGAAAGATACAAGAAGACACAAAAAACTGAAAACTGAATGGGAAACCCCATGTACAAGACAGGTAGACTCAAAAACATCCAACATTCACACTGGCTAATGAGAAAATGCCAAATCCAGGAACAGTCAGGAGTGGATCAGGGTCCTTGAAGCTCCAGTAGTGGCCAATAGGAGAGGCAGACCTCAGATGCCTTGTACACGGTTACTACTGGTTCTGATAGACAACAAAGGCAAACAAGATCACACAGATCTAAATTAGGGTTCAGAAAAACCTTCTGTGATGCTATCTTGGATTATATTAGCAGATGTAAAGATCAAATCAAGGCTGCACAAGCATTGTTGAGTTTGACATTCTGAATCTAGTTTGAGTGCATCAGCAGCAATCGTCAATGAAGTACACATCCATCTGTTCCTACTGGCAAAAGGAATTCTTTCATCGCTCCGGATCCAGGCAGGGACAATTTAGCAAAGGATGAGGAGACTTACTGGGTAAGAAATTCCAAGATCCCAAGGCAGAAGGGAAGTCGCACAGCTAGGTGTGCCAGTGTGCCACTGATGCTGCTCGAGCCAAAAGCACATTGAATTCTGTCCAGCTCAGTGCTTTATCACCTACAGTTTTAGTTCAGCTAAGGATCAGGCAATGAAGCTTGAGATAACTATAAAGTGCTTAAAAGTCTCCAATCACTGCAGTGTGTTGTTCTGCATGGCTGACAGACAGTTGTACCCAACTGGGTACAAGCACATTAAAGAAAAGGAACAGGAAGAGGAAGCAATAAATGGACTTTGCTCATTTAGGTGACTGTAATTTTTTGTTTGAACTCACCAAGCAAATAGGGAGCGAAAAGTTAATAACAGCTGTTGGTAACAAGAGCACATCAGTTGGTGCTCCTGGATGTTCACTCCTGGTTCATCCTCCACACCAACAACTGCCTGTGACACAGAACAAATATTTTATTAAACACTATTTCAAGGAAAGATAAAGGCACAAGAATCCATTTCTGTAAATTCCATCTTTAAAAAACCCAAAGAAAACAAAGCGACTCTTTTTCCCACAAATAAAACTAAAAATACCTTTAGAGGTGACAACACTTGACAGTTTTTTGAGTCAAAATTCCTGCCCACTGACCTGGAAGTAGTTGTGCATGTTCTCCATGTGATTACACAGCGGCTTCAGTAAGTCGACTACACACATAGCAACTTCCTTGGGGGATCTCTGACACAGGTGAGAAAAGCCGATATCCTTGTAGCCTCTTTCCTGCAGCAAACCCAAAAGGTCAAAGTCACTTCATCAGCCTTAATTGAGAATAACTTCGCATCAAGAGCTACCTCTTAAACTGCTTCGGAGCAGTGCAGTTCCTGATGTCATACACTCTGTCAGAACGGGTCATGGAGTAAGAAAGCTGGCTTCTGCTGAACAGTCAGCATCAACTCAGACAAGCAGATAACATTCGATGAAGAGAATAATACTGCTGTGACATGCAGCTCTTTCACAGAATCACTTTTGAAAGAGCAATTGCTGCTCTGACACACAGTTGGGCATCAGACTCCATTTAACTGTTAGGTTAAAACAATTCTGAAAAACACTTCTCTCAGGAAAGGCCTGAAGGCCACTGCTCTGTTCTGCCTCAGCCCAGGTCTGGACCCATTGGCTGCTGCTGTACTTGCCTTTGGAAAGGGCACTCTTTTTATGGATCCTGAGGTCAGCACATGTTCCAGCTTCCAGCACAGGTCATCCAGAAGGAAGTAGAGTTCAGCAGGCCCCAGCTGTACAACTTCTCGAGCCTGCAATTACAAGAACAGTCACTCCCAGGACTCAGACATAAATGTAGTGCCTTGAAGCTGAAATTCACCCCCTCCATTTCCAGTTATGGCTTAGTTAACCTCAGTCAAGGACCTGTTTGGTAGCTGCTAGGGCTTTATGTCTTCCCCAGTGCAGGTATGGGGCATTGGTTCTGGTTACTCAAAGCTCTGAACATAGCTGAGGCAATGTCAGGAACATTTATCTACTGAGAGAGAACTGATTTATATGAACTGACATTGAAAACCAGCTCCTAAGAATAAAAAGAGGTTTAAGCCAAACCAGTCACAAAATTCACCAAGCAATAGTTAAGAAGTAATTTGAAATAACACCATGTAGCCCAAAAGACTTGTCAAAGCGTCTCCAAGTTGGCCTGTGAGCTGCATGCACAGAGAGCTGGATAGACTGGAAGAATGGGCTAACAAAAGAACCTCATGAAGTTCAACAAGGACAAGTGTGAGGTCTTGCACCTGAGAAAACATAATCCCAGAGAGAAGCACAGGCTGGGATCTCGGTGTCTTGAAATACTTTGGTTTTCTTGGAGGCAAATTCTCTCCTGGTACCTAGCTCCCTACCCTGGATCAACACATATTAAACATCAACCTTCTGACCATTTTAATTGAGTAGAAGGTACCGAGGCCTCCAAGGGAGGCAGTTACACAAAGCCTTATCAATATGGTTTCCCACTGTTCATTCACCTCTGTATGCATCTCGGTGTCCAAGACAGACTTCGTCAGCAGCCCGCAGTGGAGTACAGTGAACACTTCGAGGTCTAACTCTCGGAAGAACGGGCGATAGCTCTGCATCTGTGCCAGAGGATTTCCTGCCTCTCTCTCAGCAGCAGTCTGAAGAGTAAATGGCAGAATTAGAGTTGCAGCCTGCAAGACTGTTAAGACTTACTAGCTCAAATAAAGCTCTTCCTTTCACACAGATCTCTATATTTTGTGCCAGGCTGGAAAAAAGACTAAGAAGGATTCATGGTAGATAGTAGAGAGACAAGCATACAGAATCAGAAGCACTTTCATTTTGGACTGTACAAGTCACTAAAAATTTTCTATTAAAAAATATTTAGGAAACTGGAATAATCTTTGCCATCTCCTTTCTGTGAATCAGAGGCCATTGATAAACTCATTCTGGACTCATTTATTTCCTTCTATGTCATCTGCCTTCACCTGCCCTTCTTGCAAGTGCCCAGGAGTATACACGTACCTTCTCCAGTTCAAAGAGCTCAGTATCAGGTTGGTTTCCCTCAGAACTCTCATCTGCTTGAGAACGATCTGCAGAACCAGCTTTGCTGCCATCAGTCTTTTTTTTCCGTCCTTAAAGAGAAAAGCAACTTCAGAAATAAAGGCTGCACTGCGCTCAATACTAGACAGCTCTTGCAGCCAGGGAAACAGCACAGGCTGTACTTTAACCAGCCCTGAGAAAGCAGGGAGCATGCTCAGGTTGTGTGTCATCCATAGGCAGGGTAACAGACCAAAAGAGAGTCAAATGCATTTGGGGCTCCCCCAAAACCATCTTCTCTCTTACAAAATCACAGTAGGAAATTAAAGCAAGTCTCACTGTTTTCACTATTGTTTAAACATTACAAAGTGATTGCAAATATGAGTGGGACATCATCTTAAAAATGCTTGAACCAAAATGTGATGTTTCTTCCTCAGACATAGTACTGAGAAAGGAAGAGGACCTGGAAAAGAAAGATAAAACATAACTACAGAAGGGACTTGCAGGGATGCCAGCCAACAGCAGAGTGTCACGTTACATGACAGGTCCAGTCCCTGCAGAATGGATCTGCCACAGAACAGGGCTCTCTAATCTGTGGCCTCCTCCAGTTGTCTTCATTGAATGGAATGTGTAGTTTAGTCCAGTTTGGCTCAAAGGCAGACACATTCCTAGGAAATATTAATCTAAACTACGAGTAGAATTAAAGACAGAAAGAAAAAAGCAAATCTACTTCAGCTTGAAAAACTGAAAGGCAAGTCCTGCTTCTTCTCTGTAGGAACTGGCAATGGGAAAGGATGAAGGAAGCATTTCCTTGTGCAGTAGATCTGTGACAAAGTTCCTAAGAGTTCAGTTAGGTGCAACCTAAAGGTCAGGGATTTGCAAGGCAGCTCAAGCCACAGGTTCAGTACCAGACAATTGCACCAACCTGTCAAAGGAAGAACAACTTACTGCTGCAAAAATACTTTGGCAGGTGAAAGCAGTCAATGAAAGCCCTGGACTTTCACTGTTACATGTGAAGAATCAGCTTTTCCAAGGAGACAGACTATCCAGCACCTGCTTGGAGCAGGACAGTTTCACACCTCTACTTCAGCTGCCACAGGAGTCGATCAGGCAAGATCTCAAGCAAGACAGACCTTGCCAGGAATTCGGTGCTTTACGCACACACAATGCAATGGCTGTAGTGCAACTTGTCAGTCAAACCTCATGTCACACCTGTTTGCTTAAATGTTTTAAACTTTCTTTACCACTCTTTTTTCTCAGTGGACCAACAGCATTAATGGACGGGACGGCGTCCAGGGCTTCAGAATCAAATGTAGCTGGTGGTGGGACATAGCCAGGGGTTGCTGAAAGAGTCAAAACATAGAAATTAGGTTAGTTCAGCTTCTGAATGACAAAACACAGGCAAGATACATATCTAGAGGAACTACGTTTCACCATCCTGGTGAACGTCTCTCTGCTCTTACGCTTATGTGCATTTAGCTCCAATCAGCCTTATCATTTGTCTGCACTGCACTAGAATTACAGCTCTTCGCATTCCTCCACACAGGGAGGACAAGTCCCTAGCTGTCCTTGGACATCTGCCCATGTTGGTGACCTTCAGTCTTAACCAGCTGATGAGCGAGATGGAGATTTGGCCATCTGTACTTATGTTTTATACGAGTCCTACACGTAGGTGCTGCTGTTGAAGGCAGCACCTTACTTGTGGCTGTCTGTGTAGCTGTGTCCATCCGCCTGGGACAGAGACCTCAGGGTTTCCACACTGGGCTCCAGCAGCCGTGCAGGTAATTGAGAAGGGCAGTTTGGACTCAGACAAATTGAAAACAAAGGCTGTCCATGCATGAACTCTAAGGCCTCTGTAAAAATGCAGTATGTGTTACCATATATCTCCTCCATTGATGTTTAAGCCAATCCTTTTCACTTCACAGCTCTGCAGGCCCAGAATGTACAAATGTTTCATACTCACCTGCCAAGCATTTTCCCAGCACAGCCTGCAGCTCTGTGATGTTCTGTAATCGAGTCAAAACTTTCCCCTTCATCTCAGCATCCTTTTGCTGGCAGAAGGCATTTACAACCTAGAGATACAAACCAAAATCACTGACTTAAGGAGATTAGTATCCAATTTTACTACTTTTTCATTTCTGAATAACATCCCCAAGTCCTGAATAAGCACATCAAACAGCACAAGTGGCCTGTGTGACCAGATCCAGACTGTGTGAAGCCTGTGCGAACATGGACATAACTGGTGCAGTCTACAAAAAGCAATGGAACAACACCTACAGGTATAATATTAACTGAAGAAAAGGAATTAGCAGGCAGCACCTTGCCAGGTTTCTGTGTTGCTCGTGGCTCTGGAGATCCCTTGGCACTTCCCAGGTCTGCCAAGGAAGAGGCAGTCCTTGGAGAAAAGAGGCAAGGATCTTCTTTAACATTTGCACCCTTGAAGCCTATGATTAGTGTTTGTAAGGGCTGCTCCTCAGTGACACTCCAGAAAATACTGACAAGGCTCTACTCACCTCACGAAACCAGTTGAGAGCATAGAACAGGAGCGAGCAGAGGAATTCCCGTTCCTGCTTGGACAGAGAGTCCAGCTTCCCTTCAACATCCAGGTCAGTCAGGTACAGGGGGCAACCTGGGATAGAGCAGGCAGAGAAGATGTTGGACTGGATTTGCTTTGGTCTTTGCATTGCCAGAGTCTCTAACTAAAGCCTGTATCAATTCCAATGGCTATTTGGAGTAACCCTTGTCAGTCACTCCATCCCCAGAGAAAGCAATTGTCTCCCCTGCCTGCCTCCCACTTTGTGGGCAATAGAGCATCTCAGCCTCTTTCACAAAACACACAATTCTTCCTGCAACTGCAAGAAGGCTTCACAGGTCTGGGACAGGAACAAGTCAGATTCTCTATAAAAGGTCCATTTCCCATACCTAATAAGGCATCAATCTCCTCCAGGCTCCCACTGTTTTGCTCTTCGGTGTAGAGCCGCAGCAATCGGAAACAGGGTGACAGACATATCGGTGACACTACCCTGGAGGAAGAAAAGAAATGGAGTGAGTCATCTCTTTTGTAGACCTCCAGAATGACTATAGCTTTTCCTTTATGCCCTGTGTCCTCCCCATGACGCTTTGCCTTCTGTTCTGCTTCTTGCAGGTCCCAATGACAGAGCAGAAATGCACCATATGGTTATAAATTAAAAACTGGTGATCACCAGTTTTCTGGAAAAGCAGATAAGGACAGAAAAACTGCTGTAATGGACAAAAAAATGGGGTTAAAGGCATCTCTAGTAGAAAGCAAAGTTGAATAGTTCAGAAGGAACTGTAAGAAATTGTGCAAAAGACTGCTGTGAGCAGTGGAGAAACCATCTTGAATGTTTTGTAGCACAAAGTTGCTCATGTTCTGAGTGAGGAAAGTCAAGATGCTTTCCACAGTTGTATGTAAAGTAGCTATATTTTATTTTAAAGTGATCATGTCTTTTTTAAGCATGACAGAAATAAACTCATGACAATAAATTATGCAAGATATGAAGATGCCAGTTAAAAAAAAAAAAAGCCTTTTGTTTTTCTTAACTTTTATGTTCTACTGTTTAATTGAATGTTTTTATTTCTTACATGCTTCCTGTTCCATTCTCCAAAGACAAAGCTTGTATTTCTCAGCCAAATTTCACTTGTGGGTGCATGTTTATGGTTTTGCTCTGGAGCACAAGCCTACGTTACCCAAGTACAACTGCAGGTGAGAATGAGTCATGTGCTTTTGACACACATCAAGTCCTTTGTGACTCTCTAGTTGAGAATCATTGCTCAAAATATTAGTTTTGCTACCTCAGAGTTGCCTGTCCATCTCAATGTGGCACTAAATATAACCACAGCACTGGAAGAAAGAGACACTATTCTCATATGACAGATGGGAAGCAAGGCAGACGCCGTACGACTTACCCAAGATCACCTAAACAACCTGGCCAGAACAGACTGCTGGTTCCCCACCAGCTTATGCCTGTAGACCCATCTGAGTGTGTTGAACAGTGAGAGAAGGAAAAGAACACTAGAAACTGGTAAATTCTCTGACTAGCTCCTCATCTGGCACTTTGGCAGGCAGGGCTGATCGCGGTAATGTGCACCAAATGAAAACCATTCCTTTCACTGTGGGATGACTCAAAAGGAAGTGTCAAAGTACCTTTTACTTTGGTTACTTGCTCCATCAACAACTCTGCCATGCTCGTTCTGCGACACCAATGGCAAGAGGTTAATAGCAATTGCTCCCTGACTTTCATCTTCATCCAGATTATACAAGGACTTCACTGGGAACAAGAATGACCTGCAAGGAAAGACAGACAAGCTCTTGTTGACAAACAGAGTTCTCAGTGACAGAAACATTACAAGCACTTAGCCTGCGATTAGCATACCCTTCCACTGTGGGGCTGAGATCCACCACAAAGTCACTGGGGAAGTCCTCCACCAAACTCTTCCCAAACTCCTCCTACAAAGAAAGGAAAACAACCTTCTCAATGAGGGGGCTCAGTAAAGAAACCTTCAACAGCAGGAGCAGCAAAATGCAGAAAATAAGGCTAAGCAAAAGTATTCTGGAACAGTCACAGCAATGAACCCCACAGCCCGCAAGGAGAGCCTGCCTTTACAAAGCCAGCACAGTAGGTGCTTTTTCTCCTTGGGGTACCCAGCTGGGCCTCAGGAGACTGGCATTTCTAGCCCTAGGCACAGAAGGTTTACAGTGACTGTCAGCATTTCACAGCTCCCTGGCCACCTTCGCTTGTTCTAACACACAGTTCCTCCTCTCTGTATCCAGCAAGAGCAAAGACCACTTGTGCAATGAAGAGTGATCAATTCCATAGCCACCATCAGTGCTCCTCTAAGCCCCAAGATGGTTCACTACCCTCCTGGCAGGCAAAGCACACATGCAAAAATCATCCCCAGGAAGAAGAAGCTGTCCAGTGGCCTTCACAAACACCATTTATTACCATAAATTACTGTGGCTCTTCCAAGACTTTAGGTATCAGATAGCCTTAAAAGTCTGACCAGAAGTCAATTTCAATATTAAGTTATTTGAGATTCTACTTTTATCTACACATCTCGAAAGCAGGCTCTGAAATGTCATTTAATTTCCATTAAAAGGCTTCCCTGCAATTGTGTAAAAGTTCACACAAACGAAGCTGCTAAAGCACAATGAGGAATTTGCCACAATCAAAAAAAGCTGAGAGAACAGAAAGAAGATTTTTTTATCTGTCCAATCTCTTACAGGGCCTTAAACATTCATAGAACAAAAAAAAAGTTCTCAGGCTGGAGGGAAATCCTCAAACTGACTGTCCTGTTGGTGCCTGAAAAACATCACATTTCTCAAGAGTTCGTTTAAGTTATTAAGTTCCAACTACTCTGCAACGTACCAGGAGCTGCAAGTCCAAATTCCCCTTCTGCTTCTCAATCAAACTGGCAAGTTCATCGTAGTACAGAGCCAGGACCTCTGGTGTTTGCTCACAACAGAAGCCCACAAGGTCCAGCAAGGTAGAAAGCTGAAAAGAGAGAGAATGCAGTCTGCAGAAATGAGTAAGGTAAATAGATCCAACTCAAGGTTTTACTTAGAGTCGCTCCTCTTTTTACACTAATTTGCTCCACGACATATCCAAAGCTTCATCTCTAAGGTGCCCATGATGACTGGTCTTGCAAACACATAGTTTTAAGAAAGAACATGGATATTTTAAGGTCCTGGCCCTGCTCCATCATGAAATAACACAAAAGAATCTGCCCAGGACAATAGAGTGCCAGCCTAGAAGAAGATTCAACAGGAATTAAGGAAAAAAGCAAACCCTTAAAGGAAGGTGAAGGTTGCCTATGGCTCACTGAAGCACACTGTCCCATTTCTTTTGTGTTTGAAACAATGTCTGCATATAAGACGTTCACTAGATGGTTGCCGTACTGCTTGTCCTGGACAAACCGTAGGCAAGACCAATGGGTGCTTCTTTAGTGTAGATCTTCGTTCGTCCGAAACAATTGTTAACAGATTCTTGGCTCTGCAGGCATGGTATACGAATCCCAGACCCAGTAAAGCTACACAGATACTACTTCACCTAGGACTGTGTTCCCAGTCACATCTCCTTATTGACCACATCCTCCCTCTCTCCCATACTGTCCTGCTTTGTACCCATTCTTGGCACTCACCTGCCCATCACGTTCACTGTTAATCTCTGGTTTCTCCAAGGAACTACCATCTCCTTCATTCCTGAAAGCAATTGATAATCTTGCCTTTGTTGCACAACACTTAAGAGACAGCAAAACTCATCATAGAAAAGGTTCTCTTTCCAGAAACTGGAGGACTATAGATGAAAAAGATGCTCTTTGGAACATTATTAGGAAAGACTCTGCTGATGTTCAGGACCTTCAGGACAAGACAATGTCTTCTTCAAGGATAAGCTTTTTCTAATCTGTTAAAACCTATTTTCCAGGTGCTTTAATCTTTGTTAAATTAGGAGCTTGCCTGGTTTATGAATGCTGTCCATAATTTATACAGTACATTGGAAACTGTCATGTCAATGACCAGCACAGCAGTGACAATCGTTCTTCCTGCTTGCCTTTTAGATTTCCCTCTAGTCAAACACAAGGTTATTCATTCTTAGCATCAAAAGCTGATTTGTAGTCAGCCCACCACAGTGTTCAGTTTTTTTCCAAGCACTAGGTCCTGTTGGTGCTCATCCAGGCATCCAGGCATAGGCACTAACAAGGAATTCAGGATGCCTTTGAGCTTAGCAGCAGGTGAGCAGTATTGAAGGGGCTGTAACATCCAATACTGTAGTAGGTAGAAAGGAGTTTTAGTTTCCTGGATTTAACCAAGATGTGCATGAGTAAGAAGACACTGCCCTCCTTTCTTTGTCCTACTCCCTGTTTGGTCTGAACTGAAAGCATGTGAAATTCATCTTTGCTACCTTCTCACCTTTTTAATGCCACACTGCCTATCATAGCAACAGCTCCAATAATGCCCAATTGTTTGTGGTTGGGAACTGTGCTGGAGAGCCACTTCCTGATCACCATGTGCATATCATCCTAAAAAGAAAGACAGAAGCCAGGTCACAACTGAGGTACTTGTGTGCATCACTCACAGTTCTATCGGCATCTTCACTTAATGTCATCTCCAAAGGCTGCAGGGGGATGGTGTCTTACAGCTTTGCAAAAGGAATGCACACTCTGCTATTTCCTTTATTGTGAAAATTCTGGTCACAACTCTTGATCAGGCTGCAAACAGCATTAAAAGTGACTCACTCTGACTTTGCTCTAATTGCTACACAGAACATGTAGTTGGTCCAGCTGGTGGACCATGCGAATGGTCTTGGAATCATTCATACACAAAGAGCAGCTGCAGAGCTGCCTTCCAAACCAGTCAGCTGCGGGAAAAGTTTTTGTTGAAGGTCCAAAAAGAGCTGTAGGTAACAGCATACCAGACACCTGGGATTAAGATATTCCTGAACTATGCTTTCTGTATGTTTCCAAGTGATGGAGAAACAAAGCTTCACAAAGAGGCCACTGAATTTACACTTTTGCAAGTCTTCAAGGCTCAGCTTGACAAATCCCATCCAACCCAATATGGTGTTGGTAACAATCCCACTTTGACTGGGAGGTTAGACTAGAGACTGCCATCGGTCCCCTTCCACCAACATTTCTATCAACTTCTACCTATCTGAGACGTGCAAGAGAAGAGGACCTTTCTGTGAAAGATGTGAGGTAGGCAGCTTTTACTAAAAAGGGTGGAAAGTCTGGAGCAACAAGAGGGGAAAAAGAGAATTTTAAGCTGAAAGGCATCCTGACATCAATCACTGTTGACAGATGAGGCCACTATTTGCACAACACAACCTCTGAAAGTTAATCTAACAAAAAGGACCAAGGCACAGCCTGACTCCTTTCTGTTATGTCTCTGCTTACCTGAATATAGCTTCCCTCTTGCCTCTGGCTGAACGCCAGCGTGCTGAGAATGTAGAAAAGCTTCCGAATCTGGCATGGATTCAGTTTCTGTGTAGAGTCTAAAATGGTCTGTAACAGAAGCCACAAACTAGCCCAGATCTATCAAGAATCCCTTTCCATTTTCACAATAATACACTAATTGTCAGCCACAGGCCAGCCAATTAACTTTACCTTTTTTGTACAGGCAGGAAAAAGCTACATTCAAATTAGACAAACATAAATGCAGAACTATTGCTCTTGCCTAAACTATTACAGTTAGTTTTATTAGAGGCTGAATAAGTAAAACAATCTGGCTACCGAAATTATATTGGTAGTGCACCCATCCCACTAGTGACAGCTGTTCATCCTTTTTCACAGGCAAAATATCCATACCCATACTCCTCAAGGACTCTTAAAACCTCTTAGAAGTCAAGAGCCCCTTTTTTTCTCCTCATTGCGTACTTTCTTCTTCTAAATTTTAGGACATAAGTCTTTTCCCATCCCTGCCAGGAGATTTGGCTTCGGGTTCAAATACTGGCTAGAGTACTCTCAGTCTTTCAATGTGGTAGCACCAGCAGTCCACAAAGAGGACAGATTTTTGCAAGTATTTGAAATAGCTGATGTTAATAAAGACAGCATTTTCCTTCTTTCAGTTTTCATTCCATGCCTTCAAATTAAGCATTTTCCAGTTACAGGGAAGGGTAACATTTTTTGTCTATCTCAATCTCCTCTGTCAAAAAAAAATCATAGTCCTATTTTACAGCTCACCCTTTCATAGCAGATACCTTTCACTTCTGACCACTGCACCTCTCAAGACAGACAGCTTTACAGGTACGAGGAATTTCATGTCCTCTATTTCTGAAAAGTACTGGCCCCTTCTGGATCTGAGGCAAAGTGGCATGAGGGACCTGAAATGCAGAATGTATCCAGGAATGTACACACCTTCACAAAGGTAGCATAGCGTATCAGCAGAGATGTGTGCAGCTTCACCAAATCAGTGAGCACATCCAGAGAAATGTCCAATTCTGTCTCACTTCCACTACACACGTGAGTCACCAGAGCAGCCACGACCTCCTAAGGAAAAAGCCCCCGGAGAAAACAATAGTGAAAGATCAACAGAAAGACATCTGCCCCATTCTGCTCATATAGAATATATTGACTGAGCACAGATAATCATCCTGAAACCCAATCTAAGCCCCTCTTCAGTTTGCTCTTTGTGTTATCAACAATGTTGACTTTCTCCTTGAGGTTGAATCTTATTCAGTTCTAAAAGCTCCCAGGATTCAAGCCTCAAATCCTCTTTCTCTAAAGGATCATGATATACATTCTAGAAGAAATTACAAACACAAATAAAACAGATGCCACCCATCACACTGTACCTGTTGGCAGTAAGAGTCAAAGGCTGCAAAAGCTTGTTTGTACATGCAGCTGCCAAAGGAAACTATGGCTGGGTGTGCAGAGTGCAGAAACGTCTGAGCAAGTGTTAGGATCGAAGGGAAGAAGTCTTTGATAACCTGAAATACAGACATCATGAAAGAGATGATTGCTGCTCATTTCAAACACTCGGCTGATCCTGAATGCTTTGCCTAGTTCAGTATTTGCTTTCCTGCCTTCTCTGACCTGTCCTCTCTTGCACAAATGGGCAACAAGAGCAGATAAGGCACACCAGAACGGGTTTCTTCAAACTTCTCCACACAAAGGATTTACACATTGGTTAAGAAGCCAATCTGCAAAGCCGCAGAGCTCAAAGCAGTGAGTCCCACTAAATAAAAGCCCCAGGACTGACACACTCTTGGCCTTACTTAAGAGATGGACTTCGCTACATCACGATACTCAGAAAAATCTAAGTTAATTTTTAAAGTCAGCTTAATCACGCGGAACTGCTTTGAACAATAAGCTCTTATTGAGATGTAAAGTGGCCTAATTTACTTTATCTTAACCTATTGTGGAAGAAAGCTAAACTGAATTAAACACACTTATATTCTCAACAAAACATGCCTACTTAAGGCATGATCATAGCTCAATAATCAATTTTAAATTCATAACTCTCTCCCATCTGCCCTTTGCTTCCAACTAGTAGCACTGGTGTCATTTTTCATCAATCTTTTCAGTTCTCTTATTGTAAATGGTAATTTACATTACAAACATATGCCAAATATACATACACAGATTTAAACCTAGAAGCCAATATAGTCGAAAAATGGTGCATGTAAACATATGAACTTATAAAAATACCGTGGGAGACAACAGCATGTCTGGAAAACACAGCAGAGATCTTGGGCTACACCACATCTCTTAGGCTGAGAGGTTTTGCACCAAAATTAAAAGACCATCTAATTCCGAGGAAAGCTCATCTCTAAAAAAACCATGACAGATCAGAGGGCGTATGCCCTGGGAGACTGACCTGAGACCAAAAATTAAAATACAGAAGTATGTGTACATAACAGGAATAGCATAAATAATGCAGCGTAGGGTTAAATCATCATCTGACAAGAGCTTTGAGAGATAAAAGAGAAAATGGAATCCCAGAGCAGAATCGGCACTGACCATTGAATGATTTTGGAAGGCATTCTGCATCAGCTGTTCTGGAATGCAGCCCAGTTGAATTTTGTTCCTCAATATTTTCTCAGTTTGCTTCCTGTTCTTAGTGTTTGTAGAATGGATTAGCAGCAAAACTATCAGATCCAGAACCTTTTTGAGGAAATAACCACCAATCATTATGCTGGAAAATTATGAGACAGCCCAGACAACTACACATTGAAATGAAAACTGAGAAGAACATCAAGAGCTCAAAAAGCTACAACTGTAGAAAAACTTCATCAGTCCAACAGGACAGAACTGAATTTAATTAAATTAACTCTGTCTCTTGACATTTAGAAGTGATGGACTAAGAGTTACAAAGAAAATAGCTGTTACATCAGGAAAAAGTCAAACACCAGAAGAACCACCCATGCCACACCACTGGCAGTTTCTGCTCCAACTGGAAAAATCTTTATCGACAGCCACGAAGCAAGCCCTTGAAAACACCAGCAGAAGAGGAGACTCCCAGAGATGAGTGCAGTCAGAACTATTACCTTATGGTCCGATACAGACGTGCTGTTCTCAATAGCCTAAGAGCAAAAAACCAAGAAAGCTGTTATGCTGGAGAATGATACTACATTCTGAAACCAATTCACAAAAGGCAGACACCAAAAGGAATACTGCTCACAGATTTCCCTCATCTTCAGTGGGACAGCTAGCAAAGTCAGCAAACTGGATGTTGCTGACAGCAGAGAATCCAGAAGGCACTCAAAAAACCAGTATGAGAAATTCAGCTTGAACAAGGACACTGGAAGATGAGCAAAGGTACTGACCAACAAAAGGCTGAGAACAAGAAACAGTCTCACAGTTTACACTGAAATGCAATTTAGAACTAAATTCAGTCCAATACGAGCCAATATTTATTTCTTACTGAATGTTTTCAAGCACCTTAAGGCTTCGCACAGCTCACTCTCAACATACAGGTATGCATTTTTGTTCTCTTGTAGACAGTTAAAAAACCTAAGATTAATTTTTCCAAAACATTCTTGTAAACCTGCAGAACCAGCTTCATCCTGCATTTCAAGATCTGAGGTCTGTGCAGTGGAGCCCAGAGGCCACCTTGCAAGCACTGTGAAATCAGCAACAGAGGAAGAAGAAAGCAGACTCCTGAAAGAGCACTGCGAGTCTGGAACGCAGAATAAAATCCCTATCAGTGAAATGAAGGGCTAAAATTCTTCTTCTGATATCACATTTGACTACAAAAAAGGCTCAGGCTCCACATAGGAGTCCAATTAAATAAGGAAACAGGACTGAAGCATCTTACCTTAATCCAAGCCTCAGTGATATCTTTCTGAAATCTCACAGCTAACTTGATCACATCAAAAAGTAGCTTCACACAATTTTGGCTGGTGGTTACTTGACTCATGGAAGAACTGGAAATGATCAGAAAGGAGGAGACCTCATCATCGTGAATACTGCAGTAAAAGGAACATGGGAGCCTAGCAGTCACAGCAGTTACTTAAAGCTGCCATTCTCCAGAGCGAATGCTCTGGCAAGGATAGGGAGTTTCAGAAAAGGGTGGTGCAGAATCAACCAAAGACATACTGGAGGGAACCTAAAACAGATGAACTAGCAGCAACATTATTGGAAATGGAGTTGCATTCCCCATACAGGCATGGATGCAGATGGCTCAAAAGCAATTACATGCTTGGCAGGGAAAGCCAGCTCCACAAGGACTGACAAACGCGTTATATTAGCATCATGCAGGAAGGAGTAAATATGTCGGCATCTTTACTTGGAAAAAATTATGCTCAAATATCTGTGTGTGCTAGACGGACGAGATAAGAAAAGCCGAAGTTCTCTTGTCTTATCTTACCCTTGGAGAACCATGTAAACCAACTCAAGTACCTGGCCTGGACTTGGCTTTTAATCTTCTTCTGGGAACTGAGGATCTGCAAAGGCAGAACACACGACGACAGATCCAAGCTCTTACGAAGATCAGAAATCACCTGTAAAACACAAATCTTAGCATGAATCAGTGTGACACATGATGAAAGAAAAGGCTAAGTAAAAGAAAACTATCTCACAGAATAACCTTAAAATTGCAAACCAAAATATCATGTATTTGTAAAGGCTTACAAGTATTTAACCATGCTGAAACTTTTTTTTTATGCTGAGAAACTGAACCACGCGCACTTCGCTCTTCACAGTCAGGCACATGCATGCAGAAAGCAGAAGAGGATTTCTTAGGGGTTACTCCATAAACTTCACACCAGTATCTGCTGTATATGTACCCTGATTAGCAGCAGAGCAAGACTACTGCTAAATTGTAGTGGATCAGCACAGTCTGGGTTGCACATTACACACATGCATTTCTCATGGTGGTCTCCTGACAGATTTGGGCAGATCACAATCCCAATCTGGTTTAAGATGAGGCTTTTGCCAGGTATGAAAACAAGCACATTTGATAGTTCAGCAAGGCTGACTTGACAAAACATATCTGGATCATTTTAATACTACTCAGTTTCCTTAGATAAAGCATCTTGAAAAACTGAGGAATCATCTTAGAACAAAAATAGTCCTCCCACAGGAGAACCATCCTTGTAGAGATGTTTCCAAAACACGATTTAGAACAGAACTCAGTGGAGAAAACAAGAGCATTACCAAATTGCAGTCTCAGGTCTGTTGGATACTTGTGGAATTTAAACCCCTTAGAAGGTCTGTACAGTACAAAATTCTTGAATAAAATTCAAAGCCTTAATGTTGCCACCTAACCACAATTTTTCACTCTAATGGTTTAACTCAAAACAATTTGACTGCTTTCAGTTCGAGATGTTTACACCAGAAAAAAATATTCTAAGGACAAATGAGAAGAATCTGCCATAGCCAGCAGAAAGGAGGAGGTTTCAGTTCTCATGCCTGAAAGTAGAATAAGATCCATGTCAAAGGACAGAGTTTCTACATCTGCTTTAATCCCTGGCAATATTAATATTTTACTTGAAAACATTGAAGTGTACTGCATGTAAAGCAACTGCTCTCCATCAAAACGTGCACTGGATTAGACAAGTTATTGTTCTTTAGTATAAAGAAAATACTGTACCTCTACTGCATCTGCTGCCTTGATATTATGGAGGATGAATTTTACTACTACAGGCAAATCTTCCAGTTTTACAGAAGGCACAATGGTCATGGCAGATCGCCGCACCTGAGGAGACAGCAATGCTGGATCAGCTCTAAGACTATGGTTCACAGAAACAGTTATATTAGTGGGAAGGAATCTTAAGAAGCTTATGGTCCAGCCTTCTGCTCAGAGCAGGAATACTGTCAGTACTAGATCAGACTGGCCTTGGCTTTGCTGAGTCCTAGCAATATTCATGGAGGAAACCCCTCAAGCCCTGCCACCTCTTCGATAAATTATGTCAGTGCTACAGACCCCGAGTTTTACAAATGCTCAATCTGAACCTCTTAGGCTGTAATTTGTGGCCATTGGCTCCATCACCTTTTAAGTGGCTTTCAAAAGGGAAAAGCACGGAAGAGGTGTAGCCCATTATGCAGCACAGGCCTTTGGGGACTATGTAAAATAGTATCTAATGCACTCAAATGAACCAGTTTTATTCTCTTCATAAGCCTAACTGCAAGAATGCAACAATCCAGCACATCCAGAAGGTTCAAGGCACGTCTCGTCTCCTTTATCATTATTCTGCAGAGAAAAACTACAACCGTGCAATGATTTCATCACCAGGCTGCCTTTTCCTAGAATATAGCAGTCTAGTGTGGTCACTATACCTCAAAGACAGAAACAGTGACAATAAGCAGGTTTAAGATGGGCAGTAAACATCTACTGCAGCAGGAAAAGTGGTTTTGCATTTGTTAAGAGAGCTGTCTTTGAAATTTATGAATGTGTGGCATAATAGCCAAAAAACTTTTCCCTGCTCTTCACTGAACCCCTCGTGCACGTTTCCAAAACAGTTTATTTTCTCCGAGTCCTTTCCAATTTCAGGTAGCTCAGGACTTTTGTAGGCTTACAGGAGACAGATTTAGCAAAGTACTTCTTTGACTAAACAGCCAAACTCCGGTCTTGCTAAGCAGGGTCTGGGTTCTACTCAACTGCTCAGTAAAAGCTCTTACGTCAACCAGAAGGTCTGCATCAAGATCCAGACGAGAAAGGGCATCCAGGATTGGAACTGTCAGCCGCCTGCCCTGTTTTAGTAAGCAGCTGACACACAAAGAAAAGAAAACAAATTATCTTCTTAATAAAACCACCCATTGATCTTTAGTAAATTGTAGGATGCCAGCAGCTTTTGTGGTCACTGCAAAAAAAAAATCTTTGAAACTGACAACAAAATTTCCCACTGGCATTGTGGAAAACTTGTTCCCTAAGTTATCACTCCCCTCTGAACACAGGTAATCAAAAGGTTAATAATTTATTAGATAAAGCACTTCCAGAGCACTAAGACCTCTCTTCAAGAGGATAACAGCAGAAATGAAATGCCTCCAGCCACTGCTAGCTGTCCCTGAATGTTACCATTGACAGAAACAGACTATTGTCCTACTACTTCAGTCAGTCCTGGTGCAACCTGCATTAATGCTTGATGTCCTTTTCTGCTAAGTGCAAGGGGGGAAAAAGAAAAAAAAACTCAGCAGAATCATCTGTACCTGAGCTCTCTGGCAACCTCACTTTGCTGGGAATCCTCCAGGATCTCAGGTAAACTGGTGATAATATCGTGCTGGATTGGTACCGGAGAGACAGTAACCATCTGCATTAACTTCTTGACGAGATCCTATAGACAAGAGCAACGCATATAAAATGCACGAGTGTCAATGTGGGCAAGCAGCTCATCAGCCTAGCAACAGTATTATACACGTAAGGTCACTTAGTGATTTATTTCCCTAGATTTATGCCAGCTGTCCCTTAAGCCATTGTCTTGTTGAAGTCCTGGATCACAGCACAGAATTTTATGGAGCAACGCTATTTTACAGGTAGGACGTAACTATCTTGTGGTGCAAGGAAAACCGGGAAACACAACAGCAAACTTCTCAGTGTTTAGCATGACTTCAGGATTCAGTTAATTCCAGGACTCTCCAGTGACAGCCCTCCAGCACAAAGTAACCAGCAGAGTCTAACTTAGGGAAAGAAGGAAAAGAACCACCAAAGCAGGAACAGAGACTTCATCCTCAGATGCTTGCAAGTATCCAGTATCTCTTGTCAAAATTAAACAAGAGGGGATTGTTACTTCCTGCCAGCAACAGTTTTAATATGGAGTCATTCATGGATAAATATGTACACATACAATTTATAAAAAAAGGGACTTAGAGCAAGGGAAGAATAATAGTAAAAGGGAGTGTGCAAAAGTCACTTAAGACAATCATAACAAAACAGAAAGAATCCAATCTCTCCTTTAGCATGTGAATACAAAAACAACATCAGTTTTCTGTACCATAATTGATGTTGTCCCACCTGAGAGGCATTCCAGAAGCTGACTGGAAAAACCATACATGTGATTGCCCCACAAGTACCCACCTGGCTGTCAAGGAGCCGGTCAAGCCATTTAAATTGATTGACAATGAGCCTGGGAAAATTTGTTCCGAAGGTGCCCACACTATAACAGCAGAAAGTGAAACACAGATTAGGCAGACCTACAGACAGACTCCAAAGCTTTGCTGCTGGTCAGCAAGACCGTGAGCTGCAATTCAGATTAACAAAGCGCATCATGAAAACATCATTAACACCCTCACAGATTTTAGCGCCACCTAGGAAAGAAAAAGTGGTTAAACCTTCCTCAACTACCTTTTCTAATCCTTTCTTGCTTCTAAAGACATCCATCACCTCTCTGCCAGTCCCCTCTTCTGAAGGCAAGCAGGACTCTACTTCATTTAGAATAACTTTCTGTACTAACATAGAAAGTGTTCTACTATAACTTCGTGACAGCTTGACCAGAAGTGCATGCAACATTCAAAGTGTCATCATATCACGCATTTACAGTGACATGTTTTCTATTCTGTTCCCAATTCTTTCCTTAATACTCTGTTTGCTGCTTTGATTACTGCCAAGCATGGAACTGATGCTAAAAATAAGAAACAAAAAGAAGCACCCATACAAGATACCTTTCAACAGTGAAAACACTGAGTATCTCCTTGTATTTATACAACTAGGATTACTTTCAGTTTGACCTTTTAAGAAAATCAGGTTTATGGAGCTGTACTGTCTAAGATGCCCTCCCTCTTCTGTAACTTCTGGTCACACCAGTCTGTAAGCACATATATTAATCAGCTGGCTGTTGCCAAATTGCATGGATAATTCAAGATCTCCTTGCCCTTCCTACATTAAGTCAATAGAACAGTCTGTCCTGGCACCAACTTGCATTAAAACTGTAGAGGTCTGACAGGTCTACACTTTTACATCGGATTTGGGAGAAACTGGCCAGTCAGTATGGGTGTAGTTACAGATGACCTGTAACGAATGTTGTTTCTTGTCCCAGACTTAAACAAAAACCAGTGGGATGTCTGTTGCTCTTCATAATTAGTATTAGATTACCCTGGAAATTCTTACCATAAATTGTTACCTCACTTTTCATTTCCTTTTTCGTTTCCAAGCATACTGAACAACATAGATCTCCACGGGATCATCCCAACAACCTCCTCCTACTGCAAGACGGACCACTTATTTCTGGTTTTCGTTTCCATTTTTAACTGGTCATTAATACACAGGAAAAAAACATAATTTTTTACAGCTTGATAGGAGCCGAAGGTAACACCGTCCACTATTAAGCCTTACTAAAGGGTTCACAGTGCAGTTAACAGCTTATCACTTTTACATCAGAGATCCTATAGTTCTCATGGGTGGAAGCAATCCAGTCCTCATGATTGTATTAAAACCTCCTCTAACCAGATTTCAGAGTGAGACATTTTCTCATAGTCAGCCTCTGTACAGCGTTTGTATCCTGCCTGATGGTCAGCACTGAAACAAATACTGTATCAGAAAGTCAAACAGCTGGTATTTGAACAAAAGAAGAAATTTCATTTCAAGGCAGAGAGAAGACTCACGTGTCAAAAAAGAACTCGGGGATCTTTTCCAACAACAGTGTTATGACAGCGGGCTAGAAGAAAGGCACAACCACAGTGTTAGGATGATGATTTACTGCGGTGGCACTGCCACTAAAACTGATCTTTCACAAACGATGAAATATGCACAGAGAATAGAAGACTCAAAAGGACAAATAAAAATATTTCCTGTATAAGAAATCTCTTCCCCAAGGTCAGAAAGGAGGCTACACCCTGCAAGCTGAAAATCATAAATGCTGAGAGTGGTATAAACTATCCACGAAACCTAACAGAAGCAGAGCACGCAGACAGGAAGCACAATTCCTCTGGGCCAAGCTAAGCTCTTTCTCAAGATCCACTTGGGTTGCTTTTCACCACATAGATAAGTTTGAAAACCGTGCTACATTCCCTTTGCATGTCTAATTCTTTCCCTCTTTAATCCTGGGCCAAATGCAATTATAAAAATGTATTTAAGACAAGAATTTTTGAAACATTTTCATTACAAGAGGATCTAAATCCACAGCTGCTCTAAGGTTTCCCATGCCTTGATGAGGTATCTGTCAGCTTCAACCCCATATATATTTTTATACAACTTCTATATAACTTAAAAGAATCCATTCTTGCCAGCAGGTTCCTCAGTGTCTTGCTCATTTTTAAACACTTCAAAGATTCTAATTCCTCCAATAATGGAGTTTCCATCACCTCTCCAGCCTACCTATTTTAGCACTTAAAGAAAACATTCTCTACAGTGGAAGCGGTTATACCCTACCTAAAGTTCCTGTGGTCAATCTGAGCCATCATCTCTCATCCTGCCTTTGTTCAGGATTAAGAAGAGTCTGGCTCTCATTTTCTCTACACTGTGCAATTAGGTATTTGAAGACCATAAAATCTCCCTTAATCATCTCTTCTTTAGACTCAATAAACCTATTTCCCTCTGTCTCTTCTTGTACACCACATGCTCCAGGCCCTGAGCATCTGTGTGTTCCTAAAGAAACAAGCAACTGGACATTATTCCAGCTGCAGCCCCATCTGCCTCACAACCAGTTCTATTAATCCTCTAATTACATAAGCAAAAGGATCCCTAAATAAATCAACACCACAGTAAGGAGCAAACTAAGGTGTTCATACCTGTAAGATCTTAATTCCAAGAAGCAGTTTAATGAGGCTTTCACAATATGAGTGCACCAGAGTCCTGCAAGATGAAAGATTTTTTCAGATCACTTATAATGACTTTCGGTAACATAAGCCAACCACAGACACACACAAAAAATTAAAAACTGGACTTTAGCTCTAAACAAGCTGTCTCTCTACAAGACTGGTGTGAGCTGGAAACACAAGTCCCTGTGGTTAAGCTGCATCTCCTGGAAAAAAACGTGAAAAAAACGTTGACCTTCACCAGCCTTGTCAAATTTTTTTTGTCAGTATTTGGATCTTCCCACAAAATGCCTTGGAGCCCAAAGTATGCGACAGGCAGCTAGTAAATTATGTGACTTACCACTTTCAACTTACTGCTACTAAATAGCAATGTATTACAGCAGTCCCTTTTGCATAAGAAACAAGTCTTGCTGTGTATCAGCTGGCATGGCCTTTCCCTCCACCCTGCTCAACGCTATATGACATTTAACTAGGGACTGGCTCTGACTGAAAGGGAAGACAAAGTACTTGTTCTCTGACCTTGACCCCTCAGTCCGTACGGGAGTGCACGGCAAGAGACAGTTCTTGAACTGGTTTCTATCCTTGATGTGAGATTCCAAGCCACTGACAAATTCCTTCACAACCTGCAGAGCAGAGAGAAGTTATCCATCTCCAGAAACAGCATCTCGATCAACTCGTGTCTTTTAGGGTGCTGTTTGCGAGCAGATGACAAGAACAGGGAACGGGTAGGCAGGGAACTGCCAAGACAGAAACTGTGATAGAAAGAGTGCTGAATAATAAACAAACTCTAGTCTAAACCATGTCCAAAAGCAAACACTGATCATTGTACAAAATAACTCTAAAGCAGCAGTCTCACATTTTACTTTGATTTAAAAAGACTTCAACTTTCTTCTTGTTCAGCTGAGACAGCAGCATTTAATGTGACAGGAGATGCACCTAAAAAATACTTGCAGGATTCAAATCACTGGCCTCAGGATGTTCACGCTGGGCTTGCTGAATGGAGAGGAGCACCACATTGTGGCAGTCTTAACGCTGCCAGCCCCCAGCCAACACAAAACCAAACACAATTCCCACTAGAAAGTCAAGCAAGTGATTTTTGTCCCTTAAGAGTCTTTGTCTATTGAATAATACTGCCAATTAATTACTTTGACAGGGGAAGGTGGTGGAAGTGCAACATTTTTGCTTGCAAAACCAAACTTGAGCATGCACACCAAAGCTGGTTTAACAGAGGCACGTGCTGGTCATCTCCATGTCTGACTACTCAGACCTAACAGCTAAGAAGAGACATATGCAGCAGAAGGACAATGGGACCAAAAGGTGGGAACAGCTACACAGCAAACAGTTTTGAAGCTGGCTTCTGCCAAAGCATACTCCGTTACTTACGCCTGGGTAAGTAGGATGCTTCTCCAGGGCCAGGCAGAGCTTCTTCTGGAAAGCCATTTGATCTACAGCTACGAAGAAAGATTAAAAAGCGAATTAAGAACCAGACACATTTTATCCATACATCGTAATAACAGCTCTCAAACCTATCCACCAATACTTCTGCATTCACTCTATTGAGAAGTCCAGCTAGCAAAAGCCTGAGTGGCATCACCACCTCTGCCTTCTCCAGTCTGGACTGAGAGTAGCTAACAGCACTAAAAAGGCTTAACACATTAATTTCTGATGGCCTTTGAGCTGAAAGACAACATGACATATTTGCTTTCCTGTTTCAGAGCCCCTGCCTCTGTAACTCAATACTGTAATCACAAATGCAGTCAAATTTTATTCCATATATCTCTGGTATCTTCCAGAAGTCTCTTGACTCACCATGTATTCACCCAAAAAGCTGGGATAATGAGTTTAGAAACTGTGTAAATCAAGAAGTAAATAACAATTAAAAAGCCAGGTGAAGATTTGCTTGAACTTTGGAACAAGCTGGCTCGAGTATTTTTTCTCTGGAAGCAAAAAGCATCTTTACTTTGTGCCTATCATCTTTGCAGGTTTTCAAGCAGACAGCAGAAGTGTTAAACCCATACCTATTTCATTCTGTCCCTCCCCAGCTTTCAGTACAATTCCTGATGTTCTAAGGAGCTCTTCAAAGACTCCCTCATTCTCCACTCCACCACAGACAGAGGTGTTTTCCTTATCAGAAATCCGCAGCTTCTTTGTTTCTGCGAAAACAAGACAGGCTACATCAAATATACTCTGCAATAAAGATGGCAAGGATCCTTCATATAAAAAACGAATGAAAAATTAACCTTCTAGTAAGAAATCAGGGGAACACAGGGATACATTTATGGGATGGGACCAACAGACTGTACTGCTCTTTGAAGCAGCCATGAGCCATCATAACTAGATAGTTAACATATACCTTCAGTGGCTTTCTCCCACGGGAGACAAATCCACTGATGATGAACATGAAAAGCACAAATTTAACATAGGTTCTTCCACCATACCTGTCTCTTAGATACTGGGCCCTCTGCTACAGCAAAAAATAGCTGTCTTCCCTCCATCTATGTAGAAAGGTCATTTGGGGTTGATTTATAGATATGGGTTTTGATCAAATGTGATTAATCTGCAGGGTCTGAAAGCAGTGAAGCTCAAAATGATAAGGACTGATCAAAGGCATGAGAACAAAGGAAGTGAGAAAAAATACAATACTGCTTTCAGCATTGACGTTTTATTGTGATTTTTAGAAGTGTTTAAAGATCAACAGTATCATTAATAATTAACATTATCAAAGCTGTCATTTTGGCCTTCTCCCTGCCTGGGAGCCGCAGCCACTACCATCAGGTCTGCATTCCCCCTAAGATTACATCTGAGCACCTACTCTGCAAGTCGGTCTTGCAGCTCTCCCCATAAGCATCAGGTTTTGACAATTTCCTTTTTGAAACCATGGTAGCAAAATCTTTGTTGTTGCCTGTAAAAAAGCAGGAAAAAGACAAGTCAGCAAAGGAGCCATTAGTTTAATTCTGTTTCGGGTTTTTTTAAAAGCAAATCTACAGTTTATTAGTGAATAGTGAAGGAAAATTCTCCAGAAACCTAAATTGCTCAATCATGGTTGGACTCAGTGATCTGAGAGGTCTCTTCCAAACTTATGATTCTATGAAAGCAGATTGCCTGGTTTACCAGAAACACACCAGATTTTTCTGATGTACAGGTTAAGATTTTGGAGCTTGTCAGATCTAAATATGCATCACTTTTTCTAAAATCCAGTTCCTCAAAAATAAGACTCGGCTGTTCTTTCAGATGCCAGGCAAATTAAATGGTAACTTAACCTGAGTAACTGAGAGGTCTCAGATGGCATCCACTGATCTCAACCTGAAATTCTCTGCCCATGGGTGCTGGTGATTAAAAGGAAAAAATAAATCCTGAATCACCTTTAAAACTTAAAAAATATTAAAAAAAGATATTTGATCACCTCGTGCAGTGTTTCATCTGTTGGGTCAAGGCTATTAAAGCATGTTACACAGAATCACAGAATGGTTTGGGTTGGAAGGGATTTTAAAGATTGTCCAGTGCCACCCCCTGCCATGGGCAGGGACACCTCCAACTGCATCAGGGGGCTCCAAGCCCCATCCAACCTGGCCTGGAACACCTCCAGGGATGGGGCAGCCACCACTGTTCTGGGCACCCTGGGCCAGGGCCTCCCCACCCTCACAGCAAAACATTTCTTCCTAAGATCTCATCTCAATCTCCCCTCTTTCAGCTCAAAACCATTCCCTCTCATCCTCTCCCTGATCAAGAGCCCCTCCCCAGCTTTCCTGGAGCCCCTTTCAGTCCTGGGAGGCTGCTCTAAGGTCTCCTCTGGTACTTTCTCTTCTCCAGGCTCAACAATCCCAACTCTCTCAGCCTGTCCTCATACTGGAGGTCCTCCATCCCTTGGATCATATCCGTGGGCTCCTCTGGACTTGCTCCAAAAGATCCATGTCCTTCCTGTGCTGACAACTCCGGAAGCAGGCACAGGACTCCAGGTGGGGTCTCACGAGAGTGGAGTAGAAGGGAGAATCCCCTCCCTCGCCCTGCTGGCCACACTCTGGATGCAGCCCGGGGCACGGTTGTTTTCTGGGCTGTAAGCACACACTGCCAGCTCACGTGGAGCTTCTCTCCCACCAGCACCCCCACCACATCAGAGCGGAACCCCTACAAGAGCCGTGAGGAGCCTCTGTCAGCTCTCCGAGCCCGAGGCGCCACCCGGCAGGCTGCTCGCTCCTGACTGCCCTCTCTTGTAGCAGCTCCCCAAACCTCAGGGAAGCCGGCGGCCGCCTGAGCCGCGCACCCCTGAGCCCTCACAGGCGCGGGAGCCCCCTGGCAGCGCCACCGCCCGGCCCTGAGTGGGGAAGCGGGGCCCGGCGGCCCCGTGAGGCGACACTACGGTGTAAGGGGGGGCTCCGCTGCTACCAACCCCCCCGCTCCCGCCTCAGACACGACCCTGCAGCCCGGGCAGCGCCGCGGGCTCCGGTACCACCTCGGCCTCACGGCGGCCCCGAAACGCAAAGCTCCCCCGCGGCCGCCGCTCCCCTCACCCCGCCCCGGCGCCGCCGCTCCCGCCCGAGTTTCCCGCCACTGGCGCGCGGGACGCACTTCCGGCGTGCGGCGGAAGAGTCGTCCCGGAAGCGGAAGTGGTCGCGGAGCCGGGGCTCTGCGGCAGCGCCGGTGCTCGCCGGGTCCTGCAGCGGCACCGCCAAGATGAGCGAGCCCGAGCTGCTGCTGGATTCAAACATCCGGCTGTGGGTGGTGCTGCCCATCGTCTTCATCACCTTCTTCGTGGGGATGATTCGGCACTACGTGTCCATCCTGCTGCAGAGCGACAAGCGCCTCACGCAGGAGCAGGTGTCTGACAGGTCAGGGACGCCGCGGCCTCATTCCCGCCTTGTCTCCCCAGGGGCCCCCGGTCAGGGTTCCCCGGCCTCACCCCCATCACCTCCTTTTTTGCCTTGGCTTCCCCGGGACCCCCCGGCTTCATCCCTACCACCCTTCCTCTGCCTTGGTTTCCCCAGGATCCCCCCAGCCTCACCCTCACCACCTCCCCTCTGCCTTGGCTCTCCCAGGACCCCCTGGACCGGGACCCCCCGACCTCCCCTCTGCTTGGGTGCTCCAGGACCCTCAGCTTCATTCGCACTATTTCCCTTCTGCCTTGGCTCCCCTGGAATCCCCAGCCTCACCCCCACTGCCTCCCCTTTGCCTTGATTCCCCCAGCCTCATCCCTGCCGCTTCCCCTCCGCTTTCGCTCTTCCAGGATCTCCCAGCCAGGGACCCCTGCCCTCATCCCCACCACCTTTCCTCTGCCTTAGCTCTCCCAGGACTCCCTAGCCTCCCTTCTGACTTAGTTCCTTTGGGACCTCTGGCCTCTACTCCCCGAGTGTCCCCTTTGCCTTGGGCCTCCAGGAGTCCCCAGCCGAGGAACACCCTGGTCTCACTACCACCACTTTCCCTTTGCCTTGGTCCCCGCAGGACCCCTCAGCCCCACTGCTAACGCCATGTGTCTGTCTTTCCAGCCAAGTCCTAATTCGGAGCAGAGTCCTTCGGGAAAACGGGAAATACATTCCCAAGCAGGTACGGGGCTGTGCAAGCGGCTTTGTCCTGGACAGAGAGGGTACCTGGGATCCACACACAAAGGCAGAAGCAGTGTTAGCAGAGTGAGGCGGGGAGAGGAGCTCCTGGGTACTGGGCACAAGGCTGGTGGGGTCAGGCAGCCTGGCTGGGTCTGCCAGCCCAGCACAGGGCCCAGAAGTGCTGTTGGTGGCAGATACTTGGGAAACCTGGACACATGGCCACAGAGGGTGTCTTTTCCCTGGCATCAACGTTAGCTTCCACTACTGCGTGATAAAAGGACATCTTTTTCCAAATCATTGTGTTTAATATCTGCCAAGAAAAGCTGAGGGGTTTAATAAAAACTCAGGATAACAATGGAGTTGTTCAGTGTCAGCTGTAATGTTTGCTGCGCTGAAAATCAGTCGTTCACCTCGGCGCAGTTGCTGCCAAATGCATGTGTTGTGAAATCCAAAAGGCAGCTTGGGGGAATGAAAATGTCTGATGCAAGAACTCTGCACGAAGTGCTAAAAGCTCTTTAATCCATGGAATTCTTCAAAGAATTATCAGGATTATTTTAAGAATTTTAGGAAGCCAGAGAGCTGGATCCAGAGAATGAGAAAAGTGAGGAGCTTTAGAGCACACGGGCAGTGAAGCATCTCTCGTAAGAAGGATGTGGTGTGGAAGAGCTCATAAGATGTCTGCACATCTGAGCAAGAAATAATGCTTCTGTCCTCTCATTTCTGATGGTGTTGGCATTGGCTCTCTTTGTTTACAGTCATTCCTGTCTCGGAAATATTATTTTAACAACCCAGAGGATGGATTTTTTAAGAAAACAAAAAGAAAGGTTGTGCCCCCTTCACCAATGACAGGTACGTTAAGGTACCACAAACGTAGCCAGGCAGAAAAAGTGCGGTTTCCTGCCGAGATAGGGAGGTGAATCAAGATCTCAAAGAGCTCAAGGAACGGGGGGGAAGGGGTGGGACTGTGCAGCTGGGTATTGGCAGGGGGAGAACATTGTGAGATTCCCCTCTGGTAGCAATGTGCTGGGTCACTTCATTTTGCTTCACTCGGCCTGCAGCTGCCTGCAGCATCTCACGAGACCGTGGCCACCTCGAGGCTGCCAGAAATGAGAAGTCCTGCTCTCACTCCTTTGTCAGGTTTTTGCACCGCCTCCTGCAGGACCTTCTTTGACCTGATTTCACTTATTAACGTGGCCAAAGACCTCGGTAGCAAATTAGTAATTTGTCCCTTTCTAGCAAATTCAGAAATCTGGAGCAAGGCATGGGTTTAAGCACAGACAAAGCAGTGGGGTCAGACACAGCAGAGAACCCAAGACTCTTGGTGGCAGCAGCAGCCCCTTTTTCCAGAGTATATTGCAGCGGTGGAAAATAATACATATGGAACAGATCATGGGATAGGGCTGCTATTTCTCATGCAGATTTGTAATTAAAACAGCTAACAGTGACATAATCTCTTGTTTCCATTTATTCTGATATGCTGCTGCTTTACATCAAACCTTTGAATTGCAGATCCCACCATGCTGACAGATATGATGAAAGGGAATGTAACCAACGTTCTGCCTATGATCCTCATTGGTGGTTGGATCAACATGACCTTTTCAGGATTTGTCACAAGTAAGTGTCTGGAATAACACAGCCCTGGGTTTGGCCACGTCTCTGATGATGCTCTCGAAAGTCTGGGCTGCAACAGGTTTGTTCCTCTCCCTGACAGCAGGAATTCAGCTTGTGGCCCTGACACTATTCACTCCATGAACTGCATTGATTTGCTTCCCCCATAGGAAAGGAAAGCAAATTGTTTTCAGAGCACTGGCCGTGGTCACAAAGAAAATAGCTCATGAATTTGAGAGCAATTGTATTGCCAAAAAAACAATATTTATATTTATTAAAACTGCCTGGACTTTAAGTTGATACAGTGGCGTTTCCTCTAAACCTGTCCAGGGAGTTGGATACTGTGCATTGCAGCGCGTACTCATCACAAACACTCCCTTAAATTTGCAGTTCTGGTTTGTTCTTTCCTTACTGTATATGGGATGCTGTTTCCTTAACAAAAGACATTCCCCTCCACAAGTCACTGAAATGATACCTGTGATGGTTTGGCCATCAGATTAAGTTTTAAAAAGTCTTTTCATATTAAAATAAATGAAGCTTTATCAGAAGTACATGTTAACTTGTTACTGTGTGCACTGCATGCAGGCTACATTAGATTTCATAGAAGCAGCATCTGCTGCCTTTGCCGTTGGCTCTGCAGCTTTGTGGTGTCACTTTCTGAAACTGGGCTTTCTTTTTTTATCCTGCAGCAAAGGTCCCGTTTCCTCTGACGCTGCGTTTTAAACCCATGTTGCAGCAGGGAATCGAACTGCTCACTTTGGATGCATCCTGGTAAGCCTGTAGCCTTGGCAAGCAAGGTCAAATATTCACTTGGAACATGTTGAATGTGTCTGTGCATGCTTCTGAAATGAGATCACAAGCCAGCTTTGAACTGAAATCAGCTGTGCTTGTTCTGATTTATCAGGGTGAGCTCTGCTTCCTGGTACTTCCTGAATGTATTTGGACTCAGAAGCATTTATACTCTCATCCTGGGCCAAGATAATGGTAAGACATTAGTTTCTGTGAAAAAGCTGCTTCCCCTTTACATGGAATTAGTTCATTCTGAAGAAGGTAGGGGAAGGATTCCTGAATTTTCAGCCAACAAACTCTTGCCAGGCTCTCTCACTCCTGTGAGGTTGCTCTCCACTGACAAGGTTTGACTTCATTTTCAGCAAATCCCCAGATCTTCTGCCTCAGCCCTTGGCTGACTGCTCATGCACTTCCACTGTAATTAACTTGTCTTCCCATCATAGAATGGTTTGGGTTGGAAGGGATTTTAAAGATCATCCAGTTCCAACCCCTGCCACGGATCCAGGGGGTTCCAAACCCCATCCAACCTGGCCTGGAACACCTCCAGGGATGGGGCAGCCACCACTGCTCTGGGCAACCTGGGCCAGGGCCTCCTCACGTGCACAGGAAAAAGATTTCTTCCTAAGATCTCATCTCAATCTCCCCTCTTTTAGCTTAAAACTGCTCCCTCTTGCCCTGTCCCCGCACTCCCTGATCCAGATCCCCTCCCCAGCTCTCCTGGAGCCCCTTTCAGTCCTGGGAGGCTGCTCTAAGGTCTCCCTGGAGTCTTCCCTTCTCCAGGATGAACAACCCCAACTCTGTTATCCCATCCTTATATGGGAGGTGCTCCCTCAAATTGGTGTGTAGAAATTTTTGTCAGTCTTGCTTTTATTTCTAGCAAGCATCAGTTTGAAGGAAAGCTGCAAAGATTTCTCTTTACCAGGCGTGAAGCAGGACAGACGCTGTTTCTGGGGTCATGAGGAATGTAGAATTGGATTTTCCTCCATCTGTCTGCATACTTTGTGTAAATTTAGCTAAGATGTAGGGAGTGGGAACAAGGTACCTCGTGAGAACTGTTTCTGGCACATTAGTGTTGCATTCTGGGTGTCCCTGCAACTCTCTGGGTTGTAGCTAGAAAGCAGCCTGGTGGCATCATGCTCCAAGAAAAGCTGCTTACATGAGGCAAATAAAGAACAAACCTCTCTTTTCTTTTGCAGCCGCAGATCAGTCTAGGGTGATGCAAGAACAAATGACAGGGGCAGCGATGGCCATGCCGGCAGATACTAACAAAGCATTTAAGGTACAGTATTGCCACCTGCACACCTCTAATGTCAGCTTACAGGACTGCAGGCTCTGTGTAACTCAGCCTCTCCCTGCAGCAAGCAGAGGAGTAGCTCTGGATTCCTGTTCCTAAAATTAGAACTGACAACTGATGAAGGGTATGGGAGTTGCCCTGGGTCTGGCAGAGCTTGGAAGCAAACCCGATTCATTAGTTATTCCTGATAGAAAAGCTGAATTCACGTCCTGCCATCTTCTGCTTTTGCAGATTTTCTCTTTCCCATGAGATCCAGTGCCAACCCAGAAGTGTCTGTGTTTCTAGAGATGGCTTTTTTAGAAAAAAAAATGGACTATTCCAGAAGGGTAGAGGGTTTTCAAAAAGCATATAACATAATTTTTCTAATCAATCAACTCTTTTAATACCAAATTAAACACAGAATGGTGATTGCAGAGTTGACAGGATTGCCATGTTTTTAACAGAACTTGGTTTTCGTTGCAGTGTTTGAGGCGAGCACTGCTTTGTGTAATTCTTGTCTAACTCCTTAAATACTGTGTTGCTTTCCTTTCTCTGCCTGTTTATTATCAATGCAGACGGAGTGGGAAGCTTTAGAACTGACTGATCATCAGTGGGCCTTAGAAGATGTAGAAGAGGAGCTCATGGCAAAAGACCTCCATTTTGAAGGCATGTTTAAGGAAGAACTTCAGACCTCCATCTTCTGAGTCTGAGAATACGCTTTTCTCACATCTTGTAAAAGTCACTTGAGAATAAATCTGTTACTTAAAACTCTATAATGTATTTTAGCAAGGCTGAGAATAAAAGAGAAGCACCCTGTTCAGAACCGCAGTGACTAAACTGTGATTTAAACCCCAGGACTGAGTATGGAGCCCATAGAGGAGGAGGAATTACGAGGAAGCGGTAGCTGAGGCTGCCCAGTGCCACAAAAAGGCAAGGATGAGCTTTGCTACCGCACCAGGTATCAGCAACCCAGCATGGCAAGGGAGAAAAGGCAGCCTTGCCACAAGCACCAGCTCTGATGTAGGGAGCAGTGCAGGCTGCTTTTCTCCCAAATCCCCACTGGCTCCGCTTAAAAATGCTCCTGGAGCACCAGGCGTGCCCAAGAGCAGCAGGCTCGGGTCACACAGTGAAAGCTCAAAGGACAACAAAACCCAGTTTCAGTGCAAACCACTCTTTAATTTTCCTCTTTGTACAGAGCCAGCCGCTTACAAAGTGCTAGTCTAAAAAACAGGTCTGGTATTACAGCACACACACACACCAGCCCAAGCCCAGCAGCTCAGAGGCAGAGAAAGTAAGAGCTGGGCCACTTTTTCTGCAGTACAGAGTCTGTTCAGCATCTGAGCACTGGAGATTCAGCCCTACTGCTGTGTTTCTGTGTCAGAACAGGTAGGGAGATGAGGAGAATAAAAGCTATTTCAGATTGCCGTTTCTTTTAAAAAGGTTTTTCTCCCCTCCTCTTCCTTTCTTCCCCATTTTGGAATGCCCACATGATTTTATTTGAGGGTAAAATTAACAAACCAATGCTCATCAGAGTAATTCAGTGCAGTGCTACAGCTTAAAGATTACTTTTTGCATGATTCCCTCAGTAACAAGGCAAAAAAAAAAAATAAAACTAATATTAAGAGTTGTAAAAATCCCAAACCCCCAAACCAGAACAGCAGAAGCAATTAAGCAATTCTGATCTCAACCCCCAAATTTCAATGTTTTAAAAGCACCTTCCAGGGCCTCACAGCGCTGCTCTCCCTTCCCATTGCTCAGAGCCAGAGAAGACTGCGAGTAGCTGGCTGGGCTCTTGCTTGGCTGCAGCACAGCACACAGGCACACAGTCTCCCTCAGGGCTTGCTGCCGAGCTGTGGAAAGGAAGCTGAGCTGACATACTTGGAGCTGAACGGACGACCACTGTTCCGCTGAGCACAGGAGGTGGTTACGGTCTGCAATGAAGCCACAGGGACTGCGCACAGGGTACTCACTGGCTGCAAGCACACATGTTGGTGGCCAGTCTCAACCTTCTGTTCTGCCAATGCATTTGGCTCCAAGACAGAAAAACCCTCCTGTTCTACTCACCACCTCAAGCTCGATGTTTCCCTAGAAAACTCAGACTAAGGCTCTAGATTTTTCCCATTTTTTCACATAAGACCAGTCGTCCACCGAGGACTGACCTGATCTAGCGCTCAGAGGAATCCTCATCCAAGAAGAAAGCCAGACTCGAGTTCTACAAGTAATATAGTCAGTAAAGGAGGATGGAGGCAAGAGCATTTTCCTGCTGTGCCAAAAGTAGGGAGCAGAACTATCAACCAGCTCAGGCAAAGAGAGATCTCAGACAGGATCACCACACCTACAGCCTTGCAGAAAATGATGGGGTCAGGGATCTAAAGGGCAACACACAAGGGAGGAGGAGAAAAGCTGAAAGAGCAGTCTAGAAAAACAGAAATTGCAAGAGAAAAGGCTGAAAACTCTCACAATCCATTGTATTGGGCTGTCATCCTTCCAGGTGACAGCTCTGGGGACATCGTGCTGAGCTTCACCAGAGAAAAAGCTCCAAGGAGTCACAGAAATGAGTCAAAACGGATAAAAATGCTGCCACTGCACAAACCACAGAAGTAGTGGAGGCAGAGAAGTGCTTATGGAACAGCCTGGAAGTGAGGGGTGTAGGAGCTGGATGGAGAGGACAAGACATAGCCAAACCTTAGAGATGATACTTTCTCTGCAAAACAGGAGCCCGAGGCAGAACCGCTGTATCCTGCACCACTACACGGATCAGCCTGCACACATGCCACACTGTAGGTAGGTATGATTCGCCCCCAGTGAAGCTTCCTACATTAGAAGATTCAGTGCTCACATGAAAAAGGTAGAGTCAAAACTCCCCAGGAGAGCCTCAAATGCATCAACAAAGGACAGAAGAGTAACATCTGCAGCTTAGCAGGGGGACCGCGGTACGATGGCAGAGACTGCAAGAGACAGGCCAGATGTACAAAGACTTGATGTGGGCTTCCAGAAAGGGTGCAGCAAGCCTCCGGGACACAGGCAGTGCCCAACAGCAACACCAGAGGGCTGGCAAGCAGCCCCTACACCAATTCACAAAATCGTACCCACCAGTCTCCTCCTGTGACTCTGCTGCAACCTGGCCTCCAACTCAGGCTGTCCTCTTCCGACCCCAGCTACAACCCTCAGCCCTTGCACAGCCCAGCCCCAACCCCTGCACCTCGTCACACAGCTCCGCCAGATTTAAAAGAACTTTATTGAAGCTCCAAGAATATATTATTTTTGGCCTCTAAAAACCCAAGTGTCAGCACCTATCCCTGGCTCTCCATGCTATTCTGCAAACCCCCAGCACCAAATCTTTCAGTGCCAGATTTTCTGCTTGACTCTACAGAAGGAAGAAAAATTTTCAGACGTCTCAGGCATGGCTTTAGAAGAGCGACCGTTAGCATGGTGGCTGAGCGCTGGGGGTGATCTTTAGTTGGTATCCATGCCGTCACACTCTTCCTGGGGAGGAGACGAGGCAGCATGTTCCTCACTGTTTCGGCGCTGATAAAACAGCACATACGCAGCTTTTGTCTACCAAACAAAGAAGAAAATCCATCTGAAACAATCCACACAGCTTGGCTGGAAATGTAATGCCCAAAGCTGGGAACCACACTTTCAGCACAAACTCAGATTGGCATCTGGCCAAATACTCACAACTATTTGGTCTTCTGAAGCCAACAACACACTGCTGTCATCGAAGTAGTACCACTTGTCATTCACCTTGTTCTTTGCGTAGGCAGTATCTGTCAGGAGAAGAAACTACAGCTCAGTGCTCCAGGGAAGACCGGTAGGTAACACCACACCAGCTGCGCTGCACTAGTGATGCTCAAGACTCAGTGTGCAGAGGAGGCCAGGAGCTAGCTTTGACATTAACCACCCAAACAGAGGTCCCCAACATACACATCTTCTAGAATGTGCTAGCTGGTCCAGCTAGTCTAGAACCATGTTCCACACACCAGACCTATCCCCGAGAGCTGAGACATGGGGGTGAAAATCAGTGTTTTGTTGCCCCACCTTGAGCCAGAGCTCACAGTTTAAGGCTCTGCATTTTCACATTTTTCAACATGAAAGAGAAAGTTTCTGTTGGTGATGGATCTGACCTAGTGCACACAAGAATCCTCACTCAAAAAGAAAGTAGGAATCAAGTCCTGCAAAATCTCTTCCAACCCAGACTTCTGTCACTTTGATCTCCAAATCTTAAAAGCGCATCCCCCTTTGGCTAATGCCATCCTGAAGTGACACGCGCTATGAGTTACGGACACACACTGCCAAACGGGAGTTCATCACCATAGAATCTCACAAAATGGTTTGGGTCCAAAGGGATCTTAAAGCTCATCAGTTCCAACACCCTGCCATGAGCAGGGACACCTCCCACTGGATCAGGCTGCTCAAAGTCCCATCCAACCTGGCCTTTCTGAGTGGTTCTGGAAGCGTCACCTACAGCATGGACCTACACGGACACCTGATGTAGGGAACTCCACCTACAGATGCATTTCATCTACGGTGCAACAAAACCAGTAACAGAAAGTACAGACTTGTCACATCTAACAAAGTGTTTTTTACTTCTTTATAGCATGGCATTTTCCCTGCTGTGTGAGCCCTTGTCAGCGCAAAGATGGAGACATTCTACTGCAAACTAGCACTGGATGTGCAAACAAGAGGTCTCAAGAACTACGTATTTGTTTGTAGCTGGTTTTAGAAGAGTCTGGAACAAAGGAAAGTGAAAGGCAAAAAATAAATCTCCTTTAAATTGCTATTGCAGCAAACAATTCAGGATAGGAAATGCAGAAAGGCATCAGACCCAGCTTCACAACTAGGTACGCCCTCTGCTCTGTCTTCCTGGCCTACAGCTGATGCTGCTTGTCAGACCTTTTGTTACTACCACTGAGGGAACCTGGCACGCTCATGCTTGGTTGACTCTCAAGGACAGAGAAGTAGTTACTCACAGTGGCCAACTCCCATGGCTCCATAGTGATTGGAAACTGCAATGAGGTCATACACGTATGAGCCCGCTTTTGGGTCGCAGACAAACTCGGACATATTTAACCCCCTGGAAGGAAATCAAAACCATCAGTACATCGCTAACCAGCACTTTCTAAAGAGTGATGGATGACACCAGTGAAGTTCTTGCAGGCCAGCAGCACCGGTGGAGGAGCCATGCGCTCTGCTTCTCAGTGGCCAAATGTTATTAGTGTAAACACCAGACATGTTATTCCCTCACAGGGCAGGTCCTGGTAAACACAAACACTGCCAAAAGATTTAGAGGGAGGTGCTGAATAAGTGACAGTTCTGAGAGTCTCTGCATAGGCATGAAAATGAGACAGGAATACACTTCATCCTGTAGCATAATGCTGACAAGCAGAAGCAGAGGAATGAAACAGGTTATAGTCTTGTAACTCTGCAATCCTCAGCACAAAGAATTTGCTAAATTCTCTGTAGAAGTTCTCTTGGTTCAGCAGAATCCCACAGTTTTAACCTAGTTTCAGAAGAAACAGAACCTGCTATCAATTAGTGTTCTTTGAGATGTGAAGAACTGATTAACAATAAGAAAAGACCCCACACCAACTCAACTCACACACATTAGTCTTGCAGTTTAAATCCAGAAGACAAAGCTGTTCCAGTTACAGCTTTAATAACAAACCCACCCCAACAGTAACATCAGAAGATTTCTCTTGACCAGGTTCTTCAGGCTCTTCCTAGTTTAAGGAAGAATCTTACCTGATAGGAAATTCCACAACTGTGTCAAGTTTATCTCTCCAGTATCTGCTGTATGAGAAGCGTTTTAAATGCACTACCAAAATCTTGGGTAAAGACCACAAGTCAAACTTCTTTGTGGCCTGTTGATGTTTCTTACAGTTAGGGCAGTACCTAAGGAAGGAGTAACAGAAAAGGAAATGAATGCCTACATTAAAAGAAAAGCTTCTGGCCTTCCATTAAAAGACACCTCAACAGCACAGTATGGCCCTTGCCTTACATAAGACATGTGGTTTGTGCAATAGGCAGGTGAACACGTAATTAGACATCAGTAACAATCACCTACTACACTGTACGTTATTTTCTTACACAGCTAGGAAACAACCTCCAAAGATCTGCACACACAGAGTCACATTCTGGTTACTTAGGATCTGCTGTACCCAGCTCCTCTGGACAAGGGGCTTTTGGTAAGAGTCAGGAGTGATTCAGGGCTGGTTCAAGCCAGAAATAAAAAGGACTAAACCCTAAGGTGGCCACATGCTTTCACTATTTATTACCACAACTGCTTCCTCTGACACTGTCTGCAAGACAGACGTATGCTGGGGAATTAAAAAAACCTTGGTCTTTGGAAACTACGTGCCTACTGCCACATTTCTTTTTCTTTAAATAAAGGCAGAAAATAAATGCTTTTATTAACCTATCTCCAGCTCATCATGGCAATGACTTATTACAGAACTGATCAGACTTCTCACAGATGGAGACAAAAGGACAGACCTGGGAAGTTATCAGAATCCCATGACAAATAATGTGAACTCAAATAGTTCTGGCATTTTACAATACATACAGCAGGCAGAAAGAGGCTCTTACCACGGGTCGTGTTCACCAAGCGTTTCCATAGTAGTGAAGAGCTCTATGCAGTCTCTGAGGGCTACCACAGCCTTCTTCTTCTGAGGCTGTAACATACTGCCATGTTTTTCAAAAGCCTAGTGAAAAGAGACACATGCTTAATTCAATTCCACATAAACTTAAATCCTTGACATCATGAAAAGGAACATGCCCACCTTCACCATGCTGCTTATTTATGCCACTCCTTCCCTACCCATACAATCCTCTCAAGCTTCCAGTCACTCCTTTCTTGTGTCGCGAACAGTCCCTAAGAGAAAATGCATGTCCCTACTTTGAACTTGGTGGGGTTCCCTCTTATTTTCTTTTTTTTTTTTTTTTTTCCCCAAAAGAGTAACAAAGGCTTATTCTGTTACAAAACAGGATCCAGAAAAACCCTCACAGAAAGAATACCAAACTTCCTACTAGGCTCCATGAATTAGTTTTCAAGTTTCTTTCAAGTCTGCTGGGGTTTCACTAGTTTGTTGAGTGGACTAGAGACTACTTAGCTTTGAAATTAAAACCTCTGCTTTTCAGAACACATTGGAAACAGGCCAACAATTATAGATCTATAGACCCTATCACTAAAACATTTTAAGTAAACTGATCTCATGCAGGAGACTCCAATTTTTATGAAGGGAGCTACACCTCCACTTTACCATTTCCAGTAATCTTTTAAGTACTATGCAAGTTTACATATAGATTATGAAAAGAGCATATTACAACCTGTGCCTCCTGCTCATCAAAAAGCAGCCTCCGTGTGTCAGAATCCCAGTCAATAGCGAGTGCAGAAAAAGCTACAAGAAACAAGAAACATTTATTGCAAAGTGTAAGAAGAAGGAAGGAAAAAAAGGTAACAAGATGAGAATTACCATTCAGTTTTAAGATTTTTCCTTCTACAATGGAGTTTATCTCAGAGGTGCCAGAGGAATTCACAAGGCTAAAAGTGAAATATTGCTTCTTGCAAGGCTGCAGGTCTCTTGCTGACTCGATCTGCATGCAGCCCTCGGAGTGGCAGGGATCAACCTCCACTATCTTCTCCTTGCTTTCCTGTCCACCATCCTGATGCTCCATCTCTTCAATGTCACCTGGAAAAAATTTAAACCAAGCACAACATTAAAGCAATGCAGTGAAAGTTTAGGCTGACGCCTCACACTGACATTTGTTTACAAGTGGCTGTACACACACTGATTACCCAGAAAGTAATGAAACACACAGAAAAAGAAATCCGTGCTTGCCAACCACTACATCTGCAGTTGTATTTTTTTCCTTTAGCAGATGCCAGGTAATGTGCTGGGTTTTATGTCCCAATATCAGACATGATGGAGAGTGCTCAGGTCTCAGTAGTCAACAATCACATCTTCTGATAGCACACTCTAAACATCCCAAGAGAGGATGAGCAGGGATGCAGTTGGATGTCTTTACAGATGTCTCTAGGAAAGTTATTTCCATTCTTTTGGAAAAATGGGCAGATTTGTTTCCCCCATTTAACTTGTTTGAGTTGTTACTGTTACAGCAGTACAAGCGAATCATTTCAAAGAGGAAAGGGAAACATGCATCTGATTCAAAGCTTCCTTGTAAAACATCTAACTTAGGAACGAGACCTTGTGACTCTAGATCCATGAACAGGAAATACCATTTCCACTTTATTTGTCCAGAATTTGTTTCTGTGACATAATGGGCCAGTTTTCATCACTTTTCGAAGGGCATATTAGGACAGGGGCTGCCTCTGGAGGGATGCACTTGAACACCTAGAAGGGAAGCAAGGACCCTGTTCTGCTGCAGCTTACACACATCTGATCTCCCTTGGAAGGAAAATGGTCTACAATTATTCTCACTGTACCATGCAGAACTCCTACGCAGTAGCATGGTTTAATCACTGTGAAAAAGCAATCTGCTAGAGCTTAAGTCAAACAAACAGCACAAACCAAATGCTAAGAAAAAGCTTTAAGTGCTGAAAAGATTCCAGCCAAATTTGAAAGGATTTTACCTTCAATCACACCATTGGAGCCATTGCAGTTTCCTTTGTCTGGGCAAGGTGGGCAGTATTCTTCCCCCAAAGGGAGTTTCACATAGCGGCTAAAGAGAGGGAATATGTTCATCACACAATCATATCAACGCTGTACATCAGAACCAACAGCACCCCTCTCCATCACCAGACCTTGCTGTTCGATCCCCCTCAGCAAAACACAAGTCATCCTGTAAAGCACTGCTCACAGACCAAGAGCTCTCAGAATGACTCAAACAACAATTCAAGAAGTCTCTGTTCTCACTGCTTGTTTCAAGTTTTAATGGCAGTGGATGGGAAAGGCAAAAACAAGTTACAGTGGCCCCATCTGAGAGCCCTGAATACATGGCCTGAGCTCTGCTCCTGATCCGTTTTGGAACATCAAGCGGAGAACCTCCCTTGTGACTGTCACCAACGTCATCTTACAGTCTGCTTTCACAGAGCCCCAAAAAACAGGCTCTTGGAATATCCACATACAAACCAAGGAAAACTTTTCCCTTTAATAAGGATGCAGCAATCCTATTACAGCATAATTGAATAAGTGATGGGTCGAACTTTGCATGGAATTCAAAAGGCACAGACATGGCTTACCTGATCTGCTCCAAAATTGTACTGTACAAGTGATCCACAGTGAGTTTTTGTTTCGGCACCGATATTAATAGTGGCTGACCAAAGAGTACGGTCCCTGAAGTACTGCTGGATGGCCTCATTGTCTTTTCCCGAAAGTAAACAGAGAGCGTAACATACTCGGAGCCATCCTCACTTGGCTTGCGAACTTCATATCTGTTTGAAAGACAGGTATTTCCTCAGGTTATTTCCAGTGCCAGTAGCACAGCAGGTAGAACTAATATGAACTCAGTCCAACAAGTCTCTCCACTGGGTCTTCCTGAGAAGGACAAAAAGGGTTGTACTCTGTCTTCATACTACAGAGCAGTCTCCTGAACACTTCCCGTAGCCCACAATGGCACAGGATACACACCTACCGCCAACTCAACTGCCACCTTCCCTCTGTCACATCCCTATTGGCACTCACCTCTCAAAACATTACCCTGACAGCTACAAATTGCTTCAACCAGATCATGGCATTGGGGACAAATACTAAGTGCACTTTGAAATCCCTCAGACAGTACTTGTTCCCTCTGGAGAAAGAAACCCTCCTGTTATCTTGGACCTTGCATTCCCCAGCCTCTCGTACAGTTAACACCTGAGTTCACATCACTGAACAGCCAATATTTCAGAAAACCAAGAGTTTGGAAACACTTTCTTCACAGAAAAATCCAAGGCTAGTAAACACAAGAAAAACGTTTTGGAAGAAAATAAACAGCTCTGTAGAACAGTGAGAAGATTGATACGCAGCTTGCATTACTGCACAGAACAGCAAATGAGACATCCACAGGTGCCAGCCAAAAGAAACCATGCAGTCCACACTATCACTTTGTCTGCTCACCATACAGATTTCACAACTATTCCTTACAAAAGATTCGTTTTCAGGAATGCCAAGTCACACTGCTATTTAATTTGGTGAGTCACCTGTCCCAGACATTTTAAAACTGAAAGAGAAAGAAACATTCCATGGAAGATGTCACTACATATAACAAACAAGACTACAATCGCATATCTATATGTACCAGCTCTCAACAGCTTCAGGCAAGCTATTCCTGTCAGGAACAGATTTTTTTTTATTCATGTGTTCAAAAGGCCCTTGTAAAGGAGGGAGGAGAACAAATTTCAGAGCTGTAGTTTTGCTACATCCTAAACAAACAGGGATCCCAGCTTGGGGCCTGCACTGAGTCAGTGGAGTACAGGAGAAAAATATCCTTCCAGAGAACCCCAGTCCACCAAGAGCATTAGAGATCACAGTCAGCGTAAGACAATCCAGCACAACCAGCCGTGGAGGTTTTCTGTGCTGTCACTACTATTCAGCGGACACCAGTGCTGCATGCAGTTCACATTTCCTAAAGTTTCCCAAGAAACAGCACCAAAGAAATGAATTATTTTTATTTGCACTGTTTAAATAACGGAAGACCTAACTCAGTTCTAGAACAACTCCAGGTCCTGTAAGACCCTTAGGCTGGACTCCTGTGAAAGAGATCAATACACGACGTGCACACAGTCCTTGACATCCTTGTGACTGCCTCTCACACCTCCTACACTGTGCTCTGCAAGCAGCAATTAATGCAGCCCCCATTTATACTCCACCCTCATGCACATGAATGAAGCCCTACCCATGCAACAAAGAGACGGGACAGATCAAAAAAGCTAAGATTTACCCATACGCAAGCATCAGCCATCACAAACAGCCAGCACTCTGGACCCCTACAACACTCTATAAGAGTACCTTGTACACTTCCCACTGAAACATAACACGTTCGGTTACTGAAGGCCCCTCTACCTGCTCCACCTCAGGACAGCTCTTACACATTAATATGAGAGGCAGACCCATCAGAATTAGGATCTACCATTTTCTGAATCTTTCAAGCAACAGCCACCTCTTTTAATCCAAGATAAAATACATGACCTGTAATTTAAGGAAGGCTGTAGGGCTGATTACTGGACAACGCACTGTAATTCTGTATCTTACAACTTAATTGAAATAATACAACACAAAGACGATGCTACACAAGGCTATGTGGGTTTAGAAGTCAGAGTCAATAGCTCAGCTGTGACCACACTGCTGGGTATTGGCTGGTTGCCTTATAATGCACAACAAACCTGAAAGCATCTGAAAACTCCTAAGCAATAGGGTAGGACTTGATCAGTCTTCATCAGCATCATGAAGGCTTCAGGGCTGTGGTTATTCAGAAAGGATGCAGTGAGCAGTGAGGTAGTAACTTCTGTTTCCTTGCAAACTAAAGTTAAGCAAGTGCACAGGAGCACTAAAAGCTACAGAAAGAGAAGGCAGAGCTACATGAAAGGGCACTGGAAGCAAGGAATACTCTGAATAAAACACAAGGCTAATATATCTTGTATGTTATTGAAACAATCCCTGCTAAGTTCTGGGATACACAGTATTAGTTCCAGATGGAAAACACTATATGGATCACAAGTCAGTCTATGGCAACAACGAAGAAGAGAAGTACGTTGTGTAAGAGAACACAGAGGGTAGAAAAAAAAGCCACTGTAGAAGCTAACAAACAGATCCGTCTGAACAAGATTACTACTGCACACCAACCCAGAGATGCTGCTGTGGAATTATAACAGGTTCAAAAGCTGACAGTAAGAATGAACGAAGGACTAGAAAAAAACATGGGTGAAAGTGCTGCACGTAGTCTGATTGATCTCTTCTAGGAAGCGTAAATACTCCTAATCTGTTTACTTTCTCCCACAACACCAGAACACATACAAACAAGTAAACTAGGAGATAAGAAACTGCAAATGTAACCAGGCAACAGTTAGTTAGCCCTGTAGAAGCAGGTCACAGGATTCTGCCAGTCTTACAGAGCAGCAAGATTGAACCAGATGAGGACATTCAACCAGCAAGATTTTTTACAAAGCTTTTAAAAAAAAACCAAAAAACAAACAAGCTCATTTTGGAAAGGACACAATTCAACCTCAATTCAAACCCTCAATTCAAACAAGAAACCATCAATTTCAGAAAGTGAGAACAAACTTTCTAAATCAGCCAAGATTTTGCACATCTCAAACATTTCATATAGAACTAGTGGACCAGCGCATTTGCTGACCTAACTCAGTTCAGCAATTGTTGTAGCCTCAGTTGTGTCAACACACCCGACATTTCTGCAGCCAGTTGAATACACAGCATGTTGTAAGAGAAGGCAGAAAACATGATATGGATAGCAAACCAAATAGATCTTATTCAAACGTGCACACTTCTATAGGTTAAAGGTGACCTGCAAATCAATTTGTGAAACTTTTACCAATACGTATTAAATTAAATGCCCCATTAGCCAGGCTAAGAGAACAGGGGTATTTCGTTTATCCATCGAAACATTTTTTTCTTCTTAGTCCTTAAGAACTAAGAAGAAATACTCAGAGTGATACCCTTGCAAAGGGCTGTGGAGTTTGTTTTCAAGCAGTACTTACCTGACCCCTTGTAGGCCGGCTCCAAGCTCCAGCAGGATCCCTGGGTGATGTGATATCACCAGCATGGTGCATGCGTGGGTGTTACAATGGAGCGGGAGCCGGAGGTCCTAGTGGGGCTGGACTTCACAGAACCTAAGAGAAAGAAATAGTAAGCATTTCCATTATGTGCCGAATGCTGTTCTCTGCTTAGCCTGGAAAATGAGAGCATTCGGCACAAACACTGAACTAACGTTGCCAAATTGATTTGCAGACCACCTTTATGTAAGTGACTTTCTGATCATTTGCCACAGGTCTCCCTGTTTGTTCACAGGAACAACATGCCTCGACAGAAACATTTACAACACTGAGAGAAGCGGGCTACTCCCACTGTTCTTTGGCTGCACTGCCCCTAGATATCATGCCGGTGATCTTGATTCAAGTCATATATCAAACCCTTCTATTTCTGCAAGCATCTCACCTCTTCTCTGATGCTAAACATCATCACTTCCTGCATCAGGACTACACTATGTTACCAAGTTTGTCATGATGAGAGAAATGAGTGCGAAGCCTCAGGAAAGAACAGGCTTGGAGAATTATAGCCAAAAATTCTCCTCCTCTTTCAGGTAATCTGGAGAAGAAAACATAGTTTTGGTTCTTTTCTGTGGAAGAAGCCAGGTTCATTTTGGGATGCACCTGAATTTAAAGACACTTAAATATCCAGAAACCCAGTAACATTCAAATTTCTTCTTTTTGAAGTTTTATTATTAGACAGTACAACATGTAGGGTAACACACCACAAGAAAGGATGAGACAGAAACTGAATGGCTGAAAGAGAAAATATATCTTATCTATCCAGGGCAGGGTTGGTTTTTTTTCCCCAAATGACTTTCCATTCAGCTTAAATTCCAAGTGAGACCCAATTGTTGCCCTGTTCCCTTCGGCATCTCTCACCACTGTAGTGGGACATGAACATTCACAAGGCCTGTCTCAAGGTGTCCAAGCTGCCCTGCAAAAATCACAGAAAGCTGAACACATCTTCCCTCATAACCTTACAGTTAACAGGAAGAAAAAATAGAATATAGCTATTCTGACCACTGAAATCACCTAAAAAAGGTGCAAGTTCAATATCCTATACATCCCACGTATGCACGTTTCACAAGTGTTCATCAACAGCACAGCCCAGACTACAATACCTGTGCCTGCATACTGTGTCCTCTGTCAAACAAACGTAAAGAAAAACAATAAAGCACATTCCATCTGCACCACTTCTACTGCAATGTGTTGTGTGAGCTCCTGCTCAGTGACACAACTGAAGCATTTCATGGGAATTGATATTTTGCTCAGTAACCAATACAGAGGCCTAAATCAAAAGCTGAGACTGGACACTGATGTCAAGAGCAAGACGACAGTACAGAAGTACTAACACTTTTTTTAAATCATGCCCCTGCTGGGGCACAGATGTTCTACAGTATTAGATCCTTCCCTGAAATTGAGACCTGTGTTGCCAGCTGGCTAGTGCACAACAGCCTAAAATCAAAACTCTATCGAACCAACAGGGACATTGTTGTCACATGCAGACCCAGGTGTGGCTACTGCTTTTAGCAAAACAAACCTGAAGAAATGCCGTAAGAGACTGAGCATTTATATTTAAATTTAAGTCCTCAGACAATTTTAAGGTGATGTTAGGTTACAGAAGTGAAGAATGTTCAGTTTAAGTTACTACATGATCCTAAATCTTCAGAACAATTGAAACAACCGATTTCTTTTACAGAAGACAGTCACCCAGGTGGTGAAAGGGTGGAAGATGTGAGGACTGAGCCAAGTCCTCTTTAGGGGGAAAGAAGGAGAGTAAGGAACAAAGGAACAATTTGATCGGCTGCTCATGAAGTTGGAGTCCAGGGGCCTTGTAGCTCCCCCGTCACTACACATTCATTCTCTGCATTCTCAGACTCTAGCAAACAACCATAGATTACTAATACAACATTGTTTTGCTTCTGCCAGTGGATGGAGGAGTACTTTTCAGGTGAAGAAACTGTTACACCATTAAAAAGATGATTTAAACACTAGCACAAGGCATGGAAGGATGCTGCCTTCAGTTTATAACAGCTTCTCTCATAATTCTTAGTGTGGCTATCAGGAAAGAATAAGTTATAAAAACTCTGAGTACACCCAAATTAAACAACTGGGGAGCAAAATCCTTCAGGAAAACACCTCAAAAATCAACAAGAACCACCAAACAGCCTGCAATTTTAAGATGTAAGTTTGGGGAATGCACACATGAGAAAGCTATTTCTAAATATGCTGTATTGATTTAACTCTATTTTGAATAGATTACTTCTCTGCACTTTGTTATCTAACCAGTGAAAGAAACTTTGTGTCTAACTTGAATTGCTTAAAACAAGTAATTAGATGTACATATTACAGTTCGCCAACAGGCAAGTCTTGGCACTGGACATTACCAGAAAATAACAACAGCTGATCAGTATATAAAAGGGATAGGATGAATAAAACATGAATTAGAAAGAGTTCAAGTATGTGAGACAGTGAATATCACATTACTTTAAATACAATAGTGTTTCGATTCTAGAAAACCTCTTTTATTTAAATACAAAGAGTTAACTAACGGTCCTCAATCATCTTTCTGGTTACATATTATGTTGACTTTAAACACATCTAGCTAGGTGAACATTTAGTAGCTAAGAACACATCCTGCAAAAGATACCTGGTAGTCATGATACCCTTCTCCAGGTTGGTGTTCCCACCTGACAGCTGGCTTACATCACACCGAGCTTTGCCGCGGTGAACACAATATCCTGAAATGATGCAGTTTTCCTTTTTGATTTGTAATGTAAATAATGCAATTGAAAAACTCATATTTTCTGTAACTTCTGTGCTCCCAGAATACAAACTGGTATGTTTTAGTCTTACTACAAAGGCAACTTTCAAACTAATCTTACAAAAAACTTTCTTCAAGACATTGCGGGCACTCAGCTTCCAGAGGGTTCCTTCTTCCTTGCTTACAAATCAATCACAATCTTATCAGCCCAACTTAACGTTTCAGAAAGTATTCTAAGAAGTTTCTTTTGCGGCAATATTCAGTGAAAGTGGTGTGCAAATAAATTTTTGATGGGTTAACATGATTGAGTCTTTTTTTTAGGTTGTTATTTATATCAAATTGTGAATTTTGGGTAAAAATACCATCACTGTAGAACATTACACAGTTATACTTCCTAATAAAAGGCGGCTGTGCCCCTTCATTAATTGATACAAAGACAGGTTTTTTTCAGTAACAGAAGAGAGACACATTACTCAGTGTCACTAGTGATACACCCCACAGCTACATCACCAACCAGTACGAGAGGATCTTTTCCAAGCTGAACAGTTTGTGGACTATGCAGGCATACAGAGCCATCTTTCAAGTCTCTTGCAACCTATGATAGGACTAGAGGGAACGGCAGGAAAATGTGCCAGGAGAGGTTTAGATTGGATATTAGGAAGAGGTTCTTCACCCAGCGGGTGGTGGAGCACTGGAACAGCTCCCCAGGGAAGCAGTCTGTCAGCATTCAAGACAATGCCCTCAGTCACATAGGGTGAATGCTGGGAGTGTCCTATGTAGGGACAGGAGTTGGACTTGAGGATCCTTTTGAATCCCTTCCAACTCAGGTAATTCTATGATTCTATGAAGTCATAAGAAGCCAATCTTTTCCTGTCACTTCTCTAAAGAATTTAAAAGAATAAAATGGTTTTTTTACGGGCACTCAAGTCTTCTTTGTTGACTTTGGGGAAATAAAATGTTGCTCAGCTATACATTATTTCAACTACATATTTTTAGTTTCAAAGTGGAAGCAAAGTTTGTTCTTTGAAGGTGAAAGATTCTGAAAGGTTTAAGATTCGTTTTTTAAATACTTTTTATTCCTCCACTTATTAAACAGTGGGATATTCGTCTGTAATCTAAGAACGTAAGTAAGTTACTGGGATATCAGAAAGTCCTGAAGTTACTGGCAGTAGCAGCAAACAACATACAACTGCCAGGTTGTCACATTTTCCAGCCATGGAGCATCTTCAGGAAGGCAGCCCTTACCCCACAGCTTACTGCTGCTAACTTCTGTCAGAAATGTGACAAATTTGGGAGCCTGACTCTCAAGCTGTGTCCACGCATACACCAGGACAGCCAGGTGCACTCCATGCCAGACTAGAGAAGGGCTATTTTAACACTGCCCTGTATCTTGACTCAGGTTATTGTCAAGTCCCACAGCTACGTCAACCCAGCTAAGGTGCAGGAACAAATGCTAAGTGTTACTCCACCAGCACTCAAGATAAGCACAACCTATGTTTTCATGCCAAAACCATAAAAAGCAGGAAATTTTAGGAACACTAAACCAGTTACGCTAGAAGGAGCAAGTTAACCAGAGAACACTGAAGGAGTGAGCAGGGCTGTTCCTGCTCTTATTTGGGAGGAAGAGGCCCACAAAGAAAGCGTGCGCTGCAGTGCCTGGGTCCAGCCCCAAGGCGGAAAACAGTGCAAGTCAGCAGCATTTGCTTCTTGTCAAAAACAGCAAGCAAGCAAACCAAGAAAAGTGCCAGCACTGAAGCAAAATGTGCAAGGGCCAGTGTGACACCTAAAAGCACCAGGGTGGGGTTTTGTGCAGGAGTCTTCTCTAGCAGGTTTAAATTAACCCTTCTGTAAGCACGAGGCAGAGATGCACCTCCATGGCTACAAGTACATTCCCCAATGGAAAACAAGTTTTGAAGTCAGCAGGACACAAATATCCACATCACTTTGGAAGTTACACACTTTTCAAGCAATGATGCACTAAGTCCAAACAGATAACAATGCCCCTCCAAAAAGCAACTCAGAAAATTCTCAGATTTAGAAACCCTGAAAAAAACTTGCATGAGAGAGTTTCAAACTTACTGAAGAGTTTTAATTCACAGAGGTCTCAAGGACTGCTCAAGCCATGGGTTAAACACAAAGAAAAATTAAAAACATTTCCTGCAAGGAAAAACTACAAGATTCCAGAAACACAAAACACACAGAGAAATAAAAATAAATAAATGCCTTCAGCACGTCCTTAATGTCCTCACTTTGCAAGAGCCCAATGAACCAAAACGCTAACACTGCTAGTATTGAACCCAGTGACAATTTTCAAAGTTTCTGCCAGTGAACGCACGCACACCTCAGGCTCCACAAGCAAGTAACGCAAAAGAGTGAAACTCCATGAAGAATCACTCAAACCTGCAGTTCAGAAATCCTGAATTGAAGATCCCCTTTTGTATTGATCTTAACACAAAACTGATGTATTGCCAGTCCCTCCTTTCACACTCACTTCAGCAAAGACAAGATCTTAATAGAGAGAAACAGAACGGAATTTAAGAACCTTTACATTTCCTATTACCATTACTCGAATGACTTAATTAAATCTTAGAGCACCTAAGAGCAGACGTTTTATAACCAGACCAGGTAAGCAGATTGCCCCAATAAAAGCAATGACGCATTTGCCTTTAAATAAAAACTTTTGCTTTTTATGAACAAGCATTTCTCTGTTCTGTTTTTGAGACAAGACTCCCTTTCAATAAAAGGCTGCTGGTTTTTAGCTCTGGGTTAGAATATTACTTTACATATCTTTTTCCTGGCAGGATCACTCATTAAAGGGAGTTCCTACAAGCAGCTTTCTCCTAATTGTTGTGCTAGTGCCTGGCTGCTTGCTTTTGTCCCACAGTGCTGAAACACCTTAGAGGGCTTACATGGAAAAACAGGATTAGCAAAACTTCCGGTTGCTACCCCTGCTTTTCCTTTGAGGGTTATTTTTAACCCGGGTCAGTTCACCCACTATGACTCACAGCATCACCTCATTTACAGCTGCGCCTGCACATAAAAGGAAGTGATGACTGAGAGGAAAATACACTAATGCTAATGCTTCCCACACCTCAGAGCAGAGCTAATTCAGACACAGTTTTCTGCGGAAAGACTAGGTGGAAAAGTGAGGGTTTTTTGTAATTCCCACTGTAACATCACACTCCTTGTTTTTACAATGATTTACTGGCTTTGGAGACAGACTTAATTACAACCTAACACTTCACAATGTCCTCACAATGCAGATTTCACAGAAGCCAAATGTCCTTCCCAGGCATTTTAACTGGCCACAATGTGATAAGAACTTCCAGAACGACTCAGACATCACACCTCAGCAAGGAGGTCAGGCACACCCAGCAGAGGGTATGACTGCACACTGGCACAAGAATTTTACAGAAGCAACACCCTTGCATTGGAACATTCTCACACGAGGAAGAGTGGACTTGTGATGAAGGGCTGGAATTAGACCTCGCAAGCCCCAGATTCAGTTGTAAGCCCCAAAGCCTGTTTTGCACTTCATGTGCAATGCTTTTCGTTTTCCAGCTACAACAGAGGAACACAGCTGCTCATCAGATTTCAGAGATGACTACAGACATCCACCACACCGATGCAGATCAAGCACAAACAAATCCTCAGCTTTGCTGAAGGCCCTCACAACCACAGTTAAGATGCAAATAGTGTAAGCAACAGTCAAGAGACTACCAAGACACTCCAGTCAAGGTTAGCTGGGTGCTGTAACAACTACGTTGGGTTTTAGGAGAGGAAGAGTACAACAGTTCCAAGGCTTTTGGCTGACTTGGAGCATAAAGCATAGTAAACCTGAGCCTGCCTAAAAATGCCAGTGAAAGTGTAATCCAGACATAGATTATCACCTCTGAAATAGGCTTGTAGAAAGTTCCAAACTGCAGAACACAGACCAAAAAGTTCATTATTACCCAGGGTCATGATTTCCTTTGCGTTAGGAAAACACCTACTAAACACTGCACTTGCCAATCTGCTGCTAGAAGCACTGCATTACTCCTAAGTCATGCAAAAGGTCTATAGGAAGGCTTAGGTTTTGAGAGGGAGAAATAAAAAAAATGAGGTTTTATAGCCTGAAATCAAAGCGAATGTTTTGTAGCATTCTTCGCATCATGGCATCTTCCCACTTTACTCACACAAAGATGTCGTCTTTTGGCATGATATGATTTAAACCTTCATCCATTTGGAAGATTTTGTGGAATCGATGATTATACACGTCTGTCACCACCATCTAGAACAGCAAGTGATATTTGCAAAGAGATTATAATAAAAGCTTAAACAAATTCAGGCAAACTAACTTTAAATTCAAGCAACAGTTTATTCCTGTTCCTTCTTTATCACAGTTTTCAGCACAGCAACACCAGCACCACTTGTCTATAGCAGCACCCAGTAGAGAATCAGCTGTATTTGTTGAGATGTATCAGAAAAACTAAGCAAAAACCAGACTAATTTTACAGAGGTATTGAGGAGATGCAATCCCAACAGCTGCAAGTCAGCCTGATGAAAACAACAGTACAGATTCCAACATCAAAGTGGCAACAGGCTAAGATTTCAGGCACAGATCACTCCCACCTGTAATTAACTAAAACTGAAGTGCTACACTGATGTCTTGAAAATACCTCACCATCCACAAAACCATTCCCTCTGGAAAAGCTCACCCAATTCCTTTTTTACAAAAAGGATGTCCAAGAAGAGGTGGACCCAAACCAGACATTGAACACCTCTAATTACTAAGAAACTACACTATTATCCTATTATATTGGGGGTAGGGGCTAGCTTTCTGCTACTTTCTGCTCCTTCTCTTAAACATCTCTACAGTAATGGATGTATCAGAATAAACAGATTGTTTCACGCATCTTTTTATTCTAAAATCAAAGAACAGCAAGCAAACTTGTTAGGGTTTTGTCACTGCTTCATTAAATTAGGCTTATCACCCCTCTAAAAGCTAAGCCACCAAAATGCTTCAAGAACAACACACATTTATCAAAATTACCATACTGCATTTATCCTTACATTTTCTGCAGGAACACCAGAGAGTTTGGAGAGTGATTCACATAGATCTGAGATGGCCCCCATCATCGGCACCACAACCCGGTACTAGAAACAAAGACACCACACTTACACCAGGCAAAATAAATCCATGCAAGGCAGAACACAAGAAAATGGAAACAAAACCTTGAATTTATAGGAGTTCTGCTGAAGTTAAGGTCACAGACACACACTTCTGGATCTCAGCTCTACCTTACAAAACAGGGATTTGGAGGGAATCAAAGAGCCTTAAACAGCTGGTCTTTTGCTTTGGTCAGACTCAGCAATACTAAAACAGAAAAAAATCCTTTTTAACTTTAGGTACACATGTGCTCACCCCCAGGCCCACATGAAAAAAAAGAATATCAGTCTCCTCTGGACTCAAGCAGGCTTTAAAAGCCATCAAGTAACTTTTCTTGGGTTTTTTTCCCCCCCCTACAAGAGGGATTGGTTTTCTTTTGTTTGAAATTCAAAGCCTTTACCCATTTAGGTAAGTTTCACCTTTACATTTTTCAAGGCAACAGGCAGTAAAGATCAAGCAAACACATTACTGCTTTCAGGGAGCAATACATCACCCACTGATAATCTCATCACATCAACAGGTAAGTCACTTCCAGCTGACCCACGACCCTAATGTCACAAACCAAGATTTTACAAAGCCACTTGATTTCTTATGTTCAATTCCCAGTTTTTACACTAACCCACCCCACCCCCCCATCCTACCTCACTCAGAGGTGGATATTGATGTCCTTCAGATTACTTGAGAAGTCTCAACTTTAAAACCTAAGAGAAAGACTCAGATGACTTAAATGAGATCTGTGTCTTCAACAGGTCTCACCTGCACAGGTCTGCGCTGTGGGTCTGCATATACCAGGGTAACTTCCATGAGACGATCTCTCCTTAAGGGCAGTGGAAGGGTTAAGTAACAGAAGGGATCAAAAGTCACAGAAACCTTGGAGCATTTGGGACAAACAAGAGTAGATTTGAAAAGACCATGAAAAATATCCACAATGATGGAATCATTCCTCAGCCTGTGATTCTCCCAGGCCTCCTTTGCCACCTCCTATAAAAAGACAAAAAAATAAGTTATTTCTCACCAACACTGTCACAGCCTGACAAGCACAGGGAACAAAGCAAACTCACAAAATTGACACAGACAGGCAAATTTCACAGAAAGGAGGGAGTCCACCGTGTGTCCAGCGTAAGGCATTGGGATTTTTTTCTCAGTGAAACTAAGGCCTTGCATTACATCAAATGCAACACATCTGCTTTAGCCAAGGTCAGATATTCCTTGGTGCACACCATGGCAGAAGCGTGGATGGAGCCAAGGGGACAGAGACAGGGCTACATGCTGCTCTTCAGGACAGAGCTAATGAAATACACTCCCTCCTCCTCTGTGAGGAACGGATTGCTGCCCCCGTTTTTGAAAGACAACTGCAGTTACAGCTTCTGAGAAAACAGTAGTCTTTCCTTCTTGGAAAACGACAGTCTATGTCTTACAAAAAGTACAGAAGGAGGCAAATTACAATCTCTTGAAGGCTTCCACAGTACAACTTACAAACTCGTTACCTAAGCACATTCAGTAACTGTCATTTGTCATGTCAATGCAATCAGAGGCTCCTCTTAGCACTTAGAGACTTTCAGTTTACAGTACAATACCATACCCTAAGTGAAATATGTGCTGTAGATACACACATGGCAATGCTACTGTCACTAACCAGGATGCCGAGATGGGAAAAGAGCAGTAAGCTCCAACAACTGCCGGCATATGAATGCAAGGCAGAAACACATGCACAGCTCCTACATCACGGGGAGGGAAGCATCTAAATAAAATGAAGGTACGCTGGGCATCCTTTCCATGCCACAATTATCAACATTTCTTGGAGAGAGAAAAGATGAATAAATACACTCCTTCCTGTAGTGCTGCCACACGCACTATATCATGTCTTTTGCTTTTTCTTGCGTAAAGTTCTTGCCAGTTAAGAGGAAAAACACCCAGTCACATAGACTTCATAAAATTAAGTGACGCATCTGGCTTCTAGAGGCTCCTAAAGCAGGAAATGGAGTGGGTAACTGGAGCCCAAGGGTGTTTAAACTGAATTTTAAATTAAATAAAGTGTAAAGTCACTTTAATATCAAGTGCACCCATTTCCACAGCATCCGAAAGGAGGAAAATCACGTCAAGTCTCTTATAGATATGAAGGCAGTTCACCAAGCACTAGGAATTCATCAAAATCCATGGTTGTATCAAGTCACTTATCCCTTGGTTCTCTCCTTGTCTTTAGCAGTGCTTTCATGCACCTCATTGAGCCTGGGTTTAAATCTAGCTCAGGGATTGCACTGGTCTAGGAGGTGTCTAGGGAACACACACAAGACGACTGGGTTACAAGCTCATTTCATTTGGCACCCTGCTGTCCACCACTGGAACAACAGAACGGCTGCTTACAATCCTGTGCCCAAGGCACATGTTCTGACCCTTATCTGAGGGGCACCCCAGCACCTGCACCTGAGAATTCTCCCACCCAAGTTCACATGCAAGTATGATGGCTTGTACACTAAACACTCTCCTCAAACTGATACTAAAAGATGCTGCTCAATTTATCTGGGGGAAGAAGGTGGGCCTGAGCAGTCAGGAGGAAGGGTTATGGTAGCAACTACAGTCCACTTTTAGGTAGCTGCTCAGTCACAAGATCAACTTCTTTCCTTTCCACTGCAGAATTATGTCAGTACTGTACCATAAGCACATCTTCCTGCACACCAGTACAAGAACAGATGTTCTGCTGCCACAAGATGTCATTAAGTCAGCCAGGCCATAACGCACGACAGGATTCTCCCCTCCTAGGCAGACTGCTTTGTACGGAGGATGTTTGTGTGGTCTGTGAGAAGGTCAGGAGGTGCCACAAAATCCCTCAGAAGCACTACCTGCCCTACCCTCAATCAAAGGACACCGTACCGAATCAGGTCTGCCATTCGCATCCTTCAGCTCCAAGTAGGGCTTCTTTTTCACTCTGTTCAAATCCTCATGCAAGCCATCTAGAAGAAAAGCCAAGAGCTCCTGCGAATCTTGCTGCTGGTATCCTGAAAACTGAGGAGCAAATCGGCCAACCTGTGTCTGAAACACAAAAACAAGGGTCAGGCATTAACTATGTGTAAGGAATAAAGCCACTCACGTCCTGGCTCTTGCAGAGAGCACCTCTGTGCTACCTTATGTTAGAAGCAGACCACAGTGAACTGGTTGCTAACACAGTAAAGGTGCCAGAATACTTTTCCCAACTATTTTTATTTTTTCCCCCTAGTGTTAAGAGGGAAAAATGCATTTAGTACTGTGACACTAAAAATCTAAGTTATCCTTATTATTTTAGGAACCTGCAAACAATCAATAAAAAAACCTATGTCCGATGCATTTTGTATTTTAATCTCTTTCAGATACCTACAGTCCCACAATGCAGACTTGCTGCTATAAGGTGGCACCTTGAAACACCTGTACTGCAAGACTGAAAATGTTTTGAGATGCTTATAAACTAACAAAGTTGGCTTAAAGTGGAGATTGAAATCCTCGCCAGAGTAATGAGAAACAGCACACCCATACACAGCCTCTTATTTCGTGAGTGCTCTCTCACAGCACCGCCATTTGGTGTTCCTGCTTCTAAAAAAAGCAACAGAAAGGGGTCCCACAGGAAAACCAACAATTAGCTGAAGGAGTGGTCAGTCCTAGTGACCATCACTACCTTTCTGATAAACAAAGAGTCCAAGAGACCTGCAGAATTAAGCTTAGTAAATTTTAACCACTCAAGATGATAACTGCAAGGGAGCCCAAACTGAAGGGCTCTATATACTACAGAGACAGTTAACACTGTCACTAAATCAGAAACAACTGTTAGAAAAGTCACAACTAATACTGTACTAGGAAAAAAAGGGTAATTCCTACTCCAGTCTTAACCAAGAACAGCCCACATTCAGGTACTTTTACTGACACCCACTACAGATTCATGTATTTCCTGAGAACAGAAGTTTACAGAAAAACTTTAATAGTGGTGGATGACAGGCCAGCAACGCCAAATCACAGAAAAGCAACATCTTGTTGTTTCAGAACTACCTATGACTCTACAGAGGACAGATTTCTGTACTCCATAAGACTGTTGCTCCAAGTCGCAAAAGCACATTCCCTCCAGACTGCACCATGCAAAACCTGAAGGGCAACAAGAAGCACATTTACATTAAGATCAGGTCATTGCTTATTTCATGCATTTGGGATTTTATTCTTCCTCAGCATACTGAGATTGCACTACAGAAGCAAACTTTTAGTGTTCATTGGTGCTTTAATTATGTTGCTCTGCACTGGAGTACTTGGCATTCTATTTAAATAAAAGTCAGTTCTTCTAGGGGTTCATATAATACCACAGTATTTCAGCTGAAAGCAGCTCTTCACACTGAAGCACTGGGAACATCACATCAATAAATAACATTACAGACAAGGGGATGCATTTTGCTCTCTACTTTACAACTTCATTTTTAAATGCATAATTTGCACACCTTTTCTTGCTGACTAAAGTTTACAGTTTGCAATTCACATGACCTTGCCCAGTTTTGTAGCAAACATCATTCTGATGCATCTGTAAACAGCTCTCAGGTTGAAAGGTCATTTACTAAGACCTAATATTGAAGAGCAGTAACCAGTTCCAGGATATGACACTACTTACTGGCAAGTTCCTCCCTGTGCCCTGAAGAGCATTTACATAAAACATGAAACAACACTGAAGCAATTTTGTCATTACTGCTTTCATAACACCAAAATATGTAGAAGGCATATTAGCTTTCACTGTTTCTTCTGACAAAGAGCTAAGCAACAATAACAGGGAGTACTTACTTTAAACATACGTGGGGCCACATGAGACTGCCTCCCAGACCACATCTGTTTAATGAGGTCTGCATAGGCTTCTGCAATTTCTCCTCTCATGCCCAGGGGATTGTTCTGATTTATTTCAGCTTCATATTTATCTTCCAGGAAATAGTCAGTGAGAGGAGGGGTATTGCTCAGACACTTTAAAAAAAAAAAAAAACCATTAAGAAAAGAAATTTACTGCACAGGACAATAAACTGGTGCAACAATGAAATATTAAACCCAGCTTTCACCTCAGAACATGTACTAAGCTACTAACAATAATGGTGAAACTGAATCTGAATAGATACTTAGTAAGAAAAAAAAAAAAACTATTGGGAAGGTGGAACACTGTAACCATTGTATCTCAAGAGAATGGTTCATACAAAAAAAGAAATGCCACCAAATAGGCCTTGAAAAGACTAACAGTTCATTTCTGAAACTCAGGTTCTCTTTGCAGATGTCACACTGATCCATCTTCTACACAATGCATTTGCCCACAGTGCAAGCCTCCCCTCAGAGGCAGTTTCTGCTGCTTTACCTCACTTAAGCCAAACTAAATATGAGCTGATTTTTTTTTTGTTTGCTTGTGGGGGTTTGGGGGGATCTTTTTGTTATTGGGGGGGTTTTTTGCTTGTTTTTTTCCCCCATTACAGGTGCAGTCTCCTCATTGAATCAAAATTAATCATACTTTTCTTTCCACAAATTTTAAAACACAATGTCTGTGAGACTGCTCTTGTATTTAGTTTTAAAGAGGGGTCTTTCCAATTTTTACCTGTAATGCAGAATTCATGAAGCAGGTATTTCCAAGGTTACTTAGTCCACAGAGTCCAGGTTGTGACAGGGAAGGACTGTCCCTGCAGTTGTAAGAGTTACAGGCAAATCCAGAACCTCTGAAAGAGAGACAAAACTCCACTATGAGTTTACCAATTCTTAATACTATTTAAAAGTCACATCACATACAAGTCAACAAATGGTTTAATGAAGTTTTTTAACCAGCCTACATGTTTCTGCTGCTTCATAGTGGCTAATATTGAACACCAGGAATGTGAAGTCTATGTGCTAAATTTGGGAACGTTAATCATTATCCACTCTATTATTAATTGGTGTCTCCCAACGCATTAATTTCCTTTGTCTACAAGTACACAGCACACTATACTAATGCAGAAGGACTCTAATACAATTCTAGAAGATATACTGTAAGAGCTAAGAAGAAAATTACGATCTCTATCCATAAAGGTTTCCACCACACTGCCAGATTGAGAGAAGAATACAACCCTTTCCTTCATACTCCAAACCCCTTCACAATGAGGCAATGCCCAAGGAGTTAGTAAGCTCTGGAACATGCGCTATTTTTGCAAGTGAGCAAGGAACAGTGGAACGTAGCAGCTTCAAAAGCAAAGTTTAGTAACAGGTCCACAAGAGTAGCAGAACATAGGGCATCACCACACTCCTTTTCTATACAGGCACGGATACACAGGAGCATTCACTCACATGAAGGACGAAGAAACAAAAAGAACATTCCTGCTCTTACCCCCTGCCCAGGTGAGAGTTGTTCAGTCCATAGGAGTTACTGCTATCACCATTAGTAATGACAGAAGTGGCAGACACTGAGGAATAAGAACTTGCTGATGATTTTGAAGAGGTAGTAAAGTTTCTGCTAGTTGCAGTGCTTGATCTGGGAGAAAGGAAAAAGAAGTAGAAACAGTGCTACTAACTTTTTTCACCCCCAGCCCCACCTCCCACAAAACTCCAAGGACCTGCCACATTATAGTTAGTTGCTACACACAGAATTTGATGGTTTGATCTGTGTGATCACACTCCGAAATACTTCTCTGGAACAGAAACCTCAGACAAAAGTATCAGAAGCAGGAGTAACAATTCTTGCTTAAAGCAAAACTGGGTCCCAAGCTGAAACAGGCAGGCAATTAAGATGGCAGGAGCAACAGGGAAGCAAGCTTTAAAGTTTCGGCAAACCACCCTGAAACAAGCAAGCAAAAGAATCCCAATCTTAAGACGACCAAACACTCACCCCACATTACAAGTGACAGTCAGTCCTTCCCTACCTGAAACCCAGTCCACCCACTCAAACGTTATTTACTAAGAAGATAACCAGGGTGGGCACAGTTTGTTACTGACCCTAACTGATGCAACCACACTGCTTGGAGGCAAGACACACTACTAAGTACATGTGGCATGCACAGCAATCCTCAGCATTTTGAGACTGGAGATACTGAAATGGAAGAAAGTTCACAAGCCTCAAGTTTACCCTATTGTGAATCCCAGGTTATCCCACACTGGTACTTTCTCAATTCAGAAAAGAACTGGAATACAACATTACAAAAGATCAAGAAAGCACCAAAATTCAGTGTTCTGTCATAGACAGCTTTGGCTCCATAAAAAAAGCAAACCCACAAAATAGTACTACACAAATAAGCTTAAAGAAACTATTTTGATACTAATTTCTCTGCAGCAAGAGCTAACTGGGAAATAGTGTATTGTCCCCATTTGGCTGAATAAACATGCAAAACAACGCAAAAAGGTGCAGGGCACTAGCAGACACACAACAGTGAACCCAAAGCAGAAGACAGTGCCCTCAAGCTTTAGCTTATTCTTGTGTCTCTTTCAATGTGGTTCTGATTCTTAGAGGATACAAGCTAAAAATGCACATTCATAGCTCAGATGCTACTAAGAAATCACTCTTGGAAAACCTCTGTGGAGCAAAAACTAAAAGACAAAGAACAAGTCATAATGGCCAAGAGGTGGCAGAAGAGCTGGACAGCGTCACCAGTCTGGAAATGTAACGGCAGTAAAATAAATACAGAAGGAAACAATTTATGACAGGAGCTTCCAGACAAAGACGCAAACCCCAAATGCAGTCTAAACCTGAAACATGCTTAAAAAAACCACCACCAGCCAGCACAATCATACAGTATACTGAGAATTATACTAATAAGAATGAGATCTACCGAAATAATTAAGACAACGGTTCCTGGGACAGCACACAATCTTCTGGTCATTACACGTCGAAGATAGAACTTTAAAGACTACCTGAACACAAACATCAATGAGAAAACAACAAAGTCCAGACTAAAATAACAATTATCAGACTCATACTCCACACTTGGGAGTTTCAAGGGTCAAGAATAAAATGACTAAGCTAAGAGTGGCCTGTAAATCCATTAAGAACACATTTCAAGAAGTCTCAAGTAGAAGTGAATTATCTAGAAGCAAAGAAGGGCAATCTAGAAAGTGCTAGACTTGAAAAAGTAGCATCTCTGCTTGACATGTTTGACTCCTACGACAGAACAGGACACTTGGAAAATAATATGAAGAAATCTAACAGGTAAAAAAGAAAAGCATGGTGATCTCTTGAAGTATTTCAGAACTTGCAATAGAAGCACAGAGGCAGTGCATAATCAGAAGAAGAGTTCCAGTAAGTACTTCAATAGTATCCCATGCACACAAAAAAGCTAACAACTATGGGAGAAAAATAAAAAATTAATCAGAAAGTAAAACTAATAGACAAGACACAGAGTGGAGAAAAGTCCTTGAGTGAATTCCTATTAGAAAAATGGCAAGGATCTTGAAAAAGGTCAAAAACACACAAACAAAAAACAAACAAAAAATCCCACACAAAGTAACAAACCAAAAGACAGACCAACAGCTTTCCAAGAGCAACAAAAAAATAGAAATCCAAAGACAAAAGGAAGACAAAAATTCTAAGCACTCTTGCATTTTACAAGTTACTCATCTATCTCTAATAACTGCAGACAGATTGAGGATTTACCAAGCACAGCTGCTCCCCCTCATTTCACAAGATGGTCACACAGGCAGTTATGATACCAGGTAAAAGGTATAGATACTAGCTAAGAAAAATGTTTTTCTCTGAAAGCTTCCCATTTCAAGCCCAGGAATGTACTGTTAATGACCCCACAGCATTGGAGGCTCCTGAGGAGACTGCCTCCTGTCACCTTTATGCAAATAAGTCCTGGATGCCAAACATTTATCCCCAATGCTGCAAAAAGGGTTTCTGTGGAACATGCAGACTTTGAGCAGTAAAAGCCACCTGCCTCCTCCACTGCTGACTCTCACAGCATGTGACTTCTGCTCTGTCCCAGTTTAGCCCACCCCCTGCCAGGTCAGTAGCTAAAACTGGGCAGCTTTTAGTACCAATCCCCTCCCACAGGAAAAGGAAAAGGGAAATGAGAAACTTGCAGGTTGGAAACTAACACTAAAACAGCTTTAAGAAAATTGTAAAATATATACAATTACACAAAAGACAATTCCAAATCCCCTCGATGACCTTTGAAAAACCCTCAAAAATGGCAAGCGAGGAGAAATCTGGAGGCCAGCAGAGTAAAGACAGCAAAATTAGATTAATCTAGAACAGAAACTGTGAGACCGCATGGTTGATAAGTAAAAAAACTGCTAAGCTGAACAGCTTGAAAAAGTACTGTAAAAAACTTTCAAGCACCATCTCGGAAAAAGGCTGAACTACAGGCTACTGGAAGACAGCACTACACCACAGCAGACACATTGCTAATTATGTCCTCCTCTTGCAAGAAACTTTTTTACCTCTTTCACATGCATGTTCTACTGCCCACACTACGACGCAAGCAATTGGACACACCTGGCCCAGGTCCTGTACAGCCTCTGTCATTGTATGAGTACAATGCATATGCAGGTTTGGGGTTATCAAGACAACTGCTGTACAGTATTAGCAGCTTAAAGACATGAAACGGCATAAAAACCATCATTGAACCTAACAGGAAAACAATTACTGCTCATTAACATCTAAGCTCTCAACTTTTTTCTCCTTTCATTTCAAACACAAAGAACTTTCAAGCCCAATTTTTCTACCCAACTTGCCTCACTCGACACAGCCACCTCTGGCACAGGAAAACATAACGTTAGTTCAGCAAGGCCAGTTAAAACCCAATGATGTTAAAGCATTCAGCTTTGAGAGACAGCCTTTGCCCTGGCCACATAAAACCATCCTTCTCATTCAATCAGCAGTCTGTGCGCTGATCAGCACACATGAACATCAGTCCTAAAGAGCAGGGGCAGTCCAGCTTCTTCTTCCCCAACAGTGTTTCTGAACAAACAGTTGTTATACATTTAACCTACAAGACTAAATCGGGGCACAAGAGCCAGAAACCAGAATTTGCTAAACAAATGCATCTACTTTTGTAAAGAGGGTGTTATGTGGAACATACGTGCTTGGTTTCCTATAACAGAGATAAGGGCAAAGGAAATACCCAAGACAAATTACAAAGGAACAGATTGTATCACTTATTACAATTCCTTCAGCCACAATTATCAGCACCAAGTCAAACAATTTTGAGAGTACTGCATTATAATAAGCAAATCTTTATTTCTACATCATCAGAATATATTCATTTGCACGCTGATAACCATTTTCATTCAAATATCACTAGAGGTTAATTAGAAGTCTTTACTTAGCTGCTGAAAAAAAGAACAGACTGAGGCCTGGGAATGCTACAGAGCTCCACTTTAGAAGGTTATAATCTGATCTTACACAGCAGCCTCTCTAATACTGACCGTCAACCAGTACCTGATTACGTACGACATGAATGTTTAGACGCTTTTCACATTGTGCTCTCACAGACAGTTCTTTACCCTCCTATGAACATTCTCCTGATCCATTGACCCAGTATCATAGCTCGGAAGTAGATACTTGTTTCAAAATAGGTTTCACAGGCCTATTTGATCTATTCTTCAAGTTTAACACTACTAAGATCTTGATCTCAAATGGGACCACCTGGCAGCAAGGTCTGTAAGTTAACCATATTGTACAGAAAAGCATATTCTTTATCAATACCAAGTCTGATGGCCTATTCATTTTACCTTCTGCAATAAGACTTGGTAAGGGCAGTTCATCATCATTGCATGTAACTTCCATTTTACACCATTCACTCTTTACATAACATATTTCATCAGCCCCTCCTCTTAGTCATCTCTTCTCTGAATTATATGGGAGAGACAGAATCCGTGTCAATATTTACAGGCTTCTGTTATCGACTTTGGCAGCACAGGGAGGGTTGCTTGGCTATTTCTAGACCCTTTTTAAAAAGGAACTACCAGAACACTGAGCATTCACTACTAGCAGCTTTGGAAATATACTCTAAGATGCTTTTTGTTCCACACTAGTAGAAGACAGATGATTTTTCTCACCGTGCAGCCTGCAGAGGCAGCTTTTTAAGTAGGTTCATTCAACATAAATAGCACTTTTGTCTCCTAAGCACTATAGAAACCTAAGCTATTTAATCCTTATACAACCCATTTGAAATGGGCTTTAAAACAAAGGACTGTTGCTAAGACAGGAAACCAGCAGCAGAACCAGTGAAGAATATTGATACACAAGATTTTTCTCTGCTTCTTCAAAATACCCAAAGAAAATTCACAATAGCCAGCAATAACCAGGCTTTCACAGAGAACATGTGGTCACTAAAACCAAGCAAACAAGCCAGAGAAAACAGCGGAAACCTTTAGAACATGTTTGCTTACTTTGCCAGGAAATGCTGTCCAGGCCATGTGCCATCTTCATTTTTCACGTCTATTAGGACAACCTGAAAGAGGGTTCAAGTAATAAAGAAAGGTAACCGTAAGTCGGTCACACATTTTGCAAAATCATTAACAAATCACGTTTTCAATGTTTGCTCAAGGTACAGAAAAACAAGATACAAAAATCACACAACAGAGAAAGCAGAGAACCTAAAAAAAGCCAAAAAGTGATGCCCCTTACCTGGCCCTGATAAAGTCCTGCATCTTGCACAGTGCTATCCAGCTTGCTGAGTTGCTCATAAGTGTCAGTCGTATATCTGTTCCATAACCTAGTTTCCTTCTCAGCTGGAATATTAAATAGTTTTCTCATTTCTTTCTCGATGGTAGCTGTTCAGGAGGATAAAAACCACCAAGATTCCTAAAACACGAGTGCTTTTGAAAGACACTGACAAGCCAGACATTCAGCAAGGAAACATCACTGATCCTTCAAGATCCTTTGAGCAGAAAATGCATCATGGAAGTTACAATTGCTCATGTAAGTTGTCTAATATTTAGCCTCAAAGAATGAAAACCTTCTGTTTTCAGTCATCTATTGGCCTGTCAAGCCTTCAAATGAGTAACGTTCAGAACACACTGAGAAGTTTCTGCCCAAAGGCCAACTTCTCTGAAAGAGTCATTTGAAAACACAGGTTCAAAAAGGAAGTGTTTTCTGTTACTACCGTCAGGCCATACATCAACAAACTGAAAAAAAAGAAAGCATCTTTATGGACATACACAACAACTGACATTCAGCATTTTTGCATGGGAAAATTTAGCAATGATACAGAGAGAGAGAAGAAAGAGACAGACAGGCCAAATTACTTCTTAGGGAGTTTGTAAGCAACGTGGTCCTTTAAGCTCTTAACCACAACTCCCTGTGCTGCATGAAGAATCACTGTGGCTGCAAGAACCCAGTAGGTTCCTAGTCTAAACCACTCAAAGCAGGGTCAACACTGAATTCAGACTAGGCTGCTTGGGGCTTCTCCAATCAGGTGTTCAAAACTTGCAAGGAAGGAAATTCCCATGCCCCTGCAGGCCCTGTCCAAATACCTAGCTGTCCAGATATGGACAATATTTTCACTATACTCAGTTGGAATCTGTCCTGTTTCAATTTATAACTATTGTCCATTGTTTTCTTGCCTCATGACTCACTAAACAGCCTGACTCAATGTTCTTGGTAACCTCCTCATAAATGCTACAAAGTGTTCCCAAAGCCTTCTCTCCTCCAGGCAAAACACAGCACCCTCAGGCTCTTCTCACACATCTCATGCTCCAACCCTGACTGTCCTGCTGGTATCCATTAGACTCGCACCAGTTTATCAACGGCATTCTTGTTCTGAAAGGCACAAAATACCTCCTGAGGTAGCACCAGAGCACAGCTTCGCGTATCAGAGAACTACTTACCAACAGTATCTGCTTTGCTGAAGTGGCAGCTAATTGCATTGTCAGGATCGCTGCTCTCACACAGCTTCAGCTCAAGAAGATAAACTTCAACCTTATAGTGCTTCACAAACAGACCATATTCCACTACCTGCAAACACAAGGCCGATGCAATAAACAAAGTAACACAATGTTAAAACACTGAGCAGACTTCTACAAGGTATCCTTGTCTAAGTATTTTAAGTCTTTAGGAGTCTTGCAAGTCAAGCCATAAACTAAGCGCTGACTCGCTTTCAAGTCCAGATTCAGTCACAAACTCTGTCAGCTTGTTTGGGGGGGGGTGTTTTGGTTTTAAAATGTATGAAATCCCAGTGCTTTGCTTTCCACAGTGCAAAGTTCCAAAGGTCCATCATCACAGTTGAACTGATAGTGCCAGCTAATTACTCAGGAAAAACATTCGATCATACAATCAGAGCAGTCTAGAAAAAAAATTATCTTTTGTCTCTAGTCTTTGGCCAAGACTTATATAAAAAAACCAAACAAGCCTGGAGCACGGGAGCAATACTCCTTCTACTAGAAGAGTGTTAGACTAAGCATTAATTATTTTTCTGCACGGTGTACAGAATCTGCCTTATTACTCTCTCCTGGCAAACACAGACAAATACATCAGAACTGGTTTTGATGACATTGCTTTTATTTCAGAGTTTCTTTCAGATCTATTTTGTATCCAAGAGAATATTCCAGCAGGTACATCCACCCACCCCACCCAGAGTATTTTCAAAAAGGTAGTCTGTAAGACTAGACACCACTCTTCACCTACAGATCACAGAACATCTTATGCCAAAAAGAAAAACCCATTTCAGAAGCCAGTTCTGAGAGAACTGTGACATAACTGGAGGAAACAAAACACGTTTCAATTCGCTCCACAGTTCTTTGCAGCTATAAAGCCTACAAAATTGAGACCATATTTCACTGAACCAGCAGGTATAATTTTTAAAGGTAACAGTGTTTGAGAGGCATTTGGACAATGGCCTTAATTTGCTTTAACTGTCAGACAGCCCTCGGGTGGTCAGGCAGCTGGACCAGATAATCATTGTAGGTCTCTTCCAACTGAAATATCTTATCCTATTTGCATGACACCAGACGTTCCCATCTCCATCTCTATCACTTTACAGAAAAAGCTTTGGAAAGAAACAAAGAATTAAGACTTAGACTTGCGAGAATTTGGCTAAATTATGCTTCCCTCTTCTGAGCTTTTATAGGGCTGCCTTAGATGGGCAAGGTGCTTTATAGGTAAACAATTAACAAATACATTTGGAATGATCTTCAGTATTTTGCTGTTACAACAAAAAGCGAAAGTAAAACTCCCTGTTTAAACAGCTTATTCACAGGCAAATTAGACTTTTTACTTTTTTTTTTTAAGAATGCAAAGGAACCAATTCTATTTCTTTTTCAGAGGAATTTCATTACATGTGACTTCCTGTTCTCCAGGATTCTATACTTAGAAACAAATAAATAAGAACCATATTCAGAAGTGGAAGAACTCTTTCCAAGAAGAAGTTTCTGATCAAATCACTGTGTCCGTTAGGATGGATGAATGGAGAGAAGAGTCTCTAATCACCTGCTGGACTGTAATCTGAGCACAAAATGCATTCAACTACTGAAGAACCACACTGGTCTGTACTTTGCATATTAATACATCTGCAGTAGGCTGCTGTAGAAGACCCTGAAAATATGGTTTGAGATTATAAAAAGAAACTTGAACCACAAACAGATCTAACGTAATCCTCCTGTACTTGCCTCTGATCATCAGGCACATAGGGATGGAATACCAGCTTATAACATGAAGATGCCCCAAAATTACTTCTCAAATCCTATAGATATTTTGACTAATGAATTACAGTTGATCTAGCTTTAGGGAAAGGGTTACACTTGTTGTCCTTGAATGCTTGAAGTGTTTTACTTCCAGTGGACTCTGGAGAACACTGTAATGAGACAATGACCATGTCCTGCTCAGGTGCAGTGCTCCAGTGTGTGTGTCCCCCTCTGACCTTTCACTCTACATTTTTTGTAAGAGGCTGTAACTTCCCATATACCTACTACGTTGCTGTATTTCAATATTTTTAAAGCCTAAAAATCCACTTCAGTTATCAGGTTAACAATAAACAACACAGACTGAAACTCAGCAATTCGAAACTCAAAAAATTCACTTCTAGCCAACCACAATAACTCATTATCTGTCTGTAAAACAGCACCAGCTCTAAGCTCAAACCCACAATAAACTACAGTGTTGAATAGTGGCAGCTGATACCCCGAGAAAAGAGGGCTCATCCAAGTAAGACTGTCACCCAAGTGCTTCCCCAACAGCTTTCAAATAGCTCTTGTCCAACTTCTGAACTTTTTAGAAAAGGGAGTGTCTAACAATGCACCAGGCTTTGTGAAAGCAGTTCACCAGTTCATGAAAGACAGGTTCCCCACTCTGAGAGGCACTGAGCAGTAATAGTTTCAGTTTCAGTTCTCCATAAAGATTTTCTATTCCTCAAGAAATTGCCTGTTTCTACTAAAAAGACACCTCCTTTACATGCTATAATTCCTTTCCACTTCTGGTTCACACAGGAGTTCTGCCGACTCACAGCTCAGCGAACCTGGGACCGTTTAAGCTTTCTGAAGATGTCAGAATTCCTCTCCATGTACAATTTCTAGCTCTGCTGAATGACAATGTTCCAGTACCATAAAGAAGTGTCTGACAGATTTCAAAAAAAAACAAATTGGGAATTTCCCCTTTCAGAATAGTTTACATACTCAGAATTCATTCCCGACTGCATTTGCCAAACAAAAACATGACTTGCAGTACAAAGCCACAAGTATAACTTATCATGGTTTCAGAACCCAAGGATTTTGGAAGAGAAAATCAGAACCACCTTAAACTCCAGAGGAAGTCCCTGAGCCTTCCGTACTAAAAGACAATTTATTCCCATGCCTCATTCTCTCCAGGAAGATCAATAAGCTTGACTAACAAGTTCTCAACGAAGCACGAACTATTTCATGCAACATAAAAGCACTGCACCTGTCCAAACTACCATAATGTAAAAAGTTAAGCAAAACAAGGCTTATGCTTCTCACCCCATACAACACATGCACTCAGAATCACTGAAGATTCAGGTATTTAAACTGCAAGGTCATTCTTACAGCCAACAAGGACCTCATGTTATTACCTCTAAAGAGCTGCTGAGGATCCTGCCCTAAATCACATCTAGGAAAATAAACATCATCTATGTTTGGTAGAGATCAGATAAAAAAACCAGGCTAAGGAGCGCCTGGTTCACCCATACTTACTTTCCTCACAATAGGCTGCTGCCCATCTATGCAGCCATACCACGCTACTAGTTTATTCCAGGCTTCAGTGGGAACTAACACGTAATCCAGCTCATCGATGAGGTGCTCTTTTAAACTCTGAGTTTCCAGATCTAAAAGGGAGACAAACGTAAGAAAGCACAGCATCAAACAATATCCTTTCTTCCCAAAACCTACATACATCCCACCACAATCCTAAGAACACCAACACATCCACAGGGGGCCAAAAGCGCACCAGTCTCCTCACTTGAAGTCCAGGGCCACCAGTACCCTCCTAGAACACATAGCTTCAGAAACGAAAACTGGAGGATGAGACGATCGTCCATGGGAGCTACTCACAGGTGCCCAGGCCCCACTCACCTTCGAAGATCCCTGCGTTGTCGATGGGCCCAGGGTAGAGGGCGGGATCACCGGCACCAAACATGTCCCAGCTGTCAAAGCCCACATACTTCTTCCACTGCTTGAACCACCGGCTGTCCACCAGGTACCTGCAACACACGGTGGAGCAGCCCCTCATCAGCAGATCCCTCCTCATCCATCGACCCCTCTGCCTCGCCCTCCACTCCTCTCCTCGGATCCCGCTCCTTCCCGTCAGACTCTGCTCACCTCCTCGGACCCCACCTCCACCCTCAAGCTCTCGCTCCCCTTTCTCAAGCCCTTGCCCCCTCTCAGCTGCGGCTCGGCCCCACTCCCCTCTCAGGCCCCCCCCGCTCTCACACCTCAGGTCCCCCGCTCCCCGACCTCAGCCGCGGCGCGGCCCCGCTCCCCTCCCTCAGGCCCCGCTCCCCTCCCTCAGGCCCCGCTCCCCGCAGGGGATGGGTACGGAGCACAGGACCTCCCGGACGCGCTCACCAGGACTCGCCAGGCCTCAGGGCCGTGGCAAGCAGCGGCCCGAGCTCTGCCCGCTGCACCGCCGTGTCGGGCCGCGCCACCCCCCCGCCGCCCTCGGCCGCCGCCATGTCTGCAAGCGCGCCCCGTCGCGGCCGGACGTCGGCCCCAAGTGCGCATGCGCGGCAGAGGGGCGGAGGGGAGACGGACACCGGCTGCGCGCGCCCCACCCCAGCTCGCGCGCGCGCGCCCCCTGTGACGGGGCGGGCGGGGCGCGCGCCATGGCGGCGGCCGCCATCTTGGGGCCGCGTCCTGCCCTCACCCGGCAACGGGGGCTGTGGTGTTACTGTTAAATAAAGTGAAATACTTTGATTTAAGATAACGTAAAGCTAGGTTTCATCAAAGTAACTGTATTTTTTGGAAAGTCAGGCGGAATGGCCCTCTGACAGCGTGTTTCTTGATACGATGGTTTTTTTAAACAGTTTTTCCCGACACTGTTGAGACAGAAATGATAACGGCTTGCGTTAAGTATAATCTGTGCTGAACAGATGTGTCTTCTTCTACAGTCACCTGTGTTTGCAGAACAGATAAAAAAAACGCAAGGTCAGACAGCTCCAAAGCTCTAATTAGCAGAGATTTGGCTGTTGTGAAGTTCATAATAAAATTAAAATTAGTCCTTGGAAAGTAATAGAATTTGCATGACATTTCTGGGAAATTTTATGCACATGCATGTTAGTGGGAAATACATTCTGTAAGCAGCTCTCGTTATGCATGAGTGATGGAAATCGTTCCCTCGTGTGTCCAGACCTGAAATAAAGGATGATGCTTTCTAAAACTCCAAAATTAGTCTTAGGAGAGTTTATTTGTCAGCAAATAAAGACAAGAGCTGGAGACAGAATATATTTCCCACTTACATGCATATGTATATTTTATAATACTTCTTGTATCAGCACCTTTTCCTCATACGGCTGACTTCATGGAGCCCTCCAGTCAGGGCGTGGGCTGGGGAAGAAGAGATTGTTACGGGAATGAATGGGGCTGAGCAAACCCGCAGCTCTCAGGAGTTTCCAAAGTGCCTTTGGAAAGAGCCTCTAAAGAAGAGGTTTAGGCATTTGTCTCAGGAGCCTGACCTGATGGAGAAGCGTGTGCTGCTTAGGGAGCAGGAAAATGGGGAAGGATTCAGCTGAGGATTCAGACTTAAAAACTTCCTTTAAATACGTACAACAAAGAAATCCATTACCTCACAGGAAAAAGGGTGCAGCCAGTGTCCGGCAGCATGGTGGGCAGCTGGGCCTGCCTCCTGCCGGCCCTGGCAGCAGTAAATCCATCCAGCTAACACTGAGAAAGATTCTAATTTTCTCCTTCCAGCAAAAGCTGAGTGCTGTTACTTCTGTTTTTCTCGAAGGGCAGGGCCCCTTTGGGCTTCAAGAAACTCATACACCCCGATACGATACGGCGTGTAAGACTGGGTGTGTTTTCTGAGATAGTCTTACACGTCTGACCTCTACTCTGCTAATGAATTACCTGCTCTTTAAAGAAAGTGTGGTAAACAATTAAAAGGATCTAATTCAAAGCTTTCTGATTCATCACTAGGAAATGAGGTCGTTACGGTTTCACTGTAGACAGGGGTGCCTGTGTTCTGTCCCTTCAAGCGCTTTCCTTACAGCCATTGGCCTTCCTGCCCTTGTCTCAAGCAGAACCTGACAGCTGTGAAAGTGACACCGACAGGAACAAAGCCCTTTCAGGTGCCACCCAGTTGGAGGCAGTGGTTTTCTACCAGCCTTATGACAACAATGGTCAAAAATGGTGACTTAAAGCTATCTTAAAACTTAACAGGTGCAACAAAGCTCAGCAAAAGAAAGGGACTTTAAGTAGCGGAAAGAAAATTGAGCAGGCTGAGTAAGAAAGGTCTTGGGCTCCATTTGACAGCATTTTTGTTGAGGAGAGACTTGTGAACACCACATCTCATAAGCCATGGTTTCAGGGATGTGCAAGTGTTTGGTGAGCAAAACACCAGGAACCCAGGAGGAGGAGATGGGGGTGGGAAGGATAATTTTCCTTGCAGCTAGTTAACACTCATGTCAGCTTCAGATATCTGAACTTGCTTAAAGATTTAAGGAGTTGATGGCAACTGTCAGCAACTACGGGGGGGGGACGGACAAATCATCGGGAGGGTGGAAAACTGCCGGCAAACATTCTCTTGAAGTGGGGAAATGTGGGACTTATTTAGTAGAACAAACAAGCAGCATGGAAACCAACAGAGGGGAACTGGCTGTTGGCAGTAACAGTGTAGGGGTGTAGATGTGACAGATACAAGGTACTGAAAGGACAACATCCCCAAGCCACAGAAGCATCCAGGTTATAAAGTAGTAGTATTTTTGTTAAGGTTTCATACTGAGTCCGTCTCTTCCTCTCTGGAATTACAGAAGTGGAACCGGGCCATTTTATAATCCCTGAGGAATCACCTGGGACTCTTCAGGCCTACCCTCAGCATGGAGCTCCTCCCTGTAGCGAAATGCCTTCGTCTCCACCAGTCTCACCACCAAACAACGTTTGGGTACAAGAGCCTGCGTGGGGCTGTGCCCTTCTGCAGGTGTTCCGAGGTTTCCAGCCTGTAGGCCACCCTGTCTGCCACAGCCTGCTTTATCCCAGAAGCCAGCTACTCTGGGGAACATTGAAAAGTGATGAGAAATAACAAGGCTGGGAGACTTTTATGTGTGCTGCAAAGTTCCTGCTGGTGTGCTTACACTGGGATCATTCACATTCCTGCTGGCAAGGCTGATTTTCAGCCTGGAATCACATCCCTGCACTTCTGCTGGTGTGGCTGTATCTACTCTGGAGCTGCTGCTTTTTTTTTTCTGCTAGCGTAGCCCCAGCAGGCAGGAGATAAATAAGTCCCTTGGCCATTAGCACTGAATAAGCGCAATGTAAGACGCCTTTCTGACCAGCAGTCTCAGTGAGAGACCCTGTTTGGCACGGCTGCTGTCGAAATAGCAGCAGGCTTAGGCTCTGGGCTCGGCAGGGGTGCAGGCTAGTAAGGAACAAGCAAAGCAAAGGAGATCCCACTCAACTGGCTGAACTGGGATGAGTCAGGATTGAGGAAGTGCCACAGCTCATGTTGAGAATGATTTTTCAATGCAGTGAGTTCCTGCTGCCCATGATCCTCTGTACTCTCGCCATATTTCAACATCCTGCCTTAATGAAGGAAGTAGATTTAATTAAAAAAAAAAAAAAAAAAGCAGCTTTTGCTCCAAAGCTGAAATAGCTACTCAAAACATCCTGTTTTTTTCCACGAAGCTGCACTGTGAGTTAAGAAACAGCCCGCTGAGGATTGTGCAATCTGAGTTCAAAGCTGAATGACTCAGGGGCAGCAGCAAGCAGGGTGGAGCCAGTTTTGTTTGAAGGGGTCCTTGAGTGTGGGTACAGTGACAAAGCAACCAGCGAATAAGTAAGGTGAGAAGCTGTGAACAGGAAAAAAACCACAAATAACTCAAATCTCAAGTGTTTTTAACTATGAAAACAGTGCATTCACACTTGAAAGCGTTATGCGTTTCCTCTGAAAGTCCAAGTTTCTAGGCTCTGTTAGTACTACTCAGTCCAGCACCAAGACTATGCTCGGTGCTACACCCTGGTGAGGAGCAGTTTGTGACGAAAATGTGCTTGCAGAGCCATTTAAGGAGTGAAAATTCACCTGCAGAAGGACCTAAGCCACTGCACAGTAAGATGGCAGGTGAAATTTGGCACAGGCTCACAGTTTCCCGTGGGGGAAACCGGTCCCTATTCCAGCCACTAAGCAGCAGGCTGTAAACACAGTATTGCTGCGCAGGAACAACATATCAGGATTACTGTAACAACTCCATGTGACACCTGTAAACTCCATGGTTGGCAGGAGTCAAAAAAGCGTTAGGGAAGGAGTAAAGAGAAGAAAATATTGCCTGAACCCTGGTGGACCAGTACTTGGAGTGTCACCACATCCAATTGCTGTGCCCAAAGGTCAACATGTACATTCTGAGACAAGGCACGTTTTCCTTGGGAGAAGAGGTGGAATAGACCGGGATTCTGCAGTGGGGACACAAAAGAACTGCTTATTTGTGTGTTTCCCTGCACTGCGAGGCATTGGAGATGCACACAAGCGATACACGCTTCCTGTAGCACTGGGAGAGTATGCAGAGACACGTGTTGGGCCATGAGCGACGCAAAATGGGAGACCCAGCAGACAGCTGAGCCAGGGAGGAGCAGCAGCTCTGGGACAACAGAGTGCCAGTGGCTACTGCTCTTGTTCCATATCTCCCCTGCCCCGCTGACAAGAGGCCAAATTACTAGGCGGGCGTTGGCCAAAGGGCTCTTTTTCCCCAAGCCCTCTGCCAACACGGCCCCAGGTGCAGAATCACTTGTCTACCTGCCTGAGCAGTTATTAACCTGTCACAGCCTGTTGGTAGCCAACCGGGGAGTTGGTCAGCCAGTGTAAAACCTCCCTCGGCCATGTGCCACCAGACAAGCCTCCAGTGAGGTCAACAAAGCCCTTTGGTAAGGTGTTTCTGTTCTGTGCTGCCTTCCCACTCTGCCAAGCTTGTTACATGCAGGGTGAGATTAGGCACTGGTTCACACTTCACAGAACTCATAAAACACAGTTTGCCCATCGTGCTGTCCCAGGTTTGTGTTTGAGTTTCAGCCTGACTGCACTATCACACCGGAGTGGTTGAAGTCAGCCCCCATGAGCCTGGCTGTCGAATGTGTAACGCGGCCGCTGTGTTTCACCCAACTCACTTGGATTTATCAAGCCACAGCCTTAAAGAAAGTACGCATTTTTGGTTTTATTCAGAGAATCACAGCAAGCTACTGAGACTCATGGCCACTTTCCCCAGCATAGTTTCCCAAACATTCCCATGCAGCTTTTGAAAACATCAAGTACACTTCGAGAATTTGGAAGATGTACCATCCTAAGCAAAACCCGCACGAGATGTTGGGATTTCTGCCAGAGCAGCAGCGCCCTGCGAGGAAAACAAGCAGGGGTGTAGCGAGTGGAGGAGGAAGTGCAGAACTGGGCAGTGAACACTGCAGTGCTCTACTTTATTCCTGAACATTCTCAGGAACCTTCTGCAGAAGCAATTCAATATCATCCTGGATCTTGATGGTTTCAAAATGCCGGCTGTAGCGTTTGAAGGGCACGCCGTCGGGGCCGATGAGGAACTTCTCGAAGTTCCAGGAGATGTCGTTGCGGCAGACGGGGGACCAGATGATGAACTGGGGGTTGGTCATCAGCGAGGAGGGGTCATCATGCGGGAAGGGCAGCGCCTCTTTCAGGAAGGTGAAGAGGGGATGCGCATTCTTCCCGTTCACTTCACACTTCTCAAACATGGTGAAGTTGGGTTTGTACCCATTCCCAGGACGGACGTACTCTAGTGAGGCCAGGATCTCCTCATTCGTAGCATTTTCCTAGGGAAAGAACAAAAAAGTTGCCCCAAGCACAGCCTGTGAGAGCCCAGCCGGGACGGGCGCCCAATCCCTCTCTTCCCACTGCCCCACTCCCTCGTTCCCCCACTCCCCATTCCTTTGCTCTGCTCCCCATTTCCCTGCTCTCCACTCCTTCACTGCCACACTTCCCACTCCCTGCTTCTCCCTCCCCCGTTTCCCCGCTTCCCCCCCGTTCCCCCCTCCCCGTTTCCCCGGTCCCCCCTCCCCGGTTCCTCGCTCCCCTTTCCCCGTTTCCCCGGTCCCCCCTCCCCGGTTCCCCGGTGTCCCCCCACCCCGGTCCCCCCTCTCCGTTTCCCCGGTTCCCCCCTCTCCGTTTCCCCGGTTCCCCCCTCGGTCCCGTTTCCCCGGTTCCCCCTCCCCGCTCCCCGCACCCCCTCCCCGCTCCCCGCATCCCCTCCCCGCTCCCGTACCTGGTGCCCGAACTGGTTGCAGGGGAAGCCGAGCACGTGCAGCCCGCGCGGGCCGTAGCGCCGCTGCAGCTCGTTGAGCTGCAGGAAGTCGCGGGTCGTGGTGCCTCAGAGCGACGCCACGTTGGCCACGAGCAGCACCTTCCCGCGCAGCGAGCCCAGCGACAGCGGCCCCGCCGCGCCCAGCGGCCGCGCCGACAGCCCCCATAGCGCCGAGCCCGCCGCTCCCGCCGCTCCCGCCGCCGCCATGGCCAGCACTGCCGCTCCCGGCACCGCCCCCGGCACCGCCCCGGCTGCACCGGCGGGCTCGGAGCTCCCGGTCAGTGAGCGAGCGGGGCGGGGCGGGGGGGGAGGAGCGTGCAACCACAGGGGAACGCACCGGGAGTGCGCAGGGAGTGGACAGGGAGTGCACACCTGGAATACACACTGAGCATGCACACAGGCAATCCACACCGTGAATTGCTTAGGGATCTGGTTTAGTAGCGAACAGGTGTGGTTGGACTTGATGATCTCAAAGGGTTTTTTGGACCAAATGATTCTGTGATTCTGTGTTTCTGTGAATGCACACCAGGAGTACAAACAGGGAATACACACCTGGAATTTGTGTACGGAATAGAACCACAGAACCACAGAATGCCAAGTAGGAAGGGACCTAAAGGATCATCTGGTCTAACCTTTTCGTGTGATATAAAGATTAAATGAGATGGCCCAGCACCCTGTCAAGCTGAGCCTTAAAGTGTCCCGTGTAGAGGAGTCCATTGTATCCCTGGAGAGATGAATCCAATGTTTAACTGTTCTCATGGTGAAAAAGTTACTTCTGGAATCCAATCAGAATCTCTCCAGGAGCAACTTCTACCCCATTACCCTTTGTCTTTTTGATATGACTCCTTGTAAAAAGGATATCTCCATCCTCTTGGTTGACACCCTTTATGTACTGTTACACACTGGGAATTCCCATCAGGAATTCACACTGATTCCCAGAAGTGCTGTGGGGAATCAGCCAAAACCTTCACGATGAGACTGTCTGAGCACGGAGATAGCACAGCACAGCACCAGGGGCTGCTCATCCTGCTGAGACACTGCTGCCAACGGGAGTGGCTTTTGGGAGAGGAACACCTTCAGTGTAGGCATCAGGAGGTGGGACAGGAGGTACCCTGAACCCAAAGTGCCACAGTCCAAAATGGGCCACAAATTCCCTTCTTCAGGCTCCCTTTATATTTTTTCCATGTCTTTGAGGCTGGTAAAGCCTCCCCTGAACGCAGCGGTAGCTTTGCCCCATCCTTGGCTTTTTCATTTCTTGCCTTTCCACTTTGGTCTGTTTTAGGGAGTTTTAAACCCCACAGTAGCGACTGCTCCTTTCTCATGGACCCAGGGCAACCCTTGGTGAGCCACACTGGCCATTGCCTGTAGCTGTGCTGGTGATGTGGCCAACTGCTCCTCCGTGGGTCTTTGTCCTGGAACATCACCCTCCTCCAGAGCACACCAAGAAGAGACATGGCCAGGACCAAGCCTTGAGGTGATGCCCATGCGCTGTACTGACAGGCTGCCCATTGCTGGAGGTGTTTAAAAGACAAGTAGACATCGTACTTGGGGACATGGTCTAGTGAGAGACTCAGCAGGGCTGGATCAATGGTTGGACTCAGTGATTTTAAAGGTCTTTTCCAAACAAAACCATTCTACAATTCTATGGCAGGGACCGTGGGGCAGCACACCTCAGTGAGGACCAAAAGCAAGGGCCTCAGCTTCAGCACAGCTCCTGCTGGGAAGCAGAGAATGCCTGCCCACGGCTCCTGATGGTGTCTGTGCTGAGCGAGCTCCATTCAGAGCAGCCCCAAGGTCAGGCAGCTGCTTATCAGCGCCAGCCACCGGCCAAGGCGGCCCGGCCCCCATGGTGAGGGGGGATGTGCCCCCTCCATCACTGCCTGTTCTCTGGTGCTTGGTATCAGGGACTCATCATGAACACCCGCTGTCACTACCTGGCCACCATGTAACACTGCATCTCTGCTCTGGGGTCTGCAGGATCTGGGGGCTTTGCTTTGGGCCACTCTTGGCACGTGCCCCCACAACTGGGAACTGGAATCATTCCTGGCTGCGGCGAGTGTTGGGGACTCGCCTGATATCTTGCTGCTTTGGGGAGGTGCAGTTTGTGGCAGTGCTTGATAGCAGGAGCCCTGACAAGCGTCCTGAGAGAGATCAGAGCAGCCAGGAAGCGGCTGACAGGACACAGAGGTGACGTGTGTTTGCTCCTCAGTCAGCCAACGGTTACAGTCCCTGTGGACTCCTCACGTGCCCAAGGCACGAGAGCCACAGTGGTTTGAAGAGAAGGAATTCTCTTCAGGGTGACCTCCAGGGCAGTGCCAGAGACACCTCCCTCCTGGCACTTTTGATGCTTGCTCACACTGGCACCTTTGATCCTCAGGCTGGACCAGGGGAATTCCTCTGAAGCAGGGAGTTCACTGAGGGGGCCCTGCCCTTTTCAGACAAGGCAAGTTTGAGTTCTAAAGAAACTGAGTTGCACTTCCTTGTTGGCTCAGAGCTACACCCTGCGCCTGGGCACATTCTGTGGAGGCAGCTGAACTTTGATCCAGGAGTGCCAGGAGCTCCCGAGGCCCTACATGGCCTCAAGGAACCCCTTTTGAGATGTGTGACAAATGAACCTACACTGTGTGTGTGACCTACAAGGTCAGAAGGTCACTGTTTAACAGCAACAGCAGTGAGGAATCACAAAGGTCGCAAAACACACCTTCTTCAACTCAGTGAAAGGCAGGCCAGGCCTGGAAACCCAACACCAGCTGGTGGACAAGGAGATGGGGAGGTCGTGCTTTAAGTTAACAAGGTCTTAGACTAAAACTGGGATAACAGATTATTAATTTCTGGGTGGAAGTGAATCAGCAGATACACAACCCACGAGCTGGGTGAGTAACATGCAGACCTTACTGAAAACCCCTGAAGAGCAGCTGATGAGCTGCTCCATTACTGTGACCACAGAGAACCACATCCCAATGGCTCTGCAAGACTGAAAAAAACCAGCTTTGCTCCACTGCAGCACCCCCAAACCACCCAGCAACTGCAAAACCCCCCAAAAAAGGGAACTGCAGGGGAGTGACTTAAGCTTGTCAACAGGACAGAGAGTGAAATCCTCCTGGGCAGTCTCGCAGCTGTAGCTGAGAAATCCCTGCTCTGTTCAACCCCATCAGCCCGCGTGGGTGGAGAATGAGCACACAGGAAAGCGAGGAGGGAAAGGGGGACCAGTGCCACTGCTACCGCCAGCCTGGCCAGACACTTCAAACTGGGGTGTCTGTGGCTGCAGAGGGGGGACAAGGACCATGCACTCCTCTGGCCAGGTCTATCTCTCCTTTGTTGCATGAAAAGGAATCTGGAACATTGCAAAAAAACCCCCTATATTGGGATTTTTAGGACTTACCTCGGAAGCAGCCAGGTGCTCACTTACATGGATTATCCCCAGCAACTGGGCTCCCTCCTGCCCAGCCGCACAGGCAGAGGCCCAGCTCAGCAGCAGCTGCTGTGATATCAGCACAAGTGCAGAGCAACACTGCTGCTCGCCATCGCTGCTCACCCCAGACAGGCGCAGTCTGCTCTGCAGCGTGGGGGCAGCACAACGGCCTCCAGCCCATCCCTTGGTGCAGCCCTTGAAAGCAAACCCCATGCAAATGGCACGGCAAAAGCGTTGCCATGCACACCACCTCATGCGTGGGGCATACGGCAGCGCAGGCCAGTGTGCTGCTACACCAGCATTGCCGCCTGCTCCACCCTTCTTCCTGCACTCCCCTCCTGCTCATCTATTCCCATGCTCAGGACTGAGAAATCCAACTCAGTTCCTCCGGTGTGAACACCAGAAGCAGCTCCTGGGAAGCTTTGCCACTCACTGCAGGGGCAAGGTAAAGCGAGGGATTCCATCTCTGCTCTGCTGCAGCGTTCAGAAACCACTGCCAGCAGGGATGGGTATCACTTGCTGGGAAACAAAAATCAGTATCAAAGCACTTGCAACTGATCAGCGAATCCTATCACAGCTCTGTCAAAAATGGTATTTTGATTCAGGCTGTCGGAGGCTGGGCCAAAAACCCAGAGTGAGGAATACAGACACCAGGATACAGGGAGCTTAGAAAACTGCCTTTATTCTATTAGTTGTTGGAAAAATGAGAATACAGAAAGAGTTTAGTTGGCTGCAGAACAGCAAGAAGTTCACAGGTTAGGAGTCTGATCACTACATGGTAACCAAACTTACACAAAAAGTTTCTTTTTTCTTTTTAGTTTTGAAACTGGGTCCAGCAATGAACTTAAGGCAACTGAACAGTTCAGAAGCTTTGAGTGTGAGCAGGCTGTCTGTTCTCATCCCTACGGCACGTCATGGAAAAAAAACTCCTCCTGGGTGTGCAGACCACTCAAACCATTCAAACGGGTCAGACTCTTACAAATGAAGAGGGGAAGAGGATCAGCTGCTTTCCATCGGACTTTATTTTCAAATACAGTTTCTTAAAAAACCCAGAACACCTTAACGCAGAGGTTACAAGTAACAGTATTAGGAAATCCAATTATACAAAAAATACTACATCTAAGCTGGGGTAAATAGATTTATTTTTGGTAACATACATTTAAACTGGCACTAATTACACAGTAACTAAAAGGTAACTAACATGAAACCACAGAACCCTCACTTTTCCTTAGCTGAATGGGACTTGGTCATTTCAGAGTGATCACATTTTCAAACTAATGTTTTACACCACTGAGCCATGAAAACCAGATCTTCCTAAATGTGATAGCACTGAAGCTACACTCGATTCCACATACAGCCATGTAACTGTTGTACTCAATTAGAATAGGACGTTAGTTATAAAGTAGTTACAGACCAATCCTCTGTGCTGACAGCTTTTTCTCTTTCTAGAGAGAAGAAAGAAGAGAAGAGAATTGTCTTCAATTAGCGCCTGGCATATCCTGTGAGTGCAGAAAAGGTTTGTTAGAGGAATGTTGAGGTTAACCTTGGGTGCACAGATGAATTTGATGCAGATTGTTATAAAAATCATGGTTGGCTTCTAAATACTGGTAGCAAGATGACTCGATTTTTAAATCTCTTAAGTAAATTATAGATAATGAAAAAGGCCAGTAATCATACACTAAGATTAATAAACAGCACTTCAAAATTACTCAAGTGCAGGGTGCTGCTTTGGCCATCTTCCTCTGGCCACACTTTATAAGAGAAGGCACCCGGACTTTTTCTTGCCACGCCGGGCTTGCAAAGCAGCTCTAGTGGCCATTTCAAAAACCTCCCTCACACCGTCTTTGGTCTTTGCCGAACACTCCATATACCCAAATGCACCAATGCGGTTTGCCATATCTCTTCCTTCTTCGGGTTTGACAGGCTCCTGCAACAGCACAAAGGCAACCGGTGAGAGCAGCCCAAAGCCACAGCGCTGCGCACCCGCCTTCCCCTTCCCACCCAGCTTTCCAACAAACACAAAGGATTTTCTGGATTAAATGCATGTGAATAACTGGTTAATGAATAATTAATTGCTCCCCTGAGAACGATCCTTTAAATAATAAAGGCAGATTTAAAATAGAAGTTGCTTATTTCTTGAAAACGCAACGTGCACCTCAGCCTGGATCACACAGACGGGTGTGCATTTGTGTCCTGTGCCAATGCTCGAGGACACGATGGTTTTCTAACACCTCTGAGCTCGAAAGCTGCCAGACCTGTTGACACTTAAGCAAATGATTGCTTACTTCTGAGGAAATACTTATGCAACTCTTTGCCACAACTGTAACAAAAGCCTATGAACAAATCCCCAAATTAATGCCTCAGTCTTTGTACAAAAACAAATATTATGCTACCGGAGCAAAAATTCCAGGACAGAGCAGAATATCTGCAGTCCCACACCTGAGCTGGGGGTTTCAGACTCAGTCTGAAAACGAAACCTAGAGACAGGCTCAGGAACGAGCTACAGTACCCGTGGTTATCGCCTCAAAACACCTACAAATAAAACTTTCCTTTCACATCCCGAACATACAAAATAAAGACACACTCAAGTGTCATGCACTCGATGTGCTGGGGTCTCCTGATTTAATTCCCCTCAGCCTCAGGGATCCAGCTCTCCAGCACAGGGAGCTGCTGACTGTTAGTAGCCCAATATAACATTTTCATTGTTGAGGATGTCTTTTTTTAAAAACTAAATCTCCAAACATGAAAAAAGAAACATTCAATTAAAGCTTCTGCCAGGGATAAGGGTTCATTACACAACCCAAAGGAAGCTGGCAGCAAGCTGTGGGTGCCTGTTTCGTGCCCTAGTACAACCACTACGCCCTTTCTTCCTTTATTCTAAGACTATCAGAAAGGAACCTGCCTGCTTCATTTTGGCCAGCTCTCGTCTTGTGTGCTCGTCATTCCTCAGGTCCTTCTTGTTTCCTACCAAGATGATAGGCACGTTGGGGCAGAAATGCTTCACCTCCGGGGTCCACTTCTCTGGGATGTTTTCTGAAAAAAACAAACAGAAGTGTGACTGTACTAAACCCACTGCTGGGGAGAGATTTATTTTAAAGCTTTTACCTGCTGCCTGAGTGGTTTTAGCTTGCTAATCCACACTGATGCCCTTTTTCCTCCTCTCAGTTTGGGAAGCAAACAGACCTGCTCTGGTATTACCAAAAACAGACAAGTCTGCCTATGGTAATTTTGAAGCTGAAGGATACTTACCCTCTTGGCTTCTCCACATCTCTCAGTAGCTACTTGACAAGGGTCAGCATAAGGCCCTTCAGAGAACAGCATGCAGAATTGTTAAGTAGAAAATTATGGAATACTTCGCTTCAAGAGAAACATTTTATTTATCTCCAGAAGCTAAAGATGGGTACAACCCTGAAGCCTAAGTTTTTTCATTGCTTCTTCCTTTTATAAGCAATATCAAACATCCACTGCAAACTCTCCCATTAACTGTAACAGAAATGTTGCTCTATGCACTAATTACAGAGGCACAGAAATAAAGACTTTGTGTAAGTCCATTGCAGATTTGTCATTTCTCCCCGTCTGCAGCAAAAGAATTTGAACTCATATACAAGAAACTTTTTCTTCCTAACGTTAACTTCACTACACGATTTTGTTTGAATGGAGATGCACGTGGAAAACTTGAGGGCTTCTGAAAGGAAAACCTTGATAAATTCTGTAAAGCAGGAAGTGCTGAATAGCCCAAAACATTCGGCTTTGCTGTCAGAAGCTCTCAGACCGCTGAGCTGAGATTCACCAGTGGATGTACCTGCAGGCTACGTAACCCCCTTTTATCTTTCTGAAATTCCATTCAGCTTCTGAAGAGACATTAATCATGATGGCATTGTTTTCCTGCTTGAAAGAACAACTTCAACAAGCATTCTGAAGCCAGTTTTTGCACTACAGCCAAACCAGCAACTCTGCAGCTGCACCTGGAGTGCTCAGGGGGTGCTGGCCTCTAGACACTGCACACCCGAAGGGCTGTCTGGCAGTTCACTGCTCCCAGGGACACAGGCGCCCCGATACTGGTAAGCAGAGTTGATTAAACCCCTCTCCCCCTGCCCCCAGGGGTCAGTAACCCATCTTGTTTCCAGGGGGTCAGTTAGCTTCCAGCTATCAGGAAGCAGCATGCGCAGTAGAAGTGTGCACAGCTCAACCCTCGTCTGTAGCTGTGAACAGCCACACCAGGCACGACCACAGCACCGCTGCCAGCTCAACCTCAAACTGTCTGTGTTTAGGAACAAAGACAACAAAAGATGCCTCCAAAACCAGGATTAGGTGGAAGTGATGAAGACAGAGATCAGGATTTCCCAGATATCAACCTGCCATCGATTCTTCTAGACAGACCCTTTCACACCTAACTGCCCATTCAGTGGCTGCTGCCCTTCAGAAGCAAGGCAAGAAGTGTGACGGAGCGGCTCGCAGACATTATCCCGATCAGACTGCAACACCACTGCAACATCCTAAGGAATACTTTGTTTGCTCATCCACTCAGTGGCGGGAATGGCATTTTTCAGCTATTGTGGGAGCTGCATTCGGGACTAATCCTTCCATTAACTGCATTTCTGTGCTCCCTGGGTTCTTTTTGTTTCATTCTTATTTCTTCCTAAGACACAACTCTGGGAGGCAGGGTTCATCCATAGGATAAATCAGAGATGCACAAATAAACCTCTCTAAGGACAGCTTGCAGTGACTGTGAATCACCCTGGCAGCTGGAAGCTCCAAAGGACTCTGGTTTAATACATACAAGAGAGAACTGGTACCCCATTTATGAGTGCCAGTTAAAATAATTTGACACCTGTCACTAACAGATAAAGCAGAGGGGCCTCACAGTTTCTGGCTAGGAGCTGCCGAGTGCATGGTCACAATTTTGACCCATTACAAACCAGTACCAATCAGCTGTGGTACAGAAGCTTCTTGTCAGAGTGCAGCTGGTGACACACACACACACAGAATCCATGTGGTAAAATTCTACCTTAACATTATGTTATCTGCATTCTAGTAAGAAACCTCACAAATAGCCACCAGCAAATAAATCCCACTGGAGAGAAGTAGATAAGGAAATTCCTATAGAAATTCATTTGTTCAGAAAAGTGCTACCATAATGTATTTATTTAGGAGACTCCACTGGATGCATGGAATAATTACCATTTTAAAGAGTCAGAACTCAAAGTTCCAGAGATGCTGAGTCTTAGAAATAAAAGTATCCCTACCTCCTCCTTCTTAGTCTCTTCAAAAACACCTTTGCAAGACAAAATACATTGATATTGGATTTATAAATCAATCGATGAAGATTTTGGTCTTGGACTCCACAGAGAAGAGGTTTGTATATCTTACACAGATTTTATAACATATTTTTTGGATCTCAGAAACATAAATCAGGCAACTCTTTTCTCCATCACAAGCAGATGTCAAACACTGGCAAGCAGACTAGGAGAGTATAAATCTCCAGCCTTTGATCATTGCTACCAGTGAAAGAGCCACCGCCCTGTCCGCGCAAGCCCTCCTCCAGTGCGGTTGTGGCTCATGTGTTTCTCCCACCATGCAGGGGAGAAAACAACCCCAGGCTATTTGGGATTAATAACGCAGAGTGTTTCAAGCTGATCTCTCTTGAATAAATGGAGGAGGTGACGGTGGTGGAAGAGATGGAAAAGCCAGTGAAAGCTGGCGTTCCCATTGACAGAGAAAGGAAATGTCTCCATTTCCCTGGATACCGTGTGATCTTGAGAACCTACAATTTACAAGGAGAAATAAAAAAGTAAAATCAGACCTTGGGTGCACCCTATCATCCAGTGGACACCTTATGTACTCCCAGGGCTCCTGGACATAGCAGAGTACAGCTACAGCCTTCCCACTTGCTTGGGGTCACTGAGGCAGCACCTCCCAAGGGATGAGCAGATCAGCACAATGGCACCACCCACCAGACAGTGCTGTGGGTGCTGATCTAGACCAGGGAGCTGCCTCTCTGGCCAGGTGTTGCTCAAATTGCACAGCACAGCCCTGGGTAAGCACTGCATGCCATTCAGGCTTACAAAATGCCACTCAGCACTGGTGAAGAACACAGGTTCCTTTAGGATGCTAATGTCTGAAAACTGTACCTTCAAACTTGTATGAATTTTGAAACTACAAATGCTCTCAATCATTGCAGCACATGAAAATATACTTTACAGCATGATTTCCAAGAGGAATACAGTGACGCAGAGATGTACTTCTGATTCAGTTAGTGATCTACTTACCTAAACTATCAGGACTATCAATTGAAAAACACATAAGTATAACATCAGTATCTGGATAAGAAAGCGGTCTAAGTCGATCATAGTCTTCTTGTCCTGCTGTATCCCACAAAGCCAACTCAACCTGCAGCAGAAAGATCAAGCCAGTTAGCCAGATCATTAGGGAGGTTTTGATTCAGAAGGTAGTAACTAAGGAGAAGTGGATAAAATATTTCAGTCAACACCACTTAAGAGGATGAGACTACAAGACAAACAGCTTTGACAGCAGAACTATCAGAAATTTTACATTCCATAACTCCAAAAATCAATTTATTGCAGCTTATGAGACTGTTCTTTATATCCATGACCAGCATCAATTCTCTGAAAGGACATAAAAGCTACCAGCAGAAAAGCCAGACAGAGGAATCGAAGGGAATCGGCTCCAAAGGGGTGGGAATCTCTCTGATAAGCATTCCAGAAATACCAGTTTTCGATGAAAGGGGACTCTCTAAGTACATGCTCTTTAGGATTATGCACATTTTCAATTGGTTTACAGCTGGAACTTGGAGTGACAAAGAAATGTCAAGATTGTACTTATTTGTGCGCAAATTCATTAGCAGAAATTTACACTTACAACTTGTTTTAAAATGAAGCTGATTTGTGCGTAAAGCTTCTTGTTACTCAGAACTGAACAAAGTAGCTAATGTTCTCAGTATTTCTCCTTATGGTGCAGCTAGGGAAGAACACCCCAACAGGATTGTTTAAAACTGCAGGAGGAATAGGCAATGTTTAAACTAGGTAATTTAAAAACTATAATCAAGCTCTTAAAAGTACGTTCTTGCTTGAGATTCTTTGATGTGTCTGCCCTTGCAATGGAGTGGGTTCCTTCTTGTCTGAACTCCTACATTCAGAAACTCCAGGAAAAAAGTCCACAGCAGCTCAGATAAAGACAGATGCACAGAACTGGAACCCAAACATGAGTTTGAATGTGCAATGCAACTGTTTGGTTAAGCTGTGAAGATGCAAAGCCTTGGTTGTAGGCATATACCAAAAAATTGTTCTGTATTTCAATTAGAAATACTCCTCCTGTTGGAGTCACCTCTGCTTTTTCAAGCGTAGATTTTGTGGCAAATGTTCACATTTTTCACAGAGATGTCTGTTGAAGGCTCCCTCCTGACACTGCAATTGGCTCCTTTGCTCTATCTAAAAAACTCATCTTTTACAATTGCCACTCTGTCCTCATCAGGCTTCTGGACATTTCCGGCAATGCTGTTCTAGGAAAACAGCCCTGAGCGGCTGTCAAACAGACCAATCTTAAGCACTGCTCACCTACAAACTTCTAGAATTAAGCTTTCTGAAAAACAGTGCTTGGATAAAATACGTCACCTAGTTACAAAACCATCAGCTGACATTTCCACAAGAGAAAATGCACAGCTCAGGCTCCTCGTGCAATTTTTATTTAGATACCGGGCTGCACAGCTGAAAGGGCATGACTCGCTGTTCACCCATTTAGAGATGCAGAGATTCAGGCAGAAGGGAATGAGAAAGTTTGACAAGGTGATAAGAGAGAGAAATGGATACCTTACGTATCTTAAACAATAGTCTTCAGAGTCTAAGATACAATATAGGAACTGCAGAAACCATCACTTGGGGGTAAAACATGCTCTAGTATTAGTCTAAAAGTACATGTATTTTTAACCCATTCATATCACATAGACAAAACCTCATTTTAGACTCAAATAGCATGAACTGTTGTGAACAGAACCACAAATAATCCATGCCTGTAACAGCAGGAAATCCAATTTAATATAAAGCCCAAAACTGACTCAAAAAGTTTTTGTGGAAATGAGGATCAAAACGGAACAGTTTCAACCCATCTGTCACTGCATCTGAACTAGAATTGACTGGAAGATGTTCTTAAGAGGACTCTGCACGTTGCCAGGAGTGGGTATGAAAAAAGACTCCAGGAACCAGTGTTTGTTAATCACAACACCAGGTCCCTATCGGAAAAGGGATTTCACTACACAATTCCAAAGGCTACCAGCCCGGTGTCCTCATCGCGTAGGCACATCTTTGAATTGCTCCAGCCACTCCCACCTGCAGTGACATTTTACTTGGAATAACCGTATGTTTTGTGCAATGTTAACCTGTAAAAGGCTAGCAACAGGTTGTTAAACACACAGTGGAGATGAGCAGGTTGTAGCAAGGCAAATATTTTTTCCACAGTGACATGCCTAATATTTAAAAATACATTTACAACACTGGTACTAAGCATGTGCACTAACCACTTATTAAAGAAGTGTAGAGACCTCCGTGCTATTCTGAATAAATGCAAGTCCATTCTGACTGTTACAGAAGGGTTCACGTACCTGCTTTCCATCCACTTCGATATCTGCTACATAATTTTCAAAGACAGTGGGAACATACACTTCGGGGAACTGGTCTTTGCTAAATACAATCAGCAGACAGGTCTTTCCACAGGCACCATCACCCACTATAACCAGCTTTTTTCGAATGGCTGCCATAGCTGAAAAACAAAATGACAACTTATTAATTCTTCTGCTGCAGCTTTTAACTGAGATGCTAGTAATTAACAAACATTGCTTCCAGTTAATAAGAACTTTTAAATTGGGTGTACATGTCCATTAGAAACACAGATATTTGGAATCACACGAGTGCAAAAATAACAGAAAGGAGAGGAGACTGGTCTGGTTCAGCATTTCTTTGCCTGTTCTACAGGTTAGATAGAAGCATCTAGAGACAGCGAGTGAGCAAACAGCACTCTCCAAAAGCACCTTCTGAGAAGCGTATTCTAGGTAACTGAATGAGAGATGCTTCCAACTGAGCTCAGTAACATCTTGTCGCGCTGAGTTGTCTTAACTACAAAGTGCCAGAAGCTTCTGTACAAGTCAGCTGGACTGAGGGATGCTCTGCTGCCATGTCAGAGCACCAACAGAAAGATCTCAAGGTAACAGCACGTTCTTCAAATTACAACCACCACACTGCACGGGATTTTGGAAGGATACATCCCACTCCTCAATCTGCTTTCCTGGACGTTGCTGTTACCAGGTTAATGCAGCCTGGTCTCAGCTTACATGAAGTAAAAGGGGACACAGAGGGAGATACCACCACATAGATGTTTGCTGTTCAACACATTGATTTGTACCAGGACCATACACATCCACACCCTGCACATATCCAGCTTTGGCCTCAAAAAGACATGATGAAATCTTGAAAAGGCCTAGAGACAGGGTGAGACTGAACAAGATGACTGTGTTGGATTTCGTGGCCCAAACAGTGTGGATAGGGATTGACTGTTCATCATCACTTCCCACAAACGAATGCGAGGGAGGTGATACAAAGATAGAAAAGAGTTCAAGCCCACCATATGGTAATGGACCTTGGGAACTCCCACAAGAGGATGTGGTGGACACAAGAAATGTAGAGAGGCCTAAAGGAAACTGGGAAAGTACATAGGAGAAGCTTCCTACGCGAGTTAAAGAATGTAGAAACCACATCTGCCTTAGAAAATCCCCATAGAAATACTACTTCGACGCTGAGCAAGTACTTTGGGAAGCTCTGTATATGTTCCTGCTCTCTTCTTACTTTTCCCCTAGGCATTTATTTGCAACCATTGCAGGAACAAGCCAGAGATTCAGGGAGGGACTTGGTTACAAGGGCCTGGAATGGAGACAAAAACATAACTACTTTCTTCTTCATACCATGAAGGCACTCCAGGGGAAGCCACTTAGTCACCCCATGAAACTTCCTGGAAATGGAGCAAGCAGCAACGCCACCATAATCCCTACCATTGTATGACCAAAATGCCACAGAGGCAGCACCCTTGTAAGTTAACTTTTGCCATGACAACCCCAGTGCAGAGTTCTGCAAGGATGACCATGTCTGCTGGCGAGGGGAGAAGGGCTCCAAGAAGAGAATTAAAAGGCATAGCAAAAGTCTTTTATACTTTCCGTCTCTTCTCTTGTCTTAAGAAATTAAATAAAAAGGGAAAACTAACCACGTAAAAGCACTGTTGGGTGGTGAAGAAGCAGTGGTGTGATGGAGATTCTGTACTTCTGCTCCAGCTGCAGAGAAGCATCATTTCAGCCCATCAAGCAGCAAGGTTTCAAGGACTTGTAGAGCACTGCTTTGTCAGACACAACTGCTCCAGTAATCCAAATCTACTGCTAAAATGATCTCTCACCTTGTGAATATGTATGTACACATATTGGAGTTAATTTACCTTAGGGATCTGGGGTCGTTTTTACATTTGTGGAAGGTTTAAAATGATCCAAGCTTTAAAAAGGTTTTCTTTCAGTGGTTTCAGATGGTTTTGAACACTTTCTAGCAGTGGCAGCATTTGATTTTTACAGAGCTGGAAATAATCTGTCCTCTGTAGCAAGTCAAGATCAACTACTTACAAGTTCTTCCACTGTCAGCTTTGTCTAATCTGCCCTTAAAAACTGTAATGCTGAGTCCTACAAAACCTCTGAAGCTGCCTGCCCGTGTGCTCCACAGTATTTACTATGAGAAAATTTCCTCCAATGTGTATCCTCAACCTTCTTTGATGCAATGTAAACCCACTGCTGTTTATCCTCTTTGTCATGGGCACAGGAGAAGGGATTATTCCCTTTCCCTAGTGCAGCTGAGAATACACGCCTTCATTTAGGCTTCTCTTCAGGCAAAACAATTCCAGTTTATTCAAGCCTTCCCTATAAATCATATTTCCCAGACTTTCCTGTCGCTCCCTTCTGGGCACAGTCCAACTGGCACAAATTCACCAAAGCATGGAGCCCAAAAGCTGAATCTAGTATTTCACCCAGGGCTTTACTGACATTAACTGGAGTTGAAGGATTACTTTATTGATCTCCCGGGACCTACTGCTGTTTAAGAGACAAACACTTCCAGCACGGTGGGGTTTTTTTCCTCCCCAGAAGACAACACTGTCAATGCATTCACCCTTTAATTCATGATAAATCCCAGATCTTTTCCTTTAGGACTGCCACACAGTAAGTTGCTCTCTATTCACACAGCTGAACGCTCTACTATCGTGCTTCTGTTTATCCTCCCCGACTGATGTTTTACTCCACCTCTGAGTTCTAGTGTTGTCCTCCAGCTTAATCACAGTCTTGCTCAGATACAAGTTTAATAACCATGATTCCCAGATAATTATCTAGGTCACTGATGAAACCACCCTGGAGACAAAAGCAGGTGGATGACAGAATGGGATAACCTGTCCTTCCTCAGTATCCTCCCTCCCTTCTGGGCTAGCGACTGCAGCCCCAGCCCTTGATCACTTGTTTTACCTGCAACAGCACCTGGTGTAGGTGACCTTTTCAGCATCACCTATGGATAACTGTCTTTTTCTGCGGATTAGCAGATCAACTCTTTCTTTATCTTCCTTTAAATACTTCTGTCACTCTAGATTTTTTTTTAAAGTGTTCCTTGCCATTTGAACTTCATTTTATGCTTTGGATTTCTATATAGTTATGCCTAAAGTCTATAAGAAAAATGTAATTCTGTAAAAAAATCATCATTTAATGCAGTTATAAGCCTCCCCCTAAAAATACAGCTTGTAAATTTATTTTTTTTTTCTATATACACACACACATATATAAAAAGTTATTTCAGGAGTTTTATTTTATCTCCTAAATATCTTCTTCCTGAGAAAGGTCTATCACACAGCTCTGCCTGCCTGAGTTTTTCCTGAGATCTGCCAACATTATTTGGATCCCACATGGAAGACCACTCCGTGAATCAAGGTGCCTTTCAGCACTGTATGCTCAACCATCTTCTTCCCACTGCTTAGGATCCACTCCAGGAGACTCTCCCCTTCTCGGTCTTTTAAGCTCAGGATGGTCACGAGGACATCTCAAAACTGCTGAGCAGTCCCATCCATCTCATACACTGAATACCTATGTAATTCCAATATCCTCATCACCAACTTCTAGAGTATCCTGCTGGATGCTCACAAAAAATCTCAACCACCTAATCTTTCCAGGGTGACTACGGCACCCTCATCTTTTTTACTCTAGTTTCATCTTCCAGAGCATCACCACAGAGAGTTCCTTCTGCATAATGTCCTTGGAACAACTGTGTTGTATAACATTCAATTCAAGTTGCAAAGATCACCATTTATATCCTTGAAGCTTTCAGTTGCCTCCAAAGCCCTAGGAGTTGCTTCTGATTTGTTTATATCAAGTGTTCCCTGGGGCATGGAGCACCAGCTGAGGCTGTGTATGGACCTCAGTGAATATTCAGACACAGCTCAGATCATAAATCCTGAGCAGACATCGATGCCTCAGGATGTCAGGTCTGATCAGTGGGCATATCCCTCAATCAAGCTCAGAAGGAAGCCACCAAACATCACAACCACTGGTTTCTTCCTGACATTAGCAGTTATGAACCATAGCTTTATGGTACTTGAAGTTTCTTCTCTACTGCTGAGGCTGAACTCTTTCTTGCTGTCAGAACAATATACCTCACTTTACTCAACACGTGGATGTTCAAGGGTGGAACAGTCCTATTAGGCCTGCACCCTGCTTTCTTCTCATGACAGATTAATCTTGTCTGTATCACCGAAGGTCTCCACACACATGGAAATTGTTCTAGTGGTGCGAAACATTTAAACCCCCCATATTTGTTCTCCAACTTTTAGCAGACATCTGGCCACAGTATCCCATAATCCATTCATTAATCACATTTACAACAATAATTTCCTAATTTAGAGGATTCAGTGTACAGATCAACATCTTTTACCTAATTATTTTTAACTAAAATAAACACATTCCTATCCAGCAAATGGCTATAAGGGATTTTCAGGCCTGGCAAATATGCAGAAAAGCTACATCTCTGTAGTACAGTGGAGAAAAAAACCTGATTGCTTAGAATAAAGCTACATCTTAGAGATGCATATCACAAGGATAACACCAGCATTCGCAGCAGTCAGGTCTTTCTGCTGCATTTTGACATGCTCTGGTTTTCTTAATCAAGTATTCTGAAGCCTGGAAGTACATCAAATTTGAACCAGCAGCATGTTTTGATAGGAACCAAAAAGCATTCTGCTAGCCTAAAAAGTTTCATTTAAGATGAAATATTACATGCAAATTAATAATTGCTGCAGCACAGCCTGTCACCAATGAGTACATGTCTACATTTAGAGGTAAAAAGCCTGTATGAACTACCTAAGAGAGTACTGTGAATACAGCAAATCCAAGCTACCACTGCCTCACTGTAACTGAACCCAAGTACAACGCATTCGTTATTTTATGCAATGCACAGAGCAGGGTGAGACCAATAAATCCAGAAAGCTGCTGGAACATCACTGACGATGCACACGGAACACTGAGCAAGAAATATTATATCCCAATTAATGTAACAGAGTGGCTGCAGTGATCTTCAGGGGAATTGGTGCTTTCTGCAGCAAGACGACAGAGCTGGTTTTCCCTACTCTTAAATGAAGCACTCCTCCCACCTTTGCATTTATAGGATTCTCAAAATCAGCTTCTCTGCTGGATTCAAAGTGGAAACTCTCACAGATGACTCAAATGACTCATCTGAATGAAAGAGATTCAATTATGACATTTCCCCAACCTAGGCCAGTGCCTTTCACAGGTATTACAAGAGCCGTAGGCATGGTTTACTCAATCCCACTAACATCACAGGAGGTTGCGACACAAGGAGCTCCTGTTTGCTGAGAGTTGCCACACTAATATCCTTGTTACATGAGGCTGCTATTTCTAAGCGCAGAGAAGCTCCAAGACTCACGCAGCACAAAGCCCTGCTTGTTAAGAGAATCCAGCAAACACTCCAGAAGAATGAGAAATAAGGAAAATGTTTAGGGTTTTTTTCCCCTGTTTTAAGTGCACTCCCCCCTAAGCATTATTGTTTACAGCAATGGAATTTGCCTCTTCTCCTCAGCATGCTATTTATTTTTCCAAGAAACATTTCCATGCCTCCTCTCCTGCAAGTCCCAAGGCCACACAGCATGAGTGAGGACTGTGGACATGCTGTTGACATTCTAAAGCAGGATAAGCTGGTAACAAACATGTCAGGTTTGCCTGACTTGCTCTGGTATCATCCTGGAGAATGTAATGAGGTAGAAGAAACAGCCCTTTACCATCACATAGGTATCCCAAACAGGTTTAATTTCCACTACCAACCAGTTGCTACCAACTTTATATTGCCTGCTATGCCATAAAGGCATTGTCTAATGCAGTTTTCTTCAAACAGATCTGGGTTACTGCATATATTAGCAAGAACTCAGCAGGAGCAGTTCAGCGGTACCATTAAGGATGTTTCTCATGCTGAGGGAGAAATATGCTTTAAATTCTTTCCCACCTAATCTTGCTGAAGTCCTTAAAACCAAAATGTTGGAAAATAAGGGGTTTGAAATCTCATAAAGACTGCTTTGCTGCTGACTTCTCCACACTCAGCACTTGAACAGTTTACTATTGAGCAAATTACAGCCTGGCACTCTTCTCACTTGCTTCATTTCCCCTTCAGGCAGCCCTGCCCTGCGCCAGCAGGAGGAACAGGAGCAAGGCTGAGGGACCAGAAGGTGAAGTCCTGCTCAAGTGTCCCCCATCCCGACCAGTCAAGCCCTGCCCTCTACCTACCACAGGGAAGAACTGCCTCTGCACCAGGACCTGAATTTACTCTTCAAATCCACTCATTTTTGTTCAGGTTTGACAGGGAGGATGAGTGAGTTTCCCCAAAAACTCCAGTGATAAAGAGAACGTGGATGAGCAGGCTTTTCCCTCAGTTTTCTTCTCGCGGTTTAGCGTAGTCTGGCATCAAAACTGAGAACTACCAAAACAGTCTGGAGCAGAACGCAGATCAACCCAAAAGCAAACAGGTCTGCTTTTAGGCAGCTGTAGATGGACGGTGGAGAAACAGACTGAATACAGAGCACCTGGGTGGCAGAAAGGGTCCAAAGACTACAAGTATAAAATAGGGAGGGGGCAGGCAAATAGGTCAGGAGGAGAATGGTAGAAGGATCAAATCCACCCTCCTCTAGAGCAGAAACCAGGATTCCCACATCTCCCAGCTGTTTAACCGCCAACACGAGGCAAGCTTCTCAACCTTCTCCTACACCAAAGTCCCAGTTGAAAACGTCAACAACTAATTTTGTAATTTTTTTTCTCCACTATGCTTTTAATTGGTGAAACTGTATAAAAAAATGCCAGAAACATTGCAGTTTGCTGTTGAAGCACAATTCACGCTACCTTACATTAGGGCCTTTGAGCACAGATAAGCCTATGCATGCCATCATGCTATTTTTTTCCACATAACCCATACAGGACAGGCTACACTCTTAAATAGCAATGGTTGTAAATAAAGGAAACAATGACCCCAATTCACCTCTTACAGAAGTTGCAAAATGAGTAGCAAAAAGCCATGGGACTGCAATAACAATAAGAGAAAAACAAAAGATAAACAAAAACAGTAATTCAATGACATAAAGGAGATCGATACAACCCATGCTTCTGCTACAGGGTTCCTAAAAGATCCTGGGAGAACTACATACACTTAAACCATGCTGCAAGTGATTGCTTTTTCAGGTTCTTTATTTCTGGAGACATCCAGAACAGAACTCATCTGCACAGTTGCCCTGAAAATAAAGCCTGGTGAACTCCATGCTCACAGTGATCAAGCTCGTTTGGTACCACGTACAGTTTAAAATCACATATTACTTGAGTAGAAATACAGTACAATTATGAGCCATTGGAACACAAACACTACAAGCATGAATTGCAGTCACCACTACAAAGGAGACAGTCAACACAGCTTATTTCAATAATTGAAATTTACTTAATTCTGTGCAAATTTGCCTGTGAAAACTTGCATTCATAAACTGATAAACCACATTATTTAAAGCGTTGCTAACAAGGCCTTTGGGAAACAGCTATATTTACATTCCTTTCAGCATCCAGCACAAAGCAGTTTGACAGTACTGCAAAACAGACCTATTTCCAACTATGGTGCTACGTGGGAGCAGTTGGTAAGAAAAAGATATATTTTTGGAGGGTTACATATGAAATCCAACACTTTAAAAAAAGTCCCAAAGCTGGAAAAGCACAGGGCAGGCTACTGACACTGCACATTAAATGTCAGCCACACTGAAACAGAACTTCTCTATTATAAGATTGAAGTACAAGTGAAAAAATGACACAGACGGCCAGCATAGCAACCAAAGGGATTAAAATACTGGACAGAGGTCCTTCAGGAAGGTCCCTGGACAGGGCAAGCAGTTTTCTGTTAGCAGTCTATGCACACTGTGCGTTAACCACACTCAAGCCTGGCCAGTTTTAACAGTCTGGGAAAAGCACGTTGCAAATATAGCTGCACATTTGCAGAGCCAGCTTTAAACAAGGAGCAGCACAGCTGTGTTACAGCCCAAGCTAATAAACCTCACCAGGTCTCAGCTAACTCCACAAATAACCAGCTCAAGCCTCTTTGTACCACATCACCAGAACTGGGAGCAGCGTCAGCTTAACTGCATTAGGTCTTAACAACGTTGGTTCAGTTCCAGCCCTGGTGAACCCTTAATGAATGATGAATATTACACAGTCAATAACAGTTATCCAAAAGTACAAAACTGGTGTTTAACAGGCATGGGCACACAACGCATTTCAGTTAAGCACACAACGTGCTGTTTATGATGTCTTTACGATGGCTGCGATAGGGCAGGAGATACCTCAGCCAGCACAAAGCCTGCCAGCACAGTTTTTGAGGAAACCTGAATCGGCAGGCGGTCCTAGATCAGTGTTGTGTGTCATGCGGACACAGTACGTCTAATCTGAGATATCACGTGAAGTCTCAAAGCTGGATTCATCCTATCAAATTACAGCCCTTGCCCTTGCTTTCCTCTTCAGGATAAATTCTGTATGACAACACACAACTCATCTGACTCGCAGAGAAGAAAACTGCTCTGGATTCTAATAAGTTTTTTTGCTTTCTAACCACAAGAGGAAAGGGCAAAACATTTTGCCCTGCTCTCCTTCCCTGTGCAGGCCACCTGTACATGCTTTACAGAAATGATGTCTCAGCAAAAACACTCCAAGGAACACACAAACTACCTTTTGTTAAAACACCCAGGCCATGACTGTGTCCTGCAAGCAGCACTAGCACGGACACTGATCAGGGAACCAACTTGTCCCTGCAGCTAAACTTACACTTCCCACCCCCAGGGATTCACCAACTGTGCTTTACTACAGGTCTGCACACAAAAATAAGTACGTGCATTAGCTTGGGACTTAAGTCTATTCACCTTGGAGCCTAGCATTCAGGATTAGCTTAGGAGTGGATTCCTGCGGAAAAGCAGCGGAGGTAAAATGAACAAGAAGCTTCCCTCTCTTGTGCTCTCCAACATCCAATCATTTTCAGCTTGGGAGCTTCGTGGGTCAGATGTGGTCCCTGTGAATTTGGTAACCTCAAACAGATTTCTCTTCCATTATCTTGTCCAGGCTCCTTTTGAACCCGTGTAAACTTCCAGCACTCCCAACATCCTGTTGGAGGGAGTTCCCACAGCTTAATTACACATTGTGTGTAAAGCCACTTCCTTCAAATTCAAAATTGTCCCTATTAGTTTCTTTTGCTGCCTCCTAACTCCAAAACGGAGAGCGTGCAAGCAAGCAGTTTACCTCACTCAACTCACTTTCTGCTGCACACAGAACAGACCTTTCAGACTGAAGCATCCTAGCATAGAGGATTTCTGTTTGTTTTGGTTCGGGTTTTTTTTCAAACCTTTACACCTTGGACAGTAGCAACTGGCTGACCCATCAGCTGGCTGCTCCTTGCATATGGAAAGAAGTGGAGGAGGTGTCATGGTGAAGTGCTTCAGCCAGGAGGGCCCATGTCCCTTCCCACCCCACAGGCAGCAGGGCTGCTGCAAGGCTGGCCCCCAGAGGGACGCCCCTGTTTTGAGAAGCCTCCGAGGAGCTGAAGCCTGAAGGGACGGCCCCATTTTGAGCAGGGTGTGCTGTTACATCCACTGCAGCCCTATCAGAGAACCACACCCTGAGCTGCACTTCAAGTGCAAACAAGCTGCAGCTTGGGTCATTCCTCAGTACAAGTTTCACTCCTCACATTAACTCCAGCGCAGACTATCTTTACTTTAAAACAGGTGGTAACGGAGAATCAACTTCCGTGCTGCTTCCTCCAGAAGTTAGCTGCATTTTCTGCCTTAGTGATGAGATTTTATCTGTCATTTCCTTGCTTATTTGGCTTCTGCAAGTTTCTTCATACTGGTATTTTGTTTCTTCCATTGACTGGTAAGAACAGCCCAAGAGCTCACTCCTTCGTATTTCTCACTAGACACAGATTCACTTGAGTCTCCTCTTGCCTTTTAAAGCTGACCTTTCCCTACTAAATTTAATATGAACCATACTGATTTTGTACCAGCTTAGTTTCTCACTGAAAATGACGTGCAATTACTGCCAAAGCTAAGATGAACACCTGTACTTAAGAACCAAATTGAAACAATTAACACTAATTGTTTCTACTTCCCCCACTCCAGGTTAAGTGACACTGCCTTAATTCTTCTCTGATGCTTTGTTACTTATTCCATTATTGTACCTGGGATTGCTGTCTTAGACTGATGGGATTATAATCATTAAGGTTGTCCTACTTCTCTTCGTTATTACAGCATATTAGCTTAAACTGCTGCAGTATGTAAAGAGCTTTCTGGGAAAGAAATATTACATAAACCCGCTCCATTCTCAGGCCAGAGATCCTCAGAGCCCAGATATCCATCAGAACAGAGATGTCAACTACCAAGTCTGGTCAGATCAGGCATACAACACCATTCAACATTATTTCTTATTTGTTTAGAGATAATAAAAATACCTGACTACAAGTAAGTTCTCTGTGTACGGATAAATAACTGGTGAAAGACAGGAAACCAGTCAGAAAGAAATGCTCAGCTCTCACAGAAAAACCACCAGTGGTACCTACACAGCTTGTAAACGAACTGAAAAAGCAAGGAAGAACAGCAACACAACACAATTTACTGATGATGCCAAGATATTGAAGTAACAAAGGCAAGCGCTTACTATAATGAATTCCAGAACCTTAACAGACTCTGTGCCTAAGCAATAAAATCTGAAATAGATAAATGTGAAGTCACACACAAGGTATAAACCAGATTCAACTTCCTAAGTGAAATGATGGACTGGGAGCTGATTGCTGCCACTCAAGGGCAGTATTTTAGAATTATATAGTCAATTCCTGTAGAATAACAAGCTCAACACTCTGAAGAGCTTAAAAAAATATTTAACATTTCATATTAAGAACTAGGAAAAAATGAACAAACCAGAGATCATTAAGCTCATGTAGGAACCCACAGGCACATCTGCATCTTTTGTGTGCAGTTCTGATCCTCCTCGTGTCAAAAGGCTATAAAGGAACTGGAAATGACTCAGAGCAGGGCAACAAGGATGATTAAACTATAGAACAGCATCCACATGAAGAACAACTATGGCAGAACCAGAAAAAGGGCAATCTGGCAGAGATGCAACCAAGGAAGAAAATGACTGCAGGTACATCTGAGATCCTAAGGAGCAGCGAGAAAAGCTGGGGCCTGAGAGTTCAGGCTTTAAAACAGGGACAAGGGCATGTGGGGTGAGCCAGGTTCAAAGGAAAGGTAGGCTGGCCATCCAGCAGGGCACATGACACGACTGCCTCGTTTCTACCTCACTTCAACTTTTTAGATCCATAATTTCTCAGTCACAGGTTTCTTTGAACCTTCTTTTCCCAGTTACTTCTCATGCTTTTGAGCTTCTCTTTTGTATTTTTTACTTTCAGTTTCTACTTTTCTCCTATTTCATGTCGGGCTTTCTTGCATTGTTTTTTAAGAGCAAACAAAACAGATGTCTTCATTTCCTTTCCAAGCTGGGTTATTTAATTTGCTTTTAACATTTGGTTGGGGAAAAATATCACAAAAGGAGGTTCCTGAAACATCTTTTTTAAGTCTGCTTAAGCCAAAATTTTTAAAAACTAAAACAGCAACTTGTGCAAGCAAACTCTGTGTCTTAACATTGTCACCATGCATCCTGTTTTGCAAACACCAAAATTAGCAAAGTCCTCCTGCCCCACCATAAGTTCTCTTTGTTCTCCACTATCTGCAAAGTTTTCACCTCTATGCTGTTCACCTCCCTATTTCTACATAATTAGTAAATCAACACCATTTCAGAGCCCAGGGAAGAAGACTAATTCCAGCATTTCTCCCCTGCCTTACCCTACCAGGACAGGTCCCACTCCAAGGCTAAAGGCAAAGCTAGGACTACAGAAGGAGAAAGCACTATTTTTGTTCTCAGGACCTGAGGCTGCCATTGCTGTTCTTCCACCCTCACTTAACATTCCTGCTACTTTGCCCCTACTGACTACATCTTTGTTATCTGTAGGTACGATGACTTACGAGAGCACTTCTCTTATGCAATACCGAGTCCCAAGATTACTTTGCACAAAATGAGATTAGGGCTTAATATTGAGGTAATTATAGTAGATCTGTGGATCTCCACTCGTGTGCAATCTGCAGAATGCTTTGCATTTGTGACATCTTTTTTCTTGATATCCTTTCTGCCCAGACACCTCCAGCATTTCAAAGAGGACGCTGGGCACCCACACACTGAACGAGGCAGGTTCTGCTTGGGCGAGATTGCTGTCTTGAGGCACTCACTGCTGCCCGGCACAGGCAGAAGCACACATGGACAAGAGAAGCTAACACCAGCTCTTCCAGACAACCATGATCTTGGACCCACCACTGACACCCTCACTCGTGTTCTTCCTTTTCTCCCACCACAAGACATCTGTTGAGATAGCACTGGTTCAGATCAAACACTCATCCAGTGCAGCACCCTGCCTGGCACATGCAGGTATCTCAGATAACCAAGACAGAGTAAAAGAAGGAGCAAACGCATTGATACCTCTGCAAGTGTATTTTCTCAGTTTCCACCCTGGGGAGTATTTTTCATTTTTTTAATCTTTGTGCTTAACAGCTTGTTTGATAGCAGTCTCTTCTGCAACTTCATCTGTTTGATTGTGAAGCCACATAAATCGATGTCATTCAGAGTAATCTGTGGCACCGCATTCTGTGGTCTCAGTAACTGCGGGAGAGGCACCATCGTTTTTCATGTCGCCCAGACTGTGTCATGTCTTCGCCAGGCTGAAGGTTCAAATCTCTTTAAGCATCCCTTGTATGGAATCCATTCCTTATCCCTGATCATTCTTCTCAGCTTCTTCTTTGCTCTTAAAGTTGCACTGTATTTTAAAGTCCATCTTCCTTTGCGCAAACCCACAGTAATCAGTGTACTAAGAACTGCAGGCCATGATACCATCCTCTGTTTTCTTCTTTATTCCTTTTCCCAAAGCCCCTCACACGTGCTCATATCATGACTGTTGAACATTAAACTTGCATTTTCACAGAATTATGACAAGCTCTTTGTCCTAAGTGGCAGTAATTAACTTTAATCCCATTGGTGCAGAAACAAACTAAGATTTCCCCTCCCTCAATTTTGTCTTTATCTGGAACAAACTTCGACTGACATTTTACTGTCAGTGTCAAAAGGATGATCAGCTCTTGTCTTTTCTTCCCTTACTATTCAACACCTTTCCCACCAGATCATTTGAGTATTCTGAACAGTACAGGTGCACCACGGATCCCTATTCTTCTCTTGTCCCAAACTTCCCTCCTCTGCATTTGTTAAGTCATTCAAAACCCCCAGTAGTTTAAGCAGCACCCTCTCCTTTGCAGAAGCCATGCTGACTTTCTCCCAACATTACTTGTTCCTCCATCTGTTTACGTATTTTTAGAATTTGTTTTTAATAAAGCCCGCTGAACTCTGATATCCTGCTGAACTGTCTTTAAGAACTGCTGCCTTGTAAGCCATCTTCTGTTTCTCTGGCTTCAAGGTGTTAAGTGAGAAGTTACACAGCATAATTAATAACTCGGTCATTTCATCTCTGCGTTTCCTTTGGAACCCTTGGGCAAGCGCCATCTGGGCTTGGCATTTTGTAACTATATTTATAATTTTGCTCTAAAAACTTCTTTGCCAACACTTCAAGCGGGGACAGATCTTCCAACGAGTCCTGTTCCCCATAAAGAGAATTTCTGGCACAGAACCTCCAAATGGAACAGGAATGCATATAAGTCATTTAACCTTCTACCGATGGCTTCATCATCAAATACTTCTTTCACTTCATCACCCTCCAGACCCCAGCACCTTTCCTGCTTCTGATGTACTTGGAAAAGAATTTTCTTTTTGCTATTAGTATGATGTGGCTCAGAGCCTTTCGGGTGCATCCTTACATTTTTCATTTGATTTGCCAGCGTTCACGTTCTTACTGACTTTTCCGGTCAACTTTATGACTTGAACTTTCTGAAGGCTGTATTCTTATTTTTAATACTTTTTTAATCCCAAACTGCAAGCTCATTCTCATCTGTCAACATTCCACAATATAATTTAAAATCTCCCCAACAATATTTTCAATTTTCAGTGCAGAAGCCTGGTTCTGCTGTGGTTTACATGGAAACCAGCCTTTCCAAACAGCTCTTGGACTAAGGTTCAAAATATGAGCCAATTCACTTTGTCAGTACCAAGTCAAGATCCTACTGTAAGATGCCCTTCTCATCTCACACAATTTCAACAGAGAAGAGAGAAGGTGAAGAACAAAGAGCCGTCAGGTATAAAATATAAGAAAAATGAAATGTTAGCAAAGAATGCAAACAGAGATAGCTGGTACTTGGAGAGCTGCTAATTCTTTCACACCACTGACATACGCAAAGACAACCTTCCTTTAAGCTGTGAAGACGAGGAAGAATCACTTTGTACACATCCACACTAGTGATCTGGTCCAAATGTGACACTTCAATCAGTCAGTGCACGGTGAGGTGAGACAGAACTATTTAGTGTTGCAAAGCGCTGCTAATTAAGTGAGCAAAGAAACTGAATTCAGTCCCATTTCTGATTAAAAACAACAATTTAAAAAACGCAAACAAAACCCCACAACTGTCAAGAGCTCACGGAAAGACAGACCTCATATCCGTTGTGGGTGTACTGCCCAGTTTTACTTGGTATCCTAGTGACTCTCCATCTGTTCCTTCTACTGGGGACTTCGGTCATGAAGGCTGGTCAGACAAAGACAGTGACCCTTGTTCTGATTAGTTTAATTAGATGATTCATTTAGGAAGGACTGGCTATTAGTTGTGTGTATGCAACAGTGGATGTCAAATATCTTAATTAGAAGGCAGACTATGGATATCTTAGTTCTTTTGCTGTCGCAAATGCCCTTCTCAAGCGAAAACACGGCGATAGGAAAAGGCCAGAAGAGAGGATGGATAGATCAGCATCAACTCCAATCCCCATTATGCTTTTGGTAGCTTTTATTCACAGTTTCGAATGAGGTGAGGAGATCACACCAAGGCCAGACACCTAACAGTGGTGCAAAATGGCTTAAAGCAACGATAACTTACCCAGTGTACCAGAGACAGGCTTTGGGGATATTTGTGCTTATTTCTGAGATGATCCCCAAAGTGAAGAGCTAGCTACCTAGTTATTTATACAGCGTCCAGTGTCGCAGGACAGGAATCAGACAAACAGGCAAGGAGCAGAGGATTTTCACCGTGCATTCCAGTGTGTACATTTGCACAGCTGTACCCCTGGGAATGATGATAACCTGTCATTTGGTGCATTTATTTCACACAGCACTGTGTGAAATTATGGGGTTTCACCAGTATTTACTAGGTCAGACTCATCACGGATCAGTTTCTGATTTAAAGGGCATGCTGGCTAGCCTTTATCGACACGCTAACTTCCTCAAACGCACTGATTAAACTTTTCCTCCATCCTAGCTAAACTGCATTAGAAGATGGGTTGTAAGACAATAAAGCAGTACAGAAGAATTTAAACGAATGTGGAATTACACAGGAGCCAGATCAGTGTTTAGTATAAAAGGTAAAAGCATCTGAGTGGAGACTTGGAAAGAACCTAATGATATTCCAGCAGCAGGGAATAAAATCTTAAAGACAGACGGAGTGAGAAGATCCAATGGGCTAGTGAGAAGGCAGTAGTCAAGGTCAGAAATCTCTGCGGCTGAGCGGACCACAGCAACAGTGTAAAGACAAACCAACAGGGTCAGGGCAACATAAATAGATCAAGTGTAAAAAGTAGGAAACCCATAAGTTACTATTAAAAAAATGAGGAAAGACGGTGATATTTCTAAGCCCCTCCAAACTATCAAATATTTTCTATTTGGAATTTGCTTATCTGAACAGCCATCACTAGCCCTACATCCTGGTGGCAGTTAAGATCATTTAGGATGTTTTTACTGTCAATTCCTGGCTCAGAGAACTCCCCGCCTCTGGCACTCAATTGCTGTGGCACTCGGCCAGAGCGTGAGTTTGGTGAACTAGGAGGGATAACATAATCACTTGGCTTAGCTCTGAGAGTGAATTTCTTTTGCTCCTTGCATGAAGTGGCATTTATGTCTTGAGATTTTTTTTTTTTTTAAAATAACAACACAGCACATATTCTAGTGTTAAATGATACAAATCACCCACTAAAATTAATTTATGTCAAGCATTTATGCTGAATATGCTGTTAGACATTCCAGTGAACTAATTAAAATGAAATAAGCCTAATGGCAATTTTTCTTTTTTTAAACATGCAGCCCTAGTCCAACTCAGAGACAGAACTAATCTGCCTATGTGAAACAGAAATTCTAGTGTGGTGTGGCTGGAGACCTGGGTATGGCCAGGGCAGGAGAAGGGCATACAGGGGCACTAGGAGAGTCTTCAACTGAAAGTAAATATATTCACAAACAATTTTTTTTTCAGGGAGGGAGAGACTTCCTATTCCTCTACTGAAAACAGTAGGAAAAAACCCCAAACCCAAATAAAGCCACCAGAGAATAATACTTTGAGTCACAAACAACACTTAGGACAAGTAAACCTAACTTTTTCAGATATCTGAGATAAAAAGAGGGCTATAAGTTTGCTTTTAGAAATGGTGTGCTGTTTCAACAATCATGCAGTCAGCAGAACTGTTACCCAGTCTCAGCTCTGAGGGCAGGAAAGCAACATCAAACCTAACATTCCCCAGGTAGGTCTCAGGATTTAGTTTTCTCTGAATTATGTATCACATACGGACAGAAAGGGTGGGAAAACACTGCTCATGATGGGTTCCCTGCAACAAACAGGTGAACTGTACTGAAACAAAAGGTGGATATGAGGCAGCAACTAAAAACAAACTCTGTTCCATACACCTGGCAGACAGACTTGACGGGATGAGAGCAGTGAAGGCATCGTTTGACTGGGGACAATACTTTGTCCCGAGCCTCTGTAATAACTTGAACTTTGTGACCCACTATAAGAAGTTTTTTTAGGGTTTTTGTAAATCATAGAACACCAGTCTGGAAGAGACCTCAAGGATCATCTGGTCCAAACCTTTTTTAGGTGATATATGGTTTACATGAGATGGCCCAGCACCCTGTCAAGCCAAGCCTTAAAAGTGTCCAATGTAGAGGAATCCGCTGATTCCCTAGGAAGATGATTCCAATGTTTAACTGTTCTCATGGTGAAAAAGTTTCTTCTGGAATCCAATCAGAATCTCCCCAGGAGCAACTTCTACCCATTACCTCTTGTCTTTTTGATGTGACTCCTTGCAAAAAGGATATCTCCATCCTCTTGGTTGACACCCTTTATATTCTGGTACCCGGTAATAAGGTCTCCCCTAGACTTGCTCTTCTCAAGGCTTTTTTAGACTCAAACACAACTGGAGTGGCCCCCAAGGCTCCTCTTGTCCCTGGAGGAACACGCTTCCTGGTAAAGGAGCCTTCGCTGGGAATGGGCCACCCGGCAAAGGAGGCTTTCGTAGGAAGGGGCCGCCTGGCAAAGGGGGTTTCAGGAGGAAGGGGCTGCCTGGCAAATGAGGCTTTTGTAGGAATGGGCTGCCTAGGAAAGGAGGCTTTCGTAGGAATGGGCTTCCTGGGAAAGAAGCTTTCGGTAGGAAGGGGTTGCCTGGGAAAAGGGGTTTCGGTAGGAACGGGTCGCCTGCGAAATAAGGCTTTGGTAGGAAGGGGCTGCCCAGCAAAAGAAGCTTCGACAGGAAGGGGCCGCCCGGCAAAGGCGGTTTCGGAAGCGTTTGCTTTAGGCCGGTGCCCGCACTCCGGGGCTGCGCCGAAGGGCGGGCCGCGCTGACAACCCACTCCGACCCCGCGCCCTCCCCCCCCGCGCCCCGAGGCTGCAGCCGCGCCCCGGGAGGCGATTCCCGCGCCAGGAGCCGATCCCCCCGCCGGGGCCGGGCCGGGGCCGGGGCCCGGGCCCGGTGCGCGCCCCACGCGCGGGCGCGGCTCAGCCCGGCCCGGCCCCGCGTGGCGGCGCCTCCCGCGCGCCCCGGTGACGTCACCACAACAAGCTGCCAGTCACCCGGGTCACCCCCGCGTGTCACACCCCGCGGGGAGGGGGGGGGGGGAGCCGCCCAAAGAGCGGGGTCCCCGCTTCAGGGCGAGGGAGGGAGGGAGCCCCGGGGCCGCGCCCTGCCCATCCCCTCGCTCCCGGAAAGCGCCCCGTTAACGGCCCCGGGGGCTCCCACCGCACACCCCTCCCCTTTTGTGCGGCCGATGCTGTCCGGTAAGGATCGGACGGGCCCGCCCGTGGGCCTCAACACGGGGCCCGGCGGGGGCGGGCGGGCCCCACCCGGTGTGTGTGTAGGAAACCCGGTGAGCCCCCAACGCAGAACCCCCTCCCGCAGAGAACAGAGAGCGCGCCCCGATACCTGCGGCCTGCGCTGGGCGTCACTCCCGCCGCTTCCTGCTCCACAGGCCCGAGCTCGAGCGGCGGCGAACGGAAACGGGCGGGGCGGAGGCGGGCGTGCGCGCGCGCTCACCGGCCCCGCGCGACGCGGACGCGGCGCTGCGCTCCCCTGCCAGGCCCCGCCCCCGCGCGCGCCCCCGCCTGCCTCGTGGCCAATCAGCGCCGCCGCGCGCGGGGCACGCCGGGAAACGGCGCTATAAAAGCCCCGGTGCTATTTACGCCGCGCGGGTTGGGTGTTTGTGGCGTGGGGGTAGCGGGTTGTGTGGTTGCGCACCCTCCCTTGCTGGGTCTGGCTGGGTGGGCTGCGGGGCTGCCTTGCGTCCTGGGGAGAACCAGCGGTGGTGGAAATCAGTGGTGATGGGGAGGCCATTGCTGGGGGGGTGGCAAGTGGTGGTGCTTGGAGGGGCGGGGGAAGTCGGTAGCGGTGGTGGGTGAGAGGGCAGCCACTGGTGGTAGTGGTTGGGAAGGGAGGGGGAGCCCCTGGTATCTTAATTGTTAACCAGGAACAATTTAACATCCCAGAATTTCTCTTGCAGATGTTTTTACTGCAGAGATACCTTTTGCAAGCAATTCCACCCAAGTCAGGCAGTCTCTCAGCTACTAGAAACGACAACAAAAACTGAGCGAAAATAAGTGGAAGTAGTAGCTGATAAGAATTTTTTTCTTAGGGAACATGAGTTTTATTTTTTTTGGTCAAACTATACATCTGGTTGAAAAGTAAATATAACTTCTGTGCCAGAAATCTATGAAAGCTTACTTATAACACTGCAACATGACATATTTAGGAAAAGCCCTTCTATAACTGACTGACGTGTTCCCTGATAATTTTGTCATAATTTGTTTTTCTAAGTGGGTTTTTTCTAGATACCCTTCCCAGTTTCCAGACATAGTTACCAGCATAATATGATGGTACGTTAGCATTGTCGTTGATTTAGAACTAGCAGCTAAGCAGTGTGAAGCATCTGCCTAACCATTTTTGGGGGGGTGGGGTGTGTTTTTAAAAAAACAAAAGTCGCCAACAACTTACCTTTCCAAGCTTACTTGGATGTCCAGGTCTTCCTGAAGTCATGAACTTCTACCTGAACCCAAGCCTCTCAATTCATGAAGGATGAAAATTAGCAGGTCAAGCCACTCCTAAAATGCTGCCTTCCCAGCTTCCTCATATGTGGCCTAATTAAGCAAATGGGAGCTCTCCCAGTGGTGCCAGTATTAAAAAAAAAAAACAAAAAAACAAACCATAATAGCAACAGTGTCCAAAAGAAAAGGAGAGCTATTTCTTCCATTTAGGACATTGTTCTTCCTTTCTCTATGCAGCATTTAGGCCAAGTGCAGGCCTTGCTGAAGTTACTTTTTGACCTGTCTTGCAGATGAAGAGGCCCAAAAGGCAAGCTGCTTGCCTAAAGTCCTAAAGGAAGTGGTCCCCCCAAAATCCAGTCCTTCAGCATCCTCTGACTGTAGGCATTACCTCACTCGTGTCTCTCCGCAGTTGTCAGCTTGCGGATGGACCCATGGGTGCTGGTGTTGATCAGAGTTGCTGTCATGGTAGCCCTAAAGAGGGGAATTTTTACAGAACAGGGAATTCCCCTTCCTCTGGGAGAGAGAAATCCAAGGATCCTGATTCGCAGAGGGGGAGCAAAAGCTCCAGAAAGCTGCTGACCCCAGGCAAGCACAGGGTCTCCAGCAGTTGGAGAGGTGAAGGCCGTGGGCCCCAGCTCAATGTAGCTGGAGTGTATGACACTGGCACAGGTTTGCTTGTGGCATAGGCACCTCCTAGATGGTATTGATCAGGTTTTCCTGGCCCAGGGAGCAGGGAGCTCTGTTTCTGGGCTGCTGGAGAAGGAAGCAACTCTGCATCTCCACTGAGAGAAACCCTGGTGTAGAAATCTTCACTGTTCAGAGGAACACAGGCCTTCCAAAATGCAGCAAGCACTCTGGAAAATCCTACAGCAAAGCAACCACGGAGCTTCATGTTCTGTGTTCCCTGGCCAAGGGTGAGATCCTCCTGGTTTCCTTATTTCGTTTATTACCTGAACCAAAAGTTTACCCGGCATCCTTACCTGGGATTGTCTACCCCTGTTAGACACCCTGGCTGGCTCTTGGGAGACTTCAGACAGCAGTGACTGTCACAAACTCATCCCTTAATCCTAACGTGACCCATCTTCCTCTCTCCCACAAACTCATGCGGGTCTGAAAACCTTTTCCATATTCCACTATCATTTTCTTTTTGTTGCAAGTCACTTATTTTTCTGCACAGTTCTTTTATCTCTCAGTTGAGAGCTGCTTTGAATTTCAATTCAATTATGCGGCTCCTTTCACACCAACATAGCACCTTTGCTTTAAGCTTGCATGTGGCGTTCTGCTGGATTTAAGTGCACAGTTGTTACTATGGCAAGAAAATGCAATGAAGGTAAAGTTTACATTGTGGTATGTGTGGAGACTCAATTGAATTTTTTAAAAAAATCAGAAAAATATGCAGTTTAACTAGCTGACAGGTGAAGTTTATGCTCAAAGACCAAATTTATCCAGAACCTGGAGTTTTAAAACTGAACAGAACAGACAGATTTCAGAGATGCTTAGCAGGATGCTTAGCAATAACTCTACTATGCAGAAATATTTAATGGTTTGTAAAACTTTAGAATAGGAAGGGAATAGAAGATTTCAATTGTACAGTAAGGTATTTAATATTAACTATTTTTGTGCAGTTTACAATAAGGATCTGGTAATTTTCTTCCATTTTCTGAATTTAGAAATCTTTGGAAGAGCTCCAAAGAATTATACTCTATGAAAGTGAAATAAAAGCTTTTTCCCTTCTTAGTTTTAGAGAATATACTGAATAGAATATATTGATGCAACTTGGTCTGAAAGAATTCCATTTCCCCACCTTTTTGCTAGTATTTCAAAATCTATTTTTCTGGCAAGCACCCCCACCCTCCCAGTTATGGTTTTGTTTCAAGAACCAGCAAAAAAACCCCTTAGGCTATTTGCCCCCTTCTGGTTACAAACTGCACCAGGCACAAATGTACAGCACATCCAACACTGCTTATGTTGCAGGCTGGCTTGTCAGCAGAGGGAACACATCAGCGATAATGTCCTATTGGGACTAAATTCTCATATGTGATTTCCATCTGTCCTTTAATACTCACTAAACCTACTATTTGTCTTACATGGAGAAGGGAAGGACTAACAGATACCGCCCCAGCATGAAACATGCTGTAACTGGGCAGCAAGGACAGACCTGGCAGTGACCTACAAGAACCTTGAGTCTTGCCTGAGCAGGGCAGTGCCTCTGCTCTGTTCCCTTCCTGCCATCTGCTGCTACACTCTGCAGAAACCAAATCACAGAAGGACCAGTGCAGGGCACCTGGCGTGTGCTTGTACAGCTGGAATGGGAAGGAAGTCCTGGCCGTGCCCTGTTGCTGGCAGCAAAGCTCACCTAAATCCGTTGCAGCAGGGCAGGGTGAGAACTGAAACCCTAGTAGTGCTGAGTGCACCTGGCTGGAGGGTCCTGTGCCACCAGGAAACCATCCTGGAGACTGTCCCTACTTACATAGATAAAATGAGAGAAAATGCACATCTTCTGTTGCTCAAGTTCCCTGCCTCAAGTGACGTTAGGAGGATGGATTTTTAGGCTGCTTTTAGTGCTCTCTCACAGAGGAGGGAGCTGTCAGCTCACCACTGAACTGCTCAGCCAGCAGAGAATCATAGAATCATAGGATCATAAAATCACCTGGTTGGAAAAGACCTCTGACATCAAGGCCAGCTGTACCTGTCCCCTTACTAAACCCTGTCCCTAAGAAACTCATCTACCTGTCTTTTAAACACCTCCACGGATGGCGACTCCACCACCTCCCTGGGCAGCTGTGCCAATCCCTGCCCACCCTTTCAGAGAAGAACTTTTTCCTATGTCTAGTGTAAACCTCCTCTGGCACAACTTGTGGTCATTTCCTCTCATCCTATCGCTGTCACTTGCAAGAAGAGCCCAGCACCCACCCCATCACAACCTCCTTTGAAGCAGTTGTAGCCAGTGATGAGGTCTCCCCTCAGCCTCCTTTTCTCCAGGCTAAACAACCCTAATTCCCTCAGCTGCTCCTCGGTGCCCACCTTGGCAGCACCAAAAGCAGATGTTAAGCCTGACTTGCAGGAGGTGGATGCTAGCCTGAAAGTGCTTAAATATCTTGCTCTAAGTGCATCTATGGGGTGTTTTGTGTCCTTATACAATAAAACCCACAAAAACTGATCTGTGGGCACAGTGGGAGCAGCAGGATGGAGAGAAGCTGTTTGGGGGAATGTTTGCCAGTGAGGCCCTGCACTTGTTGTAGCAATGCTCCCTTCCATTGCATCGAAAGCACTTGGAAAACCGCAGCCTGTGCAACACCCTCCTGCTAACAACTAGAGACACAGCACCCCTCTCTGCGCCTGAGCAATTTGAGCACCCTTTCATCTGGGATACTTAACAGGCAGCAGAAATAGGCAAGGAAAAGCTTAGGTTGAACTGGTCTAAGCTTGACTTCAGCCAATATGGACTGGTCTGAAGTGGAATAACAACCTAATTGCATCTTCCGTTTCCCCTGGTACAACTCACTGGTAGCTTCCTGCCTCAGCCAGTAACAGTGTGACAAAATATGGCTTAATTACAACCCCGAAATAAAAATAATTTCTTCATTATACGTTCTTCACGGCTGCATCAGTCGCCTTCTGTCCAGCTGCTCATGGCAGAGCTCCAAGTGGGCTGAATCGTGCTGGTTTGGCAGGTACGTGGGGTGGTGTTGGTGGTTTGAGTGTGCAGCTGGGCAGAATGAGGCTCTGAGTCAGAAGCTCCTGGTGACGTTGCTAAAATTCAATTTACCACAAAGGTCTTTTTCTACTTTATACTGAAGCTGTCTTTATGCAGTCTTTTCTGCCTTCAGCAATATGGCTCAGATCCAGTTCTTGCGAGTCATACGCATTCATTCGTTAGCCATTGGAAAATGGCAAGTAAGAAAAAATGATGGCCATGTTACACGTTTATGGACTGGTTTCCACCTCACTTGCCTTCTGACAGCAGGTAGGTGACAAAGATTGAAAGTCAAAGCAGCCTGTCTTTCTGCCTAGGATATTGTGCTCTATTTCTCCAGCCATGGAGATAATCCTTATGTTAGATGACTTCGTTTTAAATTGTACTGAGACCCTGAGCTCATGATTTGGGAGCACACACTGTCTTTGTTGTGGTTCTGGTTTTGGTGTGTTGCTTTATGCCCAAGAAAGATGGATTGCCACTTGGCTAAGGCTAAATGATGAGGGAATACCAAATGCCATATGAAATGGAATCTCTTCTCAGACCCAGTCACTCCTGCAAATCCTGTTCATCATTTCCCAAGGTACTGGTGCTGGAAATCAGCAGTCTTTCCTCCAGCTCAGTCGACGCACCAGCGTGAGCTTAGTTGGTTCTGAGCTGTTCTGAATTAATGGTAATTCTTGTGTGTCTCATACAGTGGTGACTGACTCACATCAGCTCGCTTGATCACCTATTCCGGGAAAATAACACTCAAATTTGCCAGAGAACTGTGCTTAACACACTGAAATATTTGTGACTTTAAAGCTTTTGCAGATCAGAATGGCAGTTTCTGGAACTTTTCCTCTAAAATAATTCGTATTGAAATGCGTACAAAGAGCCTTGCTAGACTCTTCAATTTGAGAAGTGTTTATAATCAATCACTCGGACCAATCGGAGCGTTTGTTCCAGGCAACTCAGTTCAGACTAATGCAGAGTTGCACAAAAACCTCCCTAAGAAAAATCAAGGATAAAGTTGTGACTTAATGTCTCCATTTCACGCTGAGGTTTTTTTAAAGAATATTTTAGCTCCAGTAAGTCAGGAAAGGGCTGTGTCTATCTGGAAAAAAAACACCTTTTCTGACAAGAAGCAAAAGGTGCAGGAGCAAATATTGCAGAGGCGTAAAACTTCCCCTCTTCTATGGGAAGAGCAAAGGGTTTGTAGTTAAACGGGAAAAAAAGGCTTGCTTTTAGGCTTCTGAGTTTTGGCGTAAGTCCCTGTGGGATGTGTGGCACTGGCCCTCCCCAGCCTTTGCACAGAGTTGCATTTCTTCACAAAAACAGGACTGTTACTGGTAAACAGAGGGAAATGTAAGGGATGTGCTCGGGGAAAGGGGGAGCAAACTGGGTGTCATGTGTGGTGAGTAGCTCTGAGTTAGCTGTTGCCACTGTGTGCCTGTGTCATTTAAAGTGTTTGGTAGGGCCATATCCCAGGGCCGAAGCCCCTCCTGTGCTCTTAGAACTTCAGAGGGACTCCATAAAGTTAAATCAGGTGTTGTTAGTCTGACCCCTAAGTGGCAACAAGGGCCAGTTAAGTCTCAGAACTGCCTCATAAACTTCTAAAATCTTGGGAAACTGATTTACCTGTGAAAGCCAAGACAAAATACACAACGTTGACCCAAAACATTTTGTTATTCAGAGATTGATCTCAACTCAATTTCTGACTTCACACATGAAAGCAGCAGTTTCTGAAAAATAGCCTGGTCAGAAAAGCTGCCAGCTTTCAGCACAAAATGTGCTGTAGTGCTTTACATGCTTTCTGCTCAATTGGTCCCTTATGCTTGGGCTTTATTTGCACTCAAGTGGCACAAAATACTTGTGACAACCCGTGGCACATTTGCACACCATTGCTCCTGTCTCTCCTCTGGGCTGCATCTCAGTCCTTACCCTTTTCTGACTTTGTCTATTGAGACTGGAACAAAAACCCAACAATCCTGAGCCCAAGGCAGACTTTTTCCAGCAGTCACAAAAATGAGTGGAATTCTCTCCCTTTTCCCCATATGACTGTGCCTAAGTTAGTTGTCTAAATTTCTAGTGAAGAAAGGCAGGCATGAAACTGAGATATGGTTTACATTACCGTAAAATAGGACTGGACGCCAACAGAGAATTTTGGCCTGGAGGGGACTTTGTGACTGAACTGGAACCAGTGCAGCTGCACCATAACCTACATCCATGGTCTACCTAAGACTTGTTGAATTGATGCCAGTCCCAGCTTATGCAGCTAGATGGGAAGTAGCTTCTTCAAGTCTCACTATTCTTACTGGTCTCATCCCTGAAGAGCATGGGTATCTTGTGTGGAGGTCTCCAGTTCAGGATTTCAGACCGGTTGAGGTGGGAAGGGACCTATGGAGGTCATCACGTCCAACCGCCCTGCTCCAGCAGCATCAGATTTTCCAGGATCCAGTCCAGATAACATTTGAATATCTCCAAGGATGAAGACACCACAACCTCCCTGGGCAACCTGTGACAGTGCGTGGTCACCCTCACAGTAAAAAAGTGTTTCTTGATGTTCAGGGGGACCCTCCTCTGTTTCAGTTTGTGCTCTGCCCTGTCACTGAGTACCACTGAAAAGAAGCTGGCTCCGTCCTCTTTGCATCCTCCCTTTGCGTATTTCTATACATTGGTAAGATCCCTCTGAGCCTTCTCCAGTCTGAACTGTCCTGGCTCTCTCAGCTTCTCCTCACAGGAGAGATGCTTCAGTCCTTTAATGAGCTGAGTGGCCCTTCACTGGACTCTCTCCAGTATGCCCATGTCTCTCTTGTACTGGAGAGCCCAGAGCTGGACCCAGCACTCCAGGCATGGCCTCACCAGTGCTGACTCACGGAAAGGATCACCTCCCTTGACCCACTGGCAATGCGTTGTCAAAACCAGCGTTGGGACAAACACCAGATGCATCTGGAGGGACTCAGACTCCCCATCAAACAGCTGTCGCTAAAGAGCAAGCCAGAAAACGTGTGTGTGTGTGCTTTTACCCACTGGAAATGAAGGCATTGAGACTGAGTCTGACCAAGTCAAGGAAGGAAAGAGGGTGAAGCTGTATTACACAGAGAAGGGCAATGTAATTTCTAGTGATCATTGCTGTTCTGGTTCAGTGCAAGGGTTTCTCACACACGATCCTGTCTTCCACAGTAGCAATAAAAAGTGCAGTAGAAAGACAAGAACACTGCAATGCTTTGTTGTGGCACCTCTTCTGTCTCCTCCCCCGTGCTGGTGGTAGGGCTGTGCACTCAAAATTCAGATGCAGATCACATTTGGCATAATAGCTGAATAAACTATAGAATTAAAAATATTCCTGGATCTGCCTTTAAATGGTTTTTCTTCTCACTATGGTGTACTTGGCAACACTGGAGATGGGATTTGCACTTCTGCGCTCTGTTGCTGCAAAGTTAAGCCTGTGTCAGTGTTAGCAGTTCAATCTGTTTAGTCAAGGGAAGGAGAAAAGCAGCCACAGGAGTCAGTTCACGCCTCCTGAATAAATCAGGCTAGCTGAGACAAGCTCTTCTATGAGGGTACTCGTAAACATGTTTGTCTAGCAAAGCTGCAATGGTGGGCTTAGACACTGTCCAGTTTGAACTGAAGCCATCATCACAGTGGGAGCGGTGCACCCTGCTCTGTTCGCCGGTGGCTGAGAGCAACCAGACTGGGCTTAAAACCTGGTGTTTTGAATGCAGTGACAAATGGTTCCACCACCTCACAGGTCGATAACTAAGAAGAAGTGCACTTGTGGTGGCTGGTAGTGCACCAGCACACAGTGATTGCTGTAGGAGGGAAGGGGGTTCATGTTGAGATGCAACAACATCAGAAATCACCTGTATATTATAGCTTTTGTTATGAATGTTATGAATCCACCACAACCCTGAGGTCAGGAAAAGAAATGGAAATACAAGACTGTGAATAGTCAGGGTTTCTGGAAGAGCTCTCCCTCTTCAGGTACACAGCAGCTCCCTGCAGATGTTCTTTAGCTGGAAGAGGCTTGTGAAGTATTCTTTCAAGACAATTTTTTGCCAGGAAGGAGATGAAAATCTTAAACCAAAAATGTCTTCCAAATTTAAATTTGGAGTTGCCATTGTAATGTAATTCTTTACACAGATGCCAGAGATGTAGTTAAAAACACTATTTACACACACGCGTTAAAAACAGGAGCACAACATGTCTATAAGACATTAATTTTCTGGTTTTGGAGCTAGAAATTAAAGTTGGGACAAATGTTGCTGTTCGTTGTTCCTTCTTCAGTCACTCTAGGAGAACCATTGACGCGAAAGCCTCTATCGGTGTCATTACCATTGGGCTGCTTTGCTTTGTGGAACATCCGCTCCTCTCTGGTTAGAGTGTAGTCACGTAAGGCTCTTAAAATCCTGTTGAAATCCCTGAAGCCTGTTAGGGGATCCCACATTAAAAATGCTGAATGACGGCCTAACGTGTCACTCGCTGTAAAGAAGGAGCTTGTTGACAAGACCACATTAAACCCAGCACTTTCTGCAGGCACAGTTTGCAAACCCGGTGAGACAGGGCATAGCGTGTTCATGCTTTCCTTCTTGTTTCTGTCTTTTCAGAACACCCTGGGTAAAATATCTCATGTTTTCAGCAAGAAAAAAATCTAAACTTAATCTAAGCTTCATGTTCAAGAGAGGAGATTAAAAAAACCCAAACAACAGAAAAGCCTGGTTTGTAGATGTGTATTATTCTGTAGGTCAAAGACAATAAAATATCATCCTCAGGATGAAGAAAGGTACGTGGTGGCTGCTAAGACAATGAAAATTGAAGGCCTGCCACAGGAGGAGAAATTAACAGAACATTTCAATGCAAATGGCTCTACAAAATACAGTTTCACCAGGAAAAGGTGTGTATGGCCCTGTTCTTCATGTGTGTGTGATAACTGCTGTAGGTACCAGTAGTCACAGTGCAGGTACAGGGAGATGCTCCCCTCTAGATCAAACACAAAACCTGTGAGAAGCATCATCATCGATTTTGGGAGAGCAGAACACTGCTGCAGAGAAGAGCTCCCTTCTGTCCTCTGCTTGGCATCACAGGAGGAATTTGACCAGACCTGTTTGGTCATGAGTCAGAATTGTGCACCCTACTTTCAAATGACTGGAGCTGTGAACAGCTGCAAATTATTTTCAGTGGAGATCAAAGTTAAATAATGTTTCTCTCCAAACTCTTTACTCACAGAAAATCAAAGCAATGTCCAAATGTGAATACTGACCTTTGGGAGAGGAGTCTGAATGACTGCTGATCGCTCTCACTGTAGCTACCAGAGGTGATGTGACGTCTGAAAGGAAAAGATCAAATCTCCATCACAACTGTTAAATACAAACCATCTTAGTATCTCACTAAAGAGGTGCAGAATTCTGATCTGCTATTTGGTGCTTCAATAGCAAAAGCAGGAGCTCACAAGCTACAACCTGCAAAAGTTTTTCTTTCATAACTTCATGAAAGTTTGTTTGCAATATCCATGGAAATTCCCTGTGACAGAAGTCAGGATGAAGACAAAGGGCCTAACGTATTACCTCGAATAATCTGTGTAATTCTATGCATTCTTATCCAAAAATATTAATTCAAAATGGAACAGGTGTGGAGAAGGGGAATGGAGGGTGCTTTATAAGAACACATTTATTTATTTATCCCAGCAAAAATGAAAGCCATAATGAGATGTTTACCCCAAAAGTAATAAAACTCACCAGAGACTGAAGTCAGGATACACACAAGAAAAGACAGGTACACACCAGTTCTAAATAAAAGTGGGTTGGGAACCTTCTACTGACCCCCCATCTGCCTAAAGGAAGTATCTGGAAAAGCTAATTACAGGAGCAAGGAGCCTGGGTATTTTAAATTTATTGACAAATCATAGGTTGCCATGCATCAGACAGGAAAGGACCGGTCTCCAAACTGGAAAGTCTTCCTTGTCCTGCTGCTGTAAGTCTTTGCTGCTCAAGACACCACGCAGTGTTTTGCCCGTCCCTGCAGTCCGTTCTGTTTGGTTTGGTGGCTTGAGTTTTGATTTAACGAGTGGATCCTACCTATTCCAGGTTTGGTTCAGGACTGGGATCTGAACACAAGGTGAGAATCTAAACTTGACCCTTCTGGTTTCAGAAGGCAGGAGGTAAGGGAAGTCACGTGCCTGCCTGAAAAGTTCATTCCATAACTTTAAATCTGTATTTAATTACAAGATCACAAGAGCAGGGGATGGAGGGTCCAGCAGGTGACAGCAGAACTGAGCAGCCTGGATCTGGGCCACAGGCTGAGCCAAGTGCCCTGGCAGAGGTACCACGTGCCCCGCTGAGGTGATGTGGAGCACTGGGGGGAGTGGGATGCGGTGATACCCTGTTGAGCGTCATCGCTGACTGCTAATGCTGGGGTGAAGCCCCTCCATACAGCGACTAAGGTGGATGGAGAAACATTGTCCAGAGCCTGACACAGCTCGTCCACCCCTGCTGCCGCTCACAACCCACCTCTGTTTCTGTCTGCTGCTAAGAAAGTATTTCAACGAGAACAGGCTGTCCTGCGTATCCCATCAGAGATGCGGGGGGCCCAGCACAGCCCGAACAAGCCTGCTGAGACCAAGGGTCTGCCATAACTGGGCACCCGGCGCTGGCCCGGCTGGCAGACACCGTCAGAGCTCAGTGGTGGGTGTGCGGTGCGGCTGAGCGGTGCGGAGCAGGGGAGGACAACTGGGGAGCCTGCCAGAGAACACACGTTTTACATCCTTCTGCTCCGGCTCCTCTAGCTGTAGCGTTTCAGAGGGAAGCACAAAGCTGTTAAAAGAGACCTGAATTGTAATGTTTGCTGTTGTCATGGGAAAACGTGTGTTAGGTATTACACATATCCTGAGTTAAATAACTCCAAGGCTGGGGGAATGAGAAGTGTCTGATGGCCAGAGCTGTCAGTTAAAAGGCTTTTGAGTGCTGTTCCTCTTCCTGCCAGTGATTTGCTGCATGGCTCCAGGCGAGACACGTAACCAAGCTGAAATATTTTCTTCCAGCTGCAAAACAGCTGTAATGCCACATACAAGGAGGGTCTCTGAGGTTTAACTAATTCCAGTTTACAGAAAGCTTCGAGGTCCTTGCTCGGAGGCTGCTAGAGAAAGGCAAGTGTTACAGTATGATGTTGTGAAGCGAGCTCTTCAGCTTCATGTTGGTGAAAAGCAGTGCCTGGGAGCACTTCTGCAAACAGCCCCGATGAAGGTGATTAGGATGTCTGGGAAAATGGATGTGAAATTGCAGCAGAAGAGACAGCAGCAATCTCCACTGCTTCTTGCTGCATCTGGAGGTGGCTCAGCTGGGCAGATTGTTGGGGGCACCAGCAGAGAGCAAACCTTCCCTGCTAAGGGGGCTGAAGAGGCTGGAGAAAGCTTGGTGTGAAGAGAGAGGTGGAAAGGTTGCTTTTATAAAGGAGGAAGAAAGGGAGGACAGGAATTGTGTCTGGGCCCTTCTAGTGTGTCTCTTGAGGGAGGAGCAGGAGGTGGGAAAGAGTGCTCTTTCCTCTCAGGTACCGTGCTTGGTCCCATTCCTTGAAAATAAACAGCTCTGGTATAGGAAAGCTGGGGACAGGTTTTTAGCAAAGTCTATTGTTACAGGACAAGGAGTAGTGGTTTTAAACTAAAGGAGGGGAGATTTAAATTGGATATAAACAAGAAATCTTTTAGTGTGAGGGTGGGGAGGCCCTGGCCCAGGGTGCCCAGAGCAGTGGTGGCTGCCCCATCCCTGGAGGTGTTCCAGGCCAGGTTGGATGGGGCTTGGAGCCCCCTGATGCAGTGGGAGGTGTCCCTGCCCATGGCAGGGGGTGGCACTGGCTGGGCTTTGAGGTCCATTCCAACCCAAACCATTCCATGAGTCTGTGAGTACAAGAGAAGCTGGAGGCTGCAAAGCCGTTGTTTCTCAGTCCTGTCCAGCAGGACTGAGGGGAGAAGCATGGAATGGTCTGGGTTGGAAGGGACCACGAGAGAGCCGTCCTCACGGCGGGGCGAGGGTTCCCCAGGCCTGCAGGACCCGCACCCCCTGTGCGGGAGGGACGCTGCTGTTCCCCACCCTCCCGCCAGGAGGCGCTGTGTCCGGCGGGGGCGCTGCCCGGCAGGAGGGCCCGAACCGCTTACGGCGCCCTCTGCCTGTCCCCAGCCCCGCCCCTCGCTCTGTCCCCGCCCCCTCCTCCCGCTGCCCCCGCCCCTCTCCCCCTCTCCGCCAATGGCACCGCACAGCGCCCCGCCCGCCCGCTGGCCCCGCCCCTCGCCACCTCCTCCTTCGATAGCACGGCCCAGCGTCCCGTCCCGCCCCTCCAGCTGTCCAGGCCCCGCCCCTCCCCCTCGGCCAATAGCTCCTCCCCGTCCCTCCCGCTGTCCCCGCCCCGCGCCTCCCTCTCCGCCAATGGCGCGGTTCATCTCCCCGCCAAGTCCCTCCCTCTGGCCCCGCCCCTCCCGCCAGCCCCGCCCCCGCCCCGGTTCCGCGCGCTTCCCCACGCCCCCGCGCGCAGCCGCTGGTGCCGGGGCGGGGCGAGGCGAGGCGCAGGGATCGCTCCGGCCCGGCCGCTCACGGCGAACCCCGGGTGAGGATTCCCTTTGGCCGGTACCGGGACGGGGGGAGGGTGGGTCATCACCGCTCCGGTACGCTCCAGTTCCCCTGGGTCGCGGCCTGCTGGGAACCGGGCAGCGCCGGTAGGGCCCGGCGGGTCCCTTCCTGCTCGGGTGGCCAGGCAGGTGGTGGGTGTTGCAGCCGGTACCGGTGCTGGTGCCCGTGCCCACCCGCAGCCGGTACCGGTGCTGATGCCGGTGCCGGCCCACAGTCGGTACCAATACCGGTGCCCGCCTGCAGCCGGTACCAGTGCTGGTACCGGTGCCGGTAACCATCGGGGAACGAGCCTCGGGAACGGGAGGAATACCCAGACCCTCCTCCGCTTCCCATAGGACCGAGCTCGGGCCCGGGGCTGGGTGTTTGAGTCACCAACGGTGATTTATATGGAATAAATCCAGTCACGAGGAGGAGGCAGACGCTGCTGGGAACCGGGACGGATGCTCCCGCCGAGCTACGGGGTGAGAACGCTCCACTGATCAGCCCGGAGCAGCACCGGCTGCGGGTCAGGAGTCCCGGGCATGCGGTGTCGGGATGGCCTGGGATGGGACACACCGGTGTCATCCTCCTTCCCTGCTGCCTCCCAGTTTCCTTGTTTGTTGGTGCCCGTGTGTTCAGCTGAGGTGTTCTGGGGAGGAATCTCGGCCTTTGAGGTCCTTTCAGGAGAAGGTTCTCCTCGGGACACCCCTCCTGGAGAGCCTTTTGGGTGCTTGGATGTGACTCTGCTTTGCTTTTGGCCTTGTGAGTTTGGAAGGAAGCAATTATGTTTATTTTTTCCTGCTGCAGCGCCGCGGATCCTGCGCCCCTGTGGATCAGATGTCGTGAACCGTTCCTGGGCTGAGCTGGTTTCTCAGGTGGGCAGAGCTGTGGCATGAGATGGAACTGTTGGAGCGGGTCCAGAGGAGGCTGTGAAGGTGATCCAAGGGCTGGAGCCCCTCTGCCATGGGGACAGGCTGGGAGAGCTGGGGTTGTTCAGCCTGGAGAAGAGAAAGCTCCGGGGAGACCTGAGAGCAGCTCCCAGGACTGAAAGGGGCTCCAGGAAAGCTGGGGAGGGGCTTTTTCCAAGGGTCTGGAAGTGATGGGATGAGGGGGAACAGCTTTAAATTGAAGGGAAAAGCTTTAGATTAGACGTTAGGAAGAAATTTCTTCATGATGTGGTTGGGGAGGCCCTGGCCCAGGTTGCCCAGAGCAGTGGTGGCTGCCCCATCCCTGGAGGTGTTCCAGGCCAGGTTGGATGGGGCTTGGAGCCCCCTGATGCAGTGGGAGGTGTCCCTGCCCATGGCAGGGGGTGGCACTGGCTGGGCTTTGAGGTCCCTTCCAACCAAAAGTACTCTGTGATTCTAAGTTGCCGCAACTCTGGCACTGGGAGTGCGGCCAGCGGTGCTGGCACTGCAGGGTTTGGCTTTGCTGTACCTTGAGTTGAGCAGAGCGGAGCCACCCGCAGTTCCTATCAGGATGTGGCTTTTCTCTTGCTGTGAAGCTGAGCAAGCAGCAGCCACCGTGGATGACTTTTTTTGAGCAAAATCTGTTTATAACACAGAGGTGACTTGTTTACTTCAACCTTTGCTTCCAAACCCAGGTCCTTTGGAAGTGCCAGGGGAGCATGGCAGCCAGTTCTTGTCCCTGGAGCTGCGTTTCGAGGGAGAATAGAACACAAACAACTCCCCTGCGCTGGCTTGGGTTGCAGCTCCCCGGGGTGGTTGCGTTTGGTGGATATCCCCAACATAGAAAGGATATGGAACTGTTGGAGCGGGTTCAGAGGAGGAATACAAAGATGATTCGAGGGCTGGAGCACCTCCTGTATGAGGGCAGGCTGGGAGAGCTGAGGTTGTTCAGCCTGGAGAAAAGAAAGCTCCAGGGGAGACCTCATAGTGGCCTTCTAGTTACTGAAGGGGCTACAGGAAAGCTGGGGAGGGACTTTTTCCAAGGGCCTGGAGTGACAGGATGAGAGGGAACAGCTTTAAATTGGAAGTGGGAAGGTTTCGATCAGACATCAGGAAGAAATTCTTCACGACGAGGTTGATGAGGCCCTGGCCCAGGTTGCCCAGAGCAGTGGGGGCTGCCCCATCCCTGGAGGTGTTCCAGGCCAGGTTGGATGGGGCTTGGAGCCCTCTGATCCAGTGGGAGGTGTCCCTGCCCATGGCAGGGGGTTTAAGGTCCTTTCCAACCCAAACCATTCTATGATTCTATGAAAATGAGCAGGAGGCTGCTGTGTCCTGCAGTCAGCGTGCAAAAGAAAGGACAGCAAACAAACTAGGAAGCCTTGACTGGGATTATAAAAACTCTTTTAGCTTAAAAAAAACCCTTGTAAAAAGGTGTAGCAGTAATTCGTTGCACCTGGGTGTGTTGGGGATGGTTGTCATCTTCCTCTGAGCCTCTCTCTCTGCTCAGATCTGGATGCGGGACTCAGCTATGAACCAACGTGGTCCTCGTTTCGGTCCTTGACTTCTAGACTTTCTGACAAAGGGGCTGTTCTGGTCACAGTGTTGGGTCTGATATCTATAAACAATAAATAATTTGGTTATGATCCCCTGATCCATCACCCACTGCTGTGTAGCTCTTGATCTGTTGGGTGATGTGGACTCCTGGGATGGTTTTTGGTCTCTCCTGGATGCAAGGCTGGACGAGAGCGGTGTGGCTGGTTCAGGGGAGATGGGGACAGTGCCTCTTGTTCCCTCCCCCGTAACTACCTAATTCCCAAGAGGCTCTGAAGCAGCATAATTTGTACCTGGTGACCAATTGGAACAGGCTGATGCAACATGGGACTAATATACAGGAGGTTTCTGGGAGGGCTCCACAGTCTTTGAGCTTCGCTCATCAGAGGAATTGGAAGTGGGTGTGTTTTGCTGAAATTAAATAGGTTTTAGAAACTGATTGCTTGTCTGAGTGTTAGCTTGACTCCCCTCCTTTTTCATCTCTCCTCTTGGCACTAGTGCATCAGAAAGCATGGAGCACTACGGGTCCATCCTGAACGACTGGGTGCTCCTTGGGATGATCGCGGTGCTGGTGGCACTGCTGCTGCTGACCGTCTTCGGTTTCGCTGTCTACTCGGGGCTCTTCACTGAGGTGGTTGTGAGTGCTGGCTCCCCGCCTGTTGGTAGCATCACGCTGGCCTACAAGTTCAGGGTGGGACCGTATGGTGAATCCGGGCAGCTCTTCACGGACGGCTGCAGCATCTCTTCAAAGCTCTACTCCATCGGTGTCTACTACGACAACCCTCACACGGTAAGGTGTGCTCTTGTGGTCAGCACCCAAGTTCTGGGCTTGAGAAGCTCCCTGACTGTATTTCAGGCACTTGCAGCTTGTCCCCTGTAGATAAGTGCTGGGGTTCACAAGGTCTCCCAGATCTGCACAGGGTGCCTTGTGGGGAAAGGCACCTGAAAGCAGATGGTTTCTTGGATAACCCTACTTGGGAGTCACTGGGAGAGCAAAGCTTGCTGTCTTCTGATAGCTGAACAAGTTACCAGCAGGATAACGGATCTGGTTATGGAGCAGAGGCCAATGTCATTGACCCTGGGGTGAGGCATTCCTTGGCAGATCCCTGACTGCAGGAAGTGTAGCTGAGGCTCCTTCTGGACTTGCAGCTCTGTGGTTGAAAGCAGATGGTCTCTTCAGCTGGCTGTGTCCTCATCCGTAATCCTTCTCTTGTTTCTAGTGCTCTCATGTATTTCTGAGCTTCCCTGCAGTCCTTGCATCCCCTGAGATCTCCTACTGAAACCTCAGGTGGTGCATGCTGAGGGCTCCTGTCTGATGAAACAGTTACTCCATGATGCTCTTCAGGCTGAGGTGAGCAGAAGGTGCACTGCCTGGTGGCTGCCAGCCAGAGCTAAGTGCTCCGGTGGGTACGGTTAAGGAGCAAACAAAAGAGCGTCACAAGTTGCTGGGATGCGAGGAGCCTTGCTGCTGATGCTCGGTGGCACTGGGGTCTCCAGATAACGGCATGTGGGCATTTGTCCGTGGCAGACAGCCTGGCTCCCCGGTAATTCTGCAGTAGCTCGTGTGACCGTGGAGGAATGCCATGGAGGGGAGGGTGATGGGATGGCTGCAGCCGTGTGCTTGGGCACGTGTACTGGGGGTTGGCGTGGGCTGACAGCTCTAGCGCAGTGCTTCTGCTCTGGGGGTGACTGGCGCTGCTTTAGGAACCCTCACAGGCCGTGGAGTACCTGTCCCTGTTTCATTGCTTGCAAGGTGGTGCTCCCGAAGGTTGGACCTCTTAGAGGGAACTTGTCCATGGAAATGCAGTGCTGAGTGGCTCCTTGGAGCACAGTGGCAGGAAGATACTGGAGGCGAATAAACACTGAGCTGATTGCTCAGCAGAGCCTGGTGCACTCAGCCGCCTTGTGTTTTGTGTCCCGTGACAAGCTGACTTATCTTTACCTTCCAGTTTTTGCTTCTGGATCATGGGAGGCAGAGAAGAGACGCCCTGCTGTACCCTTCCTGGCCTGGGAAGGAAGGTGGCAAAGAGGACTTCCCCCCCTGAACAAGCTGGGCAGAGGCAGGGTTCAACTAGATGTGCCTGGACACCTTTGTCCTCAAGGAGTGTTGTGTTTGGAGGGGGTGAGGGATGTGAGCCATGGGCAGTGCCTGGCGTGCTAGGGCCCACGTGGTCGGAGCAGCCAGTTCCTCCACCACAGTTTGTGTCTTTGTCCTTGTTGTCCTCTTCTGAAGTTGAGAACCATGGTGCTGCTGCCTCTTCTTCATCTCTAGGGGCAAAGCAGGGCCGTCGATGCTTTCAGGAGGGCTCAGCGTCCGTGCTTGGTGCTGCCCTGCGCCAGGGACGTGACGTGGAAGTGCCCATGGTTGCCCTGCAGACCTTTTCTGCATGGGTGCCTGCCTTCCCTCTCTGTTTGCTGGAGCATGGGCGAGTGAAAGTTTGTACTGCTGTGACCCACAGATAAGGATATTTGTGGTGACTCCTATGGTGACTGGCACAGGGAGGGCTTTCCCTGGAAGCACCGGCCGAAGTTGGGAAGGAATGACTCCTGTATGACCCTGGAAAGTCGGGGTGTCCATGCAGGATGAAGCTGCCTCCTCTTTCTGCATCTCATCTATTGCATCTGTACCCCCACCCTGTGACTGGAGCAGGCAGAGGGGCTGCAGACCTTGTCTTTGGATCTCCGGTGGTTGTCCAGAGTTTTGGAAGCCAGATGTTTCTCCTTTCACAGTTGGATCTCAGGAGGGGAAGACCACCTCTGCCAGCTCGGCTGAATTCCATCTGAGGGCCAAGGAGGTGACTGGGTGAGGTTTCTCTGCATTCAGGGCTCAGTGGGTGGTGGCAGCTCTTGGCTTGCTTTGGTCAAGGGTCACCGGGACCTCTGCCTGGTGGCCCAGCTGGTGCCCAGTCTGGACTGGAGCATGCTACTGGATCTGGAGGCCTTCTTTCCCTGCCCTGCTGAGGGGTCTGTATTTGCTTTCCTGTGGTCTGGCCACTGATCCAGTGTGTCTGGAGCAAGCCTGGGGGGTGCTGGAAGCTCCTGAGGCCAAACAAAGTCTGTAATGCATCTCTGTGACCAGGTGTCCCAAGCTCTGGAGGTCGCATGGTTGATTCTCGTGACTGGAGCCTAACCTGCCCTCAAGGGCTTGGCAGGCAGCCCCACCAACCTTGCCCATGTCTGGAAGGGCTGCGTTTGCTCGTGACATTGGGCAGGTGACACGGCCTGAGCCTCCTGCCTCTGTAGGTGCTGTGGTGGCTGGAGCTCAGCGGAGCCGTGCAGGACGTAGCTGTGGTGCCTGCAGCTCTGCGCGGTGGCAGGAGCCTCCTCTCACCTCACACTGCTGGGCGTGCTATCAGACCTGGCTCTGCTGGAGCAGCCAGAACACTGGTGGGACCTTCTCCAGGCTGATACTGTGGCTCCTGAATTGGTTCCTGTGGAGATCTGTGTCTCACCTTGGGCAGGCCGGGCCGGGCAGGGTGCTGGGAGTGAGGATGTCCTTGGGCAGGATGGGCAGAGGGCTGCCTTGCCTCTGAGCAGGTAAAGAAGTTTTGGGCAGGGTCACTTGACCAGCAGCTGCAACGCTTGTGCTTGGTGTGCTGGATCGGGCACTGAGCACCCCAGTATCCCGTGGGGTTCCCCTGTGTGGCCCTGATGGTGCTGCTTCTGGTTCCTCGTTCCTGGAGGCCCAGCAGAGTGAGATTGATCACCCAGGCTGCCTTTCCCCCCGGGCAGAAGAGATGACCTCTTCCTCCTTGTTCTCCATGCTCTCCTGACCTCTGTGAAGCCTCCCCTGGCAGAGGCTGGTCTGCCCAGGGCTGGCCGCCACCGCGGATGTTGACTTGTCACCAAAAATAGACCTTTTGTCATCAGGCAGCAGAACGTGCTTGGTGTTTGTGTGTCCCGTGGCGTCCCTGGCTCAGCGCCGGCGGGCTCCGGCCAAACAGCTCCTTCCAGCCCAGCTCTCGGCCACCAGTTCCCAGGGGTTTGGTGCCCTTGGTGCTGCAGCAGGAAGGGGCTGGTGACCAGTAGGTGCTGGTGTGGTCTTGGCTGTGCTGGTGGACTCGTGGTCAAAGGGAGCTGTTGCAAGGAGAGAGGATGGGGACACCAGAGCCATGCGCTGGCTCTTGGCTGGGAGTGGGGCTGGGGGCACTCCGTGGCCGGCAGCGTGTGGGGTCACACCAGGCATCGGGGCATCCCCAGGGCTCCCTGCTGGCTCTTGGCTCTCTGGCATTCACACAAGGATGTTCACACAAGGATGCTCCCAGAGTGCTGCCAAACCCTTGCCAGCAATGTTTTATGTGTTTTAATGGACAAGATTAATATTAATTTACACTTTTTTTCCCTTTTTTATTTAATATTTAGCAGCCCAGAGGACTTCTCCCTCCTTCTCCCACCTCTGGCAGGAACAAAAATAACTCCTCGGCAAGGACTGGATGTGGCAGGCGGGTTTGTGCTCAGCTCCAGCCAAGCACTTCTGCTCACGTGCAGGCAGGCATTTGCCTGCAGTCCCGTGTGTGCTCAGCAATCAACCTGTGCCCAAGCTTTGGGTGCACGGGGCCAAAATGCTTTCAGAATGCAGGAATTTGCTCCCATAGGCAAAGTTGTAGGTGATTAGAATCATAAAATTGCTTTGTTGGAAAAGACATTTGGGATCATCAAGTCCAACCATCCCTGTCTGCTACTGAACCAGATCCCTGAGCACCTCATCTGCCCGTCCTCTAAACCCCTCCATGGGTGGGGACCCAACCACCTCCCTGGGCAGCTGTGCCAGTGCCTGAGAAAACCTTTTGGTGAAGAGGTTTTTCCTGATGTCCAATCTGAAGCTGCCCTGGTGCAACTTGAGGCCATTTCCTCTTATCCTATCCCTTGTCACTTGGAAGAAGCGACCAACACCCAATCTCACCACAGCCTCCCTTCAGGCAGTTGTAGCCAGCGATGAGGTCTCCCCTCAGCCCCCTTTTCTCCAGGCTAAACACCCCCAGGTCCCTCAGCCGCTCCTCGTAGGACTTGTTCTCCAGCCCCTTCCCCAGCTCTGTTTCCCTTCTCTGGATTAGGTTAACTAATCATTTCTAAAACTTCTCTGTTAGGGCACCTGAGGGAGCTGAAGCTTTGATCAGCATCTCCATTCCCAAAAGGATGAATTTGTTAAGGAAAGTCTGGTTTTAACTGGAATATTTTCCTTCCCTTGTGCTGAGCTTTGCCAGGCAGGGGAAAAGGCAAATCTGCCTTGCGGCTGCCCTTGAGGAAACCCCTGCGGGGCTGCACGCTATGAAAAAGAAAGTTAAAAGGAGAAAGGAGGAAGCAAACTGCACCTGCCCTGAGTGGTGTTGCCCTCTCCAGCATCTCAGGTCCTTAGGCTGAACTGCCTGCGCTCAGGACCTTTGCTGAGGGCCTTGGGCTGGTTGCTCTGGGGCTGAACTGCCTTTGCTCAGAGCAAAAATGAAGATATCATGGTTAAAGGCATTTTATTTCGATTTCCCTTGTCTCCTTGCTTCGTTTGGGTCTTTCCCCACGGATGCCTTTTACCTCTTGCTGTCTCTGGCTTGGATCAGCGTCTTCCCTGCCCCAAAGCAGAGATGCTCTGCGCAGCCGTGTCTGCAGCTCCCTCTTGGAGCACAGGAGGGCAAGAGCGAGCTGTCAGGCACCCAGACCCAGCCTGGTGGCTGCTCCAGCTTCCCACAATGTTTTCTTCCTTCCTATTTACATCTGCTTGTGTTTCACCTCCAGGATGGTCCTGCTGTGCAGTTTTAAAGGGTGTGTAAGGGAAAGGGAGGGCAAGGACTGCGCTGTGGGGCGGTTACGCTGCAGGAGGAGACGTTGCTGAGTTCCAGCACAGGCAAAGTTAGGGAGCACAGACCAGAGATCCCCTTGGGGACCACGTGGGAATGGGAAGGGGATGTTGACCTCATCCACACCTTCTCTTTGCTTCATATTGTTTTGACAGGACAAGGAGCAATGGTTTTAAACTAAAGGAGGGCGAATTTAAGCTGGATATAAGGAAGAAATTCTTTGCTGTGAGGATGGCGCAGGTTGCCCAGGGAGGTAGTGCATGCCCCATCCCTGGAAACATTCAAGGCCAGGTTGGATGGGGCTCTGAACAGCCTGATCGAGTTGAAGGTGGCCCCACTCCTGCAGGGGGTTGGACTGGATGACCTGTAAAGGTCCAACCCAAAGCATTCTGTGATCATTCCTGCAGGAGTTTTGTGATGCCAGTGACTGCAGGGTCTGTCTCGCTGCTGCTGTCAGGTATCCTGGCAGGTCCTGGTGAGTTCTGACACCTTGTGTGGTGGGAGTTTGGAAACTTCGGTTCTCCAGCCCTCACCAGAAGAGGAATGGTTGGCAGAAGGTGACCCCCTGCTCTTCCTGGGCTCCTTTTTAACCCTGAGGGAGGGAGCCTTGTCTCTGCTTGCTGGCTTCTTCTTTGAGCATCTCTGAGGGTGGAAAGGACGTCAGCTCTGCTGGGGGCAAAGGCTGGAGTTAGAGGGAGGTGGGCACAGACCTCAGTGGTAGGAAGGCACTTTGTGTCCTTCCGTGGTATTTTGGGAGGGGGAGTTGTTGGACTCTTCTGCCCCCCGCCAGGTTCCTGCCAGATGCTACAGTTGTGAACGCAAGTGGTGGGATTTTGATCAACACCAGAAATAAAAGCCTCAACCTGGGTCAGCTTTGGCACGGAGATGGCAGGAGTCCTGTGGACCATTACTGTGCTGGGAACAAAGCCTTGAGCACCCTCCTTGCTGGACTGGGAACCCTGCAGCCTCCTGCCTTAATGGGAGGCATCCCCAAATCTAGAAAGGGAGCACATGGAAAGAGTTTGGCATGTTGTTGGGATCCAGGATGAAAGAGGATGTGTTTCCCTTTGTGTTGCTACAAAGAGCTTGGTGACTTCATGCAAGTTTTATGTGCCTCAGTTTCCCCGCTGCTGAACTGATGCACACTCAGGGGAGACCCAGCGGCCTCTGGATTTCCATCTGGCTTCATGCTGGTGACTTGTGCTGATGGGACACATATCTGGGTGGCTTCTGGGGACAGGTGCCCCTGCAGGGCAACCTCCTTGGGCGTGAGATGGAGGCAAGCTGGGTCATTTGTGGTCACTCTTTTTAGCCTCCCTGGAGTCACAGGGATGTCCTGCAGATGGGGATGGTGGTGAGCACGTCTCAACAGTCGAGTCTCTCATGGAGGGGTCAGGAGATACACCTTCTGCAGTGACTGTCACCTGGGCTGGGGTTTAGTTCTTCTCTGCAGCAAGTTCCTCTGCTCTCCAAGGAGGGGAGCAGTACCTTATCCACCGGGCTGTGAGCTTTGGCTGGCAGGAGCTTGGACAATTTGAGCCTGGATCAGTCCTGGTTAGGAACAAGCACCAGGTTTGGTGTGCCCGGTCACGCTGGGCCATTGCATTTACCCTGGTTCAGCTTGATCTCCTGCCTCTGTGCTCAGCAGGTGGAGGTTTTGACCAGTCTTCAGCCTCTCTCTTCTTCTGATGCCATCTGTCTCTCTCAACCAGGTGTCTCCGGAGAAGTGCCGCTTCGCCATAGGCCGAATCCTGAGTGAGGGAGACGCAAAGCCATCGGAAGACCAGATCAAACGGTTCCAGAAGTATGGCTTCAAGATCTTCTCCTTCCCTGCTCCCAGCCACGTGGTCATGGCAACCTTCCCGTTCACCACACCACTGTCCATCCATCTAGCAGTCAACCGTGTCCACCCAGCCCTTGATACCTACATCAAGGTAAGTGAGCGTGTCACGAAGAGCACTGCCCGTATTCGATGGACTGTCAGAAGCTTCTCCTGCCGACAGCTGATGAGGCTGCTCTGACATGTCATCTCTTGATGTCTTCCCTTGGGCACCACCATCAAGATCTCCTCCTTTTGCAATCTGGCAGGTAGTTCCCCAGCAGGGATGTCCTCCCATTCACTCCGTAGTCACAGGGCTGTGTTTTCTGCTGTTTCGTGTTTATGAAAAGCAAGTTCTTAGCTGATGACTTGCTGCTTTTCTCCTTAACATGGAGATAAAAGCTGGTTTTCCCCTTGAGTGCCTTATTTGTTGTTAGGATCTGCAGGTAAGTGCCCCGTTGGTGTAATGCATCATGTCATGAAGCTTCCGATTGAAGTGCCAGTCTCACCGGTGGGGCAGCTGTCTTCTGCAGGGGTGGGAGGAAAAGTTAGAAACTTTCTGGTTTGTGGGTTTAGGAAGACTTGGTTTCAAGCAATACATTGAAATTCATGGCCTGTGGCCCTGGCTGGGCACACAGCTGCCGTGGGCTGTGTTTGCCCTCAGCCCTGAGCAGAGCAGGTGGCCATCCCCCTGGCTTCTGGTCTTCTTGAAGTCAGCTTGGCTGTCTTGCTCTGGCTGCCAGGCCAGCTGCAGTGAGGATGGTCCCAAGCAGCACACCTGACAGACAGCTCCAGATCCAGGCTCTCTGGAGAGCAAGGATGGTCCTGGCCAGCTGGGTGGTGGAGGGAGGGGACTGTCCTTCTTGGAGGGGGAGGATGCTGGGGAGGGGCCGGCGCAGCCCCTGGATTATCTGGCTGTCGAGTTCTGCTGCTTTCGTTTGTTCGTGTTGAAACGCACTATTTATAAACTTGCTTTTCCTGGCGAAACTCCCAGCCCTGTGGGGGAACTGTGTGAATTCCTCCAGCCTGCGCTGTGCTGCAGGATGGCTCCCCTGGTGCCAACCCCAGGACTTCAGCTGGGGGGCTTTTTCCCAACCCTCTTCTGTAGCCTGGCCTTAGGGAGCTGCCCGTTGGTACCAGCAGAAGATGCGTTAACGCCAGCAGTGGGTGAGACCTCTGCTGCTTGTGCCCCTGCTGTGCTGGGGAGCAGAATCAGTTCCCTGTTCTCCTCTCTCCATCCTTTGTCCATCTCCTCCTGGAGCTCTGCCAGCTGCTTTGGTGGGGGGGGTGGTATCAGGCACTGCTGCCAGTCCTGCAATGGACGTGCGGGCACGCAGGAAGGGGGCTGGCAGGGTGGGAGCATCAGGTTGGCTGCGGGAGCACTCGGCAACGCGGGGCTGACGCTGCCTTCCTTGGGGAAAGGTCCCGGCGAGCGCATCTGTCGCGTGAGGGATGGAGCTGTTGGAGCTAAAAAGGGAACCACGGGAGCACCTGGCAGCGATGAATGGGAGCGGCAGCCAGTTGCAAATTAAAATAAATAACTGAAACTATAGGAGAGCGCAGCACCCAGGGCCGTGTACAGAGGGAGGGGGCACATTTTGATCTCTGCGTGTGTGTCAGGGCCCGTGCCTGTGTCCATCACCAAGTCCTGCAGCAGAGCGTGGTCCCCTGCCCCCAGTAGGCTAATGGGGGGGATGCAGGCAGGGAGATGCTGGGGTTACTGGGGAGGGAGTGGGTGCTGCTGGTCCTTGCATGCTGCACCATGGGGGTGCCCTGGCTTCCTCTGACGTGCTGTGGAGGACTTTGGAGGTGATTTGCAGCCATGCCAGCAACATCCCTGATGCTTCTCCCGTGTCCCTGCTACTTTTCCCACATCCCAGACCGCCTGCAGGAGGGGGGTGGAAGGAAGGGGAAGGAGGGGGAAAACTTTCATGGAAACAGGTGACCTGTGCCCGCTCAGTGGTGGGAATGGGGGTTGCCATGGAGACAGCTTCTCCAAATAGCATCCTTCATCCCACCCCGGCGCCCAGCTCCCTTAAGCAACCCGAGACAGCAGCGAGACAGAGATTTCCTTTATTTATCTATTTCACGCTGCGACTGCTTTGAGAAGGTCGCTGTTAATGGGAGCTGGGGGTCAGGCCTGCCGAGGGCGCGGGTCCCCCTGCTGCCCTCCCATCCCAGTGGCAGCAGGAAGGAAGGGGATGGCAAAAGCCAGTAGGCCTGAAAGGGGTCTCAGAGGTAGAGATGAAATACCAACTCCTATGGAGAAAGAGAATTAGCTGAAGTGGAGGGAGGATGACACGGCTGCCTGGTCACAGGAAGGAGATGTGGGAGGGCAAGGCATGAAGAGGCAGGTGGAGGAGGGAGGGTGGAGAAAGCTTTGGAGATGTTGAAAAATAGAGGAGGAGAAAGGGACTGGAGGGGATGTGTGTGGCGAATGAGCTGAAGGTTTGAGGACCGGCTGAGGGAGCAGGACTGTGAGAGGTGGTGGGGAAGCCTAGGGAGGTGGGTGGCCCTCCAGCATCCTTCCTGCAGCATCCCCTGAGGTGAACTGTTAGGGACATCAGGCCCCTGAAGTTGAAGGCTGCTGGATGTGGAGCATGGCTCCCTCTGGACTCGCTGGTGCGATGGTGGGGTTATGGAGGAGGCTCATGGCTCAGGTTTCCCCATCAGTGCGGGTGCAGTCGTGCTGGCTTTTGGCAGCCTGGGCTTCGTGTGTCCCAGTCGGCTGCTGCTTCGGGGAGACAGTGACGATTAAAACCAATGATTAAAAATAGGATGGCAGACTCCTTTTGTTACAGATGGAAGGGAAATGGACTGGCACGGAGCAGGAGGTGCTGTGGTCGGGTTGCCCTTGCAGTGTGCCTCCTCGCCACCCTGGCTTTTGTGGGGCTTGGGAGCTGGCATTTCTGTGATTCTTTGGGTGCAGCTGCGACTTTTGGGAGCTGCAAGGGAATGGCCTCAGCTGTCCCTGGCAGGTGAGAGGACATCCATCCCCTGGGATGGCAGGCTGGCAGCAGCAGTGACTTGTTGGCTAGAATTGCTTTTGGAGAAGCTCAGGAGAGCTGCTGGCTCGTTGCTCCGAGCGTCGGTTATTTAAGGCATAGGCTGGGGTTATTTAGCATTCCTCGAAAGCGTTTCTTCCCTAATAGCTCCTGCAGATGCCTCTCCCTGCTGCCAGGCAGGAGTGCCCCACTTTCCTGGGGTGTATGCTCCTGCCCCACAGCACAGCTGCCATTCAAACCCGGCATTCCCAACTCCTGGGTGCCTTGAAGAGCTCCTGCAAGGCTCTTCCCTGATGGGACACTTTCTGACAGCTCTGGGAGCGAGTTGTTCCCCTGTAACCTCTGGCCATTTCAAGGAGTGTTGAATGTGGTTTGGATGTAATGAGCTCTCCACTGTGGGCTGTGTTTGCCTGCATCTTTCTGCACCTGAGCTGGCATCTAGCGGGCACTGCCTGCGGGTGGGCTTGGATCTCCCGACTGCTGGGCTTGTCCAGCAGCCAGAGAGGTGGGTAATCACATCTGAGGCAGACCTGGCAGATGTCTCTCACTGCAGCCTTAGAAGTGAGTGGCTCAACTTGGCTTCTTTCCATGGGGTTTTGGGTCAGTTTTGTGCTCTCCAGCTGAGTTGGATGTGCAAGTGGAGGGATGAAGGAGGAGAGCGATGCCAGCATCATCCTGGCTGCCTTGCACCCTGCTCTGAACCAGAGCATGAGCTGACTCCAAATTCTGACTCTGCCCAAAACCTGGGATTTAATCTCCTTAGGTGGTCTTGAAAATGCATTCTCCAACTTCTAAAACAACCATCTCTTTCCCTTCCTCTGGACTCTGTACTAGGATGTTTCCCTCTTCCATGCGCTTGTGAATCACTGCTTTGCAGTGCACATCTCAAGCAGCGGTGGCTGGCATGGCCTTTGTGATGCCAGGATGGGTCTGGGAGGCTGTCAGATTGGCTCCTGTCTGTCATGGGCTGCCATACTTCTCCACACCTTGACACCAGAAGGTGATAGAAAGACATGGCTTGCTCCCATTTACAGCCAGAGAATCGCATTATTCCTTTGGCCACTAGCTTGGAGCGTGCTTTGCTCCTCTTGGTGGCTGCAGCCGTTCGGGATGCAGGCTGCTCTGGCCTCTCTCTTTGATGAGCTAAATATACAGTGCTTGTAAAGTCTTCCACTGGTATATTTCCCAATATTTTCCAATCTTAATTCCTGAGTCCTTGGACCTTTTTTGGACATGTTTTCAGCTTAGATGGTTCTCTGACTTATCAGTAGCAAAAAGGGATGCTTTGTTTCAGCAAAGGTCTTCTTGCTGTGGTGCACAAATCTGGTGGAGATCTTGTCCGCAGATTTCCCAGTCATGGATTTGTTCTGAGCCAGCCAACAGTGACTTCAAACACGTGCCACTGGCCTTTGATGGAGTTGTAGTTTCTTGATTGAAAATGGGAAATTGTCCCAAGTCCTGCGTCTCTTCTGAATTCGAATGAATGGCACGGGTGCTGGTTTATTTATCAGTCGAGCCCGCAATCCCCACAACAATAAATCACATTTGCCAGCAGGATCTGACAGCTGTAAACACGTGTTGGTTGGCATTAATTATGCCCGTCTCCTTTGCTTCCTGGTGATCTGGTCTGGTTGCAGCTATCCATTTATTTCGCCTTGGCTCAGTCTTTGCCCGACCAGCCTGCGCTTGCCCGGGTCAGCTGTTTACCCGTTTGAGTACTGGCAGGGACAGGCTGCTGCCTCTCCTGGGACTTTCTTGCATCTCCTGCTGGCCAGAGATCACCCTTTGAGGTGAGGACACCTTGTCAGCCAGGACTTCAGCATGTTTTAAATATATGTTATCTGAACCTGTGAGCTGTGTGTTATGGCATCCCACAGCTGAGCAAATGTTTCACCCGCATCCCCTGCCCGCGTTGGCTGGCTTTGTCCTAAACCACTACAGAAACGCTCGCTGAACGCTCCTCCTTTCTCGGCAGCACCACCGAGGTTTCCCTCGGCTGACGTGTCCGGGATCTCTGCCATCCTTCAGACTCTCCTCCCCTACCCAGTGTCCTGAACAGCTTAACGTGAGCGGCTTTCAGTGTGTAGGGACTGGGAACCTCCACGTGGGGCTGTGTGGCAGCTCAGCCTCGGTGCCCAGTGCCCCTGAGAGTGTGGCTGCACCTCGTCTTCCCCCTCTTGCTCCCCTGACCGTGCTGCCACGGCCTCTGCCTTCCCCCACATCTGCTGGCATTGCTTCCTCCCAGTTGTCGTAAATGAAGGTCTGTGGAGCTGTGTTCCCCTCCCAGTTTGTGTTTTAAAGGCAAAAACCACGGAGCGATCTTTGTTCTTGGCTGTGTCGGGGGGCTGGGGTCAGGGTTTGGCAGCTGGTAAAACATTTGCAAAGAGAACTCAATTATTGGGATGTTTTTCCATTTAAATTCTTTCTCCTGGCTGATTTAATTTCTTTATTTTTGGGCACTGTGGAGGAAGTCTTTTTAAATACCAGCTTGTCATGTGCGAGCCATCCTGGCTGCAGTCTGCGTGTGCGTGAGACCCGATCGCAGCGGCAGCTCCAGCAGATCGGCTCCCACCCGAGCTTTTCCTCTGGAGCTTTAGGAAGTACTACAGATGCCCAGCCCTCTCTGCTGGTGCTGTTTCTCAACCATAACTTTGTTTCACCTCATGACTCCTTTGGTCTCCTGGAAGCTGTGGGAACCATGGGCCGAAGCCCACTGCTTGAGATAGAGCCAAGGCCACTCAAAGTTGCATATCCATCTCCCCAGGGTGGATGAGGTGCAGGATACCTTTATCCAGAACTTCTCCCCACCAATTTGGGACTTTGCTGCCCTCAGTATTTCATCATGTGGGCCTGGAAGGACTCATCCAGATGACCTTCTCCCTCCTTGCATCAGCAGGTCACCCTGGGGGATATCTCTGTTGCTTTCTGGGAGATGGAGCTCTCCATCCTCCTCCTTTCCCCTTCTCATACCCCAAGGTGACTGTGGGGATCGGTTTGCAGGTGCCTTGAGAGAGGTTTGGGGTGCTGGGGGGAGAGGTGATGCCTCAGCTGCCTGGCTAGGTGGGGTGACCTTCATTTTAAGCCCATGTGCACTTGCATATTGGGATGTGGAGTTCCCGGGAAGACAGGAGGTTGATGCTGCTGCTGTTAAACGATCCTCATGCATCAAATAAAAACAGGGGGGAAAAAGCCCTTGAGAGTCATAGAGGATTTGACGTGTGTAACTCGTATTGATGGCAAAGACGAGACCGGAGCTGACAGCGTGACAGGCTGCTGGGCCCTGGGCTGGCAGGGGCTTGGAGTAACTATACAGATTTTGGGGAAGCGTTTTGGGAGCCTTTGCGTAGGCTTTAGGTTGTGTCACGTGTGGCTTGCACACTGCAGACAGACCTCGCTAGCACCCGTTGCCCACCGGTTGCGTACCCAGGGGCTGCAGTGGCAGCAGGTTGGGGCCGTCCCCAGTTGTCCCTCTGGTGTGAGGGCACCCACAGAGCACTGACATCTCCAGTGGGTGCGCTTGGTTGTGATGGGGAGGTGGCTGGTGAGGGGAAGGTGTGGATGCTCGGGGTGGACAGTGAAGGCAGACTCCTGGTGGAGGGGGTGAGGTTTTTCCTTTGCAGATTTTTTCCACTTTTGTTGTTTTTCTGACCTGGTCTGACTGAGAGTGGGAGGCTGATGACAAGCCACCTCCTCGATTTTGCCCCACTGGTGACAGCCAGCCAGCAGCAGGGTTTGGAAATGAGGGGGAGGAAACAAGACCCATCCTACTTATTTTCTCTTCTTAGAAACAAAACCCAACTCGAACGCTGCTTTGCCTTGCTTTATCCTATGACCAAGGAAGCCCCCAGTGGTGTTGTCTGCGTTGCCTGTCACTCATATCTGTGAGTGCTACGTAGTGGATTGAGTCTTTTGTCTCCTTTGGGAACCCCATTGGGCTTGGGGATGTGTTGAGAGTTTACAATGTGCTCCACCAAAGGCCTAGAGCACAGCTTGGTGCTTGCAGCATCTCCCTGCAGCCAGGGAAACCGAGGCACGGGGGATGTTGCAGCCAACCTGCCACATGCTGCTGAGTTCTTCCACCACTGCTCGGGGCCACAGAGAGCAGAAGAGGGCAATGTCAGAGGTGACTTTGGGTGAGTGTAATGGGCTTTGGGTGTGCAGTGGTGCCTGTTGAAGCCATCACACTGCCTTCTCTCATCTAGGCTTTACTCGCCCTGTTTGAGCTGCTGGTGAGAGAGGTGATGTAAGTAGATGAGATTGTGGACTTATTTTAGGGCAGACAGTTTAAGGATGGGAGTTCTAGCAAGCTACAAGCCTCTCCCTACCCATCCCTGGTTCCCCACCAGCTTGGCTGACACTGAGGATGAGCTCTGGTGCAGCTTGGCCAGCAGCACTGGAGGGCACCCTTGACTGGTGTGTGCCAGGAGCCAGCAAAGCTCATGATTTCAGGCTGGGCAGGAGGAGCGGGCACCGTGATGTTCCAGCCTGAGCCCCTTCAGAAGGTGACTTGCAGCTGCAGGAGCTGGGTTGGGACCCCGAGGTCTCTCCGCACGGCCTTGGCTCTTCGCGGGCATGTTCATCTCCTGCTGACCTGCACTGACAGCTGGTTTTCGGCGCTCTCTCTCCAGCGAGGCCGCCCGCTCGCCGCTGGTCGGCAACCCCCAGCTGCACGTCACATCACATCAGTTGGCGCGTTCGCGGCGACTTTTATTTATTAAATATTTTTAGCGACAAAACCCTCCGAAGAAGTTTCAGTCCTGTAAGTGACCTCTCCTTCAGTGCAGTCCTGGGGAGGGCAGGATGCCCGTGAGGTCAGGCACGGAGCTGAGCCAGGTGGAAAGGTTTTTGGTGGATGATGTTTAATGCCGTAGGGACCTTTGGACCCGGCTCGGGGTCAGCGTGTGCAGCGGAGTGGGTCCATTTAACCCGTGTCTGCAGGGAATCGTGCTCCTCCTGCGCTGCTAATGGAACATATGGGGATCCAGGGCTCTGCGTCACGTCTCCTGCCACTCACAGCAGGCTTCCCCACTTTCCCACTTCTCCAGGAGGAATTTGACAGCCCCAGGTCACTACTCATCTGCTGTCACTTTTTCCATGATCCTTGCGGGCGAGTAGTGACTTAGCGCTGGCCGCGCTTAATCTTCAGGACCCGGCAGTGCCCTGGCAGAGCTGGCATGGCCAACCTGTGCCAGGTACACCGGCTTGCTGGCTGCCCGGCGCGTGCCAGTGCTGTACCTGCTGCTCTGCTGCCTTGTGCTTGCAGGCACCTTTCCTCTTGCAAGTGCTTCTCTCTTAGCTCTGCTGTTCGGATGCATGGGGGCAGGTGTAAAACCTCAGCTCTGGTGGCATTGCTGCCTTGAAGAGAAAAGAGGTTTTCTGGCCAGCTTTGAGCTCCGGTAGTCACAAAGGCTCCTTCCCTGCCTCTGCAGCTTGTTTCATGTGTGAAATCACCCGTTTTTTTCCCCAGCTTCTTGTTGACTCCGTGCAAGCGTTGGCCCCAGCAGCAAGCAGAGGTGTTCTGGTTCCGTAGAAGCAGTCGGTGTGGGACGCAGGCTCCCAGCCAGTGTGACCTCACCGGTTCTAACTACTCACAGAATGGGAATGGCCCAGGTTGGAAGGCATCTGGAAAGATCATCTGGCCCAGCCTTTCATGGGAAAGGGATCCTGAATGGGATTGTATCTTGAAGGCCTCGGGCGCTGGGGACTCCACCGCATCCCTGGTGAGGTTGTTCCAGCTGGCGGCTCAGCCCTGGCTCTCTCCCACCGTGGGTGCTTTCCTATGACATCCAGCATTTTGATCCTATTATCATCTCTGCTCCTTTTCCAGGAGCAGTTCCAAAGGCAGCTCCTGGAAGGAGTGCAAACTTCAAGTGCCTGCCTTCCCACGCGTGCCAAACCATGTGGGCATCCCGGATGGCCCGATGGCCACAAGCCTGGCTCGGTGCTGCCTGTCACCCGGTGGCCTTGCTGAGGGGCCTTTTCATCCAGGAGGGAGTGAGAAGCCACCTCGCTCTCCCAGCCAACACTTTGGAAAGCTGGGGCTCGCAGCCTCCTAATGACTTACCCAGCCTTACAAAATTGTGACAGAGATGAATCTGCTCAGACACAAAGATTTCCTCCCCCCTCGCCTTTGCAGCGAGGATTAATGATCACGGAGGAAGCCGGGGCTATTTCAGACGGCTGTCCAAGAGAGAGAAAGTTTGCCTTGGGCAAGGAGGGGAGAGTAAAATACTACAGTGCTTTTCTGTCAGATCTCTTTATCGACTCAATCTGTACGTGTGCTTTCCCATGGTTGTATTTATAGAGAATCCCAGAGGATGCAGTCGGCTCGAAAGGTTTTCTTTGTCAGACATTGGAGATGGGTCCAGCTCACTCAAGCAGCGACGTTGTCCCAAACCTTGGGGTCTTTCCTCCTTGCCAGCCAGTCAATTAATTTGATGATAAGGTTGATCTGTCTCTCTGCGATTATTTTAGCAGAGTCCTAATGAGTTTTCCTGGGATGGTTCTTCCCCGTAGCCCTCCGAGCCAGACCTTGCCAGCTGTGCCAGCCTTGAGAAAGAGCAAAATGAACCCGATCAAATGCGAAACAGCTTCTTAGAAATACTGCTCTTTCCCAGCGAATGCTGCTGGCCCACTTTCCCTGGCTGTGAAGCTCCCACTTTGAAACCTGCAGAGCAGGGAGATAATACATTTGAAAGCAATGGCATTTTTACCTCCAGAAAAAGGATCATTGTGCTATGACTAACTTGCACTTTTTCGATTCGAGTTAGGTATAAAATGGCAGGAAAGTCCTCGCTTCGGGGAATGCAGGAGAATGAAAACATTTCTCTTCTGTACTGACTCAAAATATGGATGGGTGGTGATCAAATCACAGGGATGAAAGAGCAAAATTGGTTCTTACTCTTTCCCATGCCAAGGGCTTCCATGCTGTAGGCAAGTTGCAGGCTTTGGGGCTGCGTTGCTGGCTGGAGCTCTGGTGTGGTGGCCAAGCCCAGCTGTTTGCTCCGAAGCAGAGGCTTCTGCTGAAAGTCCCTCAGGGTCTCTTCTTTTGACAAGGCTATCATCTATCACCTATTATATTATATATCATATTATATATATGATATATATGATTATTTATCATATTAGATATTGTGCATTATATATTATGTGACCAATGATGACACCCCAGGGAATGGCAGGAAAATGTGTCAGGGGAGGGTTAGCTTGGATGTTAGGAGGAGGTTCTTCACCCAGAGGGTGGTGGAGCACTGGAACAGCTCCTCAAGAAGCCTGATAATATTCCAGAAGTGTTTGGCCAGCGCCCTCAGACACACGGGTTGAGTCTTGGGGTTGTCCTGTGCAGGGACAGGAGTTGGACTCGATGATCCTTATGGATCCCTTCCAACTCAGGTCATCCTGTGATTCTGTGATTCTATGATATTTCTATGACCCTGTTGTCTCTGCCTGCCTGCAGCAGCCGCTGCCCCTGCCCGTCGGATGCTGTTTGAGTTGGTGCTGCTGCGTGCTGGTGGCCAGTCCTCGTGGTCGTGGCAGGCGTGGTGGTCTGCAGAGCTGCTCACATCTGGGGAGGCCTTCACAGGATCAGGGTGAGCTTTTCCTCTGTTTATGCTGTTGCCTGGTGGCTGTTGCTCTGCCGCACCTGTAGGGACTCACTGCCTCTGCAGAGCAGGTCCAGGGTACGGAGAGGTGAAATGGTTTTGTGCAGATCTACATACAACAAATACATCCCATCCTACTCTGAGGAGCAAACACTCTGTGCTGAACTCTGGTTGTCCCAACAGGTTGTGGAAAATCATGCTGCCAAATCCTGGCCCTCTTGAACTCCTCTGGATTTGCCTGGGCCAAGATCATCTTTGTGGTGTCCAGCTGCCTCTGCTGTTGCAGGGCTCTGGAGCAGCTTGCAAGCTTATCTTGAGCTCCTTGAAAGAGGAAGATCAAGCTGTGCTTGATTCCTGGCTTACGGGCTTTTGGAGAGTGCCTGGGAGCCCTCAGCTCCAGGACTCCTTTAGTTCCAGCATGTGGCAGCTGTGGATCTTCAGGCAGTGAAATAAACCCTCTCTGCTTCAGCCAAAGTGGGGAAAATCAGGGCCTTTGATAGAAACATTGGCTCTCTGTAACTCCAGCACCCGTGCCCGAGGCAGCTGATGGAGGTCTGCAGCCTGGTGGGGATGTCCAGGCTGCTCGTGCTGCTTCTCCTGCTCCATTCCAGGTGAGCAGCGAGCCGTGGTTGAGCCTCTTTGCCTTCATGGCCAGTGGGCTGGGTGGGCAGGCATCTGGCACCTCTCCTCTTCGCCTGAATGCAGAGGAGTGAGAAAAGGTGTTTGTTCCCCTGCTGCCAGAGCACAGCGGGCAGAGGAGGCAGCAGATCCCTGGGGACCAGCTTGGGGATGAGTCAGTGCTTGTCCTCTGTCTCTCTCAGGATCTCTTCTGCAGTGTCTGGCGTTGGTAGGAGACTGAAGGTACCTGTGACCCTCAAGAGAGGATCAGTCCCTGATGAACCGGTGCCTCTGGGGGTGCCAAGGCAGCATCACAGTTCTTTGACCCCGACCCACCCAGCGTTTGCCTTTCCTGGGCTCCTCGGTGCTCTGGTGAGCGTGAGGAGGTGGGGGCTTGTGCCTGCCTCAAGCAGATGTGTTTCTGCTGGGGTTGCTGGAGATACGGTGTCCCTTAGGTAGGGTGCTCCTGCCCTTCGGGGCGGGCAGGAGGGCTGGGGCTGCAATGTGAAAAAGGATGCGCTTGCAGCACGGAGGAGAGGAACCAACCTGCCTAACAGGGGAGGTGGCGATGGAGAATCGCCTCTCTGGGCAGCAGAGGAGAACTAGAAAGAGGTTTCTTGGCTGACTTGAAGCAGAGCTGAGGTGCAGCTTTTGGGACAGGATCAGATTCCTGTTGCTGCCGTGTCCTCTTTCTCCAAAGCTCCCCTCTTGGGGGATTCAAACTGTGGGTCTCTCGGCCTGTGTGCAGAGGAGCTGGGGGAGACTTTTGGAGGCTTTCAGGGTTGTGAGAGCAGCCCGGCTGCAGCAGAGGGGAAGCATCCGAGGGGTGCTGGCTGCCAGCTGCTCCGAGAGAGCCGGGAGTCCTGAGCCAGCACAGAGAGTGGGGGATACGCAGCCAGCCTCCTCTGGCACTGGGACCGCTAAACAGAAGCACTGGGACCAGGAAGTGGAGTCACTGGTGGGACTTGGGCTGTGCTTGTCTTCCAGGCCACTGACATCTGGATTTTGCAGGTCTGTATTTTGCATGGCCGTGCTCCTCTTAAAGCTCAGCAAGGCTCTGCCGGTCTGAGGCTGAGCTCCAAATTAAAAGACACCGAACAGTGCAGCTTTACATTTCAAAGGGTCTGAGGGAGCGGAAGGATGCCTGGGAGTTTCTGGCTCTATGGAGTAATTGGGGGAATTTTTTTTTGATGGCTTATACAATGACCACTGGGTCCTCACTCCACAGGTGGGTGGTTTTACCTGTTCTTCTTCTGCTAATGGGAGGAATTATAACAACCCTGCAGGGATAAAGGAGGAGACAGGTTAGTAACTGCTCCACATCCATGACTCTGGCTGCTTATCCCAGTGATAGCTTGTGGACCAGTACATGTTTGCATCGCAGGACCCTTGGAAACTTCACCTCCTGTCCCTGACTTCCACACACCACCAACCAGAAGATCTATTACAGTGTTCATTTCCCTTGTCTTCACAGCTTTGTGGGGTGGATCTTAAGGCAAAAGTGCTGCTTGAAGGTCAAGGACAGACTTTTAAGGTAGCTGGGAGAGTGGTGGATCTGGGAGTCCCTGTCCCAGCACGACACTGGGGGCTGTTGCCTTTCAGATGAAACCCAAAGCAGTGTCCTGGCCCCATGGGGATGAAGAGGATGCATTGAGGCTCTTTACAGAGCGGGCCTGTCCACAGCTGCCTGCTGGCTTCCTGCATTTACCAGGCTCTGTTCCCACACCATGGGGTGCAAAACATCCCAGGAGGGCTGGAAGGGGGGAAACAGCGCTCTCCTTCCCACCGTGGACACTGGCGTTTTCTCCCTGCCTCTGGATGGCAAATTTCTGTCAGCTGCTCCTCTGGGTTTTGTCTCTGTCGGGAGCCGATGGCAGCTCCTTGACATGCAGAAAGGTGGATATCTATCATCTGCTGCGGCCAGCTGCTCTTCTTCTCACGCTGTGCGGATTCACAGCTTGGGGTTACGTCCGCCCAGTGGTACGGTAACCAGACCGTGAGTTAGCAAAAGCTTATCAAGAGGTCAGTGTGGGAGAGAGACTTCCTCTGGTACTTCTCTACCGAGTGGCTCAGGAGACGAGCAAAGTGGAAGCAGCTGCTACGGTTGCAGGACCTGCCTGATGCTGTGGGCTCACAGCAGAGGAGTGCAGCCATCAGCTCCTCTCTGTTCTTGCATCTTCCTCCTCCCCTCTCACATGCATCTCTAGGTGCCACGTTCACTTATCCCTCACTTGCTTGGTTCTTACCTCCCCACAAAGCCCCCACTTGCATCTCCCACCAGTTCCCCTGCAAAGCTGCATCTTCCAGCAAGAGCTACTATGGGAGCTGTAGCATCACACCAGCATCCAAACCCTTCCTCTCTTGCTAGCTCAGACCCAGCAGCCTTCCCGGGATGGGGCTGCAGCGTCACAGGGCAGAGTCTGCTGTCTTGGTGAGCCGCAGCTGCGAGGGGAAGGGAGGATGGAGACAGCGGTGCAAAGATGCTTCCACAAAGTAGTCTCCATCTTCTAGATACCCAGAGCTTGAAGGAGAGCACCACAGTGCTGGGAAGAGGAGGGCTGGCCTCTGGGTGTCAGGCACTGATGAGGATCAGGAGCAGCTCTGGTGGCTGTGGCATGAGCTGATGCGCTGCTGTCGGTGACGTTGTGCAGGGCTGTGCATTGTTTGGGGTAGCCAGGAGAGTGGAGCAGTGGTGGAGATGGGGAGATGGCTCCCCAGCAGGGAAAGATCTGGAAAACTGAGTAGCCCAGTGTGCATCTGGAGCTTTCCTGGCTCATGCAGCACCTCTGGGAGAGTATGGGACCTGGAACGCCTCAGGCTTGTGGAAGGGCAGAGTCAGACTGGGCTCCGTCTTTACCTGACTTGCTTTGGTTCCGTCTCCTGATTGATCTGCACAGTCAAACTCACACTCCTGTGCTGGCAGAGGAGCTGTTGCTAGACTGCAAAGGTCGCTGAAAGCAGCTGCTGCCCTTCCCTGCTGCCTCTTGCCGGCAGAAGAGCCTGGCTTTGGAGGTGCTCGGCTTGTGTCCCCGCTGGCACAGCCAGCCGTTGCCTCCCGCAGGTGCTTTCCTCTCCAGACCAAGGTAACAAACCCCTGGGGACCCTACGCCGGGGTCCCTGCTGCAGGGGGTGGTGAGAGCTGCAGAGGAAAGGTGGGTGCCCAGCCGCACCTTGCTTCCCTGTGCCAGCTCTGGGCAGGGCAGCTGGAGAGGTCTGTCAGCTGGAGCGACGTGTCCTGGCTCGAGGACATCTGGAGCTGCCTGAGGTCCCTGATGAATCTGCGGGGTGCCACTCGTTCGCCTCCCTTACCCCATCCTCACCGCTGCCTGTGTTTCCCTCCTCCCGCGTTGCAGCAGCCTCTGCCTGTCTCTTTGCCTTTTGCTCTCTGTTGTTTGTGCTGAGGATTTCCTCAGGCGAATCGTTAGTGCGGTGGCGTGCGCTCACTGGAGGCTCTGGGGGCTTCGTTAGCCAAGCTCACCCGTGGGAGTCCTCATAGCGGTGGGGCTCACCAGGATCGCTGGCTCTTTGCCCTTTGCCTCACAGGTTTGCCACCTTTTTTGGGCAGAAGTGCATTGGACATCCCTGTTGCAGAAGGGTGAGTCAAGGGAGTGGTGGCACGGGAGATAAAGCCATCATAGAATCATGGAATGGTTTGGGTTGGAAGGGACCTCAAAGCCCAGCCAGTGCCACCCCCTGCCATGGGCAGGGACACCTCCCACTGCATCAGGGGGCTCCAAGCCCCATCCAACCTGGCCTGGAACACCTCCAGGGATGGGGCAGCCACCACTGCTTTGGGCACCCTGGGCCAGGGCCTCCCCAACCTCACAGGAAAAAAGTCCTTCCTAAGGTCTCATCCCAGTCTCCCCTCTTTCAACTTAAAACCGCTCTCCCTTTTCCTGTTGCTCCATTTCCTTGTAAAAAGCCCCTCCCCAGCTTTCTTGGAGCCCCTTTCAGTACTGGAGGCTGCTCTAAGGTCTCCCCAGAGCCTTCTCTTCTCCAGGCTGAGCAACCCCAGCTCTCCCAGCCTGTCCTCGTATGGGTGGTGGGTTGGGGATGTCCACCTGGATGAGGAGTGCTCCAGGCTCTCAACTGTGAGTTGGCCATTGAAGAAACTTTCTCACCACAAGAAACAACCTGTTGTTTGGCATCTCAGGTGGGGTTGGACTCTAGGTCAGGGTTACGGTCCCCGCGAGCAGCCTAATGAAGAGCCATGTTTCAAAGAGGCTCTTTTTGCCTGCATGATGCCCCGTGTGGGGTGGGAGGCTGCAGTGTGGTGGGGCTGCCTGGCCGAGGTGGGACAGGCAGGAGAACATCTTGGGCAATGATCCCTTTGCTGAAAAGTCCTGCCTTGACAAGAGGCAGCGAGATTGCCACAGCTGCTGCTCCTGGCAGCCTCGCCGAGGCAGCAGTGCAGGCAAAGCGATTTAGCATCGCTCCAGTCATCCGTGGGGGCAGAGATCATTGCATCAACCTCTTCAGCTTTGTGATTAATGCTGAAAAAGCAGCCTCTGAGGGCTGGAAAGAGAGCGTTGGTCCCCAGAGACCCCCTACTCTAAAGCAGAGGTAACCCTCTCCAGCTGTGGTCCTCCTCTGCTGCAGTGCCATCCGCCTGTGTTCATGCACGGCTGTTGACCCACGCGCTGCAGTAGCGATGGAGTTCCTAGGGCTGGGGACAGGAACCCAGGACTGGTCCCTCAGGGGAGGAGAGATTAGGGTGGGTTTATGTGGGTTGCTTGTCTTATGATGAAAATCCAGTGCTTGAGCTTTCTGAGTGGCTACAACCAAAGTACCCTTTGGAGAGCTCGCGTGTGGCAGTGATGGGGAACGAGCAGGAGAGGAGGGGTTGCAGTTAGGGTCAAGGAGGAGGAAAAGTGAGATGATATAGTGGAGCTCTGGGAAGCTGGTGAGAACCATCTCCCCAGCTGGCTTCGCTTACCCGTGGAGGCTACGGGAGCGAGGCCGAACCTGGGGACATGGAAAGCACTGAGTTTTTGGGAAAATTAATTTTTTAAATGCAAAAGTTTGCTTTATTTCTGAAACTCTGCTGCAGGACTAATTGCTACCAAATAACCGTCACACCAGGGGGGACCTAAGCCCCATGACTTGTGTGTGTTTGCACCATCTGCTTGTTATTCTGCAGGTAACGTTCCCATAGTCGGGGGCAGGAAAATCTGTCCCTGGGAGCACCCGGGCAACATACCTGAGCCTGTCCAGGCTGGCAGCCTCGTCCTTCCCCCATGCCGGGGGTTCTGGCTGCCTATGGCTGCTTTCTCAAAGGTTTTGTCTCGCTGGGACTTGCTGCCCAGCTCATCTCTGAAAATGGAGGATGCTCCTGGATGTGCCGCACGATTTCTCTTGCTGCTCAGCCGGACACTGAAGGGGAGGAGGTCTGGAGCCTGTCTGCAGCAAGGCAGGACTGGAGCTTCCTCCCTTTTGCTGGAGGATGGGAAGAAGTCTCCATCTCCATCCAGCACAGTTACAGGCTGGGCAGAGAATGGATTGAGAGCAGCCCGGAAGAGAAGGACTTGGGGTGCTGGTGGATGAGAAGCTCAACGTGAGCCACGTGCTTGCAGCCCAGAAACCAACCGTGTCCTGGGCTGCATCCAAATTGTGACCAGCAGGGCGAGGGAGGGAATTGTGACCCTCTGCTCTGCTCTCCTGAGACCCCACCTGGAGCCCTGAGTTCTGGAGTTCTCAGCACAGGAAGGACACGGATCTGTTGGAGCGAGCCCAGAGGAGGGACACAAAGGTGATCTGAGGGCTGGAGCCCCTCTGCCATGGGGACAGGCTGAGAGAGCTGGGGTTTTTCAGCCTGGAGAAGAGGAGGCTCCAGGGAGACCTTAGAGCAGCTTCCCAGTACTGCAAGGGGCTCCAGGAAAGCTGGGGAGGGGCTCTTGATCAGGGAGCGCAGGGACAGGACGAATGGAACAGTTTTGAGCTGAAAGAGGGGAGATAGAGATGAGGAAGGAAGGAATTTGTTAGTGAGGGTGGGGAGGCCCTGGCCCAGGGTGCCCAGAGCAGTGGTGGCTGCCCCATCCCTGGAGGTGTTCAAGGCCAGGTTGAATGGTGCTTGGAGCCCCCTGATGCAGTGGGAGGTGTCCCTGCCCATGGCAGGGGGTGGCACTGGCTGGGCTTTGAGGTCCTTTCCAACCCAACCCATTCCATGATTCTGTGATCCTAGGGAGGAGAAAACTATTCATGACTCTCACAGCCCCTTCCAGCAGTGACGTTGGAGCCTGTGTCTGGTCCCCATCACCCCTCTTGGGACCTCCCGTACCTACCAACCCACCCGTGCTCGTCCGGTTGCCTCTCGGTTTGGCCGTGCCTTGACAGCTGCCTCTTCGCAGCTCCAGTGGCTCCACCAGGGTGGGATCAGCTGGGTGATTCGGCCCCGGGAAGCGCAGGCAGGCAAGGTGTAAATTGCACGGCGCTGCCTTCACCAAGGTGAAAATGAAAAACCCAGCTATCGAGCCTGGCGTTTTGCAGCTCCCACGGCCCAAATCACTCCCTCTCACTGCTGCAGAGCTCGGGGGCTGATTTTCACCTGCCTGTCCCGAAGCCGCAGTGCTGCCGTGTGCAGGGGGCAGGGAGGGATGCTGATGGGTGCTGGAGGTGCTAATTGCCAGGTACTGTGTTTTGCTGCCTGGAGGATTTGCTATCCTTTGGCGAGACTTTGTTTTCCACTGCTGTAGTGCTGGTTGTGCTGCTTGTTTTTCCTGCTGGTTGACGGAAACGGCCTTTTCTTGATTGCAATTCTATCACCTTCTGTTTCTGAAACACCTCGCAGCCCGGAGGATTGGAAAGTAAAGTGCACGTGCGTGGGAGCAGTCTCACCACCTCGGAAATGTGAGTTTCTCCAGGCTGGGAAGCAGCAGCTGTTTCGCAGTCCTTAGCAGCCTGGTGTTCGTGGCTGTGCCGGAGCTGGCTCTGTGTGCCGGCCGTGCCGGGAGGCAGGTCCTGCCTGTTCCATGTGCATCTTGAGCTGCAAGATGAGATGTTGGGGTTTGCTTTATGTTTGAGGTATTATTGGTGTAAAACACATCTACCTGCCTCTCCCTCCAGCAGCTTGTCCTCCCTTCTGCTCAAACCATATCTTGTGCCAGTGGTTCCTCCCCAGCCCCTGCTTGACTCCTGCTCCTCGATGGGCAGCCCTGGGCACTCAGGCTCCATCCCTGCATCCTGTGGTCAGGCTGTGGCTTGGGGAGGACCAGAATCACAGAAGGATTTCAGTTAAGGCACTTGCAAAACTCATCCAGTCCAACTCCCTGCTGTGGGCAAGGACATCTTTCACCAGATCAGGTTGGTCAGACCCATCTGACCTGACTTGGAACACTCCCAGTGATGGGGAATCTACAGCTTCTCTGGGCAACCTGGTCCAGTGTCTCACCACCCCCATCACAAGAATTTTCTTCCTTATGTCCAATCTAAATCTGCCCTCTTTCAATTTAACACCGTTGCCCCTTGTCCTGTCACTACAGACCCAGGTAAAAATCTCTCTCCAGCTTTTTTACAAGCCCCACAAAGGCTGTAATAAAGTCTCCCTGGAACCATCTTTTTTCCAGGCAGAACAAGCCCAACTCTCTCAGCCTTTCTCTGTAGCAGAGATGTTCTAGCCCTTGGACCATTTCCGTGGTCCCCTGGACTGGCTTTGACCACTTCATGGCTGTCTTGTGCTGGACACCCCAGAGCTGGAAGCAGTGTTCCAGGTGGGGTCTCCAAGAGGGGAGTGGAGCAGAGGAGGAGCATCCCCTCCCTCAGCCCGCTGGCCACACTGCTTGTAGTGCAGCCCAGGGCACACTTGGCTTTCTGTATGGCAAGCGCACATCGAAACCAAGTTGGAAACCTGAGGAGAAAAGGGTGCCTTTATTTCTTTTGCTTTCATCAGCTCAGACTTGGAACCAAAGCAGTGGTTGACCTCAGGCTGCTGTCTGAGCAAGGAGAAATGGAAACAGGGACATCCCAGGTCTGGATCTGGTATGATGGGATGGCCCAGCAAGGATTCTGTGCCCTGGCTGGACTGGGAGAGCACTGAAGGGCCGTGGGTGCTGTGCAAACTGAGTGGCAAAGCCTCTCTGAGCTACCCAGCGCCCGTGGTCTAAGATAAGTGGGGATGACACACCGAGTGTGGAGCGTGTGAGGAAGCGAGGAGGATGTGGCACACAGTGCGCTCCCTCTGGTCCTAGCTGGTGGCTCAGATTCAGCTCTAATTTTAGCAACTGATTTTAGGGCCCCTCAGCTCCATGCAGTTTTGTTGTTTCTTTAAAATCCCTGGGACTGAAGCATCCCATCCCTTCACCGGGAGGAGGACAGGATGGATGCCTCTGGCTGGAAGCAAGACGAGGGGAGTCGTGTTGCCTGAGCAGGCAGGAGGTGCTGGCACGTGGGACGGGACTGGTGGGTCCCCTGGGGGTCCCTTGTGCTCTGCTGGGTTCCAGCTGACTTGCTGGCACTAACAAACAGCATCCCAAGTGCTGGTGGCACGGGCGAGGGGAGGCTCGTGGCAGTGAGGGTGTGATGATGCTGTGACTGGGGGCCGGTGAGCCTCCTCAGCGTGCAGCAAGCCCCAGTGATGGGCACAAGCTCCCCATGTGTTTGCATCTGAGCATCTCCCCAGGCAGGAGCCAGACACCCACTCTGCATCGCCACGGACCTTTACCAAATGGTACTCGAGCCTGTGATTCAGTAGCAGGGTGGACCTGCTGTAACCTGGTGATGAGCTGACCCTGCTCTCTGTCTACAGCAAACCCCTTGTGTAGCCGGTGTCACTCCGGAGTCGCAGCAGGATGTGGATGGAGCCGGCTCCATGTACCTGGCACCCTTCGCTGCGATAGCAACGATACATCCTGGGGAAGATTTAGATCAGACATTAGGGAGGAATTCTTCACGATAAGGGTGGGGAGGCCCTGGCCCAGGTAGCCCAGGGAAGCTGTGGCTGCCCCCTCCCTGGAGGTGTTCAAGGCCAGGCTGGATGGGGCTTGGAGCCCCCTGATGCAGTGGGAGGTGTCCCTGCCCATGGCAGGGGGTGGCACTGGATGGGCTTTAAGGCCCTTGCAACCCAAACCATTCTGTGATTCCATGATTCTATGATCCCATCACCATGAGAGCAGAGGCGAGCGGCAGCATCTGACACGTTGTGCTGAACTGCTGTTCCAATGGTGCCTGGTAAACAACCCATAGCTTCTCCTTGAGTCTAGGTTCCCTCCTGGCACAGGCTTGGGCCACGCGCTCGACTCCTCTGGGAAGTTGCTCACTCATTTCAAACCGTGCAGAGAGAAGATGATGCTGAGGCTGGACCGAGCACCATCGCTTTCCCCGTGGCTGGCAGGCTCCAGCCTGTCCCCGTTTTCCAGCAGTGCTGGTGGGCAGTCCCAGAGGGTGCATCCCTAGCTGGTGGCAGATAGGGCTGCCTGGTGCCTCTGAGGTGGAAGAGCATCTGCCCAGTGACCGATCGCTTGCTCCCCATGGCTTTGCCAGTCCTGGTCCCGGTGTTGCTGGCAGGTGCTGGGGCAGGCAATGGCTGCACGCGTACAGCACGCTGGCAGCGGGGGTGTGAGGTGGGTGTCTGCGGGGGAGCCAGGAGCTGCTGGGTGACACAGAGAGCTCAGCTCCCAGCCCTGCTCCAGCAGGAAGCTCGGTGGTGGCATGAAAAGCCTCTGCCCTGCTGCTCCCCCCATCAGCTCTGAAATGCCTCAGCAGGCTGGCGTGGCTTAACCAGCACCCGGTGAGCTGTGCCGGGAAGTCCAGGCGTGGTAGCTGTGGGGCTGGAGAGCTTGTGACCAGTAGTGGGGCAAGCACTGCGGCTGCCTCCTCACTGCCTTTCCAACAGTCCTAGAAGTGTTTTGGGGCAGACAGTGGCTTCAGCTGGAACCTGAGCACCGCCGGCGTGACTGAGCATGGTGAGGATCCCGAGAGCATCCGAAAGGCTCATTTGCTGATCTCCTAACAAGCTGAATTCTTCCAGCAGTGGGAGATGAAGCAGATGTAGTTGGTGGCATTTGAATTCCTAAGCAGACAAGCCTGACAGAGTGACAAAGCCGGTCCCTGCAGTGCCCCAGCTCGCCTTCTGCTTCCTGGCAGGTTCTGAGGGGCACAGCGCGGCGTAAGCACCACACCACCTCCTTCCATCTCGGCACAATTCTGCTGGGATTTTAATGATTGCAGGTCATGTCTCAGCTGCCTTGCTGCATGTCCTGTAGCCCTGGGACTGCTCTCCTGCCTGCCTGGGGAAGCGAGAGCATCCTTTGGTTGGGAGGCTGTGCCCAAGTCATTCCATGGCTGGATGACAAGATCTGTTCCTTAACAGACAAGCAGGGAGAGGAAGATTTGTGCTGCTCAGGAGGTGCCACCTCCTGTTGCTGGGGAAGGTCTCCTGAAATGCTAGTTCACTGCGTAATCCTTGTCATCCCTTCCGATGCACAAGGCTGGGGGATGTTCCATTCCTAGAGGGATGAGGCTGACCTGGAGACAGTCTTACAGGAATGTGGGTGATTTGGAAACAACCCAAGGGTCGGAGGGTGCTATTTCAACTGGGAAACAGGAGCGCAAGAGTCTCCCCCTATGTAAACCCTTATTCCCAAGAGGATGGTGAGCAACACCTCACCATGGCGCTCGGATGGGCCAAGAAGGAGCCGGTTTCATGGGAAGCAGTGGGTCTGACATGGCAGGAGTGTGCCAGAGCTGCTGTGCACGTCAGGACTGAGCTGGTGGGCTCTGGATGCATTGGCCTTTGCTCTGTATGTGTAGCTCCACCAGATCATGTGCAGTAAAGCCGGTGCTTCGGGTGCCCAGTGGAGGGTCTTGCCTAGAAATAAGCCTTGTGCACTGCACTGCCGCCTCCGTCTCTGCTGGCTGTAGGAAGGACGAGCTCCCAGTGGAGGCTGAGAAGGAAGATGACACGGCATGACCTTGCAAAGGGACAAGTCCCCTTCCCTGCCCTACTTACTGGGTCCTGCTGTCCTAGCCAGAAGCTGGCCCCGACATCATCGACATCCCACTGTTCGCCTCTCACTGCGCTCCTCCGCCCGTGTGAGACTGCATTTGATTTGACTCGAGGGCTCTGCCTTGCGAACTCCACATCCACCTTGCTGCTCCATCTGTTGGCTTGGCTGCACAGTTAGCGAGGGGCTTCCTCCTCAGCTGCAGAGCACATTGCTGCCTGTTGAGCATCTCTGTTGTTTTGCCATGTTTTTGAGCCTTTGCTAATTCGCTCTCTGCTTACGCCTTCCCCTTTGGACTCTGCTCTCCAATCTCTTCAGGTTGTTTCTTTCCCTTGCAGCAGCCTTCCAGCCTTCCTCTCCGCTGGGATAATGCTAAACCAGCTCTGTCCTGTGCTGATACCTACCTCTTGGTTGCGCTTTGCTGCACCTCTGCCTGTGCTTGCCTAACCTCTGCCTGCTTCCTGATCCCCATTGGGATGTTCACAAGGACCATCTCCCTTGCATTTCCTTTCAATGATCCCCTTATCAATTTTTTTGGCTGATCCCCTTACCTATTTCTGTTGTTCTGGTTCCCCACCTCTGCCCTTTCCTCAGGTCTTTAGGCAGTCTCAGCCCAGACGGGACAGCAGCTGCCACCTCCCTGCGCTTTCTTGGGGATGTTGTCCTCTCCTGAGCCTGGCTGCTGGTGCTGAGCTCTGCATAAATTGGGACCACCAGGTTCTGGTTTCCCTCCATTTCGTTTTAGGGAAAACCCTGAATGAATTGGGAAGAAGTCAGGTATTAAGCATCATTTTAGGTGTCCATAACACAGCAGGTGTTGGTATTCGCAGTGGGTGTCTGGCTGCTTCAGCATCATCCCACCGACCTGGTCCACGTCTGTGGGCTTTGGCTGCAGAGCACCTGTGCTCTTCTGGCTTTGGGGAGACAAAGCTGTTTCCCACCCTGGCAGAGTGGAGCATCCTCATCTCTCTCATAGCACAATCCTTGAGTGTGAAGCAACGTTTGGCCCAAGAACCAGTCCAGCACCCTGGTCTTCATACAAGCCTACATTTTTATTCCTTAAAAAGCCACAATTCCTACATTTGGTGTGTGGAGGGAGCAATGTTTGTGCTTTGGGGGAGTCACTGCTGTGGCTGTGTAATTGGAAGGGGAGTTGTGGCTGCCTAGATAGATTGTAGGGAGAGGGTATGTTCCACATCTGCTTTTTAGGAATCCCAGGGTGGGCTTTGGAAAGTTGGCTTGAGATGTCTTGGAAGCCAGACTGGAGCACTGAGGTTTTAGAATCATAGAATCATGGAATTATAGAATAATTTGGGTTGGAAAAGACCTTAAAGATCATCCAATTCCAGTCCCCCTGCCATGGGCAGGGACACCTCCCACTGGATCAGGGAGCTCAAGACCCCAGACTAAGTTAGAGAGGTCATGATTTTAGTGAAGGTCTCTTTGGTCAAAGATCCTTCGAGTTGTCCCCGTCTGCATTAAGTGGTGGAGAGCCAGCTGGATGCATCCAAAAAACCTGCAAATCTTGGAGATACCCATCTCTGGTAGGTGTTGCAGTACCCTAAAATAACGAGCCAAGCTGAAGATTGGCTGATGGGCTTGTGGTTGGTAGAGCAAGGGGCAGAGCGGCGGGGAGGGTTCTTGTCTGCCTTGTTGCTGAAAAAGCAGGAGTGATATGAGCCGCCTCTGCTCTGCTGCTAAAAACAGCCCGTCTTGTTTTTATTTAAGACAGTTTTGATCCACATGCGTTAGTGTTTCACCTGCCTGCGAGTGGGAACTCTGGGCTCCGAGTGCCTTGGAAGCTCGCCCGTGTCCCTGCGCATCCCTGCGGCACTGGGATCGCCAGTTGGTTCCTCCCTGGTTGGAGGAGGGACTCTGCCGAAATTCAGGTTTGGAGGTGTTGAGACAGGACGAGTAAAGCTTCTGCTGGGAGTTGGTTTCTGCCACCATGGTGCCAGTGGGTAAACTGAGGCTCCGCAGAGCCAGCTCCTGTGGGCTTTCCCAGGCAAACAGACCTGAAAATGACTCAGATAGGGTTTTCTTCCGCAGCAGCCTGCCAGCACGGAGGTGTCCCTCCAGGTGGCCTTGTTGTGAGAGGGTCAGCGTTGGCTCCATCCGTCTTGGATGGCACCAGCATTTGGCCAGGAAAGAAAAGATTTGAAATCAGCCCTGTCCATTCCCAGGAGAAAGGGGGGTCAGGAACAAACAGGCATTTGTAAGGTCATGATAACGGCTTTAAACTGGAAGGGGAAGATTTAGATCGGACATTACGAAGAAATTCTTCACAGTGAGGGTGGGGAGGCCCTGGCCCAGGGTGCCCAGAGCAGTGGTGGCTGCCCCATCCCTGGAGGTGCTCAAGGCCAGGTTGGATGGGGCTTGGAGCCCCCTGATGCAGTGAGAGGTGTCCCTGCCCATGGCAGGGGGTGGCACTGGCTGGGCTGTGAGGTCCCTTCCAACCCCAACCATTCTGGGATTCTGTGGTTACCTGTGTTTCTATGAGTCTAAAATTCTGTGATTGATGTGTCCATAGAGATTATCCTTGGAGAAGGGCCAAAGCCCTGGCTTTGGAGAGCCCTGGAGGGTTGAGGACCCTGCTTGAGGATGTCTGGGCAAGCCCTGGCAGGGAGGAGGAAGAGGATAGTTGGCGCAGAGAGGAAGAAAATGATAGTCAGGGTAAGGATGAAGAAGATAGTTGGGGCAGGGAGGAGAAGGATGATAATTGGAGTGGTTGCAGGGTTAAATAAAAGCTGTCAGTGATCTGAAAAGGGAAAAGAAAGAAAAAGAAAACCCGCTGAAGAGACGCTCTCCCTTCTATCCTGGCTTGTAATCAGCCGCCCCCTCTGCCAGTGAGCAGCCGGCGGGCGGGCGGCGAGGAGGGGGTGGCAAGAGGGGTCCAGCTGCTCCTCAGCCCAGCCCTGGCACCTCGAGAGGCCCCACAGCCCCAGCTTGGCGTGGGCAGGGGCACAGCGAGGGGGTTGTGCCCCCATCACGGGTCCCTGGCAGGCTGGGGGGGGCTGAGGTCTTGGAGTGTGCTGCCAGGGGGAGGTGGGTGAGGAAGAGTAGGAGGGAGAGTTGTCTGAAATGCCAGGGATTCATCTGCCACTCCCCCTGCCCTCTCCATTCTGAAAGGAGCTGCTTGAGCTGTCGGCTCTGGATTATATTAATTAGTGAAGAAGTGCAACGCCTGCTCGTGAGGCCGAGCTGCCAGGAGGAACTGGAGCCTTGGCAGGTCTGTGTGAAGCAGCTGCTGGGCTCCCCAAAACCCCTCACTCCAGCCCAAAATGAGCACAGCAAACCCAAGACTGAGATAGGAAGCTGAGTTTCCAGGGGCTTCAGCATCTCCTCCTTGAGTCTGGCTGGCTGCACACCCCCAGGGCTGGACCTGCTGGCCCTGGCATGAGGGGGGCTGTTGTGTTAGAGAAAGCAGCGCTGTGATTTTGGGATGGGACGCACTACTCCTCACTGGGCCCCCGTGTCTGTGGGCAAAGGGGCAGGGAGGAGAAGGAAGATAATTGGGGTTTGTGATGCTGCCAGGCCGGCAGGCCCATAGGATGGGGGCTGCTGGGGCACAACCCTGACCCACAGTCACCTGCTGTCTTTCAGGAGAGGAAGCTGTGTGCCCATCCCCGGATCGAGATCTACAAGGAGGACCGCATCTACTTCGTGTGTCCCCTCGCCCGCCAAGGGGACTTCTACGTGCCTGAAATGAAAGAACTGGAGAGGAAGATCAGGGCTGCTGCAGCTGAGGCTGAGGATGCCCAGACGGACATCACAGGTATCTGTGGTTTGCGCACGGGCTCCATCTGTGATTGTCATCAGCCCTCCCAAAGGTGGGGGTCCTGGTGTCCCTGGTGCTGCCACCTGAGCCGGCAGAGAGGGTCAACCTGTGCCCAGCACCTGAGTCTCAGCACATCTCTTCCCCCCACCCCAGGCTGAGATAGGATCTCATCCCCGAAGTGTCACACCACACCTCAGGGAGCACCCAGGCACCCCTGCGGCATCGGGGTGGGGGCCAAGCTGCCGCCGAGCCGCCAGCCCACTGTCGTCAACGCAGAGTAGGATCTCGCAGCTTTTGGTTGCAGCTGGGCTTGTTTTTCTCCTTGTCATATACATCTTCCTTGATCTCATCTTCATCTGTTACATATTGGGATTGCGAAGAGCTTAAATACCAGGTTGCTGTAGCTGGTGGTGGAGTTGCCCGATAGCATCTGCTCAGCGAGATCTGTTGGAGCTTGAATTTATTCATACAGGAAGGGACTACAATGGCTGTAGGCGCAGAATAGCAGTGCTATAGTAACTCGAAATGCTTGTTGCCATCCCCGGCCCACGTGCTCACATGTCTGCGGGATCCGGGAGCCGGCGAGCCCAGCATTCCCAGGCGCTGGACGGCGCGGCCGAGCCGGCTGCTGGCGGGGGCAGCCGCCTCCTCCTGCCCCACGAGTCGCCCGCGCTTGTGTAACGGACATGAAAAAACCATGATGGCTCTCCTCGCCTGCTGGGGAGTTTGGTCATTTGAACACATCTTTAGGTTGGGGTTGCTTTAATTCTTAATCGCGTGCAGCGTAAAAGCAAGCCTGGGAATTGCTTTCTGGAAGCTCTGTCCATTTAGTGCCGCAGCGAAGGGTTTAATTGGAGCGGTTTCCCAGCGCTTCGAGGTTCTGTGTTTTCACGGTGCTCGCTCCGCTCTTCGCCTTTTTGTCTGCCTTGCGTCGGGACGGCTGCTTTGAGCACCGCTCTGGGTTGGCCAAAGCCATCCCGCAGCCTTCTCGTTCCAGCGCCTTCCCATGGTTGCCCTTTGGTTTTGGAGAGGGACGCAAGGACCCAGGTGAGCAGAAGGTGCTTCAGGTCGGTGGCTCCAGCAGCTGCGTGTGCTCCTCTCTGCGCAGCCAGGGCTGCTCGCTGCAGCCGCTGCCCACCGCCCCAGCTCTCCCAGTGCTTTCCCTGGGTTGCCACTGCCCACGGAGCCCACGGAGCAGGGAAGGGAGCCCCTGGGCAGGAAAGGTTCTTCCAATTTTAGATGGCACATGTTGTTGGACTTTCTGACGTGGGAGACATCTGCCCTGGGCTGAGTTCTCTGGCAGCAGCTCTGGGCCAGCTTCTCCCCCACCCCTCCCCTTCCAGTCGCGCAGGTGAGCATTTGTTGGTGCAGTCTGATGCAGTGGCATCTGCTGAGTCTGCACAGAACCAGCTTAAAATACAAATAGCTGTGAGAGGTTGGCCTTTCCTCTGTCAAGATTAAAGAATTGAGCTTGGATGTTGGCACTGTGATCACGGTCGGAGCTGGGCACGGTGGCAGAACCGGGCCTGGTTGGGCATAACATCCTTACTGCGGCCATCGGAGAGGGCTGAAGATGTGGCAAGCCTTCACGTTTACTTGTGCTGCCCCTGCCTTAGGGTCTTGGACATCCCCGTGATCTCCTGCTCACGATGCCCTAGACTGTCACAACTGCTGTCACCTGGGGAGGGCACCACATAGGGAGATCCTGAGCTCGTGCAAAGGGAAACACCTTGTCCCACCACCACTGGCATTCCAACACCAGAGGCTTGGTTTTTTGCTGGTGGCACCGCCCCAGCCCCATCCATCAAGTGGCTTTTGGGCTGCTCCTGGTGCAGCAGTGGAGTCAAAGTCAAAGGCGAGATGGGAGGAGGTAGCTGATCCCATTGAGCTTCACATCTTGCCACCAAAGTCCCACGTGGGTTTTCTGAGCCCCAGTGTGAGAGGAGATGCTACTGGAGAGGGCAGCTGGTGGATCTCCCCTCTGCCCAGCTGCTCACTGGAGACACTTTGAAGGAGATTCCTTGCAGATGACACCTTGAAGGTCACGCCTTATGGATTAAGACTGGTTGTCCCTTTCCGAGTATTTTCTGTGCTGGGTTCTGTGTAACGGCCTCTGAGTCGGAGGAGGAGAAAACCCCAATCTCTCTTCCCATCCTTTTTAACTCCCTTTTTCTCTGCTCAAGGAGCAAGCTCACCTTAGCCACAGCCTCTTCAACAGGCGTGGTGGCCATCAGATCTTCATGACCCAGCAGATCCCAGGGGTCTGTGACAGCTTTTGAGCTTTCCTCTGCTGCCTGGAGGGTGATTGCAGCGATGTCCCCATCTGCTTTTGAGTGTGGTCACCCCTCAACCCCAGTTGTGTGGATCTGAGTTATTCCTTGATCCACCTCAGCTCTGCCAGTGTTTCAAGCAGTCGTGCCTGCACGGAGGCTTGAGCAGCGCTGGGATGGCCTGGGAGGGTGGGAGAGGGTGGTGGTCCCTGCCGGTGGCACTCGGCTCCTCTGGCTGTGCCCGAGCTGTGCAAATCCAGGTGCGGGGCTCTGACTCCCTGCAGGGCAAGGGCGGCGACTGGGAAGGTGCTGAGCTCTTAATGCTCTCCCTGAGGCAGCTGGGGATGCTCTGCACGCGGCAGCCATGGGCTCTCCCTCCCGATGTGGCAGCAGATGAAGCCCACTTCCCCTCCCCGCCCCCCCAAATACTGAAATAGTAGCATTGAGTGTGCAATTCCAGAGCGAGTGTCGTACTTAGTGATGCTCTGTGTGGACGCAGCACCTTTCAGTCACGGCTCATGGAACTCCCTGCCTGCAGCTGCGTTGTGGCTTCCTCGAATTAAAGACTTCAGGAGTTCCCAGCGGAGAGCGCTGCCGTTTCTCCTCCCTTGTCGGTGTGGCTGGTGCCAGGTGGAACCGAGCCACTCAGATGGGCAAGAAAACCTTGGGTTTGTTTTCATGATCCTCCTGCCCCTGGAGCTTCTCTCTCCGTTTAGGCTGCTGTCCTTGCTCCTGGGCTCACCCTGCGAGGAGCTGGGTGCCTGTGGCTCCAAGGGCAGCCGGTGGCTGTGGAAGCTGTGGGACACGGCCCAGCATCTCTGCTTTCTGCTGCCCCTCTGCGCAGGGCACGGTGCTGGCAGCTCCGCTGAGGACAAACACACTCGGCACGTAAAGAAAGGGCCGGGGGCTGCAGCTGCCTCCGCACCAATTCCGTCCCTTCTTCACCATCATCAGGGTCATCGGAAAGACGGGAAGGATTTTCGGAAGGCGGCTGACGGGTCTCCGGGGGGCCAGTGTCAATCAGGATTAATTGCTTCATATTTCATTATTTTGCGGGGCTCTGGCCTCAGCGCAGCGCTCAGCAGGCCCTCGCTCCCGGCGCGCTCTCGGCGGCGCGCTCTCCAGCCTGACCCCGCTGCGATGCGTGGAAGGGGAAAGCAAACAAAAGCAGCCTCTCAACACGGGCTTGCTGGCATGAACAGGGATGATTAAGCACGTGGCTCTGCCCAGAGAGTCTCAGGTGCTCATTTTCCTGGAGATGAGTCTGTCCGGCATCATCCGGCTGCAACTGCTGGCATCCCCCGCTGCGCCCCAGTGCCACGGGAGGCCACCTTCCCTGATGTGCTCTGCCTCATCCCGCTTGCTCCTGTCCTCCCAAGAGCCCTGCCTGTCCTGCTTGCTTGTTCATCCCCAGAAGGCTGTGAGGGAGCAGCTCCTGCCCCAGCCCCTCTCCCGATGCCGAGGAGCTGTTCCCCTCCTGGCAGCGTTGATCTATTGTTTAGTGGCAGAGACAATGAATATTTGGTCAAACAGGGGGAAAGAGAGGGCCCAGGTGCACCAGGAGGGGAACAAACCTCAAGCATCAGTGTCCCACTGGGAGGTCCTCCTTCCTGGGGGGCATTGGGGATGCTGGTACCCGGGGTGGCTCAGGGCTTTTTGGCAGCATGGGGTGAGTTGTTCCCATTGTACCAGTCCCCAGCTGGTCTCTTGGTGTTGGCTGCTTGGCTTGCTTTCTTCCTTGCTTTCTTCTGGCTTTTGAGGGGCTCCTTAACACCCTGGCGATGCCTCTTTTTCCCAAATAATAACTTCCCAGTTTCCACGTTCCTGCTGAGTGGACGCACAGCGGGATGGCTACGCTGTCCTTGGGGAGCAGAGTGGAAACAGGGATGTTTCCACGTGACGGCTGGCACCTCGCTGCATGCCAGAAGGAAAAGCCCTGCTGGATCCGGGTGCTGGGCCATCTCCCAGTGCAGGGACCGGCCTTGGCAAGTGGAATGCAGGGGACCAAGCAGGGTGCCAAGTGCAGGATGGAGAAGTCAACGTGAGGGTTGCTGGAAACCCCCATGCCCGTGCGATGAGAGCTTGCTTGTCCACAAGACACCTTCCACCGAGGCTTTGGTTGCCCTCTTGGAGCCCTGCCGTGGTCCTGCCTGGCTTCTTCAGGCTGTGCTGGCACAACTGGGTTTCCTGGTGCCAGAGCTGATCCCACACCATCCTCCGCAGCAGTGGCCACACCTCTCAGCCCTGCCCGGCCGGCCGGCCCCAGCCAAGCGGGGTGGCTGTGCCAGAGCCAGCCCTGTCCTGCTCCGAGGAGAGCGAGGCTGCTGAAATGGGCCAATTTGCCAGCTGAGGCTGCTCAGACTTGATGGGAAGTGACAGAGCGGTGAAGAAGTGCCTGGCTGAAAGGAAATAGGACTCAATTTATTGTCGCCCTTGGAGCGAAGGAGAGGGAGGCGGCTGCTGGGGGTGAGGACAGCGGTGCTTTCCCGCGGTGGCAGCTCGGAGCAACGCGTAGGTAGGCTTCATCCCCATCCTGAGCTGCTGCTCATCTCCTCAAGAGCTCCTTGCTTTGTGGCATGGGGTGATGCGATGGTGGGAATGTGTCTGTGTCACCTCAGGCCACCAGTTTGGCCAAACTGGTTGATTTTTCTTTAAGATGCCTTCTAGAGACTTTACAAACCTATAGTTGGCTTCAAGGCTTGGGGGCTGTGTGCTCCCCTCTGTCTCCCCCAGCTCTCCATCTTCCTGCTGACCCACTGCCCTGCCACAGTCCTGCCAGGTGGGATGGCACCTCCCGCCTTTCTGCCCCCTGCCCGGTGGCTGCTGTCCCCTTCACTGAGCAGCGTGCAGAACATCCTTTTTAACTTAGAGTAAATGTAGTTTCCATGTCGAGGCGCTCTCTGATGCTGCAGCAAAGGCAGCGCCTGTTGGCAGGCGGCGGTTTGTTTCTCCTTTTCATGGGGGGTCACCAGGCACCGCTTGGGTGAGGAGCCAAGCTTGTGCCAGCTGCCAGAGGGTTGCATGCCATGGCCAAGGTGAGAGGGTAGAGGCTCCGACTCCTCTCCAGGTGCCTGCTGGGTGAATCCAGGCAGGATGAAGCAGTGGGTATACTGTGTCTGTGGGTCTTTCCTGGCTGCTCCTCGTCCTGCTCCCGCTGCTCGGTCCTCTCAGAACGGCGCTCACTCAGCTGGCAGCACCGTGGGATGGTGCCACTCAGAAGGCAGGAGACTGCCATTTGCGAGCAGTTCTGCTGGCAGCTGCCCAGGCCAGGGAGAAAAACAGCAAAAAAAGGGATTTAAGGGTGTTTGGAAGGAAAGTTCCCTCCCTGTCAGTTCTCTTCCAGGAGATGGGTGGCTGCTGCGCAGCTGGAGGAGGGCAGGAAGCCCAGCCCCGGGCACCCCAGCTGCAGGAGCCTGGCGAGGCTGGAGGTGCCTGTGAGGGCCTGGGACAATCCCGTGCCAGCGGCTCAGGATGGAGCCATGCAGGCAGGAGCTGCTGTGGAGGAGAGGACTCTCTTCTCCTGCCTGGGAGCCCCTCCACAATTGTCACCATCCTCTTTTCCACTTCCTCGCCTTGCTGGTGGCAAGCCATGGTCTTCTGCTGGTGTTGCTGCAAAGCAGGTCTTCTCCTGGTTTCCCTCCTGGTGCCAGGGCATGATCCTTGGCAGGGGTGTCCAGCCTGGCATGGATGAATCCCCTGGGGCAGAGGAGGTGCCGGGAAGCAGCCGAGCCCAGCATGTGCTCCCCACTGGTGCAAGGTGGAGTGTGGATGGTGGTGATGGAAGAACCTGCCCAGTGTTTGCTGTCGCTGTCATAGTTAACGATGCTGATGCGTGATGTCCTAATTGGCGATCTGGATCTGTGATGTCATATTTAACCATGGGAATCTGTGATGTCATAATTAACAATGATTAATGTTTTACACAAGGATTTTTTTTCTCCTGACTGGTTGCTCCGGCAACAGCACCGAGCTGCTGGTCTCAATCTGACACGCTCCTTTCGTTGTTGACTCCTTAATTGTATTGTCATCCAAGCTAACGAGGCAGGGATCTAGGCAGGAGGCAGTGGGTCTAGGAGTCCGCCTGGGCCGTCAGGGGCAGCCCCCGGAGGGGCTCGGCTGTGAGAGGGGGTGAGGGTTGGCAGCTGGAGAACGGGGAGAAGTGTTAAGCCAACTGGGAAGGCTCCTCCTGGAATCCCCCGTCCCCTCTGCTGCCACTGAAGCTGACAGCTGGGGGGGAGCCAAGGGCTGGTGGTGGCCATGCAAGGAGCAGGAGTGAAGAGTGGGTTATGGGGGTGCTGAAGGCAGCGTTCGGATGCCCTGGCATGAGGCTGGACATTCTTCTGACAGCGGCATATCCAAGGACCTGCCCGTGTGCCACCATCCCCTTGGGCACCCCATCACAGCATCCCACTCCTTGCCTCATTCCTGGTGCTGTCCCCTGGCTCCAGGCCTGGCATTGTCCCGAAGGAAGAGTTTGCCAGGTCCTCAATGTGTGTGCAGGAGGCAACAGTGGAACCAGGGCGTGGTGGAAGGTCAGGGCACGTCTGGGAAGCCGAGGTTGGTTATGCCAGCTGGGAATGTCTGGATTTCAGGGAGCTGCAGGAGTCCAGCTCGTGCTTGCCTTGGCCTGAAGGCACAGGAGGTGACAAGAGGTAGGAGCTGGTCTCCACTGTGGCCTGAGGTCTCTGAGGTTTCTGGTGGCTTTGAAGGCTGTGGCACCTCATCCCCATCCCCATGCCCATCACCTCCTTCCCACAGCATTCATGCCCTCCTCTTCTCTCTCTGTCGCAGGGGCCGACACCGTGAGTGAGACGAGCTCCATCAGCATAGAGGCCACAACCGACAGCAGAGACACCTCGGTGGCCACCTCCATCCTGCTGCCCTTCCCAGCCAGCCGCGGCCGGGAGGAGGGGGACAACCGCAGCGAGCACAGCTACAGCGAGTCAGGAGCCAGCGGCTCCTCCTTTGAGGAGCTGGACCTGGAGGTCACTGGGGACGGGGAGGGAGCTGCAGGCCTGCTGCCCGACGTGGCCTACGCGGGCAAACAGGAGGCCACGGACAAGTGGACCAAGGAACCCGTCGCTGCTGAGAGAGGAGAGGAGTGAAGCGGAGATGTGGCTGCCTCGCCTCCTGCCAGGCTCTGAGTTACTGGGAACTGGTTGCCTTTTCCACCTCCTTCCTCTCCAGCCGAGCGATTTCGGTTGATGATTCTCCCTGGGACCTGCTCTCCCTCTTTGCAGAAAGGTTGTTTGGCTGTTTTGGGGACGCCACGAGGCAGGGGGGGGTCCCCTGCAGCGCTCAGCAGTGCGGGGTAGGTGCAGGCTGGGGGGCAGCGAAATGCATTTGCTGTTTGTGTGTCTTTAGATGCATCGCAAATTCCTCGCAGGTGTCTCAGGGGGGTGGTGGTGGATGGCAGAGGTGTCCCCTCTGCCCGTGCCCCTCTCACCCACAGCTTCTCTCCGCCGCACCGCTGCGTGTTTTCTAGCACCAAAGAGCTGTGAGTGGGGTTGGTTGGGTTTGTTCTTCTCTTCCTCTTGCTGAAAAATGGAAACATCCCATGTAAACCTAGTCCTCCCGGCACTGCCACGGGCGCTTTTGGGGTCTCTAATAAAGTGGATGCTTTTCCTTGCTGGGGAATGAACGGCTCTGAATGGCCCCTGCTCACGTTTGCTCCCTGCCTGGGCAACCCAAGGGCACCATCCCTGGCTTCTGCAAGCAGTGGGAGAGCAGGGAAGGGTCCCAGCCACCATACTGGGCTGGAGGGAAGTGGCATCCCTGCTCCTCTTGGGAACCTGCTGAAAGTAAAAGTGGTAAAGCCACATTCCTGGGCTGCTGGTGGGCCTGGCACCTCTGTGCTCCTCCTGCCCTCCACAGGTCCTGGGGTGGGGACACCAGCCTGCCCGCACTGTGCCACCCTGCCATCTCAGCTGTCTCATCCCACAGCCATCCGTGCTGTTCCCAGTTCCCATATCCCAACTGGGAATGAGGGAAAAACCTGGACATCACCACCGTGGTGCCCTGCGGCGATGCCAGAGGCTGGCAGAGCTCAGCCCCTGCCCTTCCCCAGTGCCTCCAGCAGGTTGAACGTTGCAGCCCCCAAAACCTTGGGGTAGGGATGCAAGGGGCAGGGGAGGCCTGGCTGTCCCTCCATGCTGGAGACGTGTCCTCCCTGGCTTGGAAAGGTCATGATTTGTCCTCAACCAGTGATTGACATAAGATTGTTCATAAATATTTTGTGCTCGGCGTGATAAAATATTAAACTCCTCCAGCCCACATGGAAAAATATTGCTCTTCCCGGTGTTTATCTTTGTTGCTGGTTATTACAAAACTGCCAAGCCCCTTAAATATTTATGCCTGGCTGAAACTTCAGGGGGGCTGGAGAGCCAGGCAGCACATCCTAACGCCGCTTGTCACCTAACCCCACCAGACATGGGGGCCAGGGAGGCTTTGCCATTGTCCCTCTGCTGTCAGCAGCACCGGAGCAGCAGCTGGGAGGATGCAGCAGGTGCTGAGGTGTGTGCAAAGCTCGTGCCAGGTCCTGTCTCCCGACCATGGTGCCAACATCCCTAAGCAGAGCACGGCACACCTTCAACCCTCCCCGGCTCTCTGCCCCCTAACCCAGGCACCGCCCTCTCCCTGCTGCCCTGCACTGTCTACGCTAACAGTGTTGGAAGGAGATGTGCTGGGGTCCTGGTGCCATGTGTCCCCAGGGGGCACCTTCCCATGGAGGTCCTGTGTTGTGCCCCCACAAATCAGGACAGCTAAGCGGTCACAGAGTGGGTCTGATTTGCTGCAATGCCCTAACCTGCAGCTTGCAAGCACAGCAGTTAGGGAAACTGAGGCACGGGGTGGTGAGGTGGTTACTCAGGGTGGTCCCCCAGAAGCACTCCTGGCCCCTGCCCATCCCCGAGGTTCCTTTGTCATCCCTTGTTCCATTCTTGTCCCCAAATCATGGAGTTCTCTGGGACAGCTGGGCTGCCAGCGCAGAACCGATGAGGATGCAGCACAGCAGGACCCATGCGGCTGAATGGCTTCAGAAAAGGTTTGGGCAAATGTTGGAGACCTGCAACGTGAAGTGCCTCGCCTGTGTTCTGGCTTCTCTGACCACGTCCCATCTGGATCTGACCATGTCTTAGCGGTGTCCTGCCTTCCCTACCTGTGTCCTGCCTGTGCCCTGCCTTCCCTGCGTGGGTCCTGCCCTTCCCATGGGTCTCCTGCCTGTGTCCTGCCTGCTCTGGCTGTGTGGCACCTGTGTCCTGGCTCAGACTGGCCATCCCTTGCCTGGATCTGCCTGTGTCCTGCCTTCTCTAGCCATGTCCTACTTGGATCTGGCCGTGTCCTTCTCTGGCCATGTCCCACCTGGATTTGGCTGTGTCCTGCCTTCTCTAGCCATGTCCTACCTGGATCTGGCCGTGTCCTGGATGTGTCCTGCCCTTCCCTGCCTATCTCCTGTCTTCCTTGTGGGCCTCCTGCTTTCTCTGGCCATGTCCCACCTGGATGTGCCCATGTCCTGGCCATGCCCTGGCTTCTCTGGCCATGTCTCACCTGGCTGTGCCCATGTCCTGGCTGTGCCCTGGCTGCTCTGGCCATGTCCCACCTGGATGTGCCCATGTCCTGGCCATGCCCTGGCTTCTCTGGCCATGTCTCACCTGGCTGTGCCCGTGTCCTGGCTGTGCCCTGGCTGCTCTGGCCATGTCTCACCTGGCTGTGCCCGTGCCCCGCCCGTCCCCTGCCTCCCCCGCCCGTGTCCCGCCCGGATCCGCCCGTGCCCCGCGGTGCCGGTGCGGGTGCGGGCGGTGCCGGTGCGGGGGGCGGAGCGGCGGGGCTGGGCTGGCGGTGCGAGCGGCGGCGGGAGGCGGTGGCTCCGCGGCAGCGGCTGCACCGGCACTGGAGCATCCCGGTGGCCAGGTAAGGCTTGCGGTGGCGCCGCGGGGCTCGCGGAGAGGGCACGGTGGAGGGCACGGCAACCGGGCATCCCCACCGGGCGTCCCCGCGGCCGGCGGGCACGGCGGGGCTCGGCGGAGCAGCGGGAGGGGAGCCGAGACCGGGCACCGGCACCGGTACCGGCTGGGGAGGGGGGCACCGGGGCTCGTGCCTCCGGGTCTCCCCTGTCCCGGGGCTCCGGGAGGGTTTGGAGCTCCGGGAGAAGGGTTGGGGGTCCTCGTCCATCCCGGTGCCCGGTGCTGCGGGAGGGGAGTTGAGACCGAGCACCGGTACCGGAACCGGGAGGGGGGCAGTGGGGCCGGTACTGCTGGGTCTTCCCTGCCGGTCACGGGGCTCCGGGAGCGTTCGGGGGTCCGGGAGGAGGGTTCAGGGGTCACCGTGTCCCCCTGTGCTGCGGGAGGGGAGCCTAGACGGGGCACTGGTACCGGTACCGGCTGGGGGCACCGGGAGTGGTCCCACCAGGTCTCCCCTGCCGGCCCCGAGTCTCAAGGAAAAGGGTTCGGGGCTCCGGGAGGGGAGTTCGGGGGTCTCCGTTCCCCCGGGTAGCAGGTGCTGTGGGAGGGGAGCCGAGACCGAGCACCGGTACCGGCACTGACTGGGGAGGGGGCACCGAGACTGGTCCCACCGGGTGTCTCCTGCCCTGGGGCTCTGAAAGGAGGGTTGGGGGTCCCTGTTCCTCCGGTGCCCTCGCAGCTCGGACCCTGCAGTGGGCACCCAGCGGGACCTCGGTGTCCCCGGGCAGGGGCTGCCACTGTCACCAGGGCAGGAGAGCGGGGGGACCCCCCGGCCGGGCAGGGAGAGCCCCCTGGGTCTCCGCTGCCCCCTGTGTCCCTGCTGCCCCCCAGGACCCCTGCTCACTGCCAGGGAGCACAGCGGCTTTGAGGGCTCCCCTGGGCTCGGGGTGGATTTCGGGGTGGATCGGCCAAGCCGGTGCCCCCAGCCTCTCGGGGGTCGTGGTGAGGCCAGCAGCCCCCTCCTCTTTCACCCCACTGCTGGGGCGCACGGGCCAGGGGTCTGATTTAGTAGTGGACAGGTATGTCTGGATTCGATGACCTCAAAGATCTTTTCCAACCAAGGAATTCCATGATTCCATGATTCTAGGGTTGTGCCCGCTCTGCTCGCCCTTGCCTCCTGACCCCCAGTGCTCCCCAGGCTGGGCAGGAGCAGCCGAATGGTCGTGACAGCAGGGCTGATGGGGTGAGCACCCCAGGAAAGGTGCTTTGGCCCCACAGGGCACCGGGGCTTGCAGGCTGTGGGGCACAAACCGAGGTGTGGGGGTCCTGGCAGAGCTTGGTGGTGATTGGACCTCCAGGACCCCCATGGGAGGTGGCGACAGCAGCTCCTGCAAGCCAGACTCCCCCTGCGCCCTCCCAGCAGTGCCGCTCTCACACACGCCCCGTGCCACCCCTAAGGGTGCAGGTGCTGGAGAGGGTCAGGTCTCCTGCTGAAGGATGTGTAGGAAGCGCTTGGGGCACGTAGGAGCAACAGCAACTTCTCACCCATCCTACTCGCCGACGCTTTTGGGATTGGAGGCTTCCAGCAGCCAGCAGGAGCCTTCCCGCCACACCTTGGCCATCGAACTGGACTTGGCTTTGCCCTGCTGGGTCCCCCACTTCCCCAGATGTTCTCCAGATGTTCCTGTGGGGCTGTCCTCCCGCCGGCACCGTGCCAACCCACGTGCCATCCTGAGCAGCTGCAGGGATGGCCGCAGCCCCGCTGACGGTGCCCCTTGGGGCTCACTGCAGGGTGGGTGTTGGTTTGCCCTTTCGGGAGAGCTTTGCCTGAGGGTGCTATTCATGTGGTGGGTCCTGCCAGCTGCCCCCGAAGAGCTGGACCCCAAGGAGCCAGGCTCCCAGTGCTGCCAGACCCCTGCCACCGACGGGCTCCATCAGTAATCTATGTGCCTGCAGATTCTTTCCTGCTTAAGGAACCCCACGATCACCCAAAACCTGCACCACTTGGAGGCAGGGACTCTTCAGCCTCTTCCTGAAAGCCCTTCAAACTGGAGGGACAGGAAGGAGATGCCCCGAGGTGGCTTGTTGCAGGCAGGCAGCACCCGGGGACTGGCACTTTGGGGCACAGGAGGAGGTCTGCATACACCCCTCCCTGTGCTGCATCCCCTGGGCACCACTGCCAGCTCCTCCTCCAGGGCATCGGGGGACATCTCCTGCTCCTGCTCGGGGACAGTGGCCTTGGGTGGCCGTGGGGGGGCTTTGGGGTGGTAGCACTCTCTGCCATCACCTTCCCACCCCCTGTGCCCCCACAAACACGCTGGGCTGCAGGTGACCCCTGGATCAGCTGTAGCACCGGCAGCTCCCTGCGCTGGAGGAACCTGAGGTTTCTGGGCTCCCAGGGGGTCTCCTTCTCCCACGGCCCCCAAAGCCCTGGCCCTGCGGGGTTGCAGCCATCAGCTTCAAATGGGAAACAAATCTCTCCCGTGGTTGGGGAGAAGACAACCACTCTCGGAGGGGACTACATCTCCTGCCAAAAAAAAAGGCCTGCCTGCTGCAAAAGCCTTTGATTCCCCCGCGCCTCCGTGCTTTCTGCAGAGGGAGTCAGCAAACCTGGCTCTTACTTTTACTGAAATCTCTGAATTTAGGATACAGGGAAGGAAGGGGCGGTGGTGAGAGAACAGGCTCTGAGGCAGCGCGGCTGCCACCCCGTGCGTCGCTGCGGGAGGACGGAGCCAGGAGTCCCGGCCCCGGTGCCACGGGCAGCGTGGGGGCAGCAGCAGGGTTCGGGGGCTCAGGGGGGAGTATGGGATGGGGACAGGGATTAAATACAGCGGGGGTGGGGGTGGGGTTGGGGGCAAGGCAGGCTCACAGCTGCCTGGCTTTAAGTTGAAGATGAGCCGTCAGCATCCCTGATGCTGCTGGGTTAGCTGGGAGCTGGCAGTGGCTCTGCCTGCCCAGCCCAGGCTCGCTGCTCCAGGTGCCATCTCTGTGCCAGGGTGGCGTCCCTGGCTCTCTCCCCGTCTCTGATGTTGTAGGGGCCAGTGAGCTGTCCCTGGCAGGCTGCTGTGCCCAGCGTTGCCGCGGGAGCCAGCTCCGAGCATCTCTTCCCATGCTGGTGCGTCCCAGGCAGTGCTGCAGGGGGACAGACCTTGCACCCCTGCCTGTCCCCTGGGGTCTGTGTCACTTGCTGCTGTTCTGGGGGCTCCAGAACCCTGTGGGAGCTGTCACATCCACTCAGCTCACAAGGCACTCCTTCCTAAGGGCACCCCGGAGGGAGCACTGCGGAGGCACAGGCAGCCGCATGCCCTTTCCTGCCTGTGCAGCGCTGGCACTGCCCGTGGGGACAGTCCCTTTCTTACCTTCCAGTCCACAGACCCAGCAGCTTTTCTCTTTGCTTTCCCAGGTGCCAGGGGCTCTGCCGAAGCAGCGTGACCACCCTCCTGCCAATGCCACGCCGTGCCACTTCCTGCCACCTGATGCCTGGGGACTGCCTGCCTTCACCTTAACGGGTGGCAGTGGGCGACACGAGGCATCGTGGGTCCCCTGGCCGGTGCTGGTGCACTCCATGGCGGTCCCCTTGGCCACATGGCTGTGGCTGGTGCGCCTGGCCACCTGCCTGGCTGCCGGGCACGGGATGGCTGGCAAGAAAGAGATCAGCACGGATGGGGACCTGGTGATTGGAGGCCTCTTCCCTGTCCACGAGAAAGGAGTGGGGAGTGAAGACTGCGGGAAGATCAATGAGCACCGCGGCATCCAGCGCCTGGAGGCCATGCTCTTCGCCCTGGATGAGATCAATAAGGACAGAAGCATCCTGCCGGGGGTGAAGCTGGGTGCCCACATCCTCGACACCTGCTCCAAGGACACCTACGCCCTCGAGCAGTCCCTCGACTTTGTCCGTGCCTCGCTCACCAGGGTGGACGGCTCCGAGCACATCTGCCCTGACGGCTCCTATGCTGTCCACGACGATGTGCCCACCGCCATCACCGGTGTCATCGGGGGCTCCTACAGTGACGTTTCCATCCAGGTACCCCTCAGGCAAGAGGGGCTCAGAGGGGGCCAGGGAGTGGGCAGAAATGGTGGCACGGGGCATAAAACCCTGGCTGAAGTACAATGATGGCACTGCTGGTGCGACACAGGGATGCTCTCCGGTCCCTCACAGTGATGCTGTGCTCTCTGCGAGGAGGAGGCAATGCCAGCTTGGCTCCTGAGAGAGCCATGTCTCTGCTACCATGGTGGTGCTGCAGCCCTGATGGTGGCCGGGTTCCCCCTGAGGGCTGTGGAGAGCCCCCCACCCACCATAAGCCATGGGAGCCCCCCACATTCCGTAAGTCATGGGAACTGAGCCAGTGAATCCATCTCATGTGGGGACAGGGGTTTATTCCCCTCCCAGGGTTGTGGTGAAGCTCCTCAGCCCAGGAGGATCTCGAAGGTCAGGTCCACGCTGCCCTCAGTGCCACCACACTGCCATCAATGGGTCTGGATGGTACGAGCCACCTCCTGGCACCACTGGTACCAGTTCTTGAGCTGCCACATCCTGGTGGGGGCCTGGAGGAGGACGCTGGCACTCTCCTGCATGGCCGACGCAGGAGTGGGGTTCAGCTCAGGGCCAGCTCAGGGTCCTGTCCCCCATGGGACAGAAGGGTGGCTGGGTGCAGGGATGCCCCGGTGGCAGTGACACTCCTGATGTCAGAATGGTGCTGGGGAACCAGGGGAGGCGACAAAGATGACCTGAAGGCTGGAGCACCTCCCGTAGGAAGCCAGGTGAGAGAGCTGGGGTTGTTCCACCTGGAGAAGAGAAAGCTCCAGGGGAGACCTTAGAGCAGCCTCCCAGTACTGAAAGGGCCTCCAGGAAAGCTGGGGAGGGGCTCTGGATCAGGGAGTGCAGGGAGAGGGTGAGGGGGAAGGGGTTTGAGCTGAAAGAGGGGAGAGTGAGATGAGATCTTAGGGAGAAATGTTTTGCTGTGAGGGTGGGGAGGCCCTGGCCCAGGTTGCCCAGAGCAGTGGTGGCTGCCCCATCCCTGGAGGTGTTCAAGGCCAGGTTGGATGGGGCTTGGAGCCCCCTGATGCAGTGGGAGGTGTCCCTGCCCATGGCAGGGGGTGGCACTGGATGATCTTTAAGGTTCCTCCAACCCAAACCACTCCATGATTCCACGAACACTGTGGTGGAGATGTGGGGACACGGCTCGTAGCAGGTGGAGCTGCCCAGAGCAAGGGGGCACCATCCTCTCTACACCCCAGACTCAACCCGCAAGGTGCGTTCACCTGTGAGGAGGCACCCACCGCTGAGGGGTTCGGCCCTAGGGCTGCCTGACTGGGGCAGGGTGGGTGCGGGGTGCCACCACCCCCATGTCCTCAGTGATCCCGTGGGAACAGGCACCTCGAGCCTCGGACCTGGCTGTCACCCTGGGTGGGGTGAAGCTCAGTCCCCAAAACCACTGCTCTGAGGACCTGCTGGCTGGCTGGCTTCCCTAGGGAGAAGAGAATCCCCTGAGGGTACAGACAGCTGGTGGGCTGAGTGCTTGCTGAGATCTAATGAGTCCCCAGGGCACATCAAACCACATCTGCTGGTCCCTGGGGTCCCCTTGTCCCTCCGGCTGTGGGGCAGAGGAAGCCAGGACCGGGTGATGGAGGCAGCACCCTGGTCCAGTCCGTGTGGGCACTTGTCCCTTCCCTTCCTGGAGGACTCTGTGTGTCCCCAAGGCTGGGGATGCTGTGCCAATGCCAAGGCAGGCAGGAGATGTTGTGGGCAGCCTGCGGAGCGCGAGCGGTGCCAGGGCAGCGCGGCAGGCTGGCAGCTCCCATGGTGCAGCATCGCTGCGCTCAGGGACCTTCTTGCCGTTAGGGGACTCGGTTGACGAGAACATTTGTCCACGTTAATTAAGCCACATCTCCTGCCTGGGGAGCAGCGAGATGTGGGCAGGCTCGCTGGCCCCGCCGGCACGTCCGAGCCCCCCCATTGCTGCGCCGAGAGCCTGGGTTTCTTCTAACAGCCTCATTAGCAGGGCTTTTTTCCCCTTTGAAGCTAACGAAGGCTTCTGCCGAGCAGCTGGAAGGTGCCAGGCCCACAGGAGCTCCCAATGAGGGACACGCAGGCGCTGCTCCCCGTGCCCAGGCTGGGCAGGGGGATTTGCCCCATCTCCTGCCCCATGGGGCTGCCAGGTCCCCTGGCTTTCTCCATGGCCATGAGCATCATCTCCAAGTGGCCCACAGGGGAGTTGGTGCCACAAACTCATTTCCCTGCCCCCAGCCCTGAATGTGCACGAAATATTAAAAAAATAAATTAGCTGAGGACATCTGAGGGCTCAGGCAACCACGTGGCTGTGCTGTCCGTCCATCCATCTGTCCATTTGTGCGCCAGCTGGGACCGCTTGGGTGGGAGGGTTGCTCATCAGTCCCGTGGTTGTGCTCGGAGTGGCTGTGCCCACCACACAACACTTGGTGTTGGGCAGGGGACCTCTTGCTGGGTCACTTAGGCATTCGCCTCTCCTCTTCCACGCAGGTGGCCAACCTGCTGAGGCTCTTCCAGATCCCACAGATCAGCTATGCCTCCACCAGTGCCAAGCTCAGCGACAAGTCCCGCTACGACTACTTTGCCCGCACTGTCCCACCAGACTTCTACCAAGCCAAAGCCATGGCAGAGATCCTTCGCTTTTTCAACTGGACCTACGTCTCCACCGTGGCCTCAGAGGGCGACTACGGGGAGACGGGGATCGAGGCCTTTGAGCAAGAAGCCCGCATGCGCAACATCTGCATTGCCACCTCGGAGAAGGTGGGGCGCTCCATGAACAAGAAGACCTACGATGGCGTGGTCCGGGCTCTGCTGCAGAAGCCCAATGCCAAAGTGGTCGTGCTGTTCACCCGAAGTGAAGATGCCCGGGAGCTGCTGGCGGCTGCCCAGAGAGCCAACGTGTCCTTCATGTGGGTGGCCAGCGATGGGTGGGGAGCCCTGGAAAGCGTGGTGGCCGGGAGCGAAGCAGTGGCAGAGGGAGCAATCACCATCGAACTGGCAGCCTACCCCATTAAGGAGTTTGCTACCTACTTCCGTAACCTCAACCCCTACAACAACAGCCGAAATCCCTGGTTTCGGGAGTTTTGGGAGCAGAAGTTCAAGTGCAGCTTCCACACGCAGGACTGCAGCTGGTACTCACTCAAGACAGGCAAGTTTGAGCCGGAGTCCAAGATCACATTTGTGGTCAATGCGGTCTATGCCATGGCGCACTCTCTCCACAACATGCACCAGGCTCTGTGCCCCAACTCCACCAAGCTCTGCGACGCCATGAAGCCCGTCAATGGCAAGAGGTTCTACAAGGACTTTATACTCAATGTTAATTTTGATGGTGAGTCCGGAGATGGAGATGGGGTTGGGCTACCTAACAGAAAAGGGATGGTTGGAGGGGCAAGGAAGAGGTGAGACACCCAGATTTGACCCAAAGCCCTCCAGTTCCTCCAGCCTGCCCACGCTTGGGGACCCCTATGCCATGAGCTGTGGTCGTCTCAGGATGCCATCAGCCCACCATCACCCTTAGGCAGCAATCCAGGCCTTCTGTCCCCAGCGTGGAGAAGCTGGTGACCAACACCATCCTGCTAGAGCTGAGTGGGACTTGCCCCACAGGGGACCCTCCAGGAACATGGGCCCTCGGAGACCTCACTTGTAAGCACCACAATTTATTCACATTTCAGAGAGAACCTTGATCAGGGACCTAGGTGGTCTAGGGTGAATTAGAAGCATGTCCTCCGTGACTTGGGCTGAGCTTGGCTAGCCAGGTGTCACTGAGAGCCATGGAGGCTGCAAAATTCCCCTCTTTGTCTCTGTAGAGCTGGCTGGGGCTGCTGAACTCTTAGGCACATGGGGAGATAGTTCTTCACCATCGCTTTCCTAACGTGGGCATAAGCAGCAAGTATGAGAGTGTGGACAGGGAACAGGTTGGACTTGTCCCTGTGCCCATGGTGGGATGCGACCCTTTGATGGAGCCCTGCCTCCACGCTGGGAGCTCACACTCTCCTGCCCCATGGCAGTGACCATCTCTCCTTCTCCTCCTTCCAGCCCCATTCAGGCCAGCAGACACCAAGAGCGTAGTTCGATTTGACCGCTACGGTGATGGGATCGGGCGCTACAACATCTTCAACTACCACCACACGGATGGGCGGTATCGGTACCAGAAGGTGGGCTACTGGGCTGAGGGACTCATCCTCAACACCAGCCTCATCCCGTGGGCTGAGATCTCCATCCCCGTGTCCCAGTGCAGCGACCCCTGCAAGAAGAATGAGATAAAGAGCATGCAGCCCGGAGACATTTGCTGCTGGATCTGCATCCCCTGTCAGCCCTACGAGTACTTGCTGGATGAGTTCACCTGCATGGACTGTGGTCTCGGTTACTGGCCCAATGAGACCCTGAATGGCTGCTACGAGTTGCCCCAAGAGTACATCCGCTGGAAGGACGTCTGGGCCATCGGTCCTGTCACCATCTCTTGCTTGGGTTTTATCTCCACCCTCTTTGTTTTTGGAGTGTTCATGAAGAACAATGACACCCCCATCGTGAAGGCCTCTGGCCGGGAGCTCTGCTACATTCTCCTGACTGGGGTCCTTATGTGCTACAGCATGACCTTTATCTTCATCGCAAAGCCCTCCACTGAGGTGTGCACGCTCCGGCGCCTGGGGCTGGGCACGTCCTTTGCCGTCTGCTATTCAGCACTCTTGACCAAGACAAATCGCATCGCCAGGATCTTCAGTGGGGTGAAGGAGGGGGTCCAGCGCCCCCGGTTCATAAGCCCCACATCACAGGTGGTCATCTGCATGGCCCTCATCTCTTGCCAGCTGATCATCGTCATCATCTGGCTGCTGGTGGAGACCCCCGGCACAGGCAAGGAGACAGAGCCCGACAAGAGGTACATTGTCACCCTCAAGTGCAACAACCGTGACTCCAACATGCTCATTTCCCTCACCTACAATGTCCTCTTGATCGTCCTCTGCACAGTCTACGCCTTCAAGACACGGAAATGCCCTGAAAACTTCAACGAGGCCAAGTTCATCGGGTTCACCATGTACACAACCTGCATCATCTGGCTGGCCTTCCTGCCCATCTTCTACGTCACCTCCAGCGACTACCGAGTAAGAGATGGAGTTTTGGGGGGTTCTAACAGGGCCTGACCCCAGTGCTTCTGGAAATTTGGGTCCCTTGGGTTTGTGGCTAGGAGATGCATGGACCTGGGGAAAGGTCTTTGGCCATGGACCTGGTGATGGCCACCTCTGTCCTGGGGCGCTCGCAACCAGGTGAAGTGTGGCTGAAGGGCTGTTCCTGAAGGAGCAGTGAGTCCTGGGGAAATGACACCCCCCCCCCAGCCCCCCCCAATCCTTGGTAGACTGTTTGCTAGAACAAGGATGAGAAATGGTCCTGAACCTCCAGAAAGCTCACTTGACCTGACTGTGGAGCAGTGATCGCCATCCTTCAACCTTGCAAACATGAAGGCACAAGAGTCCCCAACCTGTCCAGACATCCACATCGCCCACCCAGGGGATGAATGCCAACTCCAGGGCCAGTGTGGGCCCTGGAGAGCTGAGCAGTGTTGGGGATGGAGGAGCATGGGGTGCACGCTGCAGCACCTCTGCCCCCTCAGCAAGGTGCACAGCCAGCTTCTGGAGGATTCTGTGGGGGTGGCTGTGGTCAGGGGACTCCTGGAGAGGACCTGCATCCCCTGGTGGGAACAAGCACTGGGGTGAGGGGTGCTGGCAGGGCTGGTGATGCAGCTCAGGGTGCAGCCCCTTTGCAGGGCAGTGTGTCCACATCTGGGCAGTGCCCATCCTCTGCCCACGGGTCTCCAGCAGGTCCACCCTGACAGAGGAAGCTGGTGTGGGGTGCAGGCAGCAGCCTCTGCCCAGTGGGGACCGGTGGGTGCCACAGCAAGGACTTCATCCTGCCCCACCTGGGGCAGAGGGCTGCTGGCAGGACCACCTGACACCTACCCCTCTCTCTCCAGGTCCAGACCACCACCATGTGCATCTCAGTGAGCCTCAGTGGCACCGTGGTCCTTGGCTGCCTCTTCACCCCCAAGCTCCACATCATACTCTTCCAGCCCCAGAAGAACGTGGCCAGCCATCGCGTGGGCACTGCTCGGTTCAGCGTGGCAGCTGCTGCCTCCAGCCAGTCCCACGGTGAGTCCAGGGGGGCTGGGGCAGCGCTGGGACAGGGTGGGGGGCATCCCAGCACGGGCCCCTGAAGGCAATTTGGGTACGGGGTAGGACATGGCTGGATTTGAGGGGGAGGATGGATGCTCTGTACCCTACAGCTCGTCCCTGAGCCCATCCCCATCCCTCATCTCCCCATCTCACGTGGCTCCAAGCCTCAAGGCTGCACTACATGGGTCAATCGTTGCTCAGGGGGAACACAGCCACCCCAGGCCCCCTCCAGCGCAGCCCTGGGGGATGCAGCTCCCCGGGCACCACAGTGGGATACTCTGGGGGGGCTCTGCCAGACCCCAACATGCCCCTGACTGCTGCCTTCCTGGCCAGGCTCAGCCTCGCAGTACGTGCCCACGGTGTGCAACGGCCGGGAGGTGGTGGACTCCACGACGTCATCCTTGTGAAGGACAGGGGGTCAGGCCATCGTGCCGCTGCTCCTGCCCAGCTCCCAACCATGGGAGAGCAGCACCTGCGGCACAGCCCACTCAGGGGCCCGGGGGCAGCGGGAAGGGTCAGCCCCCACCCTAGCACGAGCCACACATCCCATGCGCTGGGTCACAGCACGTGTCACCCTTACACTGAGCCACGTTACACGTCCCCTGTACTGAGCTGTGGGGCACAACCCCCTGTCCCTGCACCAAGCTGTGGTGAATGTCTCTCTCCATCCCTTGCACCGAGCCACGGTGAACATCCCAAGTCCCTTGAACTGAGCCGTGGTGGACATTCCATCCCCTGCACCGAGCCATGGTGGACATCCCCAATCCCTTGCACCGAGCCATGGTGAACATTCCCAATCCCTTAAACTGAGCCGTGGTGCATGACCCACCCCATCACCTGCACTGAGCCACCAGCGTATGTCCCTCACCTCTTGCACTGAGCTGTGGTGCACGTCCTGCGTCACCTGCACTGAGCCATTGCGCCCATTCCCCAGCCTCTGCCCTGAGCCCTGGTACACGTCCACCCGTCCCGTGGTCCAAGCGCCCCGGTCCCTTGCACTGAGCTGAGGTGCACACCACCACCCCGACACACGCACCGAGCCAGGTCAGCCCAGCCCCCGCCCCGAGCTGTGCTGCACAGCCCCCAGCCCCTGCCCCGAGCCATGCAGAACGTGCCCCCACTCCTTGCATCCCGCAACACCTTGCAGCGAGTGCACCGACCACGGTGCGCGTTCCCCACCCCCTGCACCAGCTCTGCTCCGAGCCCCTCACACCGAGCCCCACCGCACAACACAACTCCCTCTTGCTGAGCCGCACCAAGTCCCGCTTTGCTTCCCCAGAGCTCTGTGCCAGCACTCGCTGCCCTTACCCCATCGCCCACCCAGCTCCCCCACCCTATGCCCCAAATCCCCTCTCCCCGAGCCAGCGAAGCCTCCCCCAAGCCCTTTGCATAGTTGCACCTTTTCCTCCTCGGTTTTGGCCCGGGAAAGCCACCAGGCTGGGCACAAGCCCCCCCCCATCCCTCCCGTCGCTGTGCGTAGAGCTTCTCCCCCCCCTCTCTGGGAGATGGAGCCGGGGCAGGGGCGAACGCCTGCTGCCCCCCCGGCCCCTGCGGAACCCGGGGGCTGAGGGCAAGTAGCAGGACCCAGGTATTTGAGCCCAACCAAGTTTGTAAGAGTAGATTTTTTCTGTGAGCAAGAGTGTGATTTTTTTTTTTTTTTGTAATTTATGTAAATAAAGTGTTGGTTTGGGTTTTTTTTTTAAAAAAAAAAAAAAAGGGGGGACACTGTTCCAGAGCTCAGGTCCAGGCAAACCTGAAGGAAGGGGGCAGACCCTCGCAGAGGGCAGAGCCGTGTCAATATGGGGGTCAGCAAGGTCAGGGGGCCACGCGACACCCCCTCAGGTCCTGCCAGCCCAGGAAGGTGGCTGCACGAACGACACGGGGCGCAGCTCCAGCACCAAGGGTTTAGTGACCCTTGGCTCCAGCAGCTCCAGGACCAGGGGTTTAGGAGCTGTCGGGGGCTTCAAGGCTGGGGGCTGCAGCCCTCTGCTTCAGGGGGATGATGCAGATGCTGTTTTTGGCTTCTTTGAGTCTCCACCACCGGCCAAGCCTGTAGATGACAGAGATGATGGGGTAACCCTTCACTGAGCCCTGGAGGAGGGAGGCTGCAGCTCTGAGCAGGGATGGGGAGGGGGGACAGTACCGGTGCTCCTGCCCGACCCCAGCCACCAGGAAATCACCGGTTGCTGAGAACTTGAGGCTGTTGACAAAACCCACCTGGAGGGGACAGAGCAGGGTGAGGAGCTCCCACAGCCTCCTCCCTGCTGCCTGCTCAGGCTGGGGAGTCCCACTGAGAGATCCTCCCAGCCCAGCTCCAGCATCCCTGACCTCCCCATCCATACCAAGGGGATGTCCCAGAGGGGCTCCAGCTTCCGAAATCCCTCACCACACTTCCAGAGCTTCACGCTGCCACTGTGGGAGCCTGGGGCAGAGAGAGGAGACTGCCATGCACCCCGACACAAGAAGCAGAGCAGGACCCCCACCTCGCACCCCAAAAACCTTGCTCAAAAGAGACTGCCTCACACCTGTAGCCAGGAGGTCACTGTTGCGCAGGGCGGCCACGGCCGAGACCCAGAACGGCTCCTGCAGGCCCTGCACGTCCTTCATGCCGTGTGCCTGCCGGGCCAGCGCCAGCGGCTTCTTCTTCGTCAGCCCCCACAGGGCTACGGATCTGCCAGGGAGGGGATGGGTGAGGGGGCCATGTGGGCACTGCCTGCCCACCCTGGGCACTGCCCTGGCCCCATGCCCACCCATCATCGGCGCCCGACACCATGTGCTCCTCGTTGATGAGCTGGATGCAGTCAATGGAGCCCCTACAAGGAGAACAACCACCATGAGTGACGAGTGTGCTTTGGGATCCTATTTAAGAGACAAGAGCTCACGGGGCCACTGGCATCCCCAGGCAGGCTCCTGGTGATGCCTGGCACCCACACGCTGCTGCCCAAGGCAGATGTGCCTCCTTGCAACCCCCTCTCCCAACTCAGACTTACTGGTGCCCACAAAACACGAGCTGTGACTCCTCAGGGATCTTCCAGAGGCGCACAGTGCCGTCCCGTCCCCCCGCCGTCACGCAGCAGTCCCGGCTCAGGCTATCCAACCCTGTGATGACATCCTGGTGCCCAAACCTGGAGGGGGAGATAGCAAAGAGCTGTGGTGGGGAAAGTCCTCTGCCACACTGCCCCCAACTCCCAGGCCAGGAGGGTCAGTGGGGTCCCCTCCCTCACGTCTTACAGAGTCTCCATGTAGGCATTCTCTGCCACGTTCCACACCTTGACGCTGCGGTCGTGGGAGGTGCTGTACAGCTGGTGCGTGCCCTTCCGGAAGGACAGGCCCTGCAGACGGACAGAAGGATGGACATGGGGACAAAAGGCAGGGGGAGCAGTGGGGACGGTGCTGCCTGGCCCCACAGGTGGCACAGCTGATGCCCCTGAACTCACCGAGACAGCATCGCGGTGCCCGGTGAAGATGTGCAGGCGCTTACAGGTGGCTGCATCCCAGATCATGATCAGCTTGTTCCTGTCTCCTGTAGCCTGGCAGAACACAGAGCGTACCTGAGAGCTGTCCCTCGGGGACCCATGCCCCCCCAACCTCTGCTCCTACCCCACATGTTTTTGGGGTCACAAGGACCCATTCTTGACTCCAGTGGAGGCAGGGGCTGCTGTAACCCAGCAAAGTACACCTGGGGTGACATACTCCTCCCCAGGACCCCCGGGAGGAGATGCACTCCCCACACCACCTCTGTGCCCCGCATAGTAGCCCCCTCTTCCATACCAGGTACTTGCCATCCGACGAGATGGCCATGCAGAGGACGTGGGATGCGTGCCCCAAGTGCCGCTCCTCAGTGCCCTTCTTCCCCCCGGGCACCACGCACAGCCTCTTCCCACTCTCCACCTCCCCTGAAGGAAAGGCATCACTGTCACCCTCTGGGAGCCTCCACCACTCCGGAAAAAGCCAATGAGAGACCCACAGAGCCAAAAACCCATGCATGTGCACATCCTCGGACCAAGCCACCTCGGTGGGCACGTGTGGTCCTGATGTGGGGTCCCTGCCGGGTTCAGGCTAGGGAAGCAGCCAGTTGCAGCCCCAAGAGAACACTTGCATTTGATGACGGAGCCATCCTTGGAAGCTGAAAAGATGAACCTGTCATCTGGAGAGATGACCAGGCAGGTGACAGGCAGCTGGTGTCCCCGCAGCACTCGGATGCTGCCTGGATCCGGAGGCTGCACCTGCAGAGAGAGCGTGATGTGAGCTGGGCTGCCCTGGTCCCTTCCCCAGGCGTGGGAGCACCCGAGCATGGCACCATCCTTTCTCCAGGGCACCAGCAGCTGGCACCACACTCCCATAGCTGGCCTAGAACTTGGCACGTCAGTTGTGGCCGTGCCCGAGTGTCCCAAGGCTGGCACTTAGGGTCCAGCACCCCCTGCGCTGGCACTTACATCTTTTGCGACCAGGCGCTGCAGCCGGCCCTTCTGCTCGAGCTGTGGAAGAAGCAGGAGATTCAGCAGAGGCAGCGGCAGGGGGGCATCGCCACCACCGGCATCGAGGGGACATGCCCGTCTCCCTGCTCACACACGTCCTCCTTCAGCCGGTCGCCGACGAGATCCACCGGCTCGGTGTCCTCCTCCTCATCTGCTGCCCGCTCTTCCTCTGCGGGGCACATGGGGTGTGAGGGTCGGGCTCAGCGTTCTGGGGTGCGAGGACCGGGCTCAGCACCCGTCCCATCGGTGCCACCTGGGACTCACCGTGCTGGCGGAGCTGCTCCAGGTACAGCTTGGCCAGGCGCAGCTTCTTCTCCTGCGGCGTCTCGTCCACCTCATCCTCATCCGCTGCCTCCCGCTGCCGCCGGCGGCCCAGGAATGGGCTGCGGGGACACATGTGTGCACTGGCACCACCACCGGTACCGGCATCCCCAACGGCACATCCACCGGTACCGGTGCTGGTACACCCATCGGCATTCCCACCCCCACTGGTACCGGCACAGGCACTGGCACCCTCACTGGTACACGCACCGGTACTGCCACACCCAACGGTACCGGAGCCCCCCACGCGAGCTCTCGTCGGTACCGGCATGCCCACCGGCACCGGCATCCGCAGCAGCACATCCACCAGTACCGGCAATCCCATCCCTATCGGTGCCGGCACTCCCAACCGCACCGGAGCGCCCTCCGGCACCTCCACCGGTACCGGCACCGATCCCGCCGGCGGAACCCTTACCTCTCCGTCTCGGAGTCGCTGGAAACCTCTTCATCGACGGGCCGGCCGGCCGCCGCCCGCGGCCTCCCCTCAGCGCCCGGGATCTGCGGGACCGGACGGGACGATCAGCGGGACGGGGAACGGGAACCCCGTCAGGGGGGAGACCGTCACGGGCGAGCCATCCGTCGCACCCCTCCTCTGCCCCCCGCCCCGCTCCTCACCGGCGCCCTTGACCGCCGCCGTGCCACCGCTCCGCGCGGTCCCTTGCCCCTCCTGCCGCCCGCCGCCGCCATGGCTGCCGCCACACGTGGTGCCGCCCCGCCGGCTCCGCGACGAGAGGCCACGCCCCCTACCGCGCTTGGTTGAAGCGCGTCGGGAGGGCACGCCCCCTGCAGCGCCTATTGGCTGCGGTCGGCCCGACCCCGCCTCCCGCAACGCTTGAGGCCCCGCCCCTGTCTCCCGTCAGCAGCTCGCGCTGCCACTTGAGGAATGACGCCATTGCCCCCGCGCTGGCCACGCCCTCGCAGTGTTAGCCACGCCCCTTCTGGCAATGGCCGTGTGACCGACGCGGAGAGGCGGGAGTATGTGGTGTTCTCGTCCCGACACACCCGTGACGGGAGTGTCAGGACCAGCCGCCCAGCAGGAAAGTGGCGCCAACCGGAAGGGACCTCTCCTCCTGCCCCCTCCCCTCAGCCGTTAGGCTGGAACTCAGAGCGATCAAACCACCCCTCTGCCACCCGTCCCGGCTCTTCAGCTCCCAACCCCCCTCTGCTGGCGAGGGAGGGAGAAATCCCCTAACAGACTTTGAAACTTGAACACTTCCCCAGCCTCGCTGCCCTTCTCTGCACACGCTCCAGCCCCTCAATGTCCTTCCTGTAGCGAGAGGCCCACAAGTGAACACGGCGCTCGAGGTTTGCAGCCCAGCAGAGCAGCTGGGGCTTTGCGGCGTGAGAAAAGCCAGCTCACAGATCAGATTTTAGAGAGGACAAAGTCTTAGAAGCAAAGAAATGTATTTGCAGTGCTGGGTGCAGAAGGGGATGGATCCTCCCTTGTGCACACCGTTCGGTGCCGTTCACGGACATTCGTTTTGGGTGCTTAGACATTGTCAGCTGAGTTCCCGGCATTCATTTACATTTGTTACCCTCCCCTCAAGAGGAGAGGAGACCGTTATCTAGGCAGTGAGTTCTAATTTACAGCTTTGCTAAATCCCGTCCTCCACGGGGCCGTGTAGATCCCTGTCTCCTCTTCCCTTGGTTGAGTATTTGGAGACTTGCATTCTTCCCGAGCACTGATTTCAACTGTCACAATCTGGCTGAAGCAAACCCTTTATCTATTACAGTGGCAAATGTGAAAAGTGTGGGCAGGTGTTGCCCTGGGGTATTGGAAAGAGTTGATGTCCTGCTGGTGTCTGGCTCCTCTGGGACTGAGGCGTTTTCTGTAGAGGGGGCCCCTCCGCTGGGTCCAAGAGTAACCCTTTAACAGATGGGCACGGGGAAGCAGGCAGTCGACTCAATATGAATGATAAAGCAAGCTTCAACTTTATTGCTCCAAACCATTACTTAATGACTAGTAGGCATAATTAACTGATTGTGTATATAAGTGATCAGTTAATTATGCCTACTAGTCATTATCTTATTGGCCAAGCTCTAAGGTAACCTTAACATATTCCTCCTACTTTCAGTTACAGCTTCTATGTTATTTTGCCCGGATCTAAGCTTCTCTTTATCTCTTTCTCAAGGGCAGACTGTTTTTGCTGACTTGCCAAGTTATGCTGCCTCGACAAGTTCTATCCCTGGCCTAACGGCCGTATAATCTACTAACCCTAACTTGCACAGCTCCTCCTGTGTCCTTGCTCTCTGAGCCAATTTTCAACAGTTTTTTTTCTTCTTTCTTTTCCTAGAGGCACCCCAGCCTGCAGAGCATCCTAGAGCTGGGACTGCTGCGCTGTCTCTGCATGAGCAGAGTCACTGCAGGTGGTGGGATGTGACTTTGTCCACGCTCTGGGCAGCAGGGAGCTCAGCCATTGGAAGTTAAACCTCAGCTTTGGCTTCCTTTGATGGAGGATGTAGGACGTCTGAATGGCCAGGCAGCGAACCAGGGCGCTGTTGTCTCCCATTGCGTATTGCAGGACTGCAGGACAAAGAGCAGCAGAGGTGAGGTGACAGCCCTGTGTCCCCTGCAGGCGGGGCACCTTGCGCCCCGTGATCCCATGGACTAGGAGGGAGCTGGGGCAAAGGCTGGCTGGTCAGGAATCCTCCCCTCCAGAAACACCTCCCTCCCCATAGATGCGCTGGGAGCAGAGCCCGCGCTGGGAGGGAGCTCCATGCCGTGGGCTTTCCCCCTCCCCGCTGCCCTCACTCACCCCCTCTGATGTGCTCCATCTCCTCCTCATTCACCTGCCGTCCAAGGAGCCCTGGAGGAACACAACATGTCAGGGGCCCCCGCTGCCTTTCGGGGACCCCACTGCCCATGGGGAATCCCCTCAGCCAGCCCGCCCGGCCACACAGCTCCCTGGGGAGCGCTGACTCTGGGGATGCAACATCAGTGAGGGGATAGGTCATAGAATCCTAGAATGGTTTGGGTTGGAAGGAACCTTAAAGATCTTCCAGTGCCACCCCCTGCCATGGGCAGGGACACCTCCCACTGCATCAGGGGGCTCCAAGCCCCATCCAACCTGGCCTGGAACACCTCCAGGGATGGGGCAGCCACCACTGCTCTGGGCAACCTGGGCCAGGGCCTCCCCACCCTCACAGCAAAACATTTCTCCCTAAGATCTCATCTCAATCTCCCCTCTTTCAGCTCAAAACCATTCCCTGTCATCCTGTCCCTGCACTCCCTGATCAAGAGCCCCTCCCCAGCTTTCCTGGAGCCCCTTTCAGTCCTGGGAGCTGCTCTAAGGTCTCCCCTGGAGCTTTCTCTTCTCCAGGCTCAACAACCCCAGCTCTCTCAGCCTGGCCTCATACTGGAGGTGCTCCAGCCCTCAGATCACCTTTGTGGCCTCCCCTGGACTTGCTCTAACAGCTCCATGTCCTTGTCTAAATTCAAAGCCTTTTGACAACCTGTATATAGGTGCTACACAGACATGTTATTCCTTAGGATAGAACAGTTGAGGCAAAGGAGGAAAATCAAACCTAAATGGATGCAATCCTAAAATAACTGAGCTAAAAGTTAAACTGAGCCCCTGCCGGCCCAGCTTGTGCAGGCAGAGCTGGGAGGAGGTGAAAGGGTGTCCCACATGTCCTGTGCTGGCACACAGGGACCGTGGGAGAGGGAGGGACGCCAGGGCTTGTGGCTCACCAATGAACCTGACAGCCTCCAGCCGCAGGGTCTCCTGTGGGCTCTGCAGGTAGTGTTGGCTCTGCTGCAGGAACTCCTTGGCCTTGCTCCTCTTGGTCAGCTAGAGAGAGAAGAAGGGTGCAGGGTTGGCACAGAGATGCCCCACAGTTGGGCACGGCCCTCTGTCCCCACCGCTGGGCACGGGGCAGGGCTCACCCAAGGTGGACCCCACGGGCGCTAGGGCTGTGCTCACCAGGCACTCATTGATCCTCGATGCATTCGAGGTTTTGGCCAGTTTCATCAGCTGCTTCCACTTCAGGAACCGGCTGGCGCTGAAGAAGGCTTCCTGGGAGGCCTGGAGAGAAACGGAGATGCCACCACCACCAGCGGGGACACAGGGCGCTGTGTCCCCTCTCTTGGCAGGGCTCAGAGTCTGTCCTGGCCCATCCAGGGAGGACACACCAGCTGGGGACTGGTGCTACCATCACGGGCAGCACCCCGGCGGGAGATGAGAGCAACCACCCTCTCAGCCCATGAGGGCTTCAACGTTTTGGCCTTGGTGGCTCCAAGTTGCTGCGGAGGCAGAGCCCAGTGTCTGGGGCTGCAGGGCCCCATGCCAGGGTATGTGCGGAGGCAACTGGGTGGGGAGGGACCCATGTCTCCATCCATCTGGGCAGCAGGGGGAGAAAGGCAGCTCTGGGCAGGGCAGGAGTGGGGGCTCTGCCTGGTCCTAGGGGCTCAACAGTGACACACTGGAAGGGCCAAGTGCCAGCATTACGCAGCCCAAATGACCAGTTAGGTTGGGAATCTCACCTTGGCCACACTCTTGTCCTCATCATGACAGTGGAAGATCAGAGGCAACAGGCTGTTCCACACCTCATTTTTCATCCTCTTCTTTTTAATTCCCCTCAAGAGCCCCACTATATTTTGGAAGAGTTGGATGGACAGGTTCCGCACAGTGTTTGACTCCTGTGGGAGGAGGGGAGCAGGAGATCAGCCCCAAGTCCACCGGAAGCAAGGGGCTGCCGTGGAGATGGACATCCCTAGAATGGCCAGAGGCAGCCTTGCTCCGGAACGGAGCAGAGCTGCAGCATGCAGAGGGTCTGCCACGGGGACCTGGGGTCCGCCAGAGCTGTGGGGCAGGGAGGGAGGCCCTGGGCAGGGCTGAGGGTTGCAGGGGAGGGTGCACCTTGGTGGGGCTCTGCATGCCTGCCACCACTGTCCCCCCTGTGGCAGGGAGGCTGAGCTGGGGTGAGTCCATGAGGGAGGTTTGGGAAGCAGCGTGGAGACGGGGGCTGGAGGCTGCGGGGCAAAGCATCCCCCTGCAGAGCACAGGGGCTGTGGTGGGACACACAAACGAAGGTGCCCGTTATGGGTGCGTGGGACTCTCCCCCAGCCTTACATTGTCAAAGAGCAGCTGGAGCTTGCCAGCCAGCGCCAGGGTGGTTCGACTGCACGTCTTCCTCTCTAGCTGTGGAAGCATCTTGCTGAGCACCTGCAGAGCCATGGCTATGACATCGCTGTCAGTGTTCTGCAGCTGCTCCATGATGTTTGGCAGCAGGACGAAGGTTTTTCTGGCCTGTGTGAGAAACATCACCTTCTTTTTGTAAAGCATCAACCGATCGCAGGGGTCAAAACACCTTGCCAGGAACACTGGCTCTTCAGCAGGCAGCAGGGGGTTCCAAGGGCAAGGTCCCAGCAGAGAGAGCTCACGGGCACGGCCATGGGAAGAGCAGGGGAGGAGAGCCACCACTGGCTCCTCTGCAGCCCACCCATCGGCTGCCCCCTTCTCCACCTTGCTCTGGTGGGCGAGCGGTGCAGCCTGGAAAGCTTCCTGAGCTGCCACCAGTCCTCACCGCAACACAGGGCTCAGCACCCCATGGCCACTCTGACACCACTGTCCCTGCTGGGACAAGCTGGCAGCAGGAGCCTCTTCCCATCACACTGCAGCCTCTCTCCTCGCATGGCACAGGGGAAGCAGGAGAGCTGGCAGCAGCTCACACAGCTCCCAGTGCCCAGGAAAGCTTCAGCCATTGTGTTGCCCACTGCTCCCCTCTAGGCTGCTGTCCCTGCTGTCTGCTGTCTGTTACTCACTGTGCTGGGCCGCTCAAGGAGCCTGAGGATGCCCTCCAGCACCAGGCTGGGCATTCCCAGGCACTTGCTCTGCAGATACCCGGGGAAGACCCCCAGGGCATAGTCCAGCTCTTCATTGAGGTCGGTGGAATCCAGCATCTAAAACACACACAGCGGGAACGGGTGAGGTGCAGTGCTGGCTTCAACCACCAGCTTGGGGCAAGGATGTCGAGGCAAGACCAAGTGCAGATGGAGCAGGCAGGGATTGTGGAGAGCCCCCATGTCCCACACCACACCGCACTGGTTGCTCACCTTCTTCACCATGGCACCAAGCAAAGCTCACCCGCTGCCCCAGCTCCCCCAGCAGCAGTGAGCATGGGAGAGCCGAGTGTCAGAGGGAGCTCGGAGTGGTGTCGTCAGGCTCACCTCAACCAGGAAGGTCATAGCGACCATCTCCCAGGTGGAGTCCTCCTTCTGAAGGATCTCTGCCAGATGGCAGAAGATGTTGGACACCAGGGGTCTTGAGGCCTTCATCATCTCCCTGGCAAGGGGAAGGAGGCACCGTCAGGCCTGAACCAGGCAGGCACATCTCTTTGTGGTTTGCACCAGGTTGGACATCCCCAGTCTGCAGCACTTTCTCTGAGCTATGGGGAGCCCCCCTGCCATCAGCCCCAAAGGAGGGGGTGGCGTGGGGTACCTGGTCGCTGAGGAGTGAGGAGAAGCAGCTCTCACCTGGCTACGACACGTACTCCTGTGAGGTGGGTGTGGATGCTGAGCAGGGCATCCCAGCCACCCTGCGCCTTGATGGCCAGCACCTGGTTCTCCAAGCCCATGCTCTGGAGCAGCACCTCTATGGACTGCACTGCAGACCTGCACAAAAAGAAAGGCTCAGCTCCCATTGGGACCCCCGGTGTGGCTCCGGGTGGCTGGAAGGCATGAGAGGAACTGGGATTGAGCACCTGATGGGAGAGCACTGATCATTTTCGTGCTTGCTCCAGAAGATCTTCACCTCCCACAGCACCAGCTCTGTAGTAAAAGACACTTGGAAAAGCAGTGCCAAGAAAAGCTGGGTGAAAACATTCTTTGCCTGATGGAGGCAGATGGGCTCCTGGAGGATCTTGTTTATTGTCGTGGCTGCCTGCAAAAGATACCCAGATACCGAGATGTACCCGTGCCCCTGGGGAGGTCGAGGCTTGAGGTGGGCAGGGAAGGGAAGTGGGGGCCCAGACAACCGAGAGCAGCCCCGGAGGTCAGTGAGGCCTCATGCAGCAACTCACAGCCAGGGAGAGGACGCGCGGGTTGTCTTTGTTGGAGGTGGAGGTCTTGCGCTGTGACTGGTTCATCAGCGTTCTAATTAGCTCCAACAGTACCTTCTCTCCAGCCGGTACACTGGATACCACCAGTTCCCACATGGCTGTGGCGACACTGTGGGGACCGAGAGCTCTGTCAGCGGGCACACCCCGGAGGATGGCCGGGCTGAAGACCCTTGAGAGGGTCTTGGGGCCCCTCTCTTAGTCTGAGAGGAGCCTCAGAGGCTGGTGGGTCCCATACTTGTTGCACGTCAGGGAGCACTCCAGCAGGCTGGTCACTGTCTCGCTGGGGTATTGGTACGTCAGCACTAGCAGGACCCTATTCAGGCAGCTGACCACTTTCTCCTCCAAGATGAAGGGCAGGCTTCTATAGATGGCCTGCACGACGTTCCGCACCTGAGACACGAGTGGGAGCAGGGATGTTAGCAGGGCGAGCATGGCTGTTTCCCCAGCTCCCACTGGGAGCTCCTTCCGTTCCCATAGTGGTACGTACGCTTGAGCTGGCAGCAGTGCTGGCCAAGCACAGAGCCAGAGGGGGAACGGGTGGGCTGGAGCATTGGTTGTGCCACCCAATGGACTACTCACCTTACCCGGCTTGAAGTCAGGGTCCACCATAAGCGAGTCTACAATGCAGGCAGCCACGTACGGGCTGAAGAGTTTTGGCTGCCTCATGCTTTTGATGGCCAGAAGCAAGATACGTATTTGTTGGGAGGGCTGGAGGTATGGCATGAGCATCTGCAGGATAAAGGAGAGGAAGGGACGGTTGTCACCTAGGGTATCGCCCAGAGCATGCTGGCTGTACAGTGGGAGTGGGATGCAGAGCCTGGCTGTGCTGGGGAGGAGGTCGACGGTGGAGGTCAGGGTCCTGCAGGGAACAGGAGGTCGGCAGGTATCCCTTTGCTCATGCTGACACTCCTGGCCCAGAGCTGAAGGCACTTCTTACCAAGACTTTGTTGACGATACTGATGACCGAATGGTGCTTGAGCTCCCTCTCTAGCTTGCTGTCCTGGAACAGGAACTGCTCTGTGTCTTGCGGCCAGAGACAACTGCCTGGGGAGGAGCAAAACGCGGTGGTATGAGAGGGGGTACAGAGCTGGAGGTGCAGGCTGAGAGCATCAGGCTGAAAAGCCCGGTACTGGCAAAGAAAGAGGGCACACAGATGGGTCCGGGGAGCAGATAGCCAGGGAGGACCCAGGGCTGCTGCGAGCAAGGGCGAGGGAAAATGGCTTTTCAGACGGCAGGTGGGCAGGCAGGTTGGCTCAGGCTTTCTCTTACCAAAGAGAGTGGCCCCTGGCTGCCCCTGCCGGGGGGGAACCCAGCCTGACACGGCTTCTCTTACCTGTCTGCTGCAGGATGAAGATGTACAGGTGATGGAGAGCTTCTGCGGCCTCGAGGCACATCCCCTCGTTCTTGGAGGTGCAGCTTAGGGTGAGGTGCCCCAGCATGTTCCCCAGCATTGTAAACCCATAGAATTCGGAGCATATATGTTCGGAATCTCTGGCTTGTGCAAAGCAGGGGCAAACCTGGGGGAAGAGAGGCAGCGTGGGCACAAGGTGAGCCCTGGCACAAGGTGAGCCCCAGCTGCTCCCAGAGCAACGAGGCAGCAGCCCATAGCGAGGCATGGACAGGACAGGGCAAAGATCCTGCTCCCAGCCTCCTGCTGACTGGGTGCCTGCCTTCCCCGCGGGGCTGCCAGGGCTCATGGACACAGGCATGGGGACTGGGGCTGCCCAGAGCAGGAGCTCCTTACCTGCAGAGGGTGGGTGGCCATGAATTGTGTCAGTCTGGCAATCCGTGCCATGGCTCTCTCCTGCACGAGCACCGACTGGGAAACACTGAGGGGCAGCAGCAGCTGGAAGGAGAAAAGATGCTGAGGTGCCAGGGAGGTGGCATGGCACAGCACAGCTTCTCCCAGCCTGGCTGTGGGGCAGGACCTGGGATGCAGCACTTGCACTTCTTGCCCTTTGCAGCAACCTTCTACTGCCAGGCAGGTTGCCTCATCCCGCTCCAGCTGCTGCAGGAAAGATGGTCTCTGCCCCCCTCCAAATGCTGTGGAGGGCACTAGGGAGCACTGCCCATGGGGCCCCTGTGTCAAGGACAGACCTGAAAGATATTCTGCAGCTCCAGGAGGCCGAAGGGTTCAGCATTGACCACCATCATCTGAAGCATGCTGTCCATCGCTGCCAGGGTCTGCAAAGGGTACAGAGTCTTGGGGGCAGCCCGGGAAACCTGGGGGCAGATGGCTGTGGCCTCGGGGTGGGGGAGTTCCCCGTGGTTCACCCCATGGCATACCTGGGTGTAGAGGTAGGCCATGGCACCCTCCTGCGAAGGCAGGTGGAAGACGCTGAAGAAGCAGAGGCGGAGGAGGCTGTTCTTCCTGTACTGCAGAAGTAGCCCCGCGTTGCTGTGGGGACGTGAGAGAGGTGCTCTTCAGAGCCAGCAAGGAGGAGGCAGACGCAGGGGTTGGAGACCTGGGCTGATCCCCACACCGTGGGTGACAACTCAGCCCTCCACGACTCTGGCACTCGCCTTTGGTGGGAAAACCCTGTAGCACCCCCTGCCCTGCTGTCTGCCCCCTTCTCAGACCCAGGACTGGGGATGTCCCCCACCTAGGACCAGGACCATTGGGGCCACTTGGCACCAGGGAGGCCAAGCTGGGTTCTGCAGTCCCTGGAGGAAGCATCATCGGTTATCTGATCTTCCACAACTCCCGCAGAACTCACACGCCTCCTTTTTTACCTCGTTCCCTTCCCAGCCGGGGGCCGTGGAAGCGGTGACAGCCCCCCCCCCCGCACCCTTGAAGAGACCTGTGTCGCAAGATTTGGGGTACAGGACTCAATCCATTTAAAGGTTTTACGGTTTTGGTTGTGGTTACTGTTAATTCTGTTCTGCTTATACATATATTTATACCTAAGAACTGTTATCTTTTCTATACATTTTTTTTTTATTAAAGATCTTTAATATCTGATTAATACCCTAGTTTTTATCAAAACTAAGTCATGGGGCAAGTACCTGATGGAAGTGATGGCCAGCATGGCTTGCTGCCGCACCGTGTTGTCCAGGTGGCAAATGGGCTCCTTTCTCAGCAGCTCCTGGGGAGTATAACAGAGTGGGACAGGTCAGGATGGGGCAGTCTTGTTTGCCAGCAATAGCCTGCAGGGCTGGCAGAGCCCAGGTTTCCCCATTCTAGCACCCCCTGGTCCCAAGCCCCATGCTGGGTAGGGCTGTGCCCATCACAGAGCCACAGCTGGGCTAAGGGACCTACAAACACTGTTGAGTCCAAGCCCTGGCTCCAGCCGAGCCACACAGGTGGCTTTGGAGCATCTGCAAGGATGGAGACCTGAAGAGACACCCCAGGGTGGTGCCCCTGCCCTTACCCCTGCTGCAGCCTGGCTGCCCATCCCCTCACCTCAATAGCGTCCAGCAACTCCGGCTGGACAAAGTGAAGCACTCGCTGCACGCTGGCGTTCATGTGGATGATGCTACAGCCGGTGCAGATGGCGTTGAGAAACTTCAGCTTCTGATCCTCTTCCTGACGGCCAGGGAGGAGAGAGATGGACAGACAGCATGAGGGGTGTGTGTGTGTGTGTGTGTGTGAGACAGCCTGGGGGGGCAGCACTGCCCCTGGCACCTTCTCAGCACAGGACAGGGGCAGAAAGACCAGCCAGGAGGTGGGAGTGCAGAAGGGGTTGTGGATACCTCTGGTCTCTTCCTAAGAAAGTCTTGGATAATGTCCAGGTTGTTATCTTCCACGACGTACGCAGGCAAGGTGAAGTGGACTGGACCTGACCAGGAGAGAGCAGGCAGGGCTGGCGGTCAGGCAGCAGACAGCGCTGAGCCCTCTGCCCAGCTCCTGGAGATGCCACCAGCCCTGCCTCAAGGCTGGGACACTGGTGCATCACTGGCATCCCTGCACTCACCTGTCCGCCGGTGTGGGGCCTTCCACGCCTCTCTGGCCTTTGGATATCTGCTGTTCTTCACCCCAGCCTCGCTAATGTGGCACAGGGCTTTCCTCTCCATCCTGCCGGAGGGGTGAAAGGGGTGAGGGGACACCACACCAACCAGGACAGCCCTGACAGGGGCAGTGGGGCAGAGGAGGTTGTGCCAAGGTGGCTCCTCGCTCCCACCCCACCCCATCCCAGCGTCATCCTCCCAGACCCTGTGGGGCCAGGGCCAGGTGGTGTCACAAAGTGCCCCAATGTCATCCCCACAGCCCCCTCATCGTCCTCCCCAGGACTCCTCCTGCTGCCCCAGAGCCCCACAGACCCCTTCTTGCCCCAAGGGGTGGGACCGACTCCTTCCTTCTCCTCCTGCTTCGCTGGGTCGTCTGACATGCCCCCCTGGGTTCGTCCCTGGTCCCCAGGGCGTCCCACGCAGGGACCCCTCTGTCCCTGCTCGGCCCAGGCTGGGTGCCCAAGCCTCCAGTGGGGACACAGCCAAGACTCTGCCCACTTCCACACGAGGTCAGGACAAGGCCTGTGGGTCTTCTCTCGCTCAGAAAGCTCGAAAGGCACACAGAGGTGTGGGACACACTTCTGCACGCAGCTGCACTGGGTCGCAACTGACCCAGTCCCCAGTTGGGTTTAGTGGCAACGGTTGCCATGGCACAACCCATTGTTACATTGCCCTTGAGTGTTCTGCCCCCTGGGGCCGTTGGCATGGCTGGGCCCAGTGTGGGGTGGTAGCTGAGGTCATGGGGTTGGTGATGTTCAGTGATGGGGTTGGCAATAGGCTTGGTGGCGGGGTCAGTGGTGGGCTGACAGTGGGGTCAGTGATGGGTCTGTGGTGGGTTGATGATGGGGTCAGTAATGGGGTGGTGATGGTCAGTGATGTGTTTGGTGATGGGTTGGTGAGGGGGTCAATCATGGGTTCTGTGATGGGTTGGTGAGGGGGTCAATCATAGGGTCAGTGACAGGTTGGTGACAGCTTTGGAGATGGGGTTCGTGATGGGTTTTGTGATGCAGTCAGCGATGGTCAGTGATGGGGTCAGTAATGGGTCAGTAATAGTCATGGTCAGTGATGGTCAGGGATGGGTCTGCAATGGGTCTGTGATGGAATCAGTGATGGATCAGTGATGGGGCCAGTGGTGGTCAGTGATGGGTCTGCGATGGGTCTGCGATGGGATCGGTGATGGGATCGGTGATGGGTCTGTGATGGGATCAGTAATGGGATCAGTGATGGGTCTGTGATGGGATCAGTAATGGGATCAGTGATGGGATCAGTGATGGGATCAGTGATGGGTCAGTGATGGGTCTGCGATGGGATCAGTGATGGGTCAGTGATGGTCAGTGATGGTCAGTGATGGGTCTGCGATGGGATCAGTGATGGGTCAGTGATGGTCAGTGATGGTCAGTGATGGTCAGTGATGGGTCTGCGATGGGATCAGTGATGGTCAGTGATGGGTCTGCGATGGGATCAGTGATGGGATCAGTGATGGTCAGTGATGGTCAGTGATGGTCAGTGATGGGTCTGCGATGGGATCAGTGATGGGGTCGGCGATGAGTTGGTGATGGGGTGGGAGACGGGGTGGGTCCTGGGCGGGCGCAGACGGTGCGGGTACAGAGGGGTCGGTGCACGGGGAGGCGCAACCGTTGCCCCGTCCCCTGGTTCAGCGCGTGCTCACGGGGGGGGGGACGGGACGGAAGGGGCGGGGGCGGTGGAGGAAGGGGCGGGGCCACGGAGCCCGCAGGTCGGTCCGGGGTGGAGGGGAGAAGGAGGGGGAGAGGGGGCCGTGATCGGGCAGTGGTGGGGGTGGGTGATGGAGCTGTGATGGGTTTGTAATGGGGTCGGTGATGTGGTCAAAGTTGGGGTCGGTGTTGGGGTCGGTGAAGGGGTCAGTCATGGTGCTGGAGATCAGGTTGGTGGTGGGTCGGTGGTGGGGTCGGTGATGAGGTTGGCCGTGGGGTTGGTGATGGGGCCTGTGAGGGTCAGTGATGGGATCAGAGATGGGTCAATGATTGGTCAGTGGTGGACTTGATGATGGGGTCAACAGTGAGTTGGTGATGGAGTCTGTGATGGGGTCAGTGATTGTGTTGGTGATGGGGCTGGTGTTGGTCAGTGATGGGGTCAGTTGTGGGGTCTGTGATGGGGTCAGTGGTTGGTCAGTGGTGGGGTCAGTTGTGGGGTCAGTGATGGGGTCAGTTGTGGGGTCTGTGATGGGTCAGTGGTTGGTCAGTGATGGGGTCAGTGGTGGAGTCTGTGATGCGTCAGTGTTTGGTCAGTGATGGGGTTGGTATCGGTCGATGATGGGTTTGAGATGGGATTGATGATGATCATTGATGGGGTCAGTGATGGGGAGGAGGCCATGTGTTCTGGAGGTGCAGCCATGGGGTGGGGACGGCTGGGTGATGCCATGTGTGATTGTGCTCCACGTGTGGGTGTGATGTGGTAGCAGTGCCAGGGGGATGCAACGGTGGGGTGCCCTGTGTGAGGGTGCCATCTGGGTGCAGTGGCAGGGGAAGGGCTGTGGGGCCCTGGACAGACATGTCAGTCATGCTAGGGAAGCAGAACCGGGTGCTGTGGTTGGCCGTGAGCCTGGGCTGCTTCCTGCCCCACTGCCGCGCGGGCTCAGAGGGCACGGGAGCTGGCGGCAGCAGCAGGGTGAGTGTGGGCAGGGGGAGTGAGTGTGGACAGGGGGAGCGTGGAGAGGGGGAGCAGCAGGAGGGTGAAGGTGGGCAGGGTGGGCACAGGCAAGGTGCGCAGCCCTGTGGCCCTGGGCTGGATAGGATCAGGCATGGGGTGGGAACTGGGCACCAGGCTGGGCAAATCTTGGCAGGGTAGCACAGGCAGGTGGGCAGGGGCTGAGGGGCTTCCCCCTCCAACAAGGCCCCCCCATGTGCAAAGGGGTGCTGGCTGGGCTCTGATGTGACTTTACTGGGGAGACAGAAGGGAAACATCACCAGCCTGGGGGTGCCAGTGGGGTCTTGGAGCGCTGCCTGGCCTTGGAAGCAGGGCTATAGGCTGGGCTGGGCACCCAAGGGTCTCAGAGCTGGAGAGGTGACTTTGGGGAGCCCGCGAAGCACTGGGGGCAGGGCTGGGTTCCTGAGGGGGAAGCGGAGAGGTTTGCTCAATGCCAGCTGATGAGCCAGAGCGTTGGTTCCTCCTGCCTGCTGCCTGCGGTTTCTCCTTTGCAAGGGGATCGGCTGCCAGGCTGGGAGAGGGGTACCCGCCGCTCACCGGTTGTGGCAGGGGCTCCTGACCCCTCGGAGGCTGGCAGGGCCTCCCCAAGCCCCTACACTGGCACGGCCAAGCCGGGGTCCCCTCAGCTCCCTGGCGCTGCAGCCCACTCTCGCAGGCTGGGGACACACGTGTGACAAAGCTGGCTGGTCTCAGACAGGTGCCCAGGTGGCAGGAGCTGGTGTGGGGTTGGAGGGGGGGCAAGGCCAGCCCTGTGCCGCCTGCCCCTGCCTCTCCACAACATCACAGCATCATAGAGTCAGTGAAGAATATTTTCCTGAGGTCCAGTCTGAACCTCTCCCGGCACAGCTTGAGGTCATTTTCCTCTTGTCCCGTGTGAGACCTTGCCCACAGGTCTCATGGCCCGGGTGCCTGGAGGTGGCACCACACACCCCTTCCCCACCACAGTGCTGTCGTTCGGCCTTGGACCCGCCGTGACTCCTGTGAAATAATCCAGATCTGCTCCTGCGCGGGGTTTGGTGCCGGGCTGGGGGGGCGCACGCATGCTCCGATCCCAGCGCCTCTAAGCTGTGGCCCGCTTGCTCTCCCCAGTGAGAAGAATGGGCTCCGTGTCGGAGGAGCTCAGCCTCGTCCCCCTGCACCAGAGGCCGGAGCTGCTGGAGGCGTGCGCCGAGCTGCTGGGCGAGGAGTGGGGGAAGAGCCGCGCGTCGCGGCTGCACCGGCTGCAGCGCTCCTCGGACACCTTCCCCACCTGCCTGCTGCTGCTGCGGCGCCACGGGCACCCTGCGACCCCCGCCGCGGCCCCCGCCGCCCGTGACGCTCCCTGCCAGCTCGTGGGCCATGTCCGGCTGTCCCGCGTGGTCGGCCGGCCCCGAGACCTCTTCGTGGAGAGCGTGGTGGTGGCACGGGCGCTGCGGGGCCAGGGCTACGGGCGGCGGCTGATGGAAGCCACCGAGCGGTGGGCGCGGGTGCGGGGCTTTGGCTGCCTGCACCTCACCACCCATGACAAGCAGCATTTCTATGCCCACCTGGGCTTCGTCCTGGGCAAGCCTGTGCAGAACGTGGCCTTCCTCAGCCCCGCCATACCCACCGAGGTGCTGCGGCTCTTCTCTGCCCCTCCTGGCACTGCCACCATCACCGTGCCAAGGGTGCCATCCACCCTGCCACCTCCCCTGCTGCCTCCTGCCGCCCCCCCGCCCCCCCCTCCACCCACTGTGATCTGGGCAAGGGGGGTCCTGGCTGAGAGCCGTGAGCAGAACCTCCTGGAGACCCCCTACCGCGATGCCAAAGGGCTGCCCATCTTCTGGATGAAGAAGGACATCTGAGGGGCTGCGGCCCTGAGCTGGTGATTAAAAAGCAGCGTGGGCAGAGCTGCCCACCCCAGCGCTGCCCGAGTGCCTGCCGTTCTTCAGGGCTGGCATCAGTTGCCCCAGCCTTACTGGTTTGCCCTGGCCCCCGTTGCTGGGGTGGGTGCTGACAGTGAGGTTGATGCTGGCTCCGCTCCCACCTGGTCAGGGCGCTTGGACCACCAGTGTGGCAGTGTTGAACCCATCCCAGACTGGTTGGGACTGGTTCCAGGAGCAGTGCCCAGCCCCACCAGTGTCTCCTCCACCTGGGAACTCGCTGTTGGGCAGCTGATGGCACACTGTGTATGCCAGGGTGGCTGCCACTGTCCCAGCTTAGCAACCTGGGGAAACTGAGGCACACAGTGGCTGGAGGGGCACGGCGGGGAGATGGGCAGGGCAGGGTGGGCAGCAGTGTGACAGGAGCAGCCAGCCAGGGCTGGAAACACCACCATGGGAGCGGGAAGGTCAGAGAGAGCTGCTGGAACCTGCACTGGGGGATTAGCACTGTCCTTGGTGTGTCACACGGCTCCCCGAACGGCCTGGCAGCAGCAGGCAGGGGCACCGGCACCCCTGGCTCTGCCCGGGCTGAGGGGACAGTGCTGCCCCTTTGTCTGCACCACGGCTCTTGGAGGGCTCAGCCATTCACCTGGGCACCCAGCTACGAAACTGGGAATAGATCACGGTGCCCCTGTGCCAGGCAGGGGTAGGAGCTGCCAGGGAAGCAGGGACCAGGGATGGTGGCTTGCAGTGCCACAGCAGAGCCAAGGTAGCCGAGGCAGGGGCTCAGGGCACCAGGGCACAGCGGGAAGAGGTGTGTGAAACCCCCAAATTTGCTCAGTCCCATGGGATTTTGGGGTGGGTGTCACATGTCTGTGGGGTAGCCCAGCCCTTGTGGCTGATCCAAGGCCATTGGGTGCCAGGGGCAGTGCCAGCATGGGTGGGGTGCCCGCTGTGCCCTGCTGCCTCACCACCACCTCTCTCCTTTCCCTGCAGGGTGCCGGCCCCACGGGCAGCCCGTGGCGCAGGATGGTGCCAGCGCTGGCACTGTGGGCTTGCCTGGTGCTGGGCACGGCTGGCAGGCACAGCCCATCACCAGAGCCCCTGGCAGGCGGCCAGCCCTTCGCTGTGGTGTGGAACATCCCCTCCGGCCGCTGCCAGCGCCGCTTCGGTGTGGGGCTGCCCCTCGGCGACTATGGCATTGTGGAGAACCAGGATGGCCACTTTGCCGGGCAGAACATCACCATCTTCTACAAGAACAAGTTTGGGCTGTACCCCTACGTCTCGCGACAGGGTGTCCCCCACAATGGGGGCATCCCCCAGCGGGTGCCCCTTGGTGCCCATCTTGCCAGGGTGGCCGAGGACATCCGCCACCTCTTGCGCCCCACTTTCCATGGCTTGGCCGTGGTGGACTGGGAGGAGTGGAGACCCCTCTGGGCCCAAAACTGGGGGGCCAAGCGGATCTACCGGGCAGCCTCGGAGCAGTGGGTACGGGACTGGCACGGGGTCCTGCCAGCGCGGCAGCAGCTCCGGCTGGCTCGGCGCGAGTTTGAGAAGGCGGCGCGGGCTCTGATGGAGGAGACGCTTCTTCTGGGCCACACTCTGCGCCCAGGGGGCCTCTGGGGATTTTATGGCTTCCCTGACTGCTTGAATCGCAACTGGGCCAAGGATGCCAACTACAGCGGGCAGTGCCAGGCAGCACAGATGCAGCGCAACGACCGGCTGGGCTGGCTCTGGGCTGCCTCGGCTGCACTCTACCCCAGCATCTACCTGCCACCCACACTGCCACCTGCGCTGCGCCACCACTATGTGCACCACCGCCTGCGTGAGGCCCTGCGCGTGGCCGCCCTTGGCACCAATGGTCTCCTGCCCGTGGTCCCTTACTCTCGCCTCTCCTTCCGCCGCTCACCCCGGTTCCTGGAGCTGGTGAGTGGGTGTGCTGAGGCTCCAGCTTGGCACTGGGATGTGTCCTCTGCCCCCCAGCCCAGTAAGCTCGCTCTCTCCCTGCAGGCTGACCTGGTGCACACCATCGGCGAGAGTGCAGCGCTAGGGGCAGCCGGACTCGTGATCTGGGGAGACCTGTCCTACTCCCGCTCAGCTGTGAGTACGGCTCCTCGCTGCACTGGAGCTGGCACGGGGTGGGCAGCAAGAGGTGGCATGGGACGTATGGGACAGCCACAACCCATGTGCCCACCAGGGAGGGGTGGCTGGAGGGACCTCAGTGCTGGGGCGAGGACTTTGGGTTTGGGTCCCCCACTACAAGAAAGACATTGAGGGGTTGGAGTGTGTCCAGAGAAGGGAAACAGAGCTGGGGAAGGGGCTGGAGAACAAGTCCTACGAGGAGCGGCTGAGGGACCCGGGGGTGTTTAGCCTGGAGAAAAGGGGGCTGAGGGGAGACCTCATCGCTGGCTACAACTGCCTGAAGGGAGGTCGTGGTGAGATGGGTGTTGGTCTCTTCTTCCAAGTGACAGGGTGAGAGGTCAAGTTGCGCCAGGGGAGCTTTAGATTGGTTATTGGGAAAAATCTCTTAACTGAAAAGGCTGTCAGGCACTGGCACAGCTGCCCAGGGAGGTGGTTGGGTCCCCATCCCTGGAGAGGTTTAAAGGACGGGCAGACGAGGTGCTCAGGGATCTGGTTCAGCAGCGGACAGGGATGGTTGGACCCAAAGGTCTTTTCCAAGCAGATGATTCTGTGACTCACTGATGTTTCTCCCCCAGGAGAGCTGTGCCCGCTTGCGCCACTACCTCGTGTCCACCTTGGGTCCCTACATTGTCAATGTGACAGCAGCAGCCCAGGAGTGCAGCTACAGGCAGTGTCACGGGCACGGACGCTGCGTGCGCTGGCAGCCCCAGGACCTGGGCAGCCTCCTGCACCTTGGCTCCTCCATGACCTCTTTCCGCTGCCACTGCTACCACGGGTGGGCTGGCAAGAGCTGTGCCCAGCCAGTGCAGCCCAGCCCTGCCACCTCCTGCCTGGCACCTGCTCACGGCCTCTACGAGCACAATGACCTCCCACCCACCGACACCTGCCTGCCACAGGGCATGTGGCGCTGGTGACCAGGGCTGGGGACCAGTGTGGTCCCCTGCCTTGGCAGCACTGCTGCTCAGCGCTTCCTACAGCCTTATTAACTTAAATAAAGCCTCCTTGCACAGCTGGCATGGTCCTTGTAGGCAAAACTGGGCACCTCCATCATGCCCCCAGGCTGGGCACAGTTGCCATTGCTGCTGGGAGTCAGCAGAGACTTGAGTTTAGCTCTGGCTGGGTCCCCCTGTGCCTCAGTTTCCACACACAGGCTCTTCTCTGCAGTCACGGTGAGCTGGCACCCCCTTTACCCTGGGAAGGGGGCACAGGGCACTGCCACAGGCTGCTCTCCCTTTGCCATGCTGGCACCCTGCTGCCAGCAGCCCTGACTGGGCCACTGGCCCCCCCTCCCCACGGCTATATTTATCTTCCCCCCAACTGTGTTTCTCACTGTCCTATTTTAAGCGGCGCAGTTGGCGCACTGGGAACCCAGTGCCCAGCTCCTGCGGCCCTACTCTGCCTTGCTGCCTGCTCACGGTGCCTGGGCGCAGGGCACAGGGAGCCATGCCCAGGGAGGCTGGAGAAGGTAGGCTGAGGAGTGGGCTGCAGGCTGGCAGGAGGCTCTGGCATCCTGGGGAGGGAAAAGGACTGGATGGCACGGGGTTGGGATGGAAGCAGTGGGCATATGCCACCCTCTGCCATGGGGGCTGTGGGCAGAGATGCCTGCCCGAGGAAGAAGGGGGTCCTGGTGAGCTGCAGGCACAGGGCAGCAGGGCTTGGGGAGGGGGCTCTCAGCTGGCTGGCACAGCCCCCTGTACCAAACCTCCCTGAACAGCTCTGCCTCCCTAGCTGGGGGGTGCAGGGGGGGGATGCAGGGGTGATAGGGGTACCCGAGGGGCAGATCCCAGCCGAAGGCAGTGCCCTGGGGAGGGTCTGGGGAGTCCTGGGCACAAGCTGAGATCCCCCAGGCCTGATGCCAGCCAACCCCGCTAGGGGCACACACCGCCCCAACAGTAGCAGTGCGGCGCCACGCTGCCCTGCGACACATCACTGACCTCGAGAGGGATTGGGAGCGGGCACTGTGCCACCCTGCCCTGCTCTGCTACAGGCACAGTGCCTGGGCTCTGCCTGCTGCTCAAAAACATGTCCCCCCCCAAATCCTTTCCCTCTGCCCCAGTGCAGATACCGTTGCTTTCCAACTCAGTGCTGGAGCTCCAGAAAGCCCCCTCAGTCTCACGGAGGATGTTCCCACCTGGGCAGTGGGCACCAGGACGCCCTGGCACAGCATGCACCCCACATCTCTCTGCATACATCCCAAGCAACACACCTGCATGGTGCCCACGAGACAAGCCATGCTGTGTTGCAGGCTGGAGTTAGCACAATCCCTGCCCCTGCCCGCCAGATCCCAGCTGGTACAGGGGAGCCCCAGCCAGCCCTGTGGTGCACGGGATACCCAGGCTGGGTGGTGGCACATTCCCAGCCCCAAGGCAGGGCCAGATTCCAGCCTCACTAACAAGGCTCTGGGACCGTGGCCACCAGATGCCCGCTAACTGGTCTGATGACAGCACTGGGGCTGTGGGGTCACTGCCAGCACTTGCCCGCACGCCACAGCAGGGCTGTGCCAAGAGAACAGCACTAGATAGGCATCAAAGCTGAGGTCACCTCCAAGAGAGGTCTGGTGCCCACAAGGGTGCCTGGGGCAAGCAAGGGCTGTGGGCACAACCCACGCTCACCCTCTGTCTCCACTCCTGGCAGACAGCATGGGCAGGGCTGAGGGAGCCACGCCGGCAGAGCCTGGGGACCCCGACGGCAGCGAGCCTGGAGCCATCAGTCTGTGCCCCGTGGAGTCCATCAGCGACCTGCACTGGGCCTCGGGCGGGCACAAAGGCATTGAGGGTGAGAGCGGGACTGGGGGGCGCACGCCAGCTGTGGCTGTGCTGGCAGCTGGGCTCTGACCTCTTCTATCTCTTGCCCACAGGCAATGGCCCAGCTCCTTCCAGCAGCCTGCGCCGGCCCCCACCTCGCCCCATGCCCTCCAGCCCCCTGCCCACCCTGCGCCCTGTGCCAGCTACCGGCCCCTGCCCCTGCCTCGGCCCTGGCCACCTCCTGCTCCTGGCCCTGCTGGGCTTCCTGGCGGTAGTGAGCCTGGTCCTGGCCACGCTGGCCATCTACCTGAGTGGTACGTGGCACTGGGCACAGCTCGAGGGCTTGGGGGGCACTGTGTGAGGGTCAGGTCTCCCATCCCCAGTGTGTGCCCATCCTCTCCCCGCAGTCCTGCAGAGCCAGTCGGTGCAGTCACTGGCCCAGTGGCTGGAGAGCCAGGAGGACGCCGTGCGCCAGCTGCGGGCAGCCAGTGGGCAGCTCTGGGCTCGCTTCAACACCAGCGCCAAGCCTGACGGGCACCGCTGAGCAGCTCCCAGCCCTGCCACAGGCACCAGGCAACCACGGGAAGGGGCACTGAAGGGCGGGAGGGGGGAGCGGGCAGACCTACCACCCCCCCATCCGGCTCAAACCTGGCAGCATTGCCCCACAGGGTGAAGGGATGATGGGGGCGACCCTTGCCTCCACCCCAGGCTGCAAGAGGGACAGGGGTGCAAGGACTGGCACCCACCCCAGCGACAGCCCTTCCTCTTCACAAAAAGGCAGAAGGCTCCCTCCAATTAGCCTTTTAATTACCTCCTGTAATCAAAGTCTTAGAAAACCACCACCATAGAGACATTCCTGGGGTGGCAGGCACTCGCGGCTGGCGCAGTCCTGTGCCCACTCTGGCAGCAGCCATTGAGGCTGCATGGGCAGCACCCAGACTCACCTGCTGTGCCACCCCTCCCGTAATTAATTTCCCTCAAGAGGACGATTTCATACAAAGCATTTGGCAGTAAAAGAGCTCAGAGCAGGCAGATGGCAGGGCTGGGCAGCGCCTGCCACCCTACCCCACTCCGCCACCACCCGTGGGTGCCAGGCTTGCTGTGGAGGCATGCGCTGTGCCCAGCATGGCAGGGGAATCTGTGGGAGTGCTCCTGGGCTGCCTGACCCAGCCCTGCACCGCTCTGCCTTCTCCCCCAGCCCTCAGGCTGTGCCAGGCCACTCTGGTGCCCCCACGGGACTGGGGAGAGAGGTACATGAGCCCGGCCTCTGAAAGGGGCTGCAGGAGTCCTGTGAGACCCCCTGCCACTGTGCCACACAGAGCCCCTGTCACAGAGCGGGCACACAGCAGCACCACCACCAACTTCCCCCCTGCTCTTCTTTTATCCTTCTTGTTCTTTGGTTAAAAAAATAAAAGAGGGGGCAGCCCCCAGCGGGGCAGCTCCAGGCATTAAATACTCTGCTGTACATGAATAAAAGCCCAAGGGCGGGGGCTCCTACCCCTCACAGTGCTGGGTCTGCAGTCCAGGTGGGCCGGGGGCTCTGCCCCGCTTTGCCCGTCACAGCACGTCTGCCCGCTTGTCCCGCACCCGGTTCCGGGCTTTTGTGCGGGCTTTGAAGGCAGCCGAGTTGTAGAGGTGCTGGGAGGAGAGAGGAGAGATGGGTTTAGAGGTGCCCCTCTGCTCAGCCCCCAGCGGTGCCCACCATGCTCAGGGCTCTGCGGTTGCAGGTGGGCACTTGGCTGGAGCCCACAGCAGTGCAGGAGGAGAGTGCGGGCACAGATCTGGGTGGGAGCGCCCACCTTCTCAAAGCGGGAGACCTTGCTGGCTTTCAGAGCAGCTGCATCCAGCACCAATGGGGGGCCCAGGCCGAAGATCTCACGCAGCAGCTCGTTGTTCTGTGGAAGCAGGGGACTGTCAGAACCCACTGGCACCAGCCTAGCACCCTCTGGCACAGCCACCCGACCCCTACCTGGAGGTGGTGGCGGATGCCAGAGCCCAGCACCTCTTTAAAGGCTTGGTAGGTGCGCTGGCGTGCCCAGCTCTCCAGGTACATGCACTCCAGGCCAAATCGGACGGTCTCCTCCTGGTACTCCCCGCTCTGAGAGGGGCATCAGCAATAACGTGAACAACAGCCCTGCGTGTTCCCTGCCCCTCAGCAGAGAAAGGGGAATCACCGAGCAGCTTGGCGGCAGCCACACGGTCGTGGATACAGCAGGGAAGGGCATTGCCAGCCTCCAGTACCTCGAGGAAGCGCAGGATGTCTCGGAAAATGGAGCGCTGCTTCCGTCGGTCCATCTTGGCTCGGTACTTGTTGCTCTCAGTAGCCAGGACCTTGAGCTGAGCACACAGGAACTCTGTATCTTGGTGGCACAAGTCCTCCTGCCAAAAAAACAGGGGGATTTAGGAGATGTTGTGCCAGGAGCTGCCCACTGCTGCCCTTGCCAGGACAGGGCTGGGGGGATCATGAAATGGTTTGGAAGGGACCTTAAAGATCTTCCAGTTCCACCCCCTGCCATGGGCAGGGACACCTCCCACTGCATCAGGGGGCTCCAAGCCCCATCCAACCTGGCCTTGAACACCTCCAGGGATGGGGCAGCCACCACTGCTCTGGGCACCCTGGGCCAGGGCCTCCCCACCCTCACAGCAAAACATTTCCTGAGATCTCATCTCAATCTCCCCTCTTCCAGCTCAAAACCATTCCCTCTCATCCTCTCCCTGATCAAGAGCCCCTCCCCAGCTTTCCTGGAGGCCCTTTCAGTCCTGGGAGGCTGCTCTAAGGTCTCCTTGGAGCTTTCTCTTCTCCAGGCTCAACAACCCCAGCTCTCTCAGCCTGTCCTTGCATGGGAGGTGCTCCAGCCCTCGGATCATCTCCGTGGCCTCCTCTGGACTCACTTTAACAGATCCATGTCCTTCCTGTACTGAGAACTCCAGAATGGAATGCAGGGCTCCAGGTGAGGTCTCACAAGAGCAGAGTAGAGATCACTAGAGATCATCAGGACCAGCCCATCTGCTTGGGCACCTGCTGGTGTTGCCAGCCTGGTGCATCCCAACGCTGTCAGTGCTCACTCAGCTGGGGCATGAGCAGGGTCCTGGTGCCAGCAGCTCCCTTCTGCCTGCCCACCCATTGCCTCCTGCTGTCACAGCACCCGGTCGTACCTCCACATCCTGGGCCAGCTCGAAGACCAGCGCGATGGTTTCCCCAGCCAGGATGCGCAGCGTGAGGCTGCTGCTGGACAGCAGTGGGGGCAGTCTCAGCCAGCAACTGGGGTAAGAAGGCAGGAGGGGAGTCAGGGGGGCTTGGCACCATCCCTGGGACTCCCCTCTGGGCAGCTGGGTGCCCCACACCAACCTCCGTACCCCCACACCTCACTCACTTGTCCAAGATGCTCTTGATGTGGGAAGGGGGGCAGATGGTGAGGAGCAGGGACCAGGACTGCAGTGCGCTGCAGTGCACAGGGCCATGCTGGGTGGGTGCCGTGACCCCCTCACTTGCGCTAGGGGGGCTGAAGACGCCCTCCAAGCAGGACATGCATGAGACCAGGTCCTGGACAGAGAAAATACACCCATCAGGCCACAGCTGCCAGGATGATACCAAAGTAAAACCATGCACAGGGGACCAAAGGGGGCCCACCCTGCTGAGAGGCACTAGGAACCCCCCTCAGCAGGAGGGACTCCTCCACCCAAGACGTCTACCCCACGTCTGCAAGGTGGGTTTTCCCCTCCAGCTTCATGCTTCCTGGGAAGGGGCTTGGGCTGTTACTGATGTCCTCGTGCCCCTTTCCCAGCTCAGCTCCAAGCTGTCTTGGCACCCTGGGCTGAGGACGGGTGGCAGAGCAGCCCCCGGAATGCCCTCCAGCAGGGGTACGGACAACACCTTGGTGCAGTTACCTCGAGGTCAGCAGCAGCAATGTAGCAACACATGCCCAGGGCTGTGGCACACTAGTGAGAGAGGCAGGGAAAAGGCAGTCAGAGGTGGCAACACCGGGCCAGATCCAGCACCCAGTCAAGGGGAAGCAGGGCTGGGGTGCCCCTGCTTTACCCCACTGTTCCCTGCAGTACCCAATCCTGCTGCCCTTCTGTGACTGCAGGGGCCCCTGGAAGCATGTCCTGGGCTCTCCCCACCACTGCAGTGTCCCCAGTGCCCATGAGGAAAGGGAATGGGCCTTACGCTCTGCCGGACACTGGTGCTGGCTGTGCTGTCCATCAGGATGCTGATGAGCAGGGGCTTCAGGCTGTGAAACACCTCTTCCCCCTCCGGGCCAGAGCCCATCTGGAGGCAAAGGAGGGTGAGGACGGTGCCCGCCAGTGCCTGTTCCTCCCCTTTACCTGCGGGCAGCACGAGAGACCTCCCTCAGACACTGATCACCAGCCCCACCACCCCTAGCCCTGCTGCCCACCTGCACCCAGACCTTTCTTGAGGCACCTCTCCAGGGAGTCGGTGAGCATGAGGCGGCGCTCCAGCAGGAACTCAGAGAGGATTTTGGAGGAGAAAGCCAAGCGCAGGCTTTGCAGTGCCACCTGTCGCATCTTGGCACTGTGAGAGAACACGGGAGGTCACAGGGTGGGATGACCTGGGATAGGGCACGTCCCTGCCTGCAGCTGGCAGCGCTGCAGGGACAGGCAGTGGGGCCAGGTGTGCCCACAACAGGTGGCAGTCACTCCTCACCTCTTGTCCAGGAGGTTGTCCATGTGCTCTTTCAGTCTGCCCTCTGTCTCCTCCTCCTCCTGGCCTTGCTCACTGGCTGCCTCGCTCCCTGCTGGGGTGGCACCCACATCATGGAGGCCCCCAAGTGGGGGACGTGGCAGCAGCACTGCCACCCATGGGAGGGCACAAGGGGATCACCCCTGGCTCACCTGTGGCTTCCTCAGTGGGGCTGATCCCCTCGCTGGTGCTGCTGCAGCGACTCAGTACCTCACTGCCAGTCTCCTCCTCGCTGGCGGGTGAGCTTGCCCGGGCACTGCCGGGACCACCTGTGGGGGGAGTTGGTGACAGGGTCCTGTCAGCAGGTCCTGATTCTGGTTCACAGGGAGAGCTGGCACGGGGGCTGCTGACGCAGAAGCCCAGGGTCTGTGGGGGCCATGGGGGTCTGTGGGGGGAACAGGGGGGCTGTGGGGGCCATGGAGGCTGTGGGGGCCATGGAGGCTGTGAGAGCCATGGGGGCTGTGAGAGCCATGAGGGCTGTGGGGGCCATGGAGGCTGTGAGAGCCATGGGGGCTGTGAGGGCCATGGGGGCTGTGGGGGCCATGGAGGCTGTGGGGGCCATGGAGGCTGTGGGGGCCATGGGGGCTGTGGGGGCCATGGGGGCTGTGAGAGCCATGGAGGCTGTGAGGGCCATAGGGGCTGTGGGGGCCATGGAGGCTGTGGGGGCCATGGAGGCTGTGGGGGCCATAGGGGCTGTGGGGGCCATGGGGGCTGTGGGGGCCATGGGGGCTGTGGGGCCAGTGACGGGGGTTATGGGGCCCGTGGGGCCATGGGGGCCTATGGGGCCATGAGGGAGCAGTGCAGGGCGGCCCGGCCCGGCCCGGCTCAGGCCAGCCCAGGCCCCCAGTCCTCCCACCAACCCCCCATCAATTCCGCCACCTTCCCGCCCTGCACCGCGCTGCAACCCCTCCGCCCCCTCCCCACTCACGGCGCGCGGCTCGGCGGGAGCGCGGCATGGCCGGCGCGCGCGGTCCCCGCCCCGCCCACAGCTCACATAGCCCCGCCCACAGCCCCACCCCCCTACAGCCCCGCTTGCCCTGTCCACACCTCCGTCCCGCCCCCCGCGCGGAAGCCCCGCCTACAGCACTATAGCCCCGCCCACCCCCCGCACGGGCCTCAGCCAAAACCACAGTGACGCTCCCCGCGCCTGCCCCTGGCCCCGCCCACCGCCCCGCGGGGCGCCGCGCGCCGTCTGCGCATGCGCCGCGGGCGGGGCCACGGCTCCCGCTCTGTGTACGCTGCCTACGCCTATAGAGCAGCCCTGGCATTTCCTGTGACCCTGGCCCTGGGCACCCCTGCTCCTCCCTGCATCCCTGCGTCTGTGCCGGCACTTTTATCATAAAATCATGGAATGGTTTGGGTTGGAAGGGATCTCAAAACCCATCCAGTTCCAACCCCCCTGCCAGGGACGCCTGGACAAGGAAAGAAGGCTGACAGCACCATCAGACCGCGGTGGTTTGCAAAGCGGGGTGGGGTGTATCTAAGTAGTGATAGGTCATAGAACCATTGAAACTCTGGTTGGAAAAGACCTTTGAGATCATCGAGTCCAACCGTTCGTGTCCACTGCTGAACCAGATCCCTGAGCAACTCACCCGCCCGTCCTCTAAACCCCTCCAGGGATGGGGACCCAACCACCTCCCTGGGCAGCTGTGCCAGTGCCCTTTGGGTGAAGAAGTTCTTCCTAATCTGAACCTGCCCTGGCACAACTTGAGGCTGCTTCCATGGTCAGACCGTGCTGTACTCCAGCGCTCAAAGGGTGTGAGAGCTGTGTGTGACATCGCGTTCGGGGGTGCCTGGTTGGGCTGCTCTCAATCACATCGGCCCCCATCCTGTATTGATATTGGGTGTTGCCCTTGCCCTGACCCAGATGCAGGATCTTGAACTTGGGTCTTGTTGAACCTCCCACAAGCCCACGTCTCCAGCTTGTTCACGTCCCTCTGGATGACATCCCACCCTTCTGGCATGACAACTGCCCCACTCAGCTTGGTGTCATGGCTTTTGCCCCTGCCTGTATACGTGTTCCTACCCACATTCTTCCCCATATCCCTGACCCTCTCTCTACCCCTCCTCCTGCCTCTGCCCCCCCACCCCCCCCCGACATTAAGGGGACACCCATCCCTGCTCCTGTTCACACCCTTGCCCCTGCCTGTATCCCTGTCCCATCCCTTCCCTGCCCGTCCCCCTGCATCCCTGCATCCCTACCCGTATCCCTGCCCCATCCCTGCATCCCTGCCTGTATCCTCGCATCTCTGCATCCCTGTCCCATCCCTTCCCTGCCCGTGTCCCTGCAGCCCTGCCCCGTCCGGGAATGAGAGGGACCGGGGGGAGGGGGGGGCAGAGCCACCGCGGAGTCCCCTGCACTTTCGTTTCCAGCCGTTGGATTCAGAAACCGAAACCCGGGCAGAAACAGAAACTCCCGTTTCCCGGCTCCACCGCCACCGCCGCTTAAGGCAGCGCGGGCAGCAGAGCCGGCTCAAACGGCGGCACCGGCACCGGGGGTGCTGACACCGCCATGGGGGTGACAGCAGGACCCCTGGTGACGCTGGCCATGTCCATCCCCGGGGATGCTGGCACCAAACACATCTCACTGCCGAGGGCCACCAGAACCCCTGATGATGCTGGCAGCAAGCCATATCCCACTGCTGGGGGGCGTCAGGATGGATCACGGTGATGCTGGCACCAGCCATGTCCCATTGCCTAGGGTGACACCAGGGCCTCCGGTGGCACTGGCCACATCCCGTAGTCTGTCATGACACCATGCCACCAGCACCAGACATATCCCACTGCCAGGGGTGACACCAGGACCCCTGGGGATGCTGGCACCAGCCATGCTCCCCTGCCAGGGGGCACCAGTCATGTAGCACTGCTGGAGGTGATGCCGGGCCTCTGGTGACACCTGCAAACTCCACAATCTGTGGTGACATCATGCCATGGGCACCAGCGCTGGCTGCACCCTTAGCCTGGACACTTGAAACCCAGCTGCAGGGTCCTGGTGCCACAGCAGGGGTGACCGCAGGTGCCCACAGCCCTTCCTGTCCCTGCCAGCCCCCCCTGGCCGTGGCACCGATGGCACCCAGGGGTCCCCGTGGGCAGGAGGTGGGGAGACACAAAGCCTTGGAGCCACCTTAACTTCTCGGTGGTGACGGCAGAGGGGTGGTGGCCCGGGATGGTTTAAAAGCCGCTGCAGGCAGTGGGGAGGCACCAAGGCAGGAGAGACCACAGCTGGCAGGATGGATGTGGGGCAGGTGACACCCACGAACGGGCTGTGGACGGTGGTTGCCAGCAAACTGGACAGCTGGATCGCTGATGTCCTGGAGCCCAGCACGGATTTCACCAAACAGGTGAAGGAGACGGTGAAACAGATCTGTGAGTTCCTGAAGCAGAAATGCTTCGACACCAGCATCCGCGTCCACAAGACCGTCAAGGTGAGCACTTGACCAGCTCAGGACCAGCCAACACCCCTGCTACCACACTTCCCTCTGTCCCACTGCTCCACTTTCCTGGTGGAAATGCAGGCAGGACCTCCCTGCCTCAGTTTCCCCCGGCAGCCCCAGGCGCAGCGGTGGGCGATGCCCATGCAGGGGGGCAGCGGTGCTGAGCAGACAGGACATCTCTCCGCAGGGTGGGTCTGCAGGCAAGGGGACAGCCCTGAGGAACAATTCCGACGCCGACGTGGTGCTTTTCCTCAGCTGCTTCTCCAGCTACCAGGACCAGAAGAAGGAGAGAAAGTATATCCTGGATTTAATCAAGATGAGGCTGCACGACTGCAAGGAGAGCCTGACGTTCACCGTGGACATCGATGAGCCCCGCTACAAGGGTCCTGGCAACACACCGCGCTCTCTCAGCCTCACCCTCTGCTCCAAGAAGAGCTCGGAGTCCATCGAGGTGGACATCCTGCCTGCCTACGATGCCTTGGGTGAGTGCTGTGGGCTGGCATGGGGCTGGGGCATTGCTGCCCGGATGGCTCTCACCTTCCTTCTCTCCCCACAGGGCAGGTGACGTGGGGCACCCAGCCAGATGTCGAGGTGTATGTGAAGCTTCTGAATGCCAGCAGTGACCCTGGGGAGTTCTCCCCCTGCTTCACGGAGCTGCAGAAGAACTTTGTGAAGCGTCACCCCGTCAGGCTGAAGAACCTCCTGCGCCTGATCAAGCATTGGTACAAGGAGGTAAGGGGCTGCCTGGCTTTCCTGGCATCCAATGGGCACCTGCCCTGGCCAGCTCTCACCTCCATCACTGTCTTCTCCCCAGCTGCTGAAGCCACAGTACCCCAACGCAGACCTGCCCCCCAAGTATGCCCTGGAGCTGCTCACCATCTACGCCTGGCAAGAGGGCACGAATTCCAGCGAGTCCTTCAACATGGCCCAGGGCTTCCGTACGGTGCTGGAGCTGCTGCGCCGGCACCGGGACATCTGCATTTACTGGGAGACATACTACTCGCTCCAGGACAGCCAGGTTGGCGCCCACGTGAAGAAGCTGCTGCGCAGACCCCGGTGAGGACCATGCCTGGTGGGACCCATCCCACCTGTCCCATGGTGTATATATGTATGAATATATATATGAATATCTTCTGCATTCACAGCCCCATCATCTTGGACCCCGCTGACCCCACAGGGATCCTGGGCCAAGGCAAGAATTGGGATGTGGTGGCACAGGCAGCTACCCACCACCTTTTTCTGCCCTGTGTCAGTACTGTCCAGCCCTGGAATGTCCAGGTAAGACTGTGGGCACCTGCAGGCATTACAGCTTCCCTGCCCCTACCAGCTTTGCCCACCCACTCTCCTGTCATAGAATCATGGAATGGGTTGGGTTGGAAGGGACCTCACAGCCCAGCCAGTGCCACCCCCTGCCATGGGCAGGGACACCTCCCACTGCATCAGGGGGCTCCAAGCCCCATCCAACCTGGCCTGGAACACCTCCAGGGATGGGGCAGCCACCACTGCTCTGGGCAACCTGGGCCAGGGCCTCCCCACCCTCACAGCAAAACATTTCTTCCTAAGATCTGATCTAAATCTTCCCCCTTCCAATTTAAAGTCGTTCCCCCTTGTCTGTCACTCCATGCCTGTGTGAAAAGCCCCTCCCCAGCTTTCCTGGAGCCCCTTTCAGTACTGGGAGGGTGCTCTAGGGTCTCCCCACAGCCTTCTCTTCTCCAGGGTGAACAACCTCAACTCTCTCAGCCTGTCCCCATGTAACCAGTCCTATCTCCGCAGCCCGCCCGGCTCGTGAGGATAGAGGTGAAGCAACTGGCGGGCACCAGCCTGGTCAGGACCGTCAGCCCGAGCATCACCATCCGGCAGCTGAAGGTGGAGATCGAGCATGCGTGGGGCATCCCCCAGTACCAGCAGCGCCTGGCACAGCAGAGTGAGCCAGGCAGGAGCACCACCATCCTGCAGGACGACGAGACCCTGGCCACCCACGGCATCTTCTACAGCACCATGCTGTTGCTACTGCAGATTGAGTCCCAGGCGATGGAGGTCTTCGTGAAGGATGACAAGAACCGGACCACGACCTACACGGTGCAGCCCACCGACACTGTCCTGCAGCTGAAGGAGCAGATCCACGCTCGGCAGGGACCTCCGGCTGACCAGCAGCGCCTGACCTGCGACTCCAGGGAGCTGGAGGACCGGCACACGCTGGCACATTACAACATCCAGCCCAGGAGCACCATCTTCATGCTCCTGCGCCTCCGAGGGGGTACAGACCCCCAACATGCCTGCTCCCTATCCTGAGCATCACCCCTGGCACCAGCCCACGCCCTGTACACCCCGTATCGTGAAATAAATGCCTTGGTAGATCCTCGTGATGCTTGCTGGGTTGGGGATGGTGCCAAGTGGAACTGGGGCAGTGCCTGGGGCAGCTTTTGAACCTCCTTGGGCCACCACTCTGATCATCACCAGGCGGTGAAGGTGGCTCCAGCCCCAGGTCTCCCCTGGGTGCCCAGCTGGCAGCACTCCACCATGGGGATCCTGTCTGGGAGTGCCCTGTCTGTGCCCACACCGGGGGCTCGAGTGGGACATGGCTGGTGCTGGTGTCACCTGGGGACGCCTGGTGTTACCCCAGGCAATGGGATGTGGCCAGTGTCACGGGGGGCTCAGGTGTCACCGCAGGTGTGGGAGGCAGCAGACCCCAAGGTCACCTCCTGTCATTTCCTCACGCCCTGGGCTGCCGGCACTGGGAGATGCCAAGTTTTGGTTTGTGTTTCCAGAAACGAAAGCGTGGGTGGTTGCACTCCCGGGGCAACCCCACCAGCCTTGGCGATGTGCCCAAGGACCTGGCCTCCCCCAGCAACCTCGGGGTGCTGCCAAACCCCCCTCCTGGCTCAGGGTGCCAGTAGGGCTCCCCACCGCAGGGCACCCCCTTGCCCACGCTGAGTGCTCCCTGGGTCAAACACAGGACCCTGGGCTGGATCCTTTGCTTTATTGTGCTCAATTAGTACAAGCCCCCCCCCGCCGGTGACTGCTCTGGGCACTGGGCACCACCTCCTTGGCCCCACCACATCTGCCCCCTGGGCACCTCTCCTCCTGCCAGACCCACCCCCCCCCCCAATCCCACCAGTGTCTGTCCTGCCCCTATGGGATCCCACTCCCCCCACAGCCCCTCAGGGTGTCCCTGCTGCCCCGTCCCACTGCGATGCCACGTGTGGGGAGGGGGGCACAGCCTGGCCCTGCTGCCCCCTCGCCGGGGCAGGTTTACATTCACCTGTAACAGTCGTTAATAAATATTCTGGTGACTCTGTGGTGCCAGTAGCCAGCTGGCTCCCCCCCCACTGATGCTGGAGCTGGTGGCATGGGTGACCGTGGTCCCTCGGGGCAGGGAGTGGGGGGGTGGCACTCAGCCTGGCTGCCCTGCTGCTCCCGGAGCTGCAGCCCCCCCTGCTGCTGCCCGCTCCCAGCTCTGGCGCTGCCGGCGGCGCAGCCGAGGCCAGTGGGGGGCTGTGCCCCTGCCCGAGGCCCCGCTCCTGGGCAGAGCCTGGCACCCTGGGGGGTCACCAGGGGGATGCACTGCGGGGGCCCCGCTCTGCCCGCGGCCCCTCGTGGGTGCGCCGCCGGCGGGCTTTGCGCGGCTCCTTGACCTGCCCGTGCCCGGGGGATCCAGCGTAGGCACGGGGAGGCAGCGAGGGTCTCCAGAGCCGCTGGCAGAGCCTGTCCGCAGCCCCAAGTGGTGGGCGCTCCACCAGCTGGAGGAAGTCCTGGTACCAGACCTTGTGGCCGGGTGGCCTGGCAATGAGCTGGGGGTCTCCAACGGGGGTCACCCCTGTCGCGTGCCGGGTGCCGATGACCTCCAGGGCAAGGCGCAGCAGGGGCTGGGTGAAGCCATGCTCGGTGGCGTGGCACAGGTAGAGGCCGGCGTCGGCACGCTGCACGCTGCGTAGCAGGATGCCCCGCTCTGTCTGCACCACCCGCTCGTCCATCTGCACCTGCAGCACCCACGGGGATGGGCGGTCAGCTCGGCATGGCATGGCATGGCATGGCATGGCATGGCATGGCATGGCATGGCATGGCATGGCCCCACTGGTGGCACCCAGCCTACCTCTCGCTGGGGGTCATCTGGGGTGCGCTGGTATGTCCAGAGGATGCGGGCTTGCAGGGATTTGGGGATGCACTCCAGGAAGGCGGTGCTGCCCTCCACCCCATAGAGCTGCTTCTGGGGCACGCTGCCCCGCCAGGGGTCTGAGGGGACACGGCCTGGCTGTCAGCCCCCCACCCGGCACGGCTGTGTCCCCCCGTGGATGGGGCAAGGCTCACCTTCGGAGCAGAGCACGTTGGGGTCACCGTTGCGGACGTCCTGCCGGCGGAAACGCCTGTGGGAAGGTGGTGGAGGAACAGTAGCACAACTTGCAGCCCTCACTGTGGCCTCAGGGCAGGTGGCAGCCCCAGCACCTGATCTCAGCCATCACCTACCTCTTGGTGTTGGGCACATAGCGGGTGCAGGCGGTGCCATCCCAGGCACAGTAGGGGTCTCGTGCCAAGCAGCACTCGGCACAGGCTTTGCCGTAGGCTCCGCAGCGGTGCAGGGGAAGCTGGGCCAGCGCCGTGGCCGAGCCAGCGTAGAGCTGTTGCTAGGGTGGGGGATGGAAAGCAGAGCTGAGCACCCAGCATTGCGGCACTGGGTCAGGCAGAGCCCCAGTGGGACACAGGGACCTGCCCGGTGTCCCCCTTACCCGCTTGGAGGAGATCTGCAGGCTGGTGATGGGGGAGGCGTCCTGCGGGCAGAGTGCGGGCAGGAGTTAGGGTGTCTGGGCTGCTGGAGTGCCCAGCATGATCTGCAGCACAAGCAGGTGCAGGGGGAGGTCGAAGGCATGGAGCCCCCTCCTCACCTGGAAGATCTGCAGTTCCTCCAGCAGCAGTGGCTCCATATGGTGCCAACTGTCCTTGGGCACTGACACCACCTTCAGCACGGTGCCCACATCTGCGGGCAGGGAGAGGTGAGCCACGGGTCCCAGCCCCACCACAGAATCATAGACTCACAGAATGGTTTGGGTTGAAAGGAACCACGAAGGTCATCCAGCCCAACCCCCCTGCAGGAAGCAGGGACATCTTCAAGTAGACCAGGTTGCTCAGAGCCCCATCCAACCTGACCTTGAATATCTCCAGGGATGGGGCACCCACCACCTCTCTGGGCAATCCCCCATCTCTCTCCCGCTGCCCCAGCCCCGGGGTCACCACATGCCTGTGCCAATGAAGAGGACATCGTAGTGGCCATCAGCAGCAGTAACACGGTCCACAGCGATGCGGGTGAAGGTGTAGGGCACGGCGGCTTGCAGGAAGAGGGGGCGCTGGCTGTGGGGCAGCACCGGGTTGTACATCAGCGGGTGATGCCGGGCAAACTGGATCACCTCGTCCGGGAAGTCCTTGGTGGAGCCGAAGGTGCCAAAGGTCTTGCTGGGGCACTGCAGGGAGGTAGCGCTGGCTGAGTGGGGTCTTGTTCTCCACTGGTTCCACCCCAGGCACCAGCATCCCACTGGTGGCACCAGCCCCTGTGCCACATACCATGCCTGGGCGAGGGTAGGGCACGCGCCCCTGGTATGACACCCACTGGTAGTTGGGACCCTCCTTGTGCGCAAAGGGGCCCAGAAAAGCCCGGCGGATGTCGGCCATGGTGTAGACACAGATGGCCGAGCCCTGGAAAACGGAGCTGGCAGGAGAGAGACGATGTGAGGGGCAAGGGGGGCACCACTGAGCATGGGGAGGGCAGTGGGGAGTGGGCTTAACCTGGAGGTGGAGAAGACAGCATAGACCAGAGGGTTGCGCTTGTCCCTTGTCTGCAGTAGAAAGACGTCCCCTGCAAGCCAGGAGGGCATCAGTGCCACCTCAACACGCCAGGGCTGCCTGTGGGCACCCTGGGGACCACCACACCTCCCCACTCACGGAGCTCATCGAAGTGGGTATCTGCCCCATCGGGTCCCGGCACGGCGCAGACGAGCCGAGCCTTCAGGAAGGTCGTCCACTTGTTGACGAGGCTGCGCTGCCCGCCCATGTCATTCTGCCACGAGAGGGAGGCTATGGACATCAGCAGTGGTGGGGGGGGGCATCTCGGGCACCCCCAGCCCCCTGCCCGCAGCTGCTCTCACCCGGCAGATCTGGCCGATGCGGGCAAAGCTGGTCTTGCCCAGACCCTGCTGCCGCTCCACTGCCGTCTCGCGGAAGAAGAAGTAGATTTTGTCGTCATCAGGGTCCTCGCTCTCCGGCACCCAAAAAACGGCCACGAACTTGGGCTCTGGGGGCAGAGAGGTGATGCCTCCAGTGCTCCCGCTAGCTCTGCTCCCCAGGCACCCTGGCCACCCGCTGGGGTCGCAGGAGGGTGCCGACCACCCCGTGCCCAGCTGCGGGGCACAGGCTGGGTGAGAATGGGACCCCAATGGGCACTGGGAGTCTATGGGAGGCACAGGGACCCCACAGTCTGCAGGCAGTAGAGGATGGGGTGAGCCCAGAGGACCCACTGCCCCGACGCCTCCAGGGACAGCAATGCCACCCTGGCATGTCGGTGGGGCCCCACCACGCTCCTGCTCCCTGGCACTGACCGTTGAGCCAGCGTGAGTCGTGCTGCTCGGTGCGGATGGAGGGGCGCCGGCCCAGGCTGCGGAAGATGGTAAAGTCACGGCCCATCAGATCGGTGGCCACCCCGGAGTAGAGCTCCTCTCCTGGCAGGCACCGAGGGAAGCGTTACCGAGACCCCCCTGGCACCCTCATGCCGCAGCTGCCCCCGCTGCCAGGCTCGGCTCTCCCTTACCCACGAGGACGGAGGCGGCCGCGTGCTGGGGGTCGTATGGGCTCTTCCCCTTCCCATCCTCAGTGTGCCGGGGGTCCAGCTTGAAGATGGGTTCCTAGAGGGGAGTAAGGACACCAGGTGGTGGCAGCTGGGGACCAAGGCGGTTCCGGGGGGTGGGGGGCTCACCTCTGCGTGCTGGCCAGCCTCCACGAAGGCACAGATGGGGTGGAAGGCGCCTGTGCCGCACGCGTACAGGTGGGTCCGGTTGTAGGGGTGGAGGATCTTCACGAAGTTCATGCACTCAGCCTGGAAGGGGAGGGCATGGGGAGAGGGTGCTGAGCAGCCTCCCAGCACCCCCCCAGCACCCCCAGCAACTCTGAGCACTCACAGTGATGTCCTTGCCGGCCCAGTTGCACTCTTCTCTCCACTCCACCTGTGCTGGCCAGTAGATCTGTGGGCAAGAGAGGGATGCCCACAGCCCTGGGTTGTGCCCAGGGCTGCCCAGCAGGCAGGTTGTGTCCCTGTCCCCCCCTCCATCCGTTACCTTCCTGTCCCGCTGGCTGATGTCGTCCAGGGCCAAGGAGAGGAGATGGTTCTGGGCTCCGGCGAAGAGGCGGCCGCGCTCCTCATCCAGCAGCAGCGCCTCGTAGCAGCACGAGCGCTCCAGCGCAAAGAGGCGCAGAGCGTGGCGAGCCCGCAGCTCTGCCAGGACCCAGGGTCACTGCTCAGCCCAGCCCGTGGCACCCACGCTGCCCCACGCTCCCCTGCCCCGGCCTCATGCCCGGCGGGGACCTGGGGCTGGCCATGTCCCCTCTACCACGCCACCCCCTCCCCCAAACCTGTCCCACTGGCTTGACCAGGTTCACCAACCCCGTGCTGGCCCAGCCCCCATCCCCACATCAGCTTGACACCCACTCTCACACTGCCCAGCACCCATCCCTTAAACACTCAGCACCCATCCCTGAGGAGACCAGCACCCATCCCCACACCACCCAGCACCCATCCATCCATGAAACACCCAGCATGCAATCCCGAAACCTAGCACCCATCCCGGAGCTTGCTCAGCACCCATCCCCACACCGCCCAGTACCCATCCCCAAAACACCCTGTACCCATCCCCACACAAGCCCAGCACCCATTCCTACACCACAGAGCACCCATCCCTGAAACACCCAGAACTCATCCCTGAGGATCCCAGCACTCATCCCTGCACTGCCCAACACCCATCCCTGAACCAGCCGAGCACCCATTTGCACACCAACCAGCACCCATCCCTGAAACACCCAGTACCCATCCCTGAGGAGCCCAGCACCCACCCCCATGTGGCTCCAGCACTCATCCCTGCACTCCCTAGTATCCATCCCCGAACCACCCAGCACCCAACCCTGAGTCAGCCCAGCACCCAACCCTGCGCCCCCCAGCACCCATCCTGCACCTCCCACCCTGGTGGTGGGGGAGAAGGGGCTGTTCCCTGCCCCGCAGAGCTAATCCCACCGCGGCGGGAACAACCAGCCCTTTGTCAGGCTGGGAGGAGAGCGCTCGCCAGGACCTGGCGCCGGACAAAGCCCCCTGCACCGCGCCAGGCCCATGGGGTGGCCAGATGGGTCACAGCACTGGCTTTCCAGCTGGCACGGTGTCCCCACCAGGCATGGCACAGCCACACTGGGGAGTGCCACCACGGTGCACTGCAGGGTGAGGGGCACCCAAGGTGGCACATGCTGGGAACCAAGAACGAAGGTCCACACGCAGGCATGGCCTTGTGGGCAGGCAGGTGGCCCTGGGGAGCTGGCACCAGGCGAGGAACCTGGTAGCCCATGCCAACGCCTGGTGAGAGCAGCACAGGGGTTTCACATCCTTCCCTTCGTGCTGCACCCCCACCCCACTTCAGGATGCTCCCATGCCCCGGGATGTTGCCGGGTGCCGACAGAGCACCAGGGCACCCAGACCCAACCCTGCGTGCCCCCACCCTGCCTGTGTCCCACGCTCACCAGGGAAGGTCAGCTTGAGGCGAGGGGTGGCAGCGGGCGGGGGGCGGCTGGCGGCGGGGCCCCGCACCACGAGCAGGAGCAGGAGCAGCGTGCGGCTCATGGCTGGTGGACCTGTAGCTGGGGCAGAGAAGCGCGACCTCAGCTCGGGTTACAGCCCCCTCCCTGCAGCCCCCAGACCACCATCCCTGCCCGGGATCTGGAGCATATGGCACCCCTGGCACGGTATGTGGGGATCCCCAGTGGGCTTGAGCAGTGATTGGAGGGGGGGGGACGTGGGGCAGCTGTGTCCCTGCCCAGTTTTTAAGCCCTCATTAATCCAATCCTGAACCAAAAGGGCTCTGGGAGCAGCCTTCCCACTTGTGCCCAAGGGGAAACTGAGGCAGCACAGCCGAGCAGCACTGCCAGCCTGGCAGCACCCATCCACAAGCTACCCAGTACTGAACTTAACTGCTGGCTGCCCTTCCCACGCCTGCCCAAGCTGTGCCAGCAGGAGGGCGCTGGCCTCTGCCTGTTCCTGCCTGCATACACAGAGCTGTGGGGACAGACTGAGCATCGTGGCGGTGCCAGCCGGACAGGGCACCTTGGATGGGCAGTGGGGTCCTGAGCACCAGGCAAGCTGCTCATCCTGGGAGTCACTGTGCCTCAGTTTCCCCCACTGCTACGGCCCCCTGTGTTTGGCCCCCAGCCCTTCTCGTACCACCCTGTGAACGGCAGATGGGTCTGGGGGGGCTCTGGCCAAGCAGGTGCCCACATCACACTGGGGGGCCCAGATTGGCATGCCCACCACCCTCACAGGTGCCCACCACAGGGTAGGGGAATTGCTCCTCTGGCACCAGTGCGCTCCCCCCAGGGAGTGGGAGGCGATGGTTATCATGAGCATCGCGCCAACACGCAGCTCTCTGCCTTGCCTGCCGGCCATGCCGCTGGCAGCCAGGACATGCCAGCCGGCACCTCCCCGCGCCACGTGCGAAGCACAAGCCTGGCCATGCTGGGCATCAGCTCCCGGCACAGCCAACGGGTTTCACCCGTGCTGCAGCCACCAGGGCCTTACCAGGAATTCGACGATGGCCAAAGCCCCACTATGGCACTCAGGGCTCAGTGCCACCACCCCAGGTTCTGCCACGCTGCTCTGACACAACATGAGCCAGGTTGCGGTGCCAGGGACACATGGATGCATGGCAGTGCCCAGCACAGCTCTGCGTACATCTGCCTGTGCCCGGCATGGCTGGCCAGAGCTTGTCCTGAGCTCCTGCGTGCAGAGCAGCCCCATCCTGTGCTGGCAGGGTGGGCAGCGGGTCCCGGGCAGGCAGTGGGCATTGGGCAGCAGCCCCGGTTGGGCACGTTGCTGTGGGGCTGGGCTGCCCAGAGGCCTGGCACAAGGACAGCAGACGCTAATGGCAATTCCAGAGGTGCTGGGATGAGGCAGGGGACCAGCTGGGCTCTGCCAGCCTCCTGGCTGCCAGCAAGCGAGGGTTGTGATGGGAGCACCAGAGGTCCCTCTGCCTGCTTAGTACTTGCCAGCACCCGCTGAGGAGCCAGGGCAGACCCCCAGGGCATGGACCCCCATGCTGGCTGCCCCGGCCTGATGCTGGCACAGGAGGCAGGTTGGGATGGAGGGCAGCACCGGAGACCCTCGGTGCCAGCTGTCGCAGATCCAACCCCCATAATCCCCCGGTGCCAACTCCCCCAGCTCCCTGGTGCCGGCTCCAGCATGGATTGCGAAAACCCCAGTGCCAACTTCCGCAGCCCCCAGTGCCAGCCTTAGCACGGATCCAGGCCCCCAAGCCCCCCGGTGCCAATCCCGGCACAGTTCCAGTTCCCCCGGACCCCCGGTCCCAACTCCCTGAAACCCTCGGTGCCAGCACCAGCACGGATCCAGCCCCCTGAGACCCCGAGTGCCACCCCGGGCGGATCCAGACTCCTCTCCCGCCCCAGTTCCCACCCCCCGGTGCCGGTCCCTGCACGGACCCAGCCCCCCGGTGCCAGCTGGGGCAGCTCCAGCCCCCCAGTCCTCAGGTGCCAACTCCCCGAGCCCCCCAGTGCCAGCCCCGACAGCTCCAGCTCCAGCTCCCCCCTCCCGCCTCAGCCTCCAGTGCCAGGCGGGGCAGCCCCCGAGCCCCCCGGTGCCAACTCCCCCAGCGCCCCCGGTGCCATCCCCAGCCCTCAGCCCCTCCCCGCGCCGCCGGTCCCTGCGCGGATCCAGCGCCCCCCGAGCCCCCCGCTGCCAGCAGGGGGCAGTTCCACCCCCTCAGCCCCCCCAGCGCCAACTCCCCCAGCCCCCGGTGCCAGCCCTCAGCCCCAGGCCCCGGACCCCCCCGCACGCCCCGCGCCCCCGGCCCCACCTGGGTCCCGGCTCGGCCCGGCCCGGCCCGGCCCCGCCCTCCGCGTCCGCCGGGAGGGAGCGGGGCGGCCCCGCGGGGCGGGGCGGGGGGGGCGCGGGGGCACCCGCGTGGGAGAGCTCCCGCGGGCGAGAGAGCGAGGGCGCGGGCACCCGCGCGGGACGGGCGCTTGCACGCTCACACGCGTGTGCAAGGGCACGCGGACACTCACACACGCGTGGGCAAACTCCCCCGCGTGCAGAAACGCTCAGGCACGCCCACTCACGCGCGTGTGCAAGCGCTCACGGACACTCAAATGCATGTGCAAGCTCACACGGACGCTCACACGTGTAAACACGCGGGTGCAAACTCACTCGCAAACGTGTAGAACACACGGACACTCACACGCGTGTGCAAGAACACCCGCGCACTCACATGCGCGTGCAAACACCCACGTGCAAACTCACCTTCTTGCAGAAACAGCCAAGCACACTCAGAGATGTACGCTCACACTCGCACGTGCAAGCACACACGGATGCTCACACGCCTGCGCCCCTACACGTGCAAACACCCAGGCACACTCAGCCACACACAGGCGCACTCACACGTGTGTGCAAGGGCACACGGACAATCACATGCGTGCAAACATCCGTGTGCGAGAAACATCTGAGCCCGCTCAGCCACGCACACATGTGCGCTCACACGCGTGCGAACATGCACGTGTAAACTCCCACGTGTGCAGAAGCACCCGAGCACACTCAGCCACGCACACGTGTGCAAACACACGCGCTCACACTCACATGCAAGGACAAGCGTGCAGAACCACCCAGGACACTCACACGGAGCCGCCCAACGTGGCCCACGGTGACCCCTGCGGTGACCCCTGCTGCCCCGGGGCAGAGCTGAGCACGCCACGCTCAGCACACGAGTGGCTCAGCACACGGGTGGGGGGGCTGCCCCCTCCCCCCACCCCCGGGTGGGAGCTGCTGCCTGGGTGCTGCTGCCTGGGCTGGGGGTGCTGGGGGGCAGCGGGGGGGGCCGCTCTGCACCCTGCTCAGCTGCAGCCCAGATGTCTGGCCCGGACCCAGCGCGGAGCAAACAAAATTCCTCCACTGCCTCCCATTTTCCAGGCACTGCTGCCAAGAATAGCAAGTGCTGAGTGATGCTGCAGCGGGGCCACGCGTGCCTCGGCCCGCAGGGCTTGCAGCAGGGACACACACACACACACGGGCTGCCCTGGGGGTCACCTGCACCTTGTCCCCCCTCTGTGCCCCCACCTGTCCCTACCTGCAGGTGCCGGAGCTCAGGAAGGCAGGTCCAGCATGAGCGGGGTGCAGGGGGTGCAAGGTGAGTGGGCACCAAGGGGCGCAGGGTGAGTGGGGTGCAGGGGGTGCAGGGTGCATGGGGAGCAGGAGTGCAGGCAGCAGCAGGTGTGGGGTGAGTGGGGTGCAGGGGGTGCAGGCAGGTCTGGCATGAGTGGGAAGCAGGGGGTGCAGGCAGCACGGGGTGCAGGCGGGCAGCAGCAGGCGCAGGCTGGCAGTGGGTGCAGGCAGGTTAAGCGCAGGTGCAGGCAGGTCAAGCGCAGGTGCAGGCAGTGGAAGCCATGCAGGCAGGTATAGGCAGGAGAGGAGCTGTGCCAGGCAAGGAGCCCAGGCAATGCCCTTCCATCTCACTGCTGGCAACCCTCCTGCTGCCAGCCTGGGTGCACCAGCATGCTGGCAGGCTGGCAGCACCCTCTGCCCTAGTGCCACCACTCCTACCCCTCCCAGTTGTGCTGCAGTGCCAAGTGCCAGCCTGGCCTCCCAGGCAGCAAGGGGGACAGCGATGACACGGGTGGCATGGGAGCAGCTGGCATCACTATGGCAGGGATTACCCTGCTGCGAGACTTTGCCCAAGCGCTGAGGCAGGACTTTGGGCTGGGTGGCTCCCACAGGGTTGGGCACAGCCAAACCGTGCCCAGCCCTGCACAGTGGGTAAACTGCTGTACCAGCACCGTGCCTCAGTTTCCCTCCATGAAGCTGGGGCCTTTCCACCCAGCACGTGTGGTGTCCCTGTCATCCCAGCTCCAGAGCCCTGCGGGGACCTTGCTGGCAGCAGCTCTGCCTGGAGAAACCATCAGGCGTCAGAAGGGCCGGGCTTTCATCCCGGAAAAAACAGCACGGGATGGATGCGCCACGTCGCCCGCTGGCCACCACTTCCCTGGGTGTTTCTGGCAAGCTCCAAAGCCACTGGACACCAATGTGGTGATGGTCCCCAGCTGGAACAGGCATCGCCACCAGCATCCTTCCCTCATCACCGCGCTCGCTGCCAGCCTCGTGCAGGCGGGCATGGCTAGGTACCGGTGGTCTGGCCCCCTGCCAGCACGGGGGTGTCACCGCCGGCAGCACAAACAGGTGCCAGCACCTTCACTCTTTGATCCCTTCCCTGCCGCCCATGGATCCGTGCCCAGGGATAGTGGATCCGTGCCCAGAAATCACTGCCTTGGCCAAATCTCCCCTGGCAGTTCCGGCTCTGGAGAGCATCCTTAGCGGTGCCGGCAGCGCCCGAGCCCCCAGCAGTGTTTGCGGTAGGAAACGGCTCCTCTCCACCTCCACACTGCTCCCGGGGGTGGCACGGTGGCAGGCAGTGGCCAACGGCTACTGCACCTAGAGAGGCTGGAGAGCAGCCCTGTGGAAAGGGACGTGGGGGTTCTGGGTGACGGCAAGTTGAACATGAGCCAACAGCGAGCCCTGGCAGCCAAGAGGGGCAACTGTGTCCTGGGGGGCATCAAGCATCCCCAAGATAAGAAGAATCCCCAACATAAAAAGGAGATGGAACTGTTGGAATGGGTCCAGAGGAGGCTACAAAGATGAGCCGAGGGCTGGAGCCCCTCTGCCATGGGGACAGGAGAGCTGGGGTTTTTGACCCTGGAGAAGAGAAGGCTCCAGGGAGACCTCAGAGCAGCCTCCCAGTACTGAAAGGGGCTCCAGGAAAGCTGGGGAGGGGCTTTTTCCAAGGGCCTGGAAGTGATGGGATGAGGGGGAACAGCTTTAAACTGGAAGGGGGGAGATTTAGATCAGACATCAGGAAGAAAAGACGTGGTACGCCCTGGCCACCCCAAAAATTCCCTCAGTGGTTTGTGACGGCACCAAAGATTTGGCTTTTGGACTCCTTTGGGTGTCCCCCCAGCACGGGGCCCCTCATGGGCTGCCTGCGTGGCTCACAGATTCGCAGAACAGTCGGGTGTGAAGGGACCTCTGGAAACCACCTAGTCCACCTCCCCACTAAAGCAGGTCCACCCAGAGCTCCTCCATCCCTGGCCAGGCTGGCTCCCTGTCCCAAGCTCTGCTCCCCACCACAGCCCGTAGCTTTTCTGGGGAAGCGAATTGAGCCCTGCCATTTCATGAACACCGTGGGCATCTCTCCCATCACCACCTTGATGGGTGTGCTGGTCTCTCCTCACCTGCACACCTGGCTCGGCTGTGCTCCAAGCCAGGGAAGCGGCTGCGTGTCCCTGTGGCACATGGGGTTGGGCTACAGGTTGGTATCAAGCCTTGGGTGGCTGCCATATCCTGATGCAAGGGGAGGATGTGTCAGGCAGGGGATGGAGCCCATGAGGTGCCAGGTGTGCCAGTGGGAGGTCCTAGGTTGGTGATGAGCAAACGTGCCCAAGCACCTGCTGTGGTGGCCATGTCCTAGGGGGACACCAGCTCAGGGCTCGCCCCCATCTACGGATACACCCCCCAACCCTATTTTCACATCACCACCCCCCATCACAACATGCTGCTGTGAGACCCCCACAGCAGGGACCCGCATGGCCCCGGCGCATTCCTGCCAGGATTAGGTACCAGCTCCCGGCAGCACCACGCTGGCTGGCGCAGCCCGGCTAATCCCTTCTTAATTGTCCCCATCCTGCGCTGGGCTGGGCTGAGCTGCCCAGGGGGTGTGGGGTGCTGAGTGCATGTCTGGGATGCCCTTATCAGGTGTCCCTATAGTGGGACCGAGCCACGGGGTGCATGGTGAACCTCTGGGGCAGCGATGAACAAGGAGGCATCCATCCTCCTGGTGCAGCGCAAAGGCTTTTGGGGAAAGGGAGGGATTCTGGGCTGAGAGGATCCCATCCTGCTGCTTAGGAGTGACTGCCCGCACTTGGCATTGTGACCCCTGGAAGCCAGGCACTGTGACATGCAGAGGGGTCACATGTCATACAGCTAAAAGCATCGAGCTTGAAGCTCCTCAAAACCATGCCAGTGGGGCAGGAGCCTTGGCAGAGCCATGGTGCGTGGGACATGGCATGCAGCTCTCTGCCACTGCTGTGGCAACCTTGAAACTCATCCTAAGTAGAAAAGACATGAAAACCAGGACAAAATCCCTCTGAAAGCCACACATCACACCACATTTTTAAAGGCATGTATCATGAGCTATCGTTATAAAATATTTACAAACAACTTATTGATGGTGTTTAAAATTATGTAAATATAATGGTCTACTTCCTTTCCATATAGGAAAAAATGTTCCAGCAGTAGGAAAAAAAAAAGGAAGGTGATGCAAAAAGTCATGGGATGTGGATATTACGTCATTTACAATTGGAAATTCACGTGTTCAAATTGCTTTTATACTTTCATAAAAGGATGCTTTTTTCATAATTAACATCTCCCGGGGCAGGAGAGATGCTGGCTGAGCCCCCCTGCCTACTGCCCTGCCCCAGCCCCGCTGGCCCTGCCCTGTGCCACACCAAGCAGTGGCATCCAGCTCCTCCAGGCCTTAAAAATAGGCTGAAGTCCCTGCTGTGGGGTTGGTAATTTTAGTCAGGGTGTGTCTTCCTGGGAAGCACGCCGGACCGTTCATCTGCTCCCACTGGTCCAGTGGCATCTGTGGCCAGGGCTGATGGCAAGCCCTCGCCGCTCATCCCTCCATGGCTACGGAGGTGGCCATGGGATGGTGCGGTCAGGGGTTGGAGAAAGGGGTTCCCAGGTGCCCCCAAAGCCAGTGACACCGGGGAGCGCAGCATCCCACGACCACAGCACCCAACCAGGCACTGCTGCGGGGCTGCCAGTACCCTTCCCTGCCCACCCACCTCCTCTCACCCCAAACCTCGACACAAGAGCCACTTCAGCTCGCCTCCCACGGTGCTCCCGCAGAGCCGCGGTGGCGGCGAAGGCTGGGGGGCCGCCACCAAACATAATGCAGCTATTGACAGGCGTGCCGGCGGCCCCAGCGCAGCACAATAGGGCCTTGTCTGCTGGCCCAGCTCTCGCTCCTGCCAGCCCGGTGCCCGGCATCGGGCTCCTCTCTCCCATGAGCGGCTCGCAGCTTGCCCAGGTGCCAGCCAGGACAAGCCTTGCCCAGGGCCAAACCGGTGTGCGCGGTGGAGGAGCTGCAGGTGGGAGGACGCTGAAAGAATTCCCCTTTCCTATAAAACATCACACCTGGTGAAGGGGCACCACCTGGGGCACAGCATGGCCATGCTCATCGCAGCCACCCTAGTTCGGGGGTCCCTGCTCAGCTGCGGGGTAACAGGGACAAGGAGGCAGCGCCTGCCTGACGATGCCCCTGCTTCCTTCTCGGAACTGTGCCCAAGCCCCCTGCAACCCAGGACCCACTGAGGGGACAAAAGGGTCCTCCAGGGATTTCCACCACCCCAGCACCCCGACCCTGTGCCCACCTCAGCGGGGCAGCCCGGTGCCCGGCAGCCGCCGTCTCACCTGTCAGGGCACGCTGGCTGTGCTGGGGCTCGCCTTTCTCCTCGCCCGGTGGGTGAGCCAGGGCTCCGGCTGCTGCCTGCTCTTTAAACCCCAAATCCCCGGGCGCCAGTCCCACCAGCAGCGGGGGCGGAGGGAGGGGACACAAAGCCCGGGTCCCTGCTCCTGGGGCCAGCACCAACAAAAGGCGACTGTGTCCCCTGTCCTCCCCGTGCACCCAGCGACCCAGCCGGCTGCGTGGGGATAAAGCCCTTGGGACCCCTGTGCACCCACCAGCCCCTCCGTCTGTGCTGGGCAGGTGGGAGAGGTGGAGGTGACCCCTCTCTGGGTCCCTGATCACAGCTACAGAGCATCCTGACATCTCCAAGGACGCGTTTCTGCCTGCTTGGTCCTGTCCCTGTCTGGAAGGGTGCCAGGGGGAAGGCTTTGTCCCTGTCCCATCCCCCTGTCCCCCCCCAAGTCTCAAGCACTCCAGCAAAGCCCAGCCCAGCGGGGCTGAAGGAGGAACGAGGGGATGTGGGTGATGCCACAGTGCCCATACCTGGGGGACTCACCCCACGGGACCCCCAGAGCCCTGCCCTGACACGAAGCATCCTGTGGTCCGAAGGCCAGGAACAACCTGTGCTGCCTCATTAACGCGAGGTAAATGTGTAACGAGCCCTCAGCCAGGCCGGGGTGGTTTGAGCCGCATGGTTCGTCTTGCCCACCTGGCATGCCGGGAGCTGGCGATGCGGCAATTTATCCGGCAGGGAGCCACGTGGCCAGGGCAGGAGGGAGAAGAAAGCTCTGCCTTTTGGCCGGACACATCAGGGTGACTTCAGCTGGAAGGAGCGGAGAGGGCAACGCGCTGGGCTGGGACGGGAACAAACTCCTTCCCGGAGAAGGGAGGCTGACCCGCCACCCACGCCTGCCCCGGCCTCCAAAACGCTCAGCCCAGGGCACGGGGTCGAGGGAGCCTGACTCTGCTCTGCAGTGCCCTCCAGTATGGCAGGCAACGGGCACCAGTATAATAAAATGAAATAAAATGAAATGAAATAAAATGAAATAAAATATAAAAAATAAAATAAAATAAAATAAAATAAAATAAAATAAAATAAAATAAAATAAAATAAAATAAAACAAAATCAAATCAAATCAAATCAAATCAATTCCATCTGAAGGCAAGAAAATGTGGGTTTTTTTTCCATTGTGGCCATGGCTAAGCACTGGCATGACTGCACCAGAGGCTGTGGAGCCTCTACCTGTGGAGAGAGGCAAACTATGTCATGCTGGGCAGCGCAAGCGCATGGCAGCTGAGCCGTTTGTGCCACACAATGAGATTTGGGGAGGTGGGGGGCTCTGTTGGCACTGTGGGGCCAGGCCAGGCCCAGCATCCTTGCTTGGGAGCTGTGCCCTGTGCGGGACCCAGAGCCTGGGGTGCTGGTGGCCATGTGGCTCCGGGCCAGGCTGTCCCCAGGCTGACAGGGGTGTGGATGCCCAGCTCACTGTGCCGTGCCGCACGCTGTGGTATGAAGCCATAGGGCATTCTGCACTGTTGATGTCCAGCTTTTGGGTGGCCAGGTGACCTCGTCAGGGAGGTGCTGGGTGGCATGGCCACCCCTTCTCACAGGAGACGCCTCACAGAAGGGTGGGCAGCTTGCCAGGGTGTTGGAGGACCCTCAAGATCCCTCCGCTGATGTCCCTGAAGGGCCAGCCATCACCTTGGGGAGGAGGAGCCAGGAGCTGCCAGCACCTTTCCTGCCTGGTTTCAGGGACAGTGGGGGGCAGCAGGGCCAGTGCTGTCCTGGCAGCCCCTCCAGCACAGGGGACAGAGGGCAGCAGCCTCGGGGGAGGTGGGTAACTGGACTCACAGGATTGTAGAATGGTTTGGGTCGGAAGGGGCCTTAAAGATCTTCCAGTGCCACCCCCTGCCATGGGCAGGGACACCTCCCACTGCATCAGGGGGCTCCAAGCCCCATCCAACCTGGCCTGGAACACCTCCAGGGATGGGGCAGCCACCACTGCTCTGGGCAACCTGGGCCAGGGCCTCCCCACCCTCACAGCAAAACATTTCCTGAGATCTCATCTCAATCTCCCCTCTTCCAGCTCCAAACCATTCCCTCTCATCCTCTCCCTGATCCAGAGCCCCTCCCCAGCTTTTCTGGAGCCCCTTTCCGTCCTGGGAGGCTGCTCTAAGCCCTCCCTGGAGCTTTCTCTTCCCCAGGCTGAACAACCCCAGCTCTCCCAGCCCGTGCGCTGCGGGAGGAGCTCCCGCGCTGCCCCCGCAGGAGCAGCTCTCGGCCAGCAGGGGGCGGTCGGTGCCCGCGGGGCCGGGCGGGGGCGGGGTGACCGGGAGCGCGTTCCTCGCTGCAGCCGGAGGGGACCGGGAGGAACCGGCAGAGCCCGAGCAGCCGTAGAGACACTGAGCGGGTCCAGAGCGGGGGACAGAGATGATCCGAGGGCCGGAGCACCTCCCGTACGAGCACAGGCTGGGAGAGCTGGGGTTGTTGAGCCTGGAGAAGAGAAGGCTCCAAGGAGACCTTAGAGCAGCTCCCAGGACTGAAAGGGGCTCCAGGAAAGCTGGGGAGGGGCTCTTGATCAGGGAGTGCAGGGAGAGGGTGAGGGGGGACGGGTTTGAGCTGAAAGAAGGGAGATTTAAATTAAATAATAGCAAGGAATTTGTTAGTGAGGTTGGGGAGGCCCTGGCCCAGGGTGCCCAGAGCAGTGGTGGCTGCCCCATCCCTGGAGGTGTTCAAGGCCAGGTTGGATGGGGCTTGGAGCCCCCTGATGCAGTGGGAGGTGTCCCTGCCCATAGCAGGGGGTGGCACTGGAAGATGTTTAAGGTCCCTTCCAACCCAACCCATTCTATGATTCCCTGATTCTCTGGACAAGGCCTGTTTAGCCTGGAGAAGAGCAGGCTGAGGGGAGACCTCGTCACTCTCCAGTTGAGAGGAAGTTCTAGCGAGGCAGGTGCTGTGCTTTTCTCCCAAGTAACAAGTGATGGGATGAGGGGAAATTGCCTCAGGTTGCACCTGAGAAGGTTTAGGTTGGCTATTAGGAAACACCTCTCTACACAAAGAGTGGTGAAGCATTGGCAGAGGCTGCCCATGGAAGTGGTGTAGTCTCCATCCCTGGAAGGGGTCAAATAGTGGGCAGGCTTGGCACTTTGTGACATGGTTTAGTAGAGATGGTGGTGTTGGGCTGACGGTTGGAATGGATGATCTTAGAGGTCTTTTCCAACCTTAGTGATCTGTGATTCTATGATCTGTGCTCTGTCCTCCCCCAGGACAAGCTGAAACTGTGGTGCCACGAGGGTGGCTGGAAGCCTGTGTCCCCTTTCCCCATCCTGGCGCAACCATGAGCACCACTGCTGGTGGTGGTGTCCCCCATGCCTGTCCTGGCCGTCTCGTACATGCTTCCTGCAGCCATCTGGGCCCGGCACAGGTGACAGGTGAGACACACTGCTCACAGGCGGGGTGGGGGTCGCAGAGGTGCTGTGAAGTAGGGAGTGGGGGGTTTTGTGTGGCATGGGATGTGCCAAAAAGTATTGGGACTTGAGCTGGCCTCCAGCATCTCACTGGCTTCTGGTGGGAGAGGGATGCCCCTCCAATGGGTGAGCTCCAGGAAGGGAGCTGGGGTTGGATTTCCATGAAGTGCTGTGTTGTGCTGGTGGGGAAGGGTTTCAGGGAACTGGGCTGTGTGGGGAGCACGTGGGGGAGCTGGGCAGGGCCGGGGCACGTGCCCCTGGCGCATGCTGGCTGTCCACTACCAACCCGCTGGCCCCAGCTGGCCCACAGCCCCCAGGGGCTGGCCCAGCCCCATGGCAAACACCACTGAACTGGGCAAGCCGACCCCTGGACTGAGTGAGGAGGGACTGCCCTGCGCCCAGGGCCAGCGGTCGTGGAGCTGTGGAGGCTGCGTCTCAGCGCTTTCCCACCCACACTGGCTGCCTTGGCACAGCTCCTCTGCCTGCGCCCTGGGTGCTTACGCTGCCTCCTGCTCCCTCCTTCTGGCACCCAGCTTGGCCCCCAGGCTCTTCTCCAGCTGTGGGGCAGGTGGGTTGGTTCCACAGACACACCCCCCCGGATGCCAGAGCATCCTTCCAGCAGTTGGTACCCCACGGACTCCCCCTAGCAGTGGGCAGGGCAGTGCTGTGCTGCCAGCTCTGCTCAGTGCAGGGGTCTGGAGGGTTGGGGTGCCAGGGGTGCCGGGTGCCCAGCCACGTGCTGGTGGTTGTGGGGGGGGCCAGCTGGGGCTGTTTTGCTCTCTGTTTGCTCGACTGTGGGGACGGCCAGCGATGCGGATCAAGGCCGACGTCCCCTGGACAGCCAATTGTCGGCCAGCTCGGAGGGGAGGGAGAGGGGCAGCCGCCCCAGGGCTTTCCCAACCGTGGAGGGGGCTGCCATGTGCTGCCTGTCCTGAAACAATGCCAGGCTCAGCCCATCCCAGTGCAAGGCTGAGCGATGCCAACAGGGACCAGGGGGTACCTGCTGGGACCCCAGCACCCCTCGCCTGCCCACTGGTTGGGGCAGCCACCCCTCATGTCTCACTGCTGCAGGACACCCCGGTACTGGGGGACACGGTGGCCTCAGTCCCGAGCTTCAACACGTCCTTTTGTGCTTCTCCTGCTGAATCCATTGCCCTGGCGGGCCATGAAAGGGCCTTTATCCCCTCTCCTCCTCGTGGCTGGATCACACCCGCAGGACCCTGTGCCGCTGTCTGGCCCCGGGACCGCCAGTCACCCCAGTGAGGGTGGGGGCCCCTGCATGGCCCTGTCAGTGTCTCCCATGGGAACCAGAGCAGAATGTGGCTTTACTGGGACGGCATGAGTTTTATCTGCTCCTGGACTGGCTCTGGACCGACCACTACCCCGTGGGGAGAGGAGGGACACGGCTGTGGCCACATCTCTGTTTTTGGCCTGATTATTTATATCTTTAAACAAGGATGCTACAGTCGTGTGGACTGAAAGGTGTCCTCCGTCCTCCCCTGCTCCCTGGTCCCCAGCTCCCCAGCCATCTGCCACCCCATTGCCAAGACCCTGGGCAGCAATCCCAGCCCCCCTCCAGGGATACCCCAGCTGGGTCTGCACTCGTGACAGCTTGCTGGGGACCTTGGGTTTAAGGGGAGACACCTCTGGGCACTGCAGACCCCCCCAGTGCTGCCCCACGTTTCCTTCCACTGCCCCATGCCGGAGCTCTGCTCCTGTTCTGCTAAACATTAACTGTTCACTGCAGCTCAGTCCTGGCATATTGGGGCGGGGGGTTAATTGGGGCTTTGGCCCTGGTCAGGTGGGTTTTGGGGTGTAGGGCAGCCCAGCCCAGCTGTCCTGCATTGCTGGCATCACGCTGTGCCTCCTTGGAGGCTCTGAAAGCTGCCTGGGTTCCCTCCCCAGCTGCAACGTGGGATGCTGAGCTCCCCATGGGATGAAGGCTCTGGGAGCTGATGGAGGGCAACTCACAGCCTGGAGAGCTCTGTTCACATGGGATTGTCACCTGTGGGCTGGTTGGTCCCCTGGGTCCCCCTGCAAGCAGGAGTCCCCAGCAGAGTAGAGCCCTGGCACCCTCCTGAGAGACAACTGCCAGAGCATCCCTCCTGCTGCTGGTACCCAGCTCCTCTTTACCTGCTTGAGGAAAAATGCTGCTAGCTCCTTGCCTAGCTCTCCAGTAGGATGTAGGGACCAATGGAGCCCAGCAACTGGGAACACTGGGGAAACAGGCCAAGACTCATAGGAACTGGCTTGGACTGGGGCACTGGGTGACAAACATTTCCGGAGCATCATGGCCACTTGCGCTCATTTGGCTTTAAAGGCATTTAAGTTGCATTTAAAGGCATTAAAGTCCTTGCTAAGTCCTTGCTTAATTGCCTTAAAGGCAGTTAAGTCCTTGCTGCAGGACTGCAAGCCCACGGGAACAAAGCCTCTGGTTCCACGGTGGTGGTGGGCGCTGCCAGCAGGGACAGCACTGCCCTGCCTGGGTAGCAGAGATGAGCAAGCTGCTGCCAGCACCTCCAGAGGTGACAGAGGGCTGGTGCCCTTGTGCCAAGAACAGTTTGTCCCAGTCTCCTAGGGCTCAGGGCATCCTCCTACCCTCAAGGGCTTCCAAGCAGCTGTGGTGCTTGCTGACTGGAAGCCGCTTGACCCTGAAGCTGGTCCTATGTGGGACTGGCATCTCAGTAGGTGCTGTGAGAGCTGGAGGTCCCAGGACCCCTCTCCAAACCCTACAGTGCTGTGGGGTTACCCCAGGGCTCGTCCTCGGGTCCTTGGTTCCCGGTGCCACGCTTGGCAGGGAAGCGATAGAGCGCAGAGATAACCCACCCTTCAGGTCTGCTGAGCAGTGCTTTGCTTCTGGCTTCTGTAAAGTTAATTGGTTTCGAGGTTCCAGGAACAAACGAAGGAGAAAAACCCACTCTCCCGACGTGCGGGATCATTGAATGCTCTCTGGCGAGTCATAATTGCAAATCATGTTTTGAAATCACATTAACCAATTAGTCCTTGTTGTTGTTGTGCCCTGCCACATGACAGCGGGTGCCGCGAGGGAGCCCGCGGTCAAGGGCGAGGGAGGGGGGCATGAGCTGCCCCCCGCCACCAGCAGCTCCGGGCCCAGGGGCCACGCTGGTGATATGGGGGGGAGGGGGTGTTCTCCAGAGGGGATGGCTGCGGGGAGGAAGGGTCCTGCCCTGGGCAGGTGTCACCTCAGGGTCCTCCCTCTCCTGTCATCGGCTTTCCCAGCCCATTTCTCTGGCTCCCCACTGTGACCCAAACTGCCAGGACTGTGGGGGTCAGGGGGACAGTGGGGGTCTCAGAGCTACTGGGGCTGTGCTTGAGGGATGGCGGTGCCATCTGGGGACCAGTCGCACCCACCGGTGTGTTGCCAGCAAGGACAAACACCAGCAGGCTTCTTGCTTGAGACACCACGGTGCTGGTAAGCGGGGGGACACTGCTTGGGCTACAGGTCTGTTATCTCCTCTACATCTTCCTGCCATGTCCCACCTTGGCCCTGGGAAAGGTGGGCAGTGGCAAGCAGGAACAGGCAGCAGGTGCAGAGGTTGGGTGAGGAGACCAAGCGTCACAAGTGGAGAACTCCCTGGCCACACAAGGCAGCTTTGTGGCTGGGTCCTGGGTGGACCCATCCACACCAGAGCATTCTGGAGGCCAAGGGGTTCATAGAATCATAAAATCACAGAATCACGGAATGGTTTGGGTTGGAAGGGACCTCAAAGCCCAGCCAGTGCCACCCCCTGCCATGGGCAGGGACACCTCCCACTGCATCAGGGGACTCCAAGCCCCATCCAACCTGGCCTTGAACACCTCCAGGGATGGGGCAGCCACCACTGCTTTGGGCACCCTGGGCCAGGGCCTCCCCACCCTCATCGTGAAGAATTTCTTCCTAATGTCTAATACAAATCTTCCCCCTACCTATTTAAAGCCACCTCCCTTGTTCTGTCACTCCAGACCCTTGGAAAAAGCCCCTCCCCAGCTTTCCTGTAGCCCCTTCAGGTACTGGGTTTATGGGCTTGCATTAATCTGCTCAATCTCTGAGCGTGGCTGAAGGATAAAAAATAGGGCAGGATTTATCTGGGGGGCTTGGTGGGAAGGCAAACCACACGGTTGTGGGCTGTGGGCAAGAGTTACCAGCCTGGCACAGCTGGCAGGGGGCTCAGCTCCCAGCACCAGTGAGCAGGATGCTGCCGGCGGGACGTGCTGTGCTGTGCCGCACCGCGCTCCCCCAAAGGCTCCTCGCATCCGGGAATCCGGCGTCAAACTTTCCAGCCGAGTGGAGAAAACCACACGGCTGCAATTTCGCAACTCACTGGGGCCAGGGCACCGGCCTGACACCCCCAGAGCTGGGGGCGAAACTGCCCCGGGGTGTGCCAGGGTAGCACCATTTTTGGGGTGGCTAAGAGGACGGTTTTAGCCCACCCCTCTCCTGGGCAACCCACAGTGAGGGGACTTGTCCCCCTCTTTTGGCTCCCCCCTGCACGGCCAGCCTGGCTGCATGGGGCTAAGACCACCGCATGCCCGCTGTGGGGTGTGGGGACCCTCTGGGACGTTTGGGGACATCTTCAGTCCCGTTTGCTCTTCTCCTTCTCACTGCTTCGATTATCTGCGAAGCTTCAGCTGGACACAATGGGGATGGTGTGGGCATCTCTGCCCAGCTGAAAGGGAGGAGGTGGTGAAGAGGGGTGTCACAGCCAGACAAGAGAGGGGACAATAAAAAGGGGGCGTGGCCTCATTTGTGCCAGTAAGAAAAGAGGAAGGGTGGCATTTGGAGGTTGGCAAGGAGCAAACAGGCTCTGAGTCGCTGCCTGTACCCCAGTCCCCCCGCATGCCCACCGTGCTGGCAGGCGCTGCACCCCGTGCTACAGGGCCACGCTGCCTGTCCCCGTCCTCACGCCACGTTTGCTTACAGGGCGGCAGCTCTCTGCCTGCTTTTACAATCCCCGGCGAGGCGCGTTGCCGCCTGTTCCTGGGGTGCCACGTGGCTAATGCCCGCCTTTGCCAGGGCAGGAGAAGGGTTAAGAGGATGGCTTGCGCCCAGCCGTGTCCGTGGCTCTGGGTGCCTCCGAGTCCCCTCTCGCCACCCTGCCAAACCTGGCTGCCTCCGGTTCTGCCGGCGCGCCAGCCAGCGCTGGTTCAGCACTTACGCATGCTGCTGTTATTAGAAATTAGTTAATGGATGGCTCTGGCCGTAACAGGAGCCCTGGGATTGCTGGGAGCACGAGGGCAGCGCTACTGCTGAATATTTAACGGCCCACGACGGCAAGGTGAGAGGGTGCTGCTGCTGCCAGCGGGGCGAGGGGGTGGGTTTCCTCTTCCCAGCCCCATGGCCGGTGCTCACTGCCGGCTGGCAGAGTCCTCTCCATCCCAGGCCACCCAGGGCTTCCCGAGGATTTATGTGTAACACAAATAAAGGCTCCCAGCAACGCACGGAGCCGTCTTGCCAACGTGTGACAGCGGCTCCATCCCATGCACACTGCAAGTGTCCCGGCTCTGCATGGGGAGGTGGGTGCATCAAGCCCCCTCCTCACGGCTGAGTGGACCCCAAAGATTGTCCTCTGAAGTAAAAGCCAGGCAGGGCGGCGGAGCAGGAGGAGCTTTGGGGGTGATAGCCCTTTGGAAGGAGCAAGGAACACATCTAGGGACACATCTGGTGGCCTGGTCAGGAGGTCCTGGCTTTCCCTGCTGCACGTGGGGTGCTCTTGGGAGAAGAAATTTCTTCCTTGGGGCACTTCTGTGATGATAGACCCCCAAAATGAGGTCACCATGAAAAGGTGTTTCAGCTCAAGTGAGGAAGTTTGATGGAGACTGGAGGAGGGGGCCAGAATGTCCACCCCACTCTGGGTCGCGTTGGGATGGCTCCGCTTGCATCGTTTGCTCCCAGCGCTGGGAGGTGCCAGGGCGGTCACTGTGGGCACCCCCAAACAGGGCAGCCGGCTGGACAGGTGTAACGAGGGGGGCAGCTTCAATTTCCCAGGTGGGGAGAGAAGCTGTCCGGGGGGGAGCTGGGAAGGACCTCCCTCGGCTGCCGAGTGACAGCGGCCCCCGCCGAGAGGGGCGAACACCCAGCACCCGCAATCAACCGCTGCCGGACCCGGCCCTTCGCGCTGGATTGGAGCTGCCCCCCAGCTCAGCCCCGGGGCTCCGGCCGGGCGATGCCAGCTGGGCGATGCCTGCTGGGGCGGCGCTCCGGGCAGGCGGGGCGAGGGGTGCTGTGCCCGGCGCGGGGACTGGAGCCGCCGGCGGGGGGCGGGCCCGGCTCCGGTTTAATCTCCGGCTCGGCCGGGATTACGGCAGCGGGAGCGGCTCTAATCCGCGGGGCTGGACACGGGGCTGCTCCCCCAGCCCGCACCGCCCGGCAGGCGCGCAGGTAGGTCCCCCCCAGTCCTCCCAGTTCCTCCCAGTTCCCCGGTGCTTTTTGCCTTCTCCTTCGAGAAACTCCGTGGCTCGGACCCCTCTGCCCCCACCCGCCCCCACTCCTGCCTTCCCCCCGCCCCTCACCCATCTCCCCTCGCTCCCCGCCCTCCTCCTGCATCCCGGTGCCCCCCGCAACCCTCTGCCCCCTCCTCCTGCTCCTCCGCAGCCGGACAGACCCCTCGGCAGCCCCGGGACCAGGCAGGTAGCAGCACTCCGGGGCTGTTGGCCTCGCTTTTCCCCTACCCCATCCCTCCCCAGCTCCTGGAACCCTCCCACGAGTGGGGAGAATCCTGCGAGGGCAGAGCTCAGCCTTGCCACCTTTCCATCCTAATGCCCAGGCAAAGCTCCTGCCTGGGGGGTAGTGTCGGGGGGACTGGCATCGCTACGGCAGGGTGTTGGAGGGGTTGGCATCGCTGTGGCACAGTGTTACAGGGGGTGGTATCACTTAGCACGGTGCTGGTGGGGTTGGCATCACTGCCTGCTTTGCTGAATAATAATAATAATAATAATAATAGTAGTAATAATAATAATAGTAATAATAATACCAGCCCCCCAACACCCTTTTCTTTCCCTTTTTTCTGCGTTAATTTTTAATTGCCCGTGGGAACAACATATGTTCCTTAAGGCTGGAAGCGGTGGTGGGCAGGATCGGGTGTCAGGGTGCTGGGTGAGCAGTGGCATGCGGTGAGGGACATGGCTGGGAAGAGCAATGCCAGCCGCCACAGGCGCTGCTGGAGCTCAGCTTGGCCGTGCGTGCAGTGCTTCTCCAGGCTGGGGTATTTATAGAGCGTGGCTGGCTGGGACAGCGGGACGCAAAGGCAGGCAGCACATTGCATTCCCACCGGCCATGCGTGTCCCGTGCCAGCCGGCATGCTGGCCTGCTCTGCCCGGGACGGCTTGCAAACCTCCCAAAGAGAAACCTGTCCCAAGGGGAAACTGAGGCACAACAGGTGGGCCTGGGCTTTCCATGCTGGGGGATGGCTCTGTAGGGGCATCGAGGAGCCAGGGGACCTGGTGAGCCCCTGGCAGGTGGGATGGAGGGGGCACAGAGCCCCAGCTGGCTGCGAGGGCACAGCTGCGCTGAGCCACCGCGGAGGAGACAGGGAATTTTCCACTGGCATTTGGATCCAGCCCAAGCTGAGCCGTTAGACCTGCCTGGACCCTGGCAGCATGGGTTAACCCCTGGCTTCGTGGGGGCACCCCAGAGAAAGCCCTCTGTGGCCCTTGACCCTGCCCTCTCCCCCGAGGACCAAGTGCTGATGTGCCCCAACTGGTGACCGGGGATGCTGGGGGGCACTGGGGGCACCCCAGAGAAAGCCTTTTGTACCTTGCAGCCCTGCCCTGTCCCCTGGGGACCAAGAGCTGGTGTGCCCTGACTGGTGGCCGGGGATGCTGGCAGGCGGTGGGGGTACCCTGGCTGGACTGGGGGTACCATGGGGGGTGCCGGCACCATGGGGGAGCCTGGCCGAGGCGCAAAGAACCTCGGTGCAGCTGTAATCACACGCCGGGGCCGCAGCCACGGCAAACAAACAGGCCCCGGCAGAGCCTATTTTGCTTGGCGTGTGGGATTGGAGGGAATGAGCGGGATCCCACGGGCTCCTTTGGAAACGCAGCCCTTGAGAAAACAGAGGCGGGTTGGGGACCGGACAGGCCTCCCAACGCCATGGCCATCCTCGCTGCATGGGGCTCGGCTGCCACGCACCTCCCTGGCCGCTGACGCAGGGCTGGGGCTGGCTGGGTCTTCTGTGTTGGTGGGGGACAGCCAGCACAGTCCTTGTGTCCCCAGAGCAGATACTGGGCTGGCGGGGTGACCCGTGGTGGTGGGGGACAGCCAGCGCACTGGTACCAGGCTGGCAAGGTGACACGATGGCAAGAGCAGCAGGGCCAGGACAGTGATGGTCCCATGAGGCTTGGACAGGTTGCATCCCCTAATCAGGATGTGGTGCCGTGCTGGGGCTACTGAGTTGGCAGGGGGCACATGAGGCTGTGACTGGTCCCTCCTGGTGTCCCTGGTGCTGTCACAGCAAATGGCAGCTTGGAATTTTTTGTCATCGACCCCTCAGTGTCGTCCTGGTGTATTTAAGGGAGTGGGAACTCCAGGAAAGCTTCTCACTCTCAAGGCAAAATGCGTCTCCAGAGGTGCAATAGAAAACCTAATGTGGTTGTTTCAGGTGTTACCTGCCCATCAGCCCTCGCAGTGCCACCACCTGTGCCACCGTCCTCCCTGGGTGGCCCTGAGCTCCTGGTGGGCATTGCGTTGGCTTTAAACTTAAAGCAAGATCCAGCACTGAACTTAGAGCTGGGTAAGATGCTGTGGGCTCAAGCCACCGTCTCACCCACTGGCTCCAGAGCTGCGCTGGGTGCCACCAGCCTCGTGCTGTGCCCACCCTGTCCCCGTCCCTGTGTTGCCGGCTGCCTGTGCTGCCTGACCTTGTCCCACGTGGGCTTGACCCCTTCCTTCCACGCTGGGTCGTGTCAGCCTGGGCTGTGCGGTGCTGAGCATGGCTCCTGTCGCCTCAGTTTCCCCACGATGCTTCCCAACTCGAACTGATGCTTGTTCGCAGGAGGGAGTGTTGTGCTGGTGGTGGTTGGTACCCCTACCACATCCCCTTGCTCCTGGTGTCCCCATCCTGGGGTGGGCAGCTGGCTGGGGATTGCCATGGCTGAGCTGCACCACGGCCCCAATGCTGGGTGACCCTCTCTATGTTTCCCCCATGATGTTTGGCTCCACCACCCTCGCTGCGGTGCCTTTCTCCTCCCCGGTGTGTCCCACACCCTAGCGTGTCCATTGCTGGAGCCGGTGGCCATGAGCCACGTCCCTGGCCTTGGGCAGAGCCGTCCCTGAGGACACGGGTGCTCTTTGATGGAGGGCTGTGGGTGCACTCCCTGCACAGTGCGATGGGGACATCTCAGAGCTGCCTGGTCAGGTGTCGGTGCCACTGGAGCCCTGCTAGCCAGAATGGCATCTTTGAGAGCTGCTTGCTCCTTTCTTGTCGCTGCCAGTTCTGCCCTGGCTGGAGTGCTGGGGGCATCACCTGGCCCGAGGCTGAGCCATGACAGGATTTGGGGCTGGAAACCTGGCTTGCCCTGGGCTAGGGGAGCCCTGGCGTGGTGACCACACTCTCCATGTCATGCTGGGACTGTGAGTGGGTCTGACTGGCACGGCTCTCTGGTGGCACTATCTCATGAGGGTCTCCAGCAGGTCTATTTGTAGAGGGTCTACAGTAGGGGCTCTTTAGCTGTGCACTGGGCAGGCTGGCTCCAATCGTCCCTCCCCGTGGCTGCTGGAGTCCCCCTGCACATGGGGGTGCACCCCAGAGCCCCCAAAGCTGGGGTGCCTAAGCATGCCCCTGGGCAGCAGGATTTACTCTTCTGGGTGATTGGCACCGCCAGGGGAGGTGGGACGATGACGCTGCCTTTGCTTGGCTGGGAGGTGGAGGGAGAAATGCCACAGGTTTGGAAACAAGTTTGGGGTGCTAATTTTAGGAGGCAGGTCAGGGGGAAAGCCACGTCTGCGTGTACCGTGGAGGGGCAGGTCCAGCTCCTGCAGGGTCGGGCTGGCTCTGCTCCCAGTACCCAAGCTCCCAGGGCTGCCCTGGTAGGGGGCTTCTCTGTGGAGGGGTAAGGGGGGGTGGGGACATCCCCTCTGCATGTGCCTGCCCTGCTGGGAGCCAGCCTGGCTGGGGAAGTGATGCCCAGGGACCCCTGGTGTTGCGTCTGTTGCCCCAGCTCTGTCCCCATGCCCCTGTGCCCGTAGTGGTGCCAGGGACCCTGGGCTGGAATCACCCCATCCTCAATAGTGGTCCAGGGGTCCCAGACTGGGGGTCACCCCATCCCCAATAGTGGTCCAGGAGATGACCAAGAACCCCAGGCTGGGGGTCACCCTGTGCCCAGGAGTGGTCCTGGGTCTGACCCAGACTGGGGGTCACCCTGTGCCCAGCAGCGGTGCTGGAGATAACCCCAGGGCTCAGGATGGTGACGATGGGGGGACGCGGCTGGTGTCCCTGCCCACTTGGCCGCGCTGCCCATCTCTCTGGGAGGGCTCTGTCACCAGTGCAGCCCCAGGGAACATGAAACCACTGAAACCTGAACAGCCTGGGCAGGCGCGCGCGGGCCGGGGGGGTTGTAGCTGCCCCTGGGCACACAGCAGTGGCAGTGGGGTACCTGGCTGTGAGCACGCAGGCCAGCAGCTGTGTCAGGCTTGGCGCTAAAGCCGGATTACCACCCGGAATAGTCCCGTGGCCCTCGCCCCAGCTGGGGCGGATTAGCCAGGATCCATCTGCAGAAGGACAGGAGATGAGGAGGGGGTCTCTCCATCCAGGGGAGCACCCACTTGCTGCCAGGGAGACCTGGTGCCTTCGTCCCCCACATGGATGGATGCCATGTGCTGTGGGAACACGGTGGTTCATTGCACCCCAGGTTGATGCCGCGTGGCTGCCTGTGTGCCGTAATCCCATGGTGTGCTCGGGTCAGGAGCGTGACCGGGGAAACCAGTATAGCCTTGGGCTGGGCTTTTCTGGGTGATACGCGTCCTCCACTCCCGCTGCCGGGTACGATGGATCCCCATCCAACAGTCCCGCTGGCACTGCTGACAGAACTCCCCTGCCCCGGCCCCCTCGCTCCCAGCTGGGATTTTCCACCTTTGAACTAAAGTCTGGGTGGAAGGGAGGCGCTGGGCAGTGAGAGGCAGCCCCTTCCCAGCCCGATCCCCCACTGTGGGCTCCCAGCCCACGCAAGGCAGGGATGTGGGAGCCCTGCCGCCCCACACACATGTTCCCAGCCCGGTGGGAGGAGGGAACAGGCATCTGTGCTGGCCGGGACGCGGCGTGCGAGACCGAACGTAGGCTCCTGTGGCGCGCAGACGTGGCCGGCGGTGAGGGTACGTGCTGCCCCACGCATACGGCTTGGCATTCCCGTGGGGAGGCTGCAGCATGGCTGTGACCCTAAGGGGTGGTGAGACAGTGCTGGGGCTCAGCTGGAGCATCCTGGCTGTGCTGCAGGCCTGACGGGCTGGGTGATGTCCTTGGTGTCACCAAGCAGCGCCTGGGAATGCCAAGGCTGAGCCCACCAGGGTTGGGCAGGGAGAGGTGGGGGGTATTGGTGCAGCAAGGCTGTCACAGTCCTTGTCACCTGGAGCTGGAGAAGCGCACACCGGGAAATGAGTGTAGCTGGCTCAGCACCCACAGGGATACGGCCCTGGGTGCCACCGCGGAGCGTTCCATGCTCGCGCACGTGGCCATGACTACGCCATCAGGGTGGGCGAGCGGGCGCTGGGGTGGCAGCCAGGAAGGGGACAATGCTGGGTGGCACATGGGCTGCAGTAAGGGCAGCAGTGTCCCGTCAGTGCGGTGGCACCATGGCCCCGTGGCGAGCTGGGGCCCCCCGGGGGAAGAGATGCCGAGAGAGGGGCTCTTTGCCCAGAACAGAGGGTCCTTAGCCGAGGTGGGCACGTGGGTACGGGGGTGAACCTGCCACCCCCCCGGGGCCGTTCGCCACTTCATATATTTGCTGTTCTGCCCAGCCTTATCACAAGGCAAACAGCAGCAGGCAGGGCACGCTCTGCCCAATCGAAGCGTCTCCCGTGCCCTCCCCTTTCATCTCCCCTCATTCCCCGGCCACTGGGAGACCCTGGCCGAGGGGCAAAGGCCGGGGCCAGCCGGGAAGGTGGCAGCGAGCGGTGCCAGGGCTGTGCCAGGGCTATGCCAGGGCTGCCCAGCGGGAGGAAGCGTCTGGGTGGTGATGCTAAGCCTGGTGCATGCGAAATGAGCCTGGCTGTGCCGCTTGCTATTCCGAGAGGCGCTTGGGGGAAGAAGCTGGTATTTCCTGAGCCGCCCGGAGAGGTGTAATTATAACCTGGGAGAAGAAAGGGGCTGCAGAGTAGAGTGCCCAGCCTCCCTGGCGCCCGCGGAGGAGCGGGCAGGGGGGACGGTGCAGCTGCTGCCCGATGCTGGTGGGATGCGGGATAGCCCAGTGATGCTGGGGGGGCATTTGAGGAGGTGATGGAGCACCAGGGATCTGGTGGCCCCCCTTCAAGCCCTACTGGGAGCAGAAGGTTTGCGGATGCCCGCCCGCGGCGCGGGAAAGCGCAGAGTTAACGGTGGTGTTTGAACGTGCTGGCAGCCTTGTCCATACCTGGACCCGGCCCAAGTGGAGGCCTAGCAGAGGGGATAAATCATCGCCCAGTGCCTGTCCTGCGCTTCCCTCTCTTCCCCCGCACGGCTGAGCCTCCCTGCCCTGGGACTGACTATCCTGGTCCCCACCAGCCTGCAGCCTGCCTCAGTTTCCCCACCAGGCTGGGTGCTGCAGGCGGGGCGGCCCAGTCCTGTGCCTCCCACCCCAGGGCCACCTTTAGGGGTTTCAGCCCCCCCAGCAGTGCTGGCAGCCGGTGCGTGGCCTGAGATGACCCTGCCAGGTCTCCTTAGTGGCCTGAGCAGCCAGGGCAGCAGCTCAGGAGCCCAGAGATGCTGGTGCCCGTGTCACGCCATGGCATCCTTCCCTCGCCTGCGGGGGTGGCTGCCATGCCGAACGTCTTCCCGCCCCAGCAGAGCCACTGAAAGACTCACCTCATCTCCAGGTTCACCATTCCCTGGGAGCACAAAGGTGGGCACGGCCCCTGCTCACCCCATGGGGACCCCAGGCACTGGGGTAACGGGGCAACGTCCTCCTCCCGGGGCGAGGGACCACACTGCATCCCAGCCAGCCCTCACCTTGGGCTGCGTGGCATCGTCCTGGAGACCCCTGGCCGGACAGGGAGGAGGACCCCAGCCCCACAGGGCAGTGGGGGCTGGCGGGGGACCCTGCCCTGGCTGCCAGCCTGCCCCAGAAAGCCACCCTGTGCCGTTTCCCAGCGGGGCGGGGAGGGCTGGGGCTCGCACAGAGGCAGCTTTGTGTGGTGTGCCAAGGCGTCCCGCGCTCGGCAGCCCGGCTGCCTCCCCATGCCAAAGAGCTGTCTCCCGGCCCCGCGCTCTTTCCTGCTCCGTTTGTTCGGCCCTGACGTGCCCCCGAGCCCCCTGCTTTGGCACCCTGGCAGCACCAGGCCCCGGGTGGCGGGACGTGGATGAGCCCTTCACGCTGGGCAGCACTGCAGGCTTTACGTAACGGTGGAGGCTGAGGGGTCTCCAAGCTCCCCGCCCCGTCCCCAGCTGCCCTCCGGAACGCCTATCGGCACCTGTGTCCAGGAGGGGAAACTGAGGCACGGAGCTGAGAGCTGCGGGCAGGGCAGCGAAGGTGGGCAGGCATCATGGGCAGAGATGCTGGTGCTGGGGCTGTGCTGTGGGCAGGGCTGTGGGGTGGCCGGCCAGCCAAGGGGACGGTCACTCCTGGGGATACTTGCGGGGCTGTCGGAGCTGGGGTGAGCTCTGCAGGGCAGAAGGGAGAAGTGGTGATGCTCAGCTGGGTATCCCTGTCATCCCTGTCCCTGCGGTGCCACCGGTGCTGGTGCTGAGCCTGACTGGCACCCCCAGCGCTCCTGCCCAGAGCCAGACCCCCAACTGCTCCCCTCTTGCAGAGCCCAAGGAGAGCCCACAGCGAGCCCAGCCACCTCCCCGCCATGGATGCCACGGACGTGCCCCTCCAGGCTGAGATGGTGGAGCTGGTGCCCAACGGGAAGCATGCAGCTGCGCTCAACACCTCTGCCATCCCCTCGCTGGCGGGTGACAGGTAGAGGCACGGGGACAAGCAGGGTGCCAGCACCCCGGGGATATCCTCCCGGCTGCTCCCTGCCCACGTAATGCCAGCCGGCACTTCCTGGGCACAGGGAGGCCATGGAAGCTCCTGGCTCTGCTTTGGCCTCACGACCCTTCCTCTGGTGGCCAGGTTTGAGGAGAACCAGTCCGGTGCGGCAGAGATGGAGGAGTTCCTGCCCCATGGCGCTGAGAAGAAGCAGACGCACTTCACCGATGTGAGTAACGACGGGGGCACTGCAGTGGTGGTGGGTGGTGGTACCACCTGGTGTGACTGATGCGTCCCCTCCCTGTTGTGAACAGTTCGAAGGGAAGACATCTTTCGGGATGTCCGTCTTCAACCTGAGCAACGCTATCATGGGCAGTGGCATCCTGGGACTGGCCTACGCCATGGCCAACACTGGCATCATCCTCTTCCTGTGAGTGCCGTGCGCCTGTGGGGCTCTGGGTCGGTGGGGGTCCTCCAAGGGGACTGGTGGGTTCCAGGTGTGCAGGTGAGGAAGCTGTCCCTGGCTCAGGGTGATGTAGGGACTGGTGTCCTGCTGCCTGAGCAAAGCCCATCCCTGGCATGAGCCTGTCTGCCCCTGCCGCATGCTGTGCCCCGCTGAGGAGGATGAGGATGAAGGCTTGCTTGATTTCCTTAATGCCAGTCCAGAATTCTCCACATACCCAAGAATGTGGGTGCTGGCTCCCCTTGGCCACGGACATGTGGACCCACAGGGCTGGGGTGGCCTCATGGAGGTGGGGCTCCTGAACCCTGTGACCCATCCTCCCCATGAGCACCCAGAGGGTGCTGACATGAGGGGTCAGGTGGGCTACAGTGCTTGGGTGGCTCCAGAGCTGTGGGATGTCTGAACCCTGTGACCCATGCACCCCATGAGCACCCAGAGGGTGCTGAGTTGAGGGACCAAATGGCCTTCCAGGACGGCTGCCAGGGGGCAGAGCCTGCCTGCACCCAATGCCTGGTGCTCTGACCCACTGCTGATGGTGCTGTCCTCCCACAGCTTCCTCCTGACCGCGGTGGCCCTGCTCTCCAGCTACTCCATCCACCTGCTGCTCAAGTCCTCTGGCATCGTGGGTGAGTCCAGGTCCTCGACAGGGCCGTGCCAGGGGGTCCCCTCCTGACCCTCACCCTGCCCCTGCTCCCCATCCCGCAGGCATCCGCGCCTACGAGCAGCTGGGCTACCGAGCCTTCGGCACGCCGGGGAAGCTGGCCGCGGCCATCGCCATCACGCTGCAGAACATTGGAGGTGAAGATGGGGCTGGGGTGGGTCCTGACAGGGCAGGGACGTGGGACCGGGGCACATGGGTACAGCACAACCTCGCTCTGTCCCACAGCCATGTCCAGCTACCTGTACATCGTTAAATCCGAAGTGCCTCTCGTCATCCAGACCTTTCTCAACCTGCAGGAGAAGACCACGTGAGTGCCTCCTGCCCGCACTGCCTTCGTGCCTTCCCCCGGGGCAGGCGCCAGGGCTTCGTCTCCAGCTGTGCAGCCCATGGCAGGGATTTAGTGCCATTAAGCCACTACTATTTTTGATAACTGTCAGTGCTGAATAAGCCCCCGGGTGGGATTAAACTGGGCTGAACTTCCAATCCCCGCTCCTCACATCGCCTTGGGATCAGGCTTTCCTCCTTGAGTAGGGCTGCGGGGGAAGGACGGCAGTTCTGCTTGGGAGTGGGTACCCCCCAACCCTGTGCCAGCATCCCCACCCGGCAGCATCGGGGGGCAGAGCCAGGCAGATGCTGGGCTAAGCTGCTACTGGGATCTCCACCAGCTTGGGACTGGGCATCCCACCCAGGCTGGACCCAGTTGTTCTGAGGTGCTCGACAGCACGTGGGACTGGTGCTGGGCAGGGGTCCTGCCCCACAGGCTGCTGGGGGCAGCTCCCTCCACCTGGGGTGTTGAGGACCTGGCTTGAGCCCCCTTGCAGATGTGGAAAACCAGGCTGCCCACGGGCAAACGTGTGCTGAGAGCAGCAGTTCTCAGCCTGAACGCAGCGGCTGCAGCCCTTGGGGCTGCCCCACGGTGGGGATATGCAGGACCCCCAGCTCGAGGATCACAAGGAACCTGGCCTCAGGAGTCCCCAGGGATGTCAGATTTGGGAGATGCTGTTGTTCCTGGCGAAGCCAGCTCAGGGGTCCTCATGGATGGCAGACACCCCCTCCCCAATGGCTCCCTGTGCCCTAACAGAGTGGGGCGGTGAGCAGGCTCTCTGCTTCCAGGGACTGGTACATGAACGGAAACTACCTGGTCATCATGGTTTCCGTCCTCATTATCCTGCCCCTGGCCATCATGAAGCAGCTGGGTGAGTCATAATCGTAGAATCACAGAGTGGTTTGGGTTGGAAGGGACCTCAAAGCCCAGCCAGTGCCACCCCCTGCCATGGGCAGGGACACCTCCCACTGCACCAGGGGGCTCCAAGCCCCATCCAACCTGGCCTGGAACACCTCCAGGGATGGGGCAGCCACCACTGCTCTGGGCAACCTGGGCCAGGGCCTCCCCACCCTCATCGTGAAGAATTTCTTCCTAAGATCTCATCTAAGTCTTCCTCTTTCCAATTTAAAGTCATTCCCCCTGATCCCATCACTCCAGACCCTTGGAAAAAGCCCCTCCCCAGCTTTCCTGGAGCCCCTTTCAGTCCTGGGAGGCTGCTCTGAGGTCTGCCCAGAGCCTTCTCTTCTCCAGGGTGAAAATCCCAACCCTCTCAGCCTGCTGGAGGTGACGCTGCCTGCAGCACCAGAGTCCAGAGCCCTGGGGTTCCCATGGGGTCATGATGCCAACCCAGGAGTGGTGGGCAAGGAGGGGGTACCCAGCCATGTGGGGGTCCTGCCTGTGCCCACTGGTTGATCTCCTCCCTCCCCAGGCTACCTCGGTTACGCCAGCGGCTTCTCCCTCAGCTGTATGGTCTTCTTCCTCATCTCGGTGAGCACCTGCCAGCACGTGCCAGCAGCTCGCGATGCCAAGCATCCCTTGTGCTGGGGTGCCTGGCTCCGCCGGCGTGCGGCTGGGCTGCGTGACGCGGTGACAGCGGGGACAGTGGGTGCTCCAGGCTGCGGTGCTGTCACACTGATGGGTTATTTTTGGCTGAAGGAGCTGAGTGCTGGGGAAAGGGGAAGGGAGAGGGTGCCAGGGGGGGTTGAATGACACGCGCGGCCCCTCCACGTGCCGCTGCCCCACTCTGCCCTGCTGCCCACCCTCACAGGGGCAAACCAGGAGCCAGCATTGCTGTGGGGCACCACCAGTAAAGGATACGGTGTTGGCTGATGCTGGGGGATGGTGTCATCATGCACCGACTGTCCCCACGTACCTCCCACCCCAGGTGATCTACAAGAAGTTCCAGATCCCCTGCCCGCTCCCCGAGCAGGAGGGGAACCTCACGGGCAGCCTCAATGCCACCCCTGTCAGCACCAGTGACTACCAGAATGGCTACACTGTCCTCCAGGCACCTGAGCAGGACACCTGCATCCCCAGCTTCTTCACCCTCAACTCCCAGGTAGGGGCTTGGGATGCACCCCTGGGGCTCTGGGTGAGCCCCTGCACGCTGTGAAGGTGGGTGCTCCCAGTGCTGGTGGCACACGCTAGCTCAGCCCCTGGCATTCAGCTGCCCTCCTCTCGTGCAGACAGCCTACACCATCCCCATCATGGCCTTCGCCTTCGTCTGCCACCCCGAGGTCCTGCCCATCTACACGGAGCTGAAGGAGTGAGTCCTGGCTGGGGGCATCTGCCCAAAGGCGGCGCTGGCCGGGGGTGGGACCTGCCAGGCTGGGTGATACGACCTGGGGTGGGTGATGACACTTCTGGAAGGTGGGTGATACAACCCAGAGTGGGAAGTGGGCGATGTCACCCCCAGGGAGGTGGGTACAGTGACCAGGGGTGAGTGGGTGGTTCATCTGGGGTGGGTGGTTCAGTGGGGGTGGGTTGTTCATTGGAGGCAGATGATCCAACCCACCACGCAGCAGCCCAGGGAGGAGGACACAACCCCTGTGCACCCTAGGGTGCCCTGGCATCAACCCTCCTTGCCAGGCTAATGGGTGCCACAGGAGCAGGGTGGGCTGGGCTGCGGGGGTCCATGCTGAGCCCACCATCCTCTGCAGCCCCTCCAAGAAGAAGATGCAGTGCATCTCCAACATCTCCATCACCGTCATGTACCTCATGTACTTCTTGGCCGCCCTCTTTGGCTACCTCACGTTCTACGGTGAGCCTGTGGGGAGGGCGCTGGGGGTCCTGCTGGCACAGGGTGGTGGCAGTGCCAGGGCTGACCCAGCGGCTCCCCACCGGTGTCTGCAGGCCGCGTGGAGTCGGAGCTGCTGTACACGTACAACAAGGTGGACCCCTTTGATGTGCTCATCCTGTGTGTGCGGGTGGCCGTGCTGACAGCTGTCACCCTCACTGTCCCCATCGTCCTCTTCCCGGTGAGTGGCCCCATGAGGATGCCAGGTGGCACCACCACCCCCAGGCCAAAACAGGACCTCAGCACCGGGCTTCGAGAGGGGAAATTGAGGCAGCAGTGGTGCTGAGGCCCTGGGACAGGGTGGCAGGGGTCTGCAGGAATTGGGGAGTGGGAATAGCTGCGTGTCAGGAACAGGGTGGGGACCAGCGTGGCCACGGGGACAGGGCTGGGAAGGGGTGAACAGGGTCCAGTGGTGCCATGTGAACAGTGCTGGGGCAGGAGAAGGGGTGATGGGGACCATCAAGACTGTGAGGACAGGGGACGGGATAGGCCCCATCTCCAAGGATGGAGTGTGACGCCCCGTCCCGGTCCCCAGGTGCGCCGGGCCATCCAGCAGATGCTCTTCCAAGGGAAGGACTTCAGCTGGATCCGCCACGTCACCATTGCTGTGGTGCTGCTGACCTTCATCAACCTGCTGGTCATCTTTGCCCCCTCCATCCTTGGCATCTTCGGCATGATCGGTGCGTGGCAGCTCCTGTGCCCCCCCCCGGGCCCTGGGCTTTACCTGACTCCCTCGTGCCTCAGTTTCCCTTTCTCACTGTACTGGGACCGGGTGGTGTGGGGGGGGTCCCCAGCTCTGTCCCTGTCCCAGCAAACTGCTTCCACACTGGGTTACTGGTTTCCTGCCGCGCTGCCATCCAGTGCTTGCTCTTCCTCTGGGTATTTACCTTGATCCCCCATGCCAGGCTCCCCCCGCTTGGTGCCCGGCTCAGTGCCAGAGCCCTGGCTGCAGGGGAGGGTGGGAATGGTGCCAGGACACAACGTCCCTGGGTTCCTGGAAAGCTTTGCCAGGGCTTGGGGTTGTGGGGGTGGGAAAGAACCTGGCCCGGCAGTGTCACTGAGGAGCTCTGAGCTGTCCCTTTCTGCTGCAGGTGCCACCTCCGCTCCCTGCCTCATCTTCATCTTCCCTGCCATCTTCTACATCCGCATCATGCCCAAGGACAAGGAGCCACTGCGCTCCACCCCCAAAATCTTGGTAAGCATGGGGACACGGATGGGGACAGGGACGTGGGTGCCAGGGCTGAGCTGGGAACCTTGACCCCCTTCCCTGTCCCTGCAGGCTGCCTGCTTCGCCCTCCTTGGAGTGATCTTCATGGTCATGAGCTTGAGCTTCATCATCATCGACTGGGCCACGGGAGGAGGCAAGAGTGGTGGCAGCCACTAGCCGGCACTGGGTGCCCACGCCAACCTCCCCCCGCCCCACCGGTGCCCCAGGGAGAGCCGGCCCCATGCTCAGTCCCCGTGCCACAGCCCTGCCAGGCTTTCCTGGGGACCCTCCGCTGGCGCAGCCCGTCACCCATGGTGGTGATGGTAGGGACATCATGAGCCATGGCAGACACGGGGCCCCCCCGACCTGTGCCCGGGATGGGGCAGCGAGCCTGGGGCAGGTGCTGTGCCCCCCCTCCCCGCTCCAGCAGGTACCCTCCTTGCTCCTCGCCTCAGTTTCCCTGTCTGTAAAAATGGGGAGAATAATACTGCCCTACCTCACGGGGAGCTGGCTGTGAGCTGGAGCTCGTCTCTGCATGCCCAGAGCCACCGGCAGCGGGCACTGCCAAGGGCATGGGCACTGCCCACCATGGGAGCCAGGCACCGGAACAATTTCCTGGCTCCCCCAGACAGCAGCGAGAGCCCTGATGAACACTGTCCATGGGAGGCTGGTGGGATCGTCGGACCCCTGGCAGTGCCCATGCCCAAGCCCTGCCATCCACCCGTCCCTGGCAAGATGCCTCCCCACTTCCTCAGCATTGCGGGGCACCCTGACCGTGCAGGTACCCAGCCCACTGGGTGAATGATTGGCTCCTGGTGCCCATGAACAGGACCTCGACGTCCCCCAGGTGATGCTTGAGGACCAGCTGCATTGCTTTGGAGAGGTGGCATGCCTAGCGGTGGCTTAGTGCCCAGTGACATCCTGCCCATGGTGTGGCTTGGCTGCCCAAAGCCTGGATCCCCACTCCCCCGAGGGGTGCAGGTGGGGGGCACAGGGAGTTGGTGGTGAGCTCAGGGCTCCAGAGCCACCCCTCTGTCTGCGTGCCCAGACACCAGGGTGATCATAGAATCATAAGGTTGGAAGAGACCTCTGAGATCATCGAGTCCAACCGTGCCTGTCTCCCTACTAAACCCTGTCCCTAAGAAACTCATCCACCCATCTTCTAAACCCCACCAGGGATGGTGACTCCACCACCTCCCTGGGCAGCTGTGCCCGTCCCTGACCACCCTTTCAGTGAAGAAATTCTTCCTGATGTGATGGGTACCCAGGCAACCCAAGCTGACCCTGCTCACCTTGCATCCAAACCCCTGCAGCCCTCTCCCATCCACCCCACCCCATCCACCCACCCCACCCACCCCACTCCCCATCCATCCATCCATCCATCCATCCATCCATCCATCCATCCATCCATCCATCCATGCTGCTGGGATGCCTCACACCATGCCAAAACCTGAAGAGCCGCTCTCCCACCCCTGTTGGGTGTCAAGGGGGGGCAGCCCAGTGGGGTGGGCAGCACGGGGGGGGCTTGTCCTGCGGCGAAGTACAGAAGAGACATATTTTTTTACCGGGGTGGTGGAGGCTGGGATGCTTTTTATAAATACTGTATATAAGAGTAGATCTTTTATAACGTGTCGTGATGCTCTGGGTAGCTCTGTGTAATGTACATATCTATACGGGGGGGTGGAGGGGGTCCACAACCGGGTGCTGGTGAAGGGCTTGGCAGACCCCAGTGTCCCCAGCCCGCTGCCCCGTGGCCACCCCTGCACCGTGCTGGGGGGAGACGCTTTTAAATTATCCATGGAGGCAATGTCTGTGCCGGCGAGGCCGGCCGGCAGAGCCTCTGGCAGTGAGAATAAAGACGTAAATGTGCCCAGGTCTCCGGCGTCACTGGGGCTGGAGAAGAGTTGGCACGCAGGCTGGCACCCGGCACACAGTGTCCCCGGGCAGCACGGGCACGCAGGCACCGGGGTGCACGGACAGACGTGGGGATGGTGGGGTGCATGGACGTGGATGCACAGGGACAGTGCACAGGGATGCACTGGTGTGCGGTGGGATGGCACGGACATACGGACACATGAGGCTGTGTGTCTGAATGTACAGATGGGCAGCGGGTTGGCACGGACATACGGACACACATGCACAGGGGCAGCGTGTCTGAACGTATAGACAGACAGCAGGGCAGCACAGACATACGGACACACAAGCACAGGGGCAGCGTGTCTGAACGCATAGACAGACAGCAGGGCAGCACAGACATACGGACAAGCACAGGAGCAGCGTGTCTGAATGCACAGACAGACAGCAGGGCAGCACAGACATACGGACACACAAGCACAGGGTCAGTGTGTCCGAATGCACAGATGGACAGTGGGACAGCACAGACATACGGACACACGTGCACAGGGTCAGTGCCCATGCATGCACAGATGTACAGCAGGACAGCACGGACATACGGACACGTGCATAGGGTTGCATAGGAGTACATGGGGAAAGCATGGACAGACATGCATAGGGTCACTGTGCTCATGCACAGACAGACAGTGGGACAGCATGGACACAGATCACGAGGTCAGTGCACATGTGTGCGTGGGTGTACAGCGGGACTGCACGGACACACGGACACGTACAGTGTCAGTGCATGCAGGTGCACAGCGGGACAGCACGGACACACGGACACTGCCGCTCCCCCGCGCGGACAGGCGGACACACGGACACGCGGCCGCCAGGGGGCGCTGCGCTCACACGCGCGGGGCCGGGGGCGGGACCCGCGTGGGAGCGGGACCCTCGTGGACCTGGGAATCTCCGTGGGAGTGGGGACCCCCGTGGGAACAGGAGCCCCAGGGGGGTGGGGACTCCAGGGGGGAGGGACCCCCGTGGGAGTGGGACTCCCACAGAAGAATCCTGGAGTCATGGAATCATGGAATGGTTTGGGTTGGAAGTGACCTCACAGCCCAGCCAGTGCCACCCCCTGCCATGGGCAGGGACACCTCCCACTGCATCACGGGGCTCCAAGCCCCATCCAACCTGGCCTGGAACACCTCCAGGGATGGGGCAGCCACCACTGCTCTGGGCACCCTGGGCCAGGGCCTCCCGTACCTCGTGCCAGGGCAGTGCATGTCCCCAGTGTCCCCCAAGCACCCCCAAGCTCCCCAGCCCCCTCTCATGGTGTGGAGAGGGGTGACGTCCCTCTTGTCCCCTCCCCAGTCGGGGCCCCTCTGTCCGTGCCTGCGGGCACGGGGCTTTCATCCAGCCGGCCCCAGGCCTGGGCACGGTGCCAGCTCGTTAGCAAGGACTCATTAGCGCCGTGGCGCGCTCCCACGGGAACAGCCGTGCTCCTTCCATGCTGGGCCCACAGGTGCTGCCCCACGGACCCCACGGGTGGGCTGCGAGGTGGGTGCTGCACCCCGTTCCCTTGCACAGGGCAGCTTGGAGAACAGAATATCCCTTGACGCCCCCCCACCTTGCTCAGTAGGTGCCACCTTCAGGGGTGAGGAGGGGCTGGGGGGCACAGCTGGGGGGGGGAAGGCTCTGCCGTGGGGTTTGCACGGAGCTTGGGTGGCTTCCTGGACACAGGGCAGCCCCGTGGGGCAGCTGGCACAGCCAGGCATCCTCCTTGGGCTGCTTAAGTGGTCCAGTTCCCAAGGGGGCAACTCTGGGGGGGGCAAGTGTCAGGGGTACTCCTTGTCTCGGGGTACGAGCCCTGCTGGGTGCCCCCGTCGTGCCTGGTGCCATCCTGCCCCATCCCTTCTCATGGGCACCCCCACCCCTGGCACCAGCCCAGGATCTCCCACCTCTGGCAACTTGGCACACAGGTCCCCCAAGGCTGAGTGCCATGGATGACGATGGGATAAGCAGGTCCTCAAGGCTTGAGCCACCACCGTGTGACGCCAGGTCCTCACAGAAGGTGGTCCTGAGACACAGCATCCCCCTCCACCGCTGGCCTCAGGGCTGCACCCAAAGGACCCCGGTCCCAAAACACAGCACCCAGACTCCAGCTCCCTCCTCCTGTCGGTTCTAGGACACACCGTGTCCCACCATCCACCTGAACCGGGCAACACCGTGTCCCGTGCCCGCCTGTCCCGGGTCACTGCCCGGAGCCACCGCGTGGGGGCCCGTCCGGGCGGGAGGGCTTAAGCCCCGCCTACTGTGGTCGTGACCACGCGCCCGCCTCCGCCCCCTTTCCCATAGTCCCGCCCCTCTGCATGGCCTTGCCCCCTTCCCGGCCCCGCCCCTTTTCTTTTGGCCCCGCCCCTATTAGCTCCGGCCCCCTTTGGCCCCGCCCCCGGCGCTGCCTCCCCGCCCCAGTTCCCCTTCCGACTGGCCCCGCCCTCCGGCGCGCCCTCCCAGGCCCCGCCTCCGCCCCGCCAGGCCCCGCCCCCGCCCCGCCCCCGGCGCGCCCTCCCTCCCCGCCCCCCCGCGCAGGGCCGGGCGGGCAGAGCCGCGGGCGCCGCAGCCGCCGCCGCCATGGGCTGCACCGTGAGCGCTGAGGACAAGGCGGCCGCCGAGCGCTCCCGCATGATCGACAAGAACCTGCGGGAGGACGGCGAGAAGGCGGCGCGGGAGGTGAAACTGCTGCTGCTCGGTGAGACGCCCGGGACCCCCCGAAACCTCCCCCCGGGCCCTCCCCCCGGTAACCCCCTCCTGGTACTCCCCCACCTCGGGACCCCACTAGGACCCTACCGGAACCACCCTCGCAACCTCCCCCCGGTACTCCCCCGGACCTCCCCCCCGGTATCCCCCCGGTACCCTCCTGAGATTTCCCCGGGGCTCCCCCCGGGCCCCCCCTCCCCGGGCTCCCGCCCCCGCCCCCGGAGCGACCCTGTCCACCAGCCGGCGGGGATGCCGGCCCCACCCCGGGACCCCCCCGGATTGGGGTGCTGGGGCCAGCGCAGGCTTTGGGGTAACCCCCGCCGTGGGATGTGCCCCCACCCCGGGCCCCTGGGGTCCCCCCCGCAGTGAGGTGCCTGCCCCTCCCCAAGCTTCCCAGGTCGCCCCCAGAACTGGGGTGCTGACCCCACAGTGATCCTTGGGGATCCCGCCCGCCCCCCCCCCCCCCCCCCCCGGCTTTGGGGATCCCGCCCGACAGCGGGATGTCGCCCCATCCCGGGCCCCAGGGATCCCCCCCAGGAGTGGGGGCGACAGGTCTTGGGGATCCCTTCTGGAGTGGGGTGCTAGCCATACCCCAGGCTTTGAGGATCCCTCCTGGAGTGGGGTGCCAGCCCCACCCAAGGCTTTGTGTATTCCCTCAAAGAGCGGGGTGTCATCCCTACTCCAGGCTTTGGGGATCCTCCCCACAGAGTGGGGTGCTGGCCCTACAGCAAGCCTTGGGGTTTCACCCAGGATCGGGGTGCCAGCACCATCCTGGGCCGTGGGGTTGCCTCCAGGGTTGAGGTGCCAGTCCCACCCTGGGCTGTGGTGTTCCCTGAGGATCGAGGTGCCAGTTCAACCTTGGGCCATGGGGCTCCCCCCAAGATCGGGGTGCCAGCCCCACCCTGCTGCAGTACTGTCCCCCCATCCCCATCAATGTCCAGCCTGGGCACATCCTTTTGGGGTGCAAGTGGGGACATCCCCACCCTCCTGGCAGCTCGTTCCCCTCTGCAAGCCCGGGCACCCTGTCCTGTCTGCCCAGGCCCCCCAGCTGCCCAGCAGTGCCAGGGGGCTCCTCCGTGGATTCCCCAGGCCAGCTGGGTTGGAGGTAACGGGACAATGGGCACCCACCGCTCTCTGCTTCCCCCCTGCCGGGCTGGGCTTGACCCCCTCCATCCCGCCGGGGGGAGGCGGGGGGCTCGGGCAGCCCCATGCCCCATGGGTGCCCAATTTTCGTACCGCTAACGGGCCGCTTGTGCTCTTCAAAGCAGCCTGGCGATGCTCCCGTGGGCGTTCGCAGCCCTGCCCTGCGCCCGTGGGCAAACCAGCCGCTTATTTACTTTAATTTATTACTTTTTTTTAATAACTCCCAGTTGGCATTTGTATTCCCTTTCCGAAATTCCCAGGGAGAGCCTTGCTCAGGGTGTGACGTGAGAGCACGCGGGGCTCCCACGGAACTGTGGGGTGGCGGGACCCGAGACGGGCAGAGAAATCCCCGGCTGCTGCTTGGGGAGCGCTGGCAGAAAATGTCTTGCGCCTCGTCTTTCGGCTCGTCGCCATCGGCAGAGGAAGCCGCCGGCAGCAGGAAGTCACGCCGAAATCCGGCAGCCTTTTATTTGCTCAACCCCTGCCTGCTTTGAGAAATACGTAATTAACGCCTTGAGACGCTCGTTTCGCCGAGCGCTCGGGCCGGGGGGGAGGATTTTGATTTTGATATTTTTTTTTTGGCCTTGGCGTGAGCCGTCCTAGTGGTAAAAACCCATCGTGGGGTGGGTGGACGGGGGTCTGTGCCATCACGGGGGGCTTGCTGATTGTGCAAGCACCCCGAGCCGCTTGTTTCCGGGGAGGAGAGGGTGCTGGCAGAGTGAAGCCCCACGGGGTTTGCAGGCTTTTGGGGAAACACGTGGTCCCCGCTTCGCCGCAAGCTGATCCCGGGCCTTTGCTCATGGCTTGAACCACTGCAAGATGTGAAATAACGGTGCCAAGGGTGCAGCTGTCTGGAGGGGTTTGGCACCTCATTTCTGCAGGGCTCCGGGACCAATTGAGATGGGCAGCATTGGCACTGGGTGCCCAGGTTGGGGAGTCGTTCTGGTTCGTGTTGAGCATCACCAAGAGGCAGCTGGGGGCTGCCCGGTTGGTGAGGAGCGTGGCACGGAGGAGGAGGAGTTATGGAACTGTTGGAGCGGGTCCAGAGGAGGCTACAGAGATGATCCGAGGGCTGGAGCCCCTCTGCCATGGGGACAGGAGAGCTGGGGTTGTTCTGCCTGGAGAAGAGAAGGCTCTGGGCAGACCTTAGAGCAGCTCCCAGTACTGAAAGGGGCTCCAGGAAAGCTGGGGAGGGGCTTTTTCCAAGGGTCTGGAGTGATGGGATGAGGGGGAAAATTTAGATGAGATCTTAGGAAGAAATTCTTCACGATGAGGGTGGGGAGGCCCTGGCCCAGGTTGCCCAGAGCAGTGGTGACTGCCCCATCCCTGGAGGTGCTCAAGGCCAGGTTGGATGGGGCTTGCAGACCCCTGATCCAGTGGGAGGTGTCCCTGCCCATGGCAGGGGGTGGCACTGGCTGGGCTTTGAGGTCCCTTCCAACCCAACGCATTCCATGATTCCATGACAGCTGTGCTCTGTTCGCTGGGGCCGGCATTATGGGCACTGTTTTTGATCGTCTGGTTTCTAAAGCCAAAAGTAGAGCAAAACAGCTCTTTTTAAATTCTTATTGTTTTTTTCATGTTTATTTTTTCCCCTCATGGGTGTTGGTGCAAACAGCACCGGAGCCTTGGGTCACTACTGCCCATTTCTGAGCTGAGCCATGGCCAGAAAGTCCTCCAGAGCGGGCAGCGAGCAGCTGAGGAGGTGGGGCTGATGTTACCACTCGCAGCATCCTCCCCTTCACAAGAACCCCTCGAGGTGGGGACGTGGTGCTGGAAGGATGGTCCTGCCATCCCTGCTGCCCACCCTTCCTGCAGCTTATATTTTTCCCATGGTAGGAGGCAAAATCGGGGAGGAAAATGGTTTCACCCTTCATGCTGAAGCAGCCCACAGCGTGAAGAGGAGATGCCTCTTCCAAACACAGCACGGTTTTTGACGGCAACTCGTGCCGTCCCACGTTGTGGCTTGGTGCTGCCAGCGCAGCCGGGTAGGACACGATGTGAGCAGCGAGCACTGGTCTTGGCATGAGGTGGTGGCATCAGGAGCGTGGCACTGGAGAGGGTTCGGGGCTCACCAGGGGAGTCCCCTCAGCTCGGTGCCATGCCCTGTTTGTAGCTGTGAGCCCGCTTCTGCCTTTCCTCGGTGCTGAGTGAGCTGGAGAGGGATGGATGTGTGCCGTCGTGTGTGGTAGGGGCAGGCAGGACCCCCCTGGCAGCACCTGGCACCACAGGTGTGGGCACAGCAATACTCCTGCCTCCAGCACCTGCTGCTGCCTGGAGCTTTTCCTCTGCTGTTCACCAGCTCTGGCAGACACGTTACGTGCTGGATGGTTTGAAGCTCTGGTCTCTTGATGAGAAGACCCTAACGAAGCAATGCCCCCGCCTAACGAAACGATGCCCCCCTCCCTCCTGTTGGAAACCAACAACCTCCCAAGGTTTTGGTGCCAGGAGAGTCTGGGAGGCATCAGAAAGTCCCTCAGCCCTGGAGCGTCCACCAGCTCCTTGGCATCACCAGGGCTCAAACCCTTGGAATCACCGGCCCTTTCTTCTGGGCGACAGTGAAAGTTGGCTCCTGCTGAGCCCACCACCCTGGCTGTGGGAGCTGGGATGCTCCGGGGCGATGCGGGATCAACGGCAGGGAAGCGATCGATCGCCACCAAAGCCCCTAATTCCTTATCATCCTACAGAGGATTAAGAAAGCAAGAGGATTTCTCAGCTGCTCGCCGGGCGTTTGAGGCAGAGGAGGTGCCCAAGGCAGGGGAAGGTTGATCCCTGGTGGTTTTCGTTGCTCTTTAGGTGGAGGTGCAAACCTTGGGGTGAGGATGCTCTTCTTGTGCCCCACCTGGGCTGGGTCACAGCGGGGCAGGCAAACCTGGACCAAGCCCTGCCCCTGTGGCCGGGGCGAGGGTGGCCGGGGCAGGGTTCCGCAGCTTTAGATTTATTTATTTTTGAGGCTTGCATAAAAATAGAGGAAGGGAGGGACCAGCTGCGACTTTCGGAGGCTGCGTTGCCCCGGTGCTGCCCTGGGCTTGCGTGCGAGGGGCTGGGTTCGCTGTGTTTCCTCGCATCTTGGGGTTTTGCTTTTGTCTCTCTTTCTACCCAAGGTGATGGGAGAGGACCGGGTTGTCCCTGTGATGGGGACAGTTTTGGGGTGCTGGTGGTCTTTCTGGCCGTGGACCGGGAGGTGGTGTGATGTTGGGGAGCAGGGAAGAACTCAGTGCTGATAGAGCTGGGGGGAACCGACTGGAGATGGGCGCCAGGCTTGGGATGGGTTGGAGAAGGGAGCCTGGCACCCAGGTCCTGGGATGGGTCACCCTCATGTCCCCTGGTGACATGACTGGTGACATCCCAGGCGCAGGCAGCTTCCGAGTTGAGCACGTAGGCTTTGCCCAGGAAATGTGGCAGGCTTATGTGTGTATATTTTATATATTTTTTTACACGTATGTATTAAAAACATATTTTATATATTTAAATATATACCTTAGGGCTTTTTTTTCACATGTGTAAAGGGGGGTTTGCATACAATATTTTTTTTTTGCACATATATCTTTTTTTTAATATATATCACTTTTTGTATATATATCTTTTTTTATAGAATCTTGCACATGTATCGGGTTTTTTGTATAGAACCTTGGTTTTTTTTGCACATACATTCTGGTTTTTGTGTACAATCCTTTTTTTTTTGCACATATCTTTTTTTCTTATATATATATTTTGGGGTTTGTATATATTTTTTGGTATATACATCTTGATTTCTCATATATACTGCTCTTTTTTCTATATCTATATTGAATTTTTTATATATATTCCTCTTTTTTTATATATATATATTGATTTTTTGTATATATTGCTCTTTTTTGTATATATATATTGAAATTTTTTTTATATTGCTCTTTTTTGCATATATATATTGAATTTTATATATATATTGCTTTTTAGTATATATATATTGAATTTTATATATATATTGCTCTTTTTAGTAGATATATTGAATTTTTTGTATATATTGCTCTTTTTAGTATATATATATATTGAATTTTTTGTATATATTGCTCTTTTTAGTATATATATATATTTTTTATATATATTGCTCTTTTTTTATATATATATTTTGAATTTTTTGTATATATTACTCTTTTTAGTATATATATATTTAATTTTTTATATATATTGCTCTTTTTGTATATATATATAGTTTTATATGGAGCAATATCTATATTGGGGTTTCAGTGTGTATATATATTAAAAAGCTTATATACATATAGCTTTTCCTATCTATATAGCTTTACAGAAGAAGATTCCCATGGGCTGAGCCTGCTCAGAGCTGTGGGTGCCAGTGGGTGCCAGGGCCGGGATCGCGGTGTGCCCGCTGTCACTGGCTCTCCGCAGCCGCCGGGTTTCCTGCTCCGTGCTGGGCCGGAGCGTGGGTTTCCGGGCCGGAGGCCGGTGAATCACCGGAGCTGGGGGAGCTGAGTAATCCTCCGTCCCTGAACCCCCCGGGAGGGAGCTGGGTGCTGGAGCACCGGGGCAGGATGGAGGGGTTGGTGGTACCCGAGTGTTTGCGAAGCATCCCTGCATCCCGGAGGGGGGGTGCGGTGGGTGGTGGTCTCCAGGAACCCCCTTTTCTAGACCTGAGCCCCAAAATAGACATCGGTGACTCCAAACGTGGCCAGGAGGAGAGGGCAGCTCGCCACCACCACCGAGCTGGGGGGGGGGGGGGGGCTCTTCCAGCGCTGGCACAGTTGGCGCAGGGGACTGATTCCTGCGGAGGGGCCAGGGAGAGAAACCACTCTGGTTGTGGCAGGGGCACCAACAGAGCAGCAAAGTTCCAGGATTCCTGGAAAAAACCCAGCACAAGGATAGTTTTGTCCAGCTTGCCAACGCCGGCGGCTGTTGTCGGCACTGGGGGTGCATTTGCCGCGCTCCCCCCTGGAAACCATCCCCAGCCCACCCCCTCCTCCCCACCCCCCCCCCCCCCGCATGCTCTGAACACCCTTCCCACTCCTGATTTATTGCTGCTTTATTTATTTATTTATTTATTGGGGGGGGTTTCTCCGGGCTGAGCTGTGTCTTCATCGACCTCCTGGTGGGGGGTGCAACATCCCTGGTGCCCCCCAGGTTTTTGGGGTCCTGCCTATGATGCAGCATCCTCCTGGGATGCAGCCAACCCCATGCCGGAACAGGACAGCCCTTGGGAAAAATGCCCTGTGTCACCGTGGGGTTTTAAAAACCCCCGATTATTTTTACAGCAATTTTCCATCTATTTTGGGTTGGAAGGAAAATGTCGAGGGGAATCTCTTTTTTTTTTTTTTTTTATTGATGTTTTTTGAGTTTTTAGGTTAAATCTGCTTTTAATGCACATCCTGTTTGATGGTGGGGGTCCCATAGGTGCCATGGGCGGCGAGCTTCCCTCTGTCCCGCCGTCCTCCTGTCCTGCAGGGATGGGGATCAACAGGTTTGGCACTAAAAACCCTTGCTAAATCCCTCCACAAATACCGGCTGCTGTTCACTGGGCTGGGAAACCTTGCCAGCACGGTGGCTGGGAACGGCGCTTCAGATACCGGCGTTGGGGATGGCCCTGGAGCCACTAACGGATTGAATTCCAGTTTCTTCCCCATAATAAGGAATATTTTCCAGCTGTGCATTGCTTCCATCCACGCCTGGATATTTGAAGGCATAAAGCAGGATGGTGCCGTGTGGCGAGATGGAAAATCCCCCTCTCAGCGAGGCAGGGTGAGGTGGACCCCAAAAACCTGTGACCAACTCCTTAAATATGTGGAATTAAATACGTGCTGGCCAGAAATACGTTGCATTAAATATATGCTGGCCAGAAAGCGGCTTTAAACCACGGGCTGCAAAATAGATGGTGGCTGGATATATTTCTTGCCACCACGTTTTGGAGCTGAGGGGCAGCTGCTTGCTTGTTTCAAATTTTTTAATATTATTTTTAACCAAAAAAACCCAAAACGGGGGAAATCAGCCCGAGAGAGAACTTCCCTCCTGGTTTTGATGGGTGCTGCGCTGGCAGCAAGCGCTGCCCAGTCGTGGTGGGCAGGGCTGGAGGGAGCCCAGCCACGGGTTCAGCCCAAGGTGGTGGTGGGGGTTGTGTCATCTGTGATGTGTGGCCAACGTGGGGGGGGGGGGGGGGGTCCCAGGGGCACAAAGCCCCTCTGACACCACTTGGTTTAGGTGGGGGGAGGGGGTGTGTGTGGAAGCTGGCGGCTGGCATCCTGCCCAGGGATTGTTTTGGGGCTGAATGGACGGTAGCCAGGGTTTTCCGGGGATTGGAAACCCATCCCTTGTGCTGTGCTTCCCTGGGGTGGGGGGTGGGAGTGGTGGGAAGGGTCCCCTCATGCTCAGCTGGGTGGGAATCGCTTCTCTGGAGGTGCTGGGGTGCCCATCAAGCCCTGGCAGATGCTGGGGTTGGCACAGCGGGAGGAAGGGCACAGCTTCCCCAGCAATTACCTGGCCCCTTCGTTAGGCAAAGGCGATGATTTGAAAGGGAAATTGGAGGGGGGGACACACGTAAGTGCTGCCACCCCAGGTTCCTCCTGGGCGCTGGCCGGGCAGCGGGTGGGTGTTATTAATTCAGGCTGGAATTCCTGCTCGCCACAAGTGCTCGTGCCAGGTGATGTCCCCATGGCCAGAGGTGCCACCTTGACTTGGGAGGGCAGTGACCCGGCTGTGGGCAAAGAGCCAGGTGCTGTGGGGGGAGGTTTGCAAGGGAATGGGCAGCTTTGGTGACTTCCACCCTGCCCAGAGTGGGCAGGAGGTCCCCGGGAGGGTGTTCTTTCCTGGGCAGGGGTCGAATGGCAGCAGGGTCAGGCGGAGCAGGAGGCTGGAGGACAACTTATCTGTCACCTCGCCCTGGGGGTGCTCATCGACAGGGTCCTCCCTTGCAGTGTGCCTCAGTTTCCCTGCCCAGGCAACCATGGGCAAGGGGGTTTGGGGGGGGTCAGCGTGGTGAGTGCAGCCACCCCTGACCTCTGAGCCCGGAGGCGTGGGGTGGCTTTGCCCAAAACCATGTTTAATGGAAAGAATGAAGGGCTACACCGAGTCCTTCCCTCCTCAGGAGCCGCCAGCGCTGACCACAAGCGCCGGCTGTGCCAGGTGCCGTGTCAGCATCCCGGGGCGCCAGCGGAGGCTGGGTCAGCGCAGCCCAATGGTGCCGTGTGGCGGCAGTGCCAGGGAGCCCCACCGTGCCCAGCACTCACCTTGGGCTGAGCAAAGCCTCCTCTCGCCGCGCGTGTAGCGTGGAACCCGTGGAGCAGCGCGGCTGTGGCAGTCAAGATAGGGTCTGTATCGCTGAGAGTGGCCCCAGTCTTGGGGGGCTCCATCCTTGAGCAGTGCTCGCCATGGTGCCCGTGGGTACATGCCCATCACCCAGGCTGCGCTTATGGCATGGGCAGAAGGCATTTTGCTCCCTGCTGCTGTGGCTCAGCTGGCAGGAAGGGCTCTGTTTTTCCTGGTTAATTTTAGCATAATCTCGATGTTTTTTCTTTTTTTATTCTTTTTAAACTGCTCTGTAATCTCTCTTCCCCCTCTGTGGCCATGCTGGCACAGCCTGGCCGCTGCCAGCTTGGGGCCCCCCTGTGAGGGCCGCTCTGCGGCTGAGGGACCTCCGAGATGGGTGCGAGAGGATGCAGGCACAGGCTTGGCTTAGGGGATGCCATGGGATTGGCACCTGCAGGCAGGGACCACGCTGAATGGGACTCATCCTGGGGGTTCTGGGGCTGAGGTGAGCCAGGCAGTCGTTCGACTCAGTGACACTCCCTGCCAGAGAGGGGACAAGGGACATGCGCCGTCCAGCTTCCCCTTTGAGCTTCCCCTTTCTTGCAACCGGAGTGACTTCACTCCTTCCCCGCTCCCAGCACAGGAAGGGAGGGCTGGGCCAGGAGCTGCACGCAGGGGTGACATCCCAAAGAGGGACAGGATGGCCCAAGGGGAGCCTTAGGCGCCCCAGCCGCCCCCTCTGAACCCCTGGCATCCTGTGTTGGAGAGTTAAAAGAGAAACCCACCCCAAAAGTTGGCAGCCGCCTTCGCAGCCAGGCTGGAAAGTGTGTGTTGTGGAAAAGCAAGCTGGGGGGCTGATCCCACCAGGAAGTGGCTGGTGGGGGTGGCAGCTTGTTCCCGAGTTCCCCGGGGTGCTCGGCTTTGGGTTCCTACCCCCCTGCCCATACCTGGTGGCAAGAGCTTCTCTGCATCCTGGCTGATGCCAACTCCAGCCGTGAGCATGTGGTGGGGCTGGCACTGCATCATCCCCTGGTGCAATAGGGATGCAGGATGTGGGATGCGGGATGTGGGATGTGGGATGCAGAATGCAGCAGCTAAGCTCAGGCTCTGTGGTGGGGGCCAGGCTTAGCTCCCATCGCTGGGGTCTCCCCACTCCCCAATTCAGCTAAAGCCAAGGCTGTCGCACACCCAGAACATGGGGCAAATTTAGTGCCTTGGTGCCATTTTCCTGGCCCAGAGCAAGTGTTGTTTCTCCTCTCCAGAGCTCTTGCAAGGTGCCCCCCCCTTTTCCTTCCCTTTTGCTCCCCCTTTCTCAGCCCTTACATTCCCAGTTCCTATCCAAACATCTGCTCTGTCCAATGCTGGGAGCTCTTCTCCAATGGCTGGGGGTGCTCCCAGTAGGGTGGGGGTCCCCATCTTTGGGCAGCACCTCACTGCTCATCCCCTCCTTCTCATTTCTCCGCAGGTGCCGGCGAATCGGGGAAGAGCACCATTGTCAAACAGATGAAGTGAGTGGTCCCCACACCTTGGCTGTGGTTGACACCACGCAGACCTTGGCCACAGGCTCTGGAACCGGTGGTGGTTGGGGAAGGCTCCCCATCTTTGTTGCCACAGAGCATGAGTTGGGGGGCAGCACCAGGGGTATACCGCAAAGGACTGACCCTGCCTGTGTCTCTCCCCTGCCCCAGGATCATCCATGAGGATGGCTACTCAGAGGAGGAGTGCCGGCAGTACAAAGCCGTGGTCTACAGCAACACCATCCAGTCCATCATGGCCATCATCAAGGCGATGGGCAACCTGCAGATTGACTTTGGAGACTCCTCCAGAGCGGTGGGTGCTGCTCCTGGTGTGTCTGGCAGGAGTAGGGATTCTTGGGGGGGGGCAAAAGCAGATGTGCCCAAAGCTGGACCAGGATTAAGGGTGGCCCTGCACAAGCCCTGCTGTTCCCTGGCTGGCTGTGACCTCATGTCCCTGGTGCTGAGGATGGGGGAACCCAAAGCATAACCCGTGGTTGGCCAGCATGGCCCCGATGGTCAGGGTCAGGGTCCTGCTTCCCTTGGGTCTCATCCCCATCCACCACTGAAGCTCTGGCACTGCTGTCCAGGTGGGACATGGTGGCTTCCAACCATGTCTTTTGGGGCAGAGCAAGCTTCAATAGCCCCGTGTCGATGCTTGAGCCCTGGTTTTTCCCTGCAGGATGATGCTCGGCAGCTGTTCGCGCTCTCCTGCACCGCTGAGGAGCAGGGCATCATGCCAGAGGACCTGGCCAACGTGATCCGGAGGCTGTGGGCTGACAACGGGGTCCAGGCTTGTTTCAACCGCTCCCGAGAGTACCAGCTGAACGACTCTGCTGCCTAGTGAGTATCTGGGCTCCTCTTTCCCTGCTCGGCTGGATCCGAGCCCTGTGGGCTTGCTTAGCTTTTATTGAGCAACAGAAAATCCCCCCTGGGGGCTGCTGTTCCCCATCAGCGAGCTTAGGGGCTGGTGCTGCCACTTCCCGCCCGGTGTTGGGGCTGAGCCGGAGCAGAACTGGGAAGGCAGATGTTTCGAAAGCTGTTTCCTCCTCAGCTGGGGTGGTGCGACCCTCGGAAGAGGGGCACGAGGGCATCTCCCTCCTGTGCCCACTGCCCTTTGCCAGGGATGCTCTCCCATGGCCTCCCTGAGACGACTCCTGCCCCTCCTTATGGACCTCCATGGGCCATGAAGGCAAGAAGAAGCCCCAAGGAAAGCACTGGGGACCCGTAAATCTGAACAGGACAAGTGGGGTGGACCAGAGGCTTTTCTTTTTAGCTGTGTTTATAAGGACAGACTTGGCATCATGTGTGCTTTAGCCAGGAAACTAGTGTTTAGGTAGATAAATTGCCTGCATCTGGTAGGGTTTATCTCTGAAGAGATTTAATAAATAAGTTAATCTGCCTAAAGTACGATTGCTGGAGAGGGCGGCGCGACCGAGGCTGCGATCAGCTCGCACCGTGCCCTCCTGCCCGCTCTGCCCAGACCCCTCGCGGTAAAGCAGTGCCAGGGAGAGCTCGCGGTGTGCAGGCAAACCCCCACCAAAGCTGGTCCCACCGGTGGTTGAACACCCTTGGGACTTGCCGCCGTCCTGGGCGCTGCTTGGTCCCCCTGCGTGCCAGCACAGCCACCCCCTCCCGCTTGGCATCAGCGGGTCCATCTTCTGCACTGAGGTCACCGAGGGGAAGAGGTTGGCAGGAAGGCTCCTTGGCAAGTGCCGACTCCGGAGAAGCTCCTGATGGCGCTTTCCTCCGTGGCTTTCGCTTCCTCCTGCCCTGCACCCGCTCGCCCTCCCCAGCCCTTGTCTCACTCAGCCCCAGCTCTGCCCAGCCAGCCCCCCGTTTCTCCAGCTGTGCCGTGGGCGCTGGTTTGGTGACACGGGAGCCTTGGCAGCTTGCACACACTTTGAGCAAAAACACCTGCAAGGTGTCTGTAGATCAAATAGCGACGTAAGTGCCGTTATGGAGCGGTTGGCACATTACGGGCTTGGACAGGTATTAATTAGGGGCCCCCTTGAGCTCTTGTGCCAGCCTTTCTTCAGAGGTGCTGGTGCAGCAGCCAGTGCCCCGTCCATCCTTGTGCCCAATCACACAGCCTGCCCACCCTCAGCGCTCTTCAGCCCCCGATCCTCCTCCTTTTCCACTCCTTGGGGTGCCAGGGTGGGTGCTCCCCAGCACCGAGCGGCTGGGCGCGAGGTCCGAGTGCCGCGACGCCGTGCACAGCCCTGCTGCGGTGTTTCCTGTTTTTCTGTCAGCCGGAGGCCGCGTGTGTTTCCGGCTGTTCCTGAGCTGCTTGGCGGTGGCAGCAGGGTGGCCCCCCCGCCCTTGTCCCCACGGCGGGGTCCCGGGGCACCCACAGCTCCAGCGTTGCTGTGCCGCACCAGAGGGTTTCCCAGGAGCCGAGGATCCCTGTGGCCTCGCGAGCTGTAATCTGGCTTTCACCAGATTACGGGGCTGCAAACGCCTTAATTAGCACAAGCCTAATTTGCTTAAAGGAGCCCGTTTGGAATAACCCAATTAAAACAACGTGAGCCGGAGAAATCGAAACCTGCCTTGATCCCCCTGGCATCGCTCAGCTGATCCCAGAGGCTGCTGGGGGACTGAGCCACCACCGCTGCCCGGAGCTGGCAGGGCGGTGGCAGGCGATGCCATCCCCAGGGGGGCTCTGGGTGGGCAGCAGCCCCCTGGCCCCCGCAGCCGCTGCTCCCGCTTCCTCCCAGGCCGCCGTCTCTTTGTGTTTTTGACTATAAATGGCACGGCGCCATCGATTGTTTCCGCCGGTGCTGCAGCCCGTTGCCATAGCACTGAATGCTTTTCTCTTGCTGTTTCCCCTGTGCAAACGGCTGGGGGAGTGGGGGGATCCCCCCAGCCCTGGCTGCGTCCCCTGTCTGGTCCCCAGTGCCAGCATGGTGCCCCCAAAGCCCTCGCAGAACCATAGAATCATTTGGTTGTAAAAGACCTTTGAGACCATCGAGTCGAACCCTACCTGTCCACTGCTGAACCAGATCCCTGAGCATCTCGTCTGCCCGTCCTTTAAACCCCGCTGCTGGTGGAGACTCCATCACCTCCCTGGGCAGCTGTTCTGTTCTGGGCAGCCTTGTTGCTGTGCATCCTTTTGCCACCCTGTCATGCCCTGCCTGTGTCTGGCAGGGACACGGGGAGACCCCAGGGTGTGGGTGGGAACCGCTGCCCGGCTTGGTATTGCCAGCCCCAAACCACAGAATCAAAGAACCGTAGAACCATGGAGTGGTTTGGGTTGGAAGGGACCTCAAAGCACATCCAGTGCCACCCCCCTGCCGTGGGCAGGGACACCTCCCACTGCATCAGGGGGCTCCAAGCCCCATCCAACCTGGCCTGGAACACCTCCAGGGATGGGGCAGCCACAGCTTCCCTGGGCAACCTGGGCCAGGGCCTCCCCACCCTCATGGTGGAGAATTTCATCCTAATCATGGTCAGGCACTGGGGCAGCTGCCTGGAGGGGTGGTGGAGTCTCCATCCTTGGAGATGTTTAGAAGATGGGTAGGTGAGTTGCTCGGGGATCTGGTTCAGTAGTGGACAGGTACACTTGGACTCGGTCTCAAAAGTCTTTTCCAACCAAGCGATTCTGTGATCTGAATCTTCCCCATTCCAATTTCAAGCCATTAATGGTCGATGCCGGGTGTGAGCAGAGGACCTTGGGGCAGTGTGGGGTTTCCCCATGGGGTATGAGTGGGTTGTACCCCACGGTCCAGCTTCCACAGCACCTTTCTACTCCCTCCCCAGCTACCTGAACGACCTGGAGAGGATAGCCCGTGCCGACTACATCCCCACCCAGCAGGACGTGCTGCGCACCAGGGTGAAGACCACTGGCATCGTGGAGACCCACTTCACCTTCAAGGACCTGCACTTCAAGTACGTCCAACCCTTTCCCTTTTGCCTTTCTCAAGGCACAAAAAGCCCTTCCTCCCCAGGCCAATCCTGCTTGCACACTGCACGTTCCCTCCCGGCTTTGCTCATGGCAGGAGCCGCTGCCTCAGAGAGAGCGGAAACTGCTGAAATAGCTGGAACAGCCTCAAAAAACGCCTCGCAGGGCTCAGCCTGGGGGCGGATCCAGCCTCTGGCAAGAGGAGAAGGGGGAAGGCGTCCTCCGGCTGCTGTGACGCTGCTTCCGCCACGGGAAGAGCGTTGGGTGGGAGCTGGGGCATCTTGGGGTTGGGCACCATCGCTGCTCCCTGGGGTTGCTTCCCACTGAGAACCCACAGGGAGTAGTTGGGATTCTGGTTTCCAAGGCAAAAAGCTGGCATCGTGCAATTCCTAGGGGATTTAGTGACTTGGCAACAGAGCTGCTGGCAGGAAGATCTGCTGGGGTCGCCTCTGAGTGCAGGGGGGCTTGCAGGGACCCCTGCGCCACCACGGTGATGGCAGTGCTTGGTCTCACCTCTCCAGGGCTGTGCTTTGGAGGTGGCAGTGGGACAGAGAGGATGGTGTGGGAGCTGCGACATGGCACTAAGGAAGCCTCCCTGCCGGGGCTGGCACGGCGTCACCGTGGTGGTTGGGTCCCCATCCCTGGAGGAGTTTAAAGGAGGGGTAGATGAGTTTCTCGGGGATTTGGTTTAGTGAGTGGACAGGTATGGTTGGACTCAATGATCGAAGAGGTCTTTTCCAACCAGGTGATTCTAGGATTCTGTGCGTGGCGCTGCTGCTGGGCTCTTCTCCGTGGAGGCAGGGCATCCTCTGCTGCCCACTACGGGAGAGGCGCGCCATGCACTGGGATCATCCCAGCCCTCCTGCTGCCCACGATCCCGCTGAGCCCCCAGCCGAGCACCAGGGTCTCCCCTTGGGCCAAGACCTCTGGTGAAACCCCACAGAGCCCATTCTCTGGCAGATCTCTGAGATCACCTTGCTGGCACCACCTGGGAGAGGATCCTGCCTGGACACAAGAAAGGGGCTCCAGGAAAGCTGGGGAGGGACTTTTTACAAAGTCATGGAGCGATAGGACAAGGGGGAACAGTTTAACTGGAAGGAGGAAGGTTTAGATTAGACATTAGGAAGAAATTCTTCACAATGAGGGTGGGGAGGCCCTGGCCCAGGGTGCCCAGGGAAGCTGTGGCTGCCCCATCCCTGGAGGTGTTCCAGGCCAGGTTGGATGGGGCTTGGAGCCCCCTGATGCAGTGGGAGGTGTCCCTGCCCATGGCAGGGGGTGGCACTGGCTGGGCTTTGAGGTCCCTTCCAACCCAACCCATTCCATGACTATGTTAGGGATTTGCTCCAGCTGGAAAATGAGCCCAGACCCCACCCCCTACCTGGGATGGGCAGTGGGTACCAGGGCAGATCGACAGCACCAGCAAAATCCCTGGGGCAGGGTTGCTGCGCGCCCCCTCCCTGGTGCCTTTTCTCAGCCCAGCAGCTGGGGAAACTGAGGCAGGGAGCAGGGTGAGGGTGGTGTGGCCAGGAGCAGGGTGAGGGTGGTGTGGCCAGGAGCAGGGCGAGGGTGGTGGGGCCAGGAGCAGGGTGAGGGTGGTGCGGCCAGGTGCTGCCACCCATCGCGGTGCCGCCTCCCTGCTGCAGGATGTTCGATGTGGGCGGCCAGCGCTCCGAGCGGAAGAAGTGGATCCACTGCTTCGAGGGGGTGACGGCCATCATCTTCTGCGTCGCCCTGAGCGCCTACGACCTGGTGCTGGCTGAGGATGAGGAGATGGTGAGTCGGGGGGGCATGGAGCTGCTGCCATGACCTGTCTTCTTGCGGGGCTGGGGGAGCACCTCCTCTGGTGGCCACCAGTGCCCTGGCCAGCATGGCCCAAGCTGGGTCCTTGGCATCCCCTGCCTGGGCAGGCAGGAGCAGTGCTGGGGTGGCTGGAGGTCCCTGCCTGGCTTAGGTTGTCATTTCCCCTGCCAGAACCGGATGCACGAGAGCATGAAGCTGTTTGACAGCATCTGCAACAACAAGTGGTTCACGGACACGTCCATCATCCTCTTCCTCAACAAGAAGGACCTCTTCGAGGAGAAGATCGTGCACAGCCCCCTGACCATTTGCTTCCCTGAGTACACAGGTACTGTGGGGTCTCTTGGTGTCCCCATGGCAGATAGAGCAGGAGATGCTGAGGTGGAGATGGTGGCTCTCCTGTGCCCGGGCAGTGCAGTAGGAGATGGTGGGGATGGAGGTGGTGGCTGTCCTGTGCCCAGGCAGAGCAGAAGGAGATGGTGGGGATGGAGGTGGTGGCTGTCCTATGCCTGGGGAGCTGCAGTTGAGGCAACCAGTGGTGTTCAGGGTGCCCCAAGGGAAAGGGGAGAAGGAGGGGGACAAGGACAGCCCATGGGGGGGCCTTAGCTGAGACTGTGCCTGGGGAGCATCAATCCGGCATCGGGTGGGGGGGGCGTGGGGAGCGAAGCCAGTCCAAACCCCTTTGATGCTGGTGGTGGTGGAGGTCCTTGGGCGACCATGGGACAGCCCAGTGTCTCCTCCTCCCCAGGGGCCAACAAGTACGATGAGGCGGCTGGCTACATCCAGAGCAAGTTCGAGGACCTGAACAAGCGGAAGGACACCAAGGAGATCTACACCCACTTCACCTGCGCCACTGACACCAAGAACGTGCAGTTTGTCTTTGATGCTGTCACCGACGTCATCATCAAAAACAACCTGAAGGACTGCGGGCTCTTCTGAGAGCTGGCGCTGCCCAGGTGGGTGATGGTCCTGGTGGTGGCCCCCTCAGTCATGGAATGGTTTGGGTTGGAAGAGACCTCAAACCCAGCCAGTGCCACCCCCTGCCATGGGCAGGGACACCTCCCACTGCATCAGGGGGCTCCAAGCCCCATCCAACCTGGCCTGGAACACCTCCAGGGATGGGGCAGCCACAACAAATGTGGTGGTCACCATCAGGGGGTGGGATGGGTGCTGCCTGCTGTCCCCACCTCAGCACAGGTTGGCAGGGGTCCCATACCCACCTCCCCACTCACCACCCACTCTCTCCTAGGCCCCCACCGCGCCGGCGAAGGAAGGACCACGATGCCCCCACTCCTGCTTCTCTTCGGATCCATCCCCCACCCCACAAAAAGACTTTTTGGGTGCCAGCACGGTGGCAGGGCCCGTGTCCCCCCCGCCGCCTCCGCTTGCCCTCCCCCATCCATCCTCCTCGTCGTCGGCGTCGCCCTTTTCTGCCTTCCTGAGGAAAATGAGGTTTTTTCTGGGTTTCTCCCTTGGTTTTGCCCCCCTGAACCACTCCAGCCCCCCAAGTCCATTCGCTCCCGCGCCCTGGCGCTCTCACTGTTTACATTGCAAGTGTTGGTGGCACCGGGTCCCCTTGGGGACACCCACCCGGCCCAGAACACGACTGATAACATTCCTTTTTTTTTTTTTTTTCTGTAAACCAGTAAGAAAGCAAGCAAAAAAAAAAAAAAAAAGGCAAAAAGCCCCCAAACAACGCAAAAAAAACCCCAACCACCAAAAAAAAAAACCACCCAGGTTGCTTTTTAAAGAAACCTTTTTACCAAACTATTTAAAAGCGTCGAGTGCTACGTGGTGGCAGCGACCTCGGGGGCCAGGCCACCCCCCCAAATGTGTGCCTTGGGGGGGGCTGCACCCCACCCCACCTCGCTGCCTCCCCTGCCCCACGGCCCCCCCTGGGGCAGGAGGGGGGGCAGGGGGGGCTGCCCACTGCCTGTGTCCCCCCCCCCTCTTTCTAAGCCTAGTTTTGTAGGGCTAGCTGTTGCGTTTAGGCGAGGAGAGCCCGCTGGAGAGTGCCCCCCCACACACACCCCGTGTCATCCCCCCGTGTCCCCAGCCTTTGGGGGGGTTGGGGGAGCGAGCGGGGGGGGGGCACTTCTCTGCCGGTGCCCGCGGCCTCGCTTTTCCCACGGGATGTTTTACCGACTCGTTCACATGGTTTGAAATAATAAAATGTAGAAAGAAGAAAAGAAAATGAGATGTACTGGTGCCCCCCCCCCCCCAAAACCCAGGGGGGGTGTGGTGTGTGTGATTCGCTTCTGGGGAAGGGCTAGAGGGGGCTTCCAGGGTGGGACAGGGACACAGAGTGGGTGGCATCACCTTGGGGTGCGGCAGCATCCCTTGGGTGTGGGGCTGAGGACAGCAGGGGGACCCCTGGGGGGGGAAGCTGGGATGATGCTGGGGGGCTGAACCCCTCCTGGGGGGGGGGGAGGGTGGGACCACGAGCACCCCCTACAGCGGGGGCACCTGGGGGACAGTACCACGCTGTCCTTGGGGACACCCAGTGATGTGTGGTCCTGAGGGAGACCCAGCACCCCTCCACCCCACAGGGACACCCAGCTCCAGGGGGCTCCCATGGACACCGAGCACCCTGCAGCACCCAAGGGACCCCCAGGGTTCCTGCAGGGCCCCATGGACACCCAGCACCCCCCAAGTTCCAAGGGGTTCCTGGAGACCACCAGCCCACAAGGGACACCTCCCCCAGCACCTCCCAGCTCCAAAGGGTACCCAGGACCCTCCTAGCACACAAGGGACCCCCCAGCACACTGCAGCACCCTAAGGGACCTCCAGAACCTCCCAGCTCCCAGGGGTACGAAGGACACCCAGCACTTAGGGGCACCCGAAGACCCAGTTCCAAGGGGTTCCTGGAGACCACTCCGCACCCACCCAGCTCCAAGGAGAACCCCGGCACCCCAGGCCCCCTCAGCTCCACGGGGCACTTGGAGACCCCCCAGAACCTTGCAGCACCCAAGGGACCCCGAGCACCCCCTCAGCTCCAAAGGATATCCAGTGCCCCCCCCAGTGTTCAAGGGACCCCCAGCACCTCTGAGATTCAAGAGGCACCCCGGGCCCCCCAGCATCCAAGGGACATCCCCCTCCCTGGAAATCCCCCAGCTCCAAGGAATACGCCAGGGTCCTCAGCATCCAAGGGACATCCCCCCCCCGGAAATCCCCCAGCTCCAAGGAGTACACAAGGACCCTCAGAAGCCAAGGGACAACCCCCCCCAAAAAAAACTCCTGAGCTCCAACGAGTATCCAGGGACCCCCAGCACCCAAAGGACCCCCAGATCCAAGGGTACCAGGGACCCCCAGCATCCAAGGGCATCCAGCCCTCAAGGCCACCCCATCCCCCCAGCACCTGGAGCCCCCAATCCCCCCAGCAGCACCAGGTGTCCCCAGTGCTGGCCAGCAGAAGGGCTGGTGGGGAGGGCAAGCAGGGCAGTGCCCCTCACCCAGGGGTGGCTCTGGGACCGAGGGGATCAAATCCTGGGGTTTGGGGCAAGTGGAAGTGGGGTAGGGGCAGTGGTGGGGCTGGGGCCCAGGGGAGGGGGACACTGGGGCTGGAGCTCAGAAGAGCCCGCAGTCCTTGAGGTTCTCCTTGATGATGATGTCAGTGACGGCGTCGAAGACGAACTTGACGTTCTCGGTATCGGTGGCGCAGGTCATGTGGGAGTAGATCTCCTTCACGTCCCGTCGCATGTTCAGCTCCAGAAATTGCAGCTTGATGTAGTTGCCAGCATCGTCGTAGGTGTTGGGACCTGGTTGCATGGCAGTGAGCAAGGTCCCCTCCTGGGCTGGTGTGTCCCACCCCATGGGTGCTGGCCCAGCATCACAACCCTTTGGTCCATGAGCAAGGCTCATGCAGCATCCCTTGCACGGGGTGCTGAGGACACCTGGTGGGTGGCTGCTGCAGGGTGATGGCACCCAACCCTTCTCCACTACCCCCTCACCACCCTCCTGCGCCCGGTGGGCGAGACACTCTCACCATCGTAGTCAGGGAAGCAGATGCTGAGATGGGCCTTCTTGATCTTCTCCAGGAAGACGTCCTTCTTGTTGAGGAAGAGGACGATGGAGGTGGTGGCGAAGTAGCGGTGGTTGCAGATGCTGTTGAAGAGGTGCAGGCTCTCGTGCATGCGATTCTGTGGAGGGACACAGCCCCACCAGCCCCATGGTGACTCCTCCTGTTGTGATGGGGACGAAGACACGGGGGGAGGCGGGGGTTTGTGTGCCCTGAGAGCCTTCCTCACCACTTCATCATCCTCCACCAGGACCATGTCGTAGGCACTGAGGGCCGCAATGAAGATGATACAGGTCACCCCCTCGAAGCAGTGGATCCACTTCTTCCTCTCTGAACGCTGGCCGCCCACATCAAACATCCTGGGCAGGACAAGAGGGTGTCAGCATTGCCCACCTGCTGCCCACCCCCTGGCACCAACCACTACTGGGGGGGCTCAGCCCCCACCTGAAGTTGAGGTCTTTGAAAGAGAACTGGGTCTCAATGATGCCGGTGGTCTTGACGCGGGAGCGCAGCACGTCCTGCTCTGTGGGAACGTAGCCAGGGGTCACCAGGCGCTCCAGGTCTGACAGGTAGCTGGCCGGGCACACGGCGAGCATGAGACATGGGTTGGCACCCCCCACGACTCCCCCCCATGCCCAGAGTGCCCCACCCCACGTACTAGCCTGCCGAGTCATTGAGCTGGTACTCGGAGGCACGGTCGAAGCACGCTTGGATGCCCGTGTCCTTCCAGAGCCGCCCAATGATGTCCGACATCTCCTTGGGCATGGTGCCCTCCTCGATGGTGTCCGCGAGGTGCAGCAGCTTGCGGGCATCGTCCTACAAGGAAGAGAGGATCAGCAGGGCTGGGGAGCTGGGTTGCACCACCCTGCCTGGTGTGGGGTACCCCTCACCTGGCGAGCCGAGTCCCCGTACTGGATGTTGAGGGTGTTCATGGCCCGCACGATGGCCAGCATGGACTGGAGAGTGTTGCTGTAGATGATGGCGATGAACTCCAGGCATTCCTCCAGGGAGTAACCATCCTGATGGATGATCCTGGCCAGAGAGGAGGGCATGGGGCTGAGCTGGACACCATAGGGTTTGGTGGCACCATTGGGTGCAGCGTGCGATTGTGCTGAGCACCCAACGTGGGGCTGAGGTGGTGTGGGGTGAGATCAGAGATCACCCATGAGTGCACCATGGGGCTGAGTTGGGCACTAAGGGGTGGGTGCAGCCCATGATTGGGGCAGAACTGGACACGATGAGATGGAGGAACCGTGTGTCTGCAGCGTGGGGCACAGCCAAGCAGCTCTCCTTGGCACTTACTTCATCTGCTTGACAATGGTGCTCTTCCCGGACTCTCCAGCTCCTGTGGGGACAAAGTATGGGTTATGATGGTGCCCGCACTGGTGCCCTGGTGGCTGACATGGCCAGGGGACACTGATGGCCATGCCAGCTCCACAGGGGATTAGAGCCCGGTGCCAGCGGGCATTAAGGTTGGACTGAGCTCTTGGCTAATGGGATCTGCAGCAGCTCAGCTGGGGACACACTCAGGGACCCAGGGAGGGGTGAGGGACTCAGTGGCATCGCAACCCTTCCACCCACCACCCGATGTCCCAGGCCTGCAGCAGCACAGAAGGACATGCTCTGGGTCAGGCTGAGAGGGCAGCGATGCCACCCATGGCCCCATCATGTCCAGGGCACCCCAGTTTGTGGGCACCACTGAGGCCGTTGGGAGGGACCTGCAGTACTGAGGGGCTGCAAGGAGAAAGGGGAGGTGGGCTGCACGGGGGCAGGGGGGCTGGGAAGATGGGATGGCATGGAATGGGAGAGGCTGCCGTCTTGGGGTGTTGGTGAAGACTCTTGAAATGGGTTGGCTGGGGCTGGGAGGACATGGTAGTGGGGGGTTGTTGGGTGTGCTGGTTGGGCTGGGACCTACCTGGAGGTTGGAGGATCTTAGGGTGGGTTGTTGGGTTAGGGGTGTGGGGCAGGGTGTGGGAGGGGAGAGCTGTTGGGCAACATTTTGAGTTGAGCTGCTTATGGGACTCCAGGAATTGGGGGCTGGTTGGGTTTTGGTGGGGTCGGGAAAGTTTTGGGTGGGTTGTTGGGGTGGGTTGGTTGATTTTTAGAGGTACCTGGGAGGAAGAGGCTGTTGGGGGCACTCTTGGGTGGGCTGGTTGGGTGTAGGGGTGCTGGAGGAGTCAGGGGAACAGGTGGGCTGGTTGGATCTAGAGGTGCATCTGGGCACCATGGGAACGTTGGCTGGGCTGGTTGGAGTTAAGGGGTGTTGTTGGGTTGAGGGGTGCTGGGAGATATCAGAGGAACATTGGGTGGGCTGCTGGGGTGAGATGCATAAAGGGTGGGTATCAGGATGGGTATCTGCCCCAGGAACCTTGGGTGGGTTGGTTGGGTTTGGGGGTGCATCTGGGAGCCATGGAAACGTTGGGTGAGCCGGTTGGGTTGAGGGGTGCAGGGAGGTGTCAGGGGAACACTGGGGGGGCTGTTGGGTGAGACGCATAAGGGATGGGTATCTGCCCCGGGTTGTTGCCCCCGTCATACCCAGCAGCAGCAGCTTGACAGTCCTGGCATCCTTCTCGGCGTCCTCCTTGAGCTTCTTCTCAAGCTCACGGGAATGCTTCTCCTCAGCGCTGGCCCCGGCCCCCATCCTCGGCCCCGCGGCCCTGCGGCTCACGCGCTCCTTGGAGGTCAGCACCAGGATGGGCAACGCGTTCCAGCCCCCCGTCGCCTCCAGCGCTCGCGTCCCCGTGCCCACCTCGCCTGCGCCGACTGCCCCGCTCTGCCGCTGCCCACCCAATGGTGGCCAAGGACAGAGCCAAGGTCCCGGGGGGCACTTAAGCACGGCTTAAGCTGTGCCCCCCCTGCCCTCCCAGATAAACCCCCTTAAAGCTGCACCAGGCTGAGCTCAGCAATCCCGCAGCTCCCAGAGTCAGCGCTTCTGCCTGGGGGGGGGGCAAGGCCACCCCTCTGCTTTGTCCCTACCTTGGGGCTGGGGACGGTGGTGCAGGGTCGTGAGACACCCACGCCACCCTCGTTCTGCCATGAATCCCAACAGGGGATGGAGCTGCATTCTGGCAAGGGTTGGGGATGTGCGTTGAAGCATGGAATGGTTTGGGTTGGAAGGGACCTCAAAGCCCAGCCAGTGCCACTCCCTGCCATGGGCAGGGACACCTCCCACTGCATCAGGGGGCTCCAAGCCCCATCCAACCTGGCCTGGAACACCTCCAGGGATGGGGCAGCCACCACTGCTCTGGGCACCCTGGGCCAGGGCCTCCCCACCCTCATCGTGAAGAATTTCTTCCTGATGTCTGACTTAAATCTCCCCCCTTCCAGTTTAAAGCCGTTCCCCCTCACCCCATCACTTCCAGACCCTTGGAAAAACCCCTGCCCAGCTTTCCTGGAGCCCCTTTCAGTAGTGGAAGCTGTTGTAAGGTCCCCCTGGAGCCTTCTCTTCTCCAGGCTCAACAACCCCAACTCTCTCAGCCTGTCCTCGTACAGGTGGTCCTCCAGCCCTCGGATCATCTTTGTGTTTCTCCTCTGGACCCGTTCGTGTCCCTGTTGTCCCCAGCTCACACTGGTCAGCCCCTTCCTCCACACCCCCTCAATCAGCCACCCCAGGATCCCCAGAGCTTCATGCCCAGTGTCCCCAGAGGCACCCACCCAGCAACTGAACGCCAGCCCCAGTCACCCCACCCAGTGTCCCCAGAGCCCCTTCCAGGACCCTCCACCAGTGTCCCCAGCCTCCCCATGTGCACTCTTTAATGTCCCCCAGCAGCACAATCCCAGTGTCTCCAGTACAGTCCAGTATCATTCCCTGGGGCATCCTGGGCCCCTCCAGTAACACCTGCACCACATCCCCAGGGACTCCTGGAGTCCCCGAGCCCCTCTCCAGTATCCCATGGAGAAATCCCAGTATCCCATGGAGAAATCCCAGTATCCCTTTGGTGTCCCCAAGCAGTCCCTCCCCAGTGTCGTTAGGACCCCCTCCCCAAAAAAGCCCTGCTCAACGTCCAAGGGCATCCCAGTGCCCCCCCTCGTGACCCCCACAATGTCCCCAGGTCCCTCAGAGCCCCCCCAGTGTCTTTAGGCCACCAGTTCCCCTCCTCTCCATGTCCCCAGCCCCCCCCCCCACCCCGTTGTCACTGTGGCCACCCCAGTAACCTCTCAGAGTCCCCACGTCCCCGGTGGCCCCAGGACTCCCTCAGGTGACTCCCAGTACGTCCCAGTGGCCCCGTGTCTCCAACCCACACCCCCCCGTCCCCAGTGCCCCCCCCGCACCTCAGACCTCCTGCAGCGCCGCGCGCCGCCACCAGGGGGCGACAGCACCCAGCTCCCAGTGTCCCCAGTCCAGCCCAGTGCCCCCAGCACAGCCCTGCCTGCCCCCAGTGCTGCCACAACACAGCCCTGCCCACCCCCCAGTGCCCCCAGTGCTGCCCTGCCTGGGTCCCAGTGCCTCCAGTACTGCATCCAGTGTCTCCAGTACAGCCCCTCCAACCCTTAGTACTTCCCCCAGTACAGCCCTGCCTGCTCCCAGTATAGCCCTGTGTGACCCTGTGTTTCCAGTATGGCTCCCAGTTTAGACCAGGACCTCCCAGCACTGTCCTCAGAGCCTCCCAGGGCTGCACAGAGGAGCCTGGTACCACCCCCACTGCCTCCAATGTCAACCAGAGGGTCCCCAGTACAGGCCAGTATTGCTCACTGCCACCCCCAGTACTTCCTCTAGAGCCAGCCAGTACCAGTGCCCCACTACGTTCTCCCAGTACCACCAAGTACCATCTCCCAGTACAAAACAGAGGGTCCTCAGTCCAGCCCAGTATTGCCCACTACCACTCCCAGTGCCCCCTGTAGAGCCCACTATCAGTGTCCCACTCTGTTCTCCCAGCACCACCAAGCATCAGCTCCCAGTACCAAACCCTAACACCCCAGTACTGACTCCCAGTGCTCCCAGTAACCATTCCAGCATACTCCTAATACCCAGCCAGCACTACCCAGTACTGCTTCCTCCCCATGCCCTCCATCCTGCCCAGTGCTCCCACCCTGGCCCCAGCCCTCAGCACCCCAGGTGGGGCTCAGGGACAGAATTAAGGCCATTAATTAATTAATTAATTACAAGGGCACAAATTAATTAATTACAAGGCCATCAGCAGCCCAGCCCCAGCTGCCCCCCCCCATTCCCGACAGAGCACGCGCAGGCGCCTGTGTCCATCCCAAAGCCAGTGTTTATTTGGGGTGCCCTGTCTGCAGCCGGGGGGGACACACACTTTCCTGCACCCCTCTACCCCTGTGCTTCCCATGTACAACTATTTACACCCCCCCTGCACCCCCGGGGTGCCCTGGGTGGTGGTGGGGTGATGGGGGGCTGGGTGCCCAGTGAGCACTGAGGTTATAGCCCCGCACGCCCCTTTCTTCTTCCCTTTCCCACCCAAAGACCCCTGCTGAGAACCCACCATGGCCTGGACAACTGGGTCCCATCTTGAGGGTCTCATCACACCCCTGCCAAGCCTTTTGGGGGGGTCGATGGGCCCCACAGCCCCCTCCTCCTAGGCTTGCCTGGTGCTCTGCACCTCCCTTGCAGAAAGCATTGCTCCTCACTAACCAGGTGGGGAAACTGAGGCACGGAGCCATGAGAGGCTGTGCCACCAGTGCCACCTCTCCCCCTGCCTGGACTTTGTCTCCCCCATCCCCAGTGCATCCCCCACCCCCCTATGCCATGTCTCACCTGTGGGGACACCGTTGGGACACCACAGTGCCCAGTGGTCCCCACACACCTGGATGCTGGGATGCTGGGGTCGGGGTGGGGAAGACAGAGACGCTGCTACGGCTGCCCAAGGGGGTTGGGAGGTGGGGGTCCCAGTGCCCCCGCGCCTATGTACACCCTACAAATAAATACCATCTCCCACCGGAGGGGGGGGGGGGGGGAGCGCGTGTGCCTGCGTGCGTGTGTGCGGGGATGTATATATATATATTTATTTATAGATCATTTTTAATATTAAAAGGGGGGAAAAATAGACCACTGTGCTTAGCAAAGTCCCTGATGACAGTTTCATGTATGCCCAGAGGTCTCTGGCTGGTGATTCCGGCGGTTCCGAGGCTTCTTCTGGTCCTGCTGCTCCTTGGCTTTGAGGCCAGCCAGTGGCTGGGCTGGGCTAGCGGCCGTGTGCCGCCAGTAGCCCTGGCAGTACTGGTCCAGGAGTCCCATTTCAGGCTGGGTGAGGAGCTGCAGGAGGTCCTGGTAGTGGGGAGTGGGAGCACCGGGCAGGCCTGGGGGAGGCTCCGATTGGACCAGGACGGCGTGGACGGCGCGGCCGCTGAGGACACGGAGCTGCACCTTGGTCACCGTGTGCTTGAAGTTGTTCTCGGTGGCCGTGCAAGTGTAGAGGCCGCTGTCGCTGGGCTGCAGGGCGCGCAGCAGCAAGCCCTGCTCCGTCCGCAGCACGCGGCCCTCCACCCGCACCTGGGGGCACAGTGGGCACGGCTCAGCTGGATGCCACCCGGCAACCCCCGGCACCCCCAGGTGCAGCACCCCTTGCCCTACCTCTTTCCGCCTGTCGCTGTTGTCCTTCTGCAGCAGCCACTTGACGCTGGCCTGGGGCGAGCGGGGCTGGCACTCCAGGAAGGCGGTGCTGCCCTCCACGCCGTACTGCACAGCCTCCACCGTGTTCTTGTTGGCTGCAGGGGTGAGCACCCGGGTCACACGCACACCTCCACGTCCCTGCCCTGCTGCCCTCCTGCCTAACCCACCCACTCGCCAACGGAGAGACCCTGTCCACCTCCAGGCACGGGTCTGCCTGTGCCCAAGCCACCCAGCAAAGTGTGCTCTTATTTCACTGTAGCCATGCTTCCACTAGGGCATCCTACCATCCACCCACCCACCTACCCATCCATCCATCCATCCATCCATCCATCCAAATCTGCTCATTCTCCTCCCCAACATATCCATCTATCCATCCGTGCTCATCCTCCTGCCCAACACGTCTATTTTTTCATCCATCCATCCATCCATCCATCCATCCATCCATCCATCCATCCACTGACTCTTCCACCTGTGCTCATCCTCAATTTATCCATCCATCCATCCATCCATCCATCCATCCATCCACCCACAGACTCTTCCACCTGTGCTCATCCATCCATCCATCCATCCGTCCATCCATCCATCCATCCATTCACTGACTCATCCATATGTGCTCATCCTCATCCCCAATGTATCCATCCATCAAGTTCATCTTCCTCTCCAAAGTATCCATCCATCCATTATCCATCCAAATTTGCTCATTCCCCTCTGCAATGTATCTATTTTTTCATCCATCCATCCATCCATCCATCCATCCATCCATCCATCCATCCATCCGTCCATCCACCCCTCTGTGCTCATCTTCATCCCCAATGTATCCAACTCTTTCATCCATCCATCCATCCACCCATCCATCCATCCACCCATCCATCCACCCATCCATCCTCTCTCCCCCTCTTCCCACATATCCACTCGTGTCCCCCTCTCACCGCTGCCCCCCCCCCTCGTGGCTCTTGCCCTCAGTACCCCCCACCCAGGTGCCCCCCAGGGCCGTGGGGCCGTGCCCCACACCTCGCTCACCGTTGGAGTTGTAGCCTCGGCACTGGCGGATGGGGTTGCCGTGCCGCACATCCTGCCGCCGGCTCCGCCTGTGGGGAGGCAGGAGGTCAGTGGGGGACACTGGGGCCAGGGGGGGCCTCCCTGCCACTCTCCCCCAGCCCCCCCTGTTACCTCTTGGAGGAGGCAGAGTAGCGGGTGCAGGCGCTGCCGTCCCAGGCGCAGTAGGGGTCACGGGCCAGGCAGCAGTCGGCACAGGCTTCCCCGTACACGTCGCAGCGGTGCAGGGCCAGGTGGGTGACGCCTACAGCCGAAGACACGTACAGCTGTTGCTGTTGGGGGAACAAAGGACAGTGTGAGATCTCATAGAAACCATAGAACCTCTTGGTTGGAAAAGAGCTTTGAGATCACCGAGTCCAACCGTCCCTGTCCATGACAACCAGATCCCTGAGCACCTCACCCGCCCGTCCTCTAAACCCCTGCAGGGATGGGGACCCAACCACCTCCCTGGGCAGCTGTGCCAGTGCCTGAGAACCCTTTCGGTGAAGAAATTTTTCCTGATGTCAAACCTGAACCTGCCCTGGTGCAACCTGAGGCCATTTCCTCTCATCACTTGGGAGAAGAGCCCAGCACCCACCTCACCACAGCCTCCCTTCGGGCAGGTGTAGCCAGTGATGGGGTCTCCCCTCAGCCCTCTCTTCTCCAGGCTGAACAACCCCAGGTCCCTCGGCTGCCCCCCATAACACTTGTTCTCCAGCCCCTTCCCCAGCTCCGTTCCCTTTTCCAGATGCGCTCCAGCCTCTCAACATCCTTCTTGGAGTGAGGGGCCCAAAACTGAACCCAGGCTCTGAGATGTGGCCTCAGATCTCATCCCCACCCTGCAAGGTCCCCCCTGAATGAGCTGCAATCTGCTGGGACTGGGACTGGCTGAGACACGAGAGCCACTGAGGGCCACCAGAGCCAGCTCGCCCTGTGGCCACCTGGGTACCTCCTGCTCTGGTGCTGTGGTGACACCAGACCCATGATGGGACCTGCCCAGCCCCCCAGCCATGACTCACCCTCTTGGAGGAGATGGTCATCGTCTTGATGGGTGCTGGCACCTAGACCAGAGGAGGAGCAAAGAGACGGGAGGGGTGAGCACCAGACCTTCTGCAGCCCCAGGGTGGGCACCCCAGAGCCCCCTCAGGCTGCTGGAAAGGGCAGGGGCGGGGAGGACCAATGCTTGGGGTCCCTTCAGAGCTGGACAAGGGGCTGGCTGGTGTCCCAAGGGCTGGCTTGTGTCCCAAGGGATTGGCTGATGTCCCAAGGGGTGGCTGGTGTGCCACAGGGCTGGCTGGCTGGGTTGAGGACACTCAGCGGAGAGTACAGGACCGGACAACCCTTACCTTGAACACCTCGATCTCCTCCAGCATGAGCTCCTCCGTCTCCATGTCGTCCCGGGGGAGCACAATGACCTTCTGCACGGTGCCCCGATCTGCAAGACACCACAGTGCCCGGGTGCTCAGTGCCACCTCATGGCACCTGCTCCCTCCCTTCCTGGGAAGGGGGTCCCTGATGGAGCTGGGGAGAAGAAGGACCTCCCCCCAAGTCCATCCCCATCTCCTACTGCAGTGGGTGGCTCTGCCTGGGTTATGGCGTATCGGCTCACATCACCGCCTGTGGCAGTTCCACCGCCCAGGGCAGGGTGGGGACAGCAGCCAAGGATGGGCACTGGGGCAGTGGAAGGACCAGGGTGGATCATGGGGTTCTAGGATGCTCACTAGAGGAAGGGAAGTACCAGGTTGGGGCAATGATGCTCCCAGGATGGGCACTAGGGTTGGGAAAGGACAGAGCAGGACGCTGGTGCCTTTTGGATGGACAACTGGGCAAGGAAAGCACGAGGCTGGATCACAGAGGGCTTAGGATGGGCAAGGGAAGCACCAGGTTGGATCACAGAGCATGTAGGATGGGAACCAGGGTCGGGAGAAGATGAGGTCAGATGTTGGAGCCCCTGGGGTGGGCACTGGGGCAGGAGGAGGACCAGGCTGATTGATGGTGCCCCCAGGATGGGAGGTATCATGCTGGATTCTTGGTTCCAGGGATGGGAACTGGGCTGAGGGAAGGACCAGTCTGAATGGTGGGGTCTGTGGGATGGGCACTAGAAGGACCAGACTGGAGCCTCAAGGTGGGACAGGGATCTCAGGGGTGCACCGTGCTCTGGCCAGCCCTGGTGGTGCCCGTGCCCTCCGGGGCCGCGCCGGAGCATGCTGCGTTCCCCGCGGTGCGCGGCGTGGGTACCTGTGCCCAGGAAAAGCACCTCATAGCGCCCGTCTGCCGCATCCACCTGGTCGACGGCCACCGTGGTGAAGCGGTAGTTGACGTTGGTGCGGACAACAAGCGGCTGCCGGTGGGTGGGGTAGACGGCGTGGTACATCAGCGGGTGCGTGCGCATGAAGTTGATGACTTCATCGGGGTAGTCCTTGGTTGACTTCATGGATGGGGTGAAAGTCCCACCAGGGCACTGTGGCAAAAATGTCACGAGAGCTTGGTACAAACATCACCAACAGTCGGTGACCCAGGATCGAGGCATGGGTTTGAGGGTGCTGGCTGCCTGGCGGGTACCAGGTCGCCTCCCTGGGTTGTGCCCAGAAGGTACTTACGGTGCCCGGCCGGGGGTAGGGCATTTTGCCCGTGTAGGGCATCCACTGGTAGTTGGGTCCCTCCTTGTGAGCAAAGGGCCCATTGAAGACCATGCGGATGTCAGCCATGGAGTAGACACACACGGCAGAGCCCTTGAAGACCGACCTGGGAGGAAGGATGTGATGTCACCCTCTGGCTTGGCACTGCCCACCAGCACAGCATCACTGGGACCCCCCCCTCTGCTTCCCTGGCCCAGAAGGATCAGCACTCACCCCGAGGCGGAGAACACAGCATAGATAACGGGGTTCTTGGTGTCCTGAGTCTGCTGGATGAAGACGTCCTCTTGGGACAGAAAGATGGGGGTGTCACCACGGGGGAGACAGAAACCCCTCACACCCAGGGATGCTGGGGCAGGGGGGAAAGCCAATCCCCATAGGAGAGGTAAGAGTTCAGGGGCAGAAAGGGGGTCCCTGCCCATGCCAGGGGTGTTGGAACTGGAGCACAGAATTATGGAATCATGGAATTGTGGAATGGTTTGGGTTGGAAGGGACCTCAAAGCCCAGGCAGTCCAACCCCCTGCCATGGCAGGGACACCTCCCACTGCATCAGGGGGCTCTAAGGTCTCCCTGAAGCCTTCTCTTCTCCAGGCTGAACAACCCCAGCTCTCTCCTCTGCCTGTCCCCATGGCAGAGGGGCTCCAGCCTCCGTGGCCTCCTCTGGACCCGTTCGAACAGTTCCATCTCTTATTTATGTTGGGGATTCCAGAACTGGACACAATACTCCAGGTGAGGTCTCACAGGAGCGGAAAGGAGGGAGAGAATCATGGATGATCTTTAAAGTCCCTTCCAACCCAAGCCATTCTATGATTCAAGGTGCCACCAAGCCACAGTGGTAGAGAAAGACCCCGGCCCTGCCTTGGCCACTCACGGAGCTCATCGAAGTGTGTTTCAATCCCGTCGGGTCCTGGCACAGAGCAGACAAGCCGCGCTTTCAGGAAGGTGCTCCACTTGTTCACGAGGCAGCAGTGGCCCCCATCGTCATTCTGCAACGCAGGGACCCCGGCGTTCAGCCCTGCTCGCCCTTCTGGCCACTCCCTGCCCATCCACCGCTCCACCTACCAGGCAGATGCGCCCGATGCGGGAATAGACCCCAGGGCTCAGCGGGGCATCGGCCGACTTCTCTCGGAAGAAGAAGTAGAGCTTGTCGTCGTTCCTCTCGCTGCTGTCAGGGATGAGCTGGGCACGGACAAAGGCCGGGTCTGGAACGACATGGCATGGCACGGCACCATCAGTCCAGTGGCATCCTCTGCCCTGTTCCACCGGGGTACTGAGCCCTCCTCTCCTCCAGCACCATCTCACTCCTGGAGAAGCACTGCCGGGCAAGAGCTGGATCTGGACCAGAGATGGTCTGAGGGACCAGGTCTCTCTGGTGGCTCTGGGAGGGCTCAGAACATCCCTGAGGTCCATTGGAGCATCCCTGATGTCCCCAGCAGCTCTATGAGCAGGATGGTGGGAACTTGTCTTCCCCCCTGGGAGGATCCACACAGCCTGAAAGCTTCTCAGGAAGCTTCTCCCTGCCATCCATCAGCCAGTGGCCAGCCTGTGCTGACAGCTCCCCCTCTTCGGGTTACCACCCCGCCGGCTCCCTGGCCTGGCAGGATCAGCCCATCTGCTCTGCTCTGTTTACTCAGCTGCTGCCCCACAGGCAGGGTGCTCTGAGGGGAGCAGGATGAGCGCTCAGGGTCACCGATCGCAGGCGACATGGTTGACATCTCAGCTCTGTAGAAACCCAAGCACGGACTCCGGTAGAGCCAGCCCCATCTCTCACCAGTTGGTTGCTGCTGTCGCCCAGCAAAGCTCCCAGCATGTCTGTCACCATGCTTCACACAGCTACCCCTCTGCTCTTCTGACATCCATCCATCCATCCATCCATCCATCCATCCATCCATCCATCCACGCACCCCACCATCCATCCACCCGCCCATGCTGGCTGCTGTCTCTGCTCTGGGAGAAGGACACAATACAACACAACGCAACGGTTCTCATGTCTAGGGCTGTAGCCATGGGATCCCCAGGTTCCCTGGGTCGATGACACCTGAACTCACCGTTGAGCCACCGTGAATTGTACTGGTCTGTCCTCATGGCCGTCTGCTTGCCCATGGTGCGGAAGATGGCTGCGTCTGTGCCCATGAAGTCGATGTAAACACCAGCGTAGAGCTCTTCATCTGCAGAGGGTAGAGATCAGCCAGAGGCCCCAACCCACGCCCATCCACCCACCTTCTCCCACTGCCCCAGGCTCCATCCAGCCCCAGCCCTGGCCAGTAGCCACCAGGCAACCAAGATCCACTGTCCGTGACCATCCCAGAGAGCTCAGGAGATGCCACTGCTCCGTAACCGGGACCCCCAAGCTGGAGCAGGCGGAGTGGCAGGGGCAGGAGCTCAACTCCTTGGGAATATTTGGAAGATGCTTGGGAGCAGTTGTCCCACCTTGCTTTCGTGTTCCCTCTGCCCAAAGCGGGCAGCGCTGGCGCTGGGGAACTACACAACTCACTTATTAACGCAGAGACGGTGTCTACTTTGGGGTCGTAGGAACACTTCCCCTTGCCCGACTCCAGCTTGTCCGGCTCCAGGTAGAAGATATAATCCTGGTGAAGGAAGCAAACCAAGGAGCTGGTTAAGACTTTCACCCCTCCATCCCTGTGGCACCTTCTGAAGGCCTCTGGGAGAGGCAGCCTCCTCCGAGATGGAGCCCAGCGGTGAGCAGGGATGCAGATGGACCACACTGGGGGTCCGCAGGTCTTCTGAGAAGATGAAGCCCCCGTGAGCTACTCCTCTGATGTTGCTGGGTGTTTCTCCGTGCCCTCCACCACTTCAGGGCTTGGCCAAGATGCCAGGCTGAACTGGAGCATCCATTCCCCAAGCCCACTTCTGGGCAAACACCTCCCTCTGGCCGCCTCTTCACTCTGGCTGGAAATGTTGGGCATCGTCACTTGCTTGACTCCAGGTCAAGCAGCTCTGGTGGCTTTGGCAGGTGGGGTTTGGCCAGTGGCACCGCTCGGCACAGCTCAGTTGCCAGATCTGCTGCGCTGCTCCCATGAGGACTTGTTTTCCAGTAGGTGCCATCCCAGTGAGATGCTGTGCACGCTCTGGGGGGATTCACCTCACGCCGTTAGGAGCCCATCCAAGGTCCTCAGCTGCTCCTCATAAGACTTGTTCTCCAGCCCCTTCCCCAGCTCTGCTCCCTTCTCTGCACGCGCTCCAACCCCTCAATGTCCTTCTTGCAGTGAGGGACCCAAAACCAACCCCAGAATTCAAGGTGTGGCCTCACCAATGCCGAGTCCAGGGACACAAACGCCTCTGCTTGGCCCTTCACAGGGACAACCTGGCTCTCCAGCTCAGCCCTCACACGGGCTGCACCATCTCACCCTCCTGGCCAGGCAACCCATGAGCTGTTGTGGTGCCAGCACTGCCGCAGGGCTCAGGTGCCTTGAAAACCATTGGAGCTGCTGGCAAGTGGCAGCCCCAGGAAGCTCAGGGCACTGGGAGCTGCTCCGAGGAGCTTCTCTCCATGGATGCTGGGGCCAGACCTGGCAGGGAAGGAGGAACTGGGGGACCCAAGGAGGCTGAAACAATAACGGTGCTTCCCCACTGGGGAGCTGCCTGCAGCTGGTGAGATGCTCAGGCTGAGCATCTTCTGCCCTGCTACCACCCACCCTCAGAGCGGAGGGGCTGGGGGCAGAGGTGCCCGTGCCCCACGTGCTCCCCGGCCCATGCACTGACCCGTGTTAGTCTGGAGGGGAGAGGTGACACTGTCAGGGCAGGCTGGGTGCTGGCTGTCTCCAGAATCCAAGGACACTTGGGTCCCCGAGACCGCTTGGGATGACCCAAGCACCATCATGGGCAGCTGCTCAGCCGTGTTTCTGTAGACCCTACCAAAACACCTTCTGCACATCGCCTTGGCGTCCTCCCTTGCCAACTATGCCAATGCCTGCCAACACACGGTCCTGCTTCCAAGGGACACAGCAAGCCCAAAGCTGGTGGTGGAGCAGAGGGAGCCACCGTCCCTGACAGTGTCCCCCACAGGGGACCCGCGCATGGCCTGGGAGGAAGGAGTTAGTGAAAGAAGGAGAGTGGAGATGCCAGGCCGGTGGCCGAGGATGCTGTGCCGAGAGGGAAGGAGATGGCAGGGATGCCCCCAGCCCGGGACGCCGTCCCTGGGGGAGGAAGCATGCCGGTGGGAAGGAGAGGAGCCCGCGGCTCGGCGTGCCTGCGGGCAGAGGTGGGCACGGCTGCGGCGGGCTCCCAGCCCGGTTCCCACCTTGCTTTGTGCTGGTCTCGGGCTGAGGGGGCCATCGGTGAATCTGCTTTCCCGGCCTCCCGGCTGGCTCGGCGGAAACCCCTGGGGAAAAGGAGCAGGGCAGAGAGTTAGCGGCAGCGGAGGGGGCACCCCCGGGGTGGGGGCTAGGGGGGACCCCAAGAGCTGGGGTGATGGATGCCCATGGACCAGCAGAGCCACAGTCCCCCCAGCGCGGGTCCCCAGATGCTCCGGGATGCTCTGGCCTCCAGGAGGAGCTTCTCCAGGGTGGATTCTGCTCTGTTTCACAGAACTGGGGTGCCCTGGCGCTGGGAAGGAGAGAGCGGAGGGTGGGATCACAACCAGGGATGCAGAGATGGTATCTGCCACCCATCGGGCAGCATCGCGTGCAGAGGAGCAGCGCTCCGCTGCCAAGCCAAGGCACAAGGGAAGCTACTGGCACCATGGGGGTCACTGGGACCCCCTATTCCTGCTACACCACCGCTGGTTTCACCGGAGGGGACACACTGCATGGGCATCCCTGGTGCTCCTCAAATACTGCCGATGCCCAGCCCAGTCCCGATCCAGTCCCAGTCTGGAGTGGCCTAAGCAGCACCCGCCGCGCTCGGTGCCTGTGCTAGGCTCGGGGGGCATGGGGGCAGATGCCCATCCTCCACATCCATGCTCCTCCCTCAGCTTGGCCTGGTGGTGCCCGGCTTGCCCTGACCGCAGGAGAGGACACATCCCAGGACCTGCCACCCTGGCACAGAGGGGATGGACACCTCGCCGGGCTGGGATGCCAACATCACGATTTGCAGAGACAAACTCCTTCCCAGGGCCGTCCTGAAAGCGCTCCTCTGTCTGCTGTGCATCCGCCTGGTGGCACGTGGCTTCAGTGCCACCGTCTTGCTGCGCGCCATGGTCCTTGGGACTGGGTGACATCCATCCAGGGACAACCCTGGCACTGGCATGGCCCCTGCCACAGTTCTCGCTGTGCAGCCCCAGTGCTGGGCACTCTCCACATCCATGGTGAGGGGTCAGCAGGTGGGAAGCCAGGGGAGATGCCTCCTTCACCCTGGTGGAGATCCATCGCTGGCTGCGGCCGCCAGGTGGGAGGGCACGTTGCGTGGAAGCTGGTGTTGGGGTCCAGCTGGGCCAACCCGGTGCCGGCGTGAAGAAGAATCCTTGGTCTGTGGAGATGTCTCAGCCTCGCTTGGCAGTGCCGTTAGGGACGGCCACTCCTCATCCTGCTGCCCCCCAACCCTCCTGCAGCAGCCAGCAGAGCCGCGCCACACTGCCCTCCCCCACCCCACTGCTATCCCATGGGGGCTCCGCCAGGCTGGGCACTGGCTGAGCCCCCTTGTCCCTTCCACCCCTCACCTGGGCTTTGCGCCCGCGGTTGATGAAGGCGCAGATGGGGTTGTAGGCACCAGTGCCGCATACGTAGAGGTGGGTCCGGTTCCAGGGCTGGATCAGGCGGATGAAGTTGGCACACTCCCCCTGGGAAGCAGAAGAGTGGGGGGTGCTAAACCCAGCCATGGGACATGGGCACCTCACTTCCCACCACCTCCCAGCATCCATGCTGGGGCAAACACCATGGGATCCAGCCCCTGGCACAGGGTGGGAGCTGGGAGGGGACAAAGGAGACCAAGGAGCCAGGAGAGTGGGAGGCTGGCATGGGGTGGCATGGGACATGGTATGAGGCTATGGGTTGGAGTGGGGACATGGGTTGATGGGCTCATGGGTTGGCATGGTTTGCAGTTTGGCAAGGGCCATAGGATAATGTGGGTGGCGTGGGTCATGGAATGGTTTGGGTTGGAAGTGACCTCAAAGCCCAGCCAGTGCCACCCCCTGCCATGGGCAGGGACACCTCCCACTGGATCAGGGGGCTCCAAGCCCCATCCAACCTGGCCTTGAACACCTCCAGGGATGGGGCAGCCACCACTGCTCTGGGCACCCTGGGCCAGGGCCTCCCCACCCTCACTGTGAAGAATTTCTTCTTAATGTCTAAGGCATGGTTTTGGGCTGGCATGGAGCCATGGGGTGGCATGGAACACGGAGGCCATGGGCCATAAGCTGTCACACTGGAGAGCTCAGCCCTGGCTGGTGGGAGGATCTTGGTCTCCTGCTCACTCACCAAGCTGCCCAGGACCTGCATGTCTGGGACACAATGAGTGGCAGGACACCACAACACCTTGGAGTGCCACCCCACCCTGGCATGGCTGCAGATGCTGCTGAGCTACAGAGGACCCGCGGGATGACTTTTCCAGGGTAAGACAGGAGGACATGAATGCCCCTCCAGCGCTGGCCACCAACCCCTCTCGCCACTACCAGAAGCAGATCCATGGTGGCCACTCACGTTGCTGTTCTTGCCCGACAGGATGCACTCCTCAATCCTCTGCTGGGACGCAGGCCAGTGGATCTGTGGAGACACCCACCAGTGCCAGCGATGCCCATCAAGCTCTTGCCTCAGCATCCGAAACACCCACCCCGGTGCCCGGTTGCCCCCTTTCCACCCACGCCCTGCTGCGGCAGCTTACGATGAGGGGCTCGCGGTTGATGTCGTGGAGGTCCAGAGAGAGGACGTAGTCCTTGCTGCCCACGTACATGCGGTCGTGGTCCTCGTCCTTCAGCAGGATGCGGTAGTCGCTGGAGTTGAGGAGGAAGTTGAAGAAGTGCGCCGTGCCCGTCGCCTTCAGCTCTGCGAGGGCAAAAGGGCAGGCATCAACACCCCAGGGACCTCCTGCCTTCTCCAGTGCCAGCCCTGCCCCTCAGGCCAAGCCTGGTCCCAGCTGAAGAACCTCCTGCAAGAGGAGGTGGGCACCTTCCATCATATGGTGCCCACCTTCCAAGCCATGGTGCCCACCTCCTTGTCCATGAACATCACGATGATGCCACCTCTACATGGGAGAATGATGGAGATGCTCATGGCCGGCTGGGACGAACCAGGCGAGAGGGCAGCAGAACCAGAGCTTAGGAGATCCACCACCCCCCAGCAGGAAGTAGAGCCCCCCACCCAGATGGGGGCAGGAAGGGTGGGGTGGGTGCTCCTTGGCACCACAGCCAAGACCTCACAGCTCCCACAATCATCATCACCGTCCCTCTCCTGCCCTGTGACCCCATGTCCCAGACAGACCACTGGCTCCTCACCTGGAGAAGCTGGGACCCCCAAGAGCAGCTCCTGGGGAGGGGACCAGCCCCCCACCCACCCCCTGCACACACACCCCACCCCACCACCCCCACCCCCCCACCCCCCCCGGCAAGTTATTTTTAGCCGGAGTGTGGGAGCAAGGAGTGAAAGAGGATAATGAGGGTCATGAATATTCACAAGTGCAATGAGGCAGCCAGATGGAAGGCAGAAGTGCTGCAGATGATGTGGGCCCGTGCCAAGGACCACGTGGCAGGGGCTGGGGCACGAGTGAGACGGAGGACTTCACCCCATGGGACAGTAGTTGCCCCGGATGCCATCCCCTTTGTAGGTGCCACCCCTTGGATGCCATCAACAACCATTAGATGTCACTCCCAGCCATCAGATGCCACCCCCATGGGATGTCATCTTCACCATATGCCACCTTCTTTGGAGGTGCCACTCTCTTTGGAGGTGCCGCTTCCTTTGGATGCCACCAGCAGTCATCAGATGCCACCTCCATGGGACATGATCTGCCCTGGATGCCACCCCCTTTAGAGGTGTCACCACCTTTGGATACCACCCCAAGCCATTGGATGCCATCAAATGGGATGCCATCTGCCCTAGATGGCACCCCTTTTGGAGATGTCACCCACTTTGGAAGCATCACCCCCTTTGGATGAGACCCCCATGGGATGCCATCTGCCCCAAATGCCATCCCCTTTGGAGATGTCACCTACTTTGGAGGTGTCACCCCCTTTGGATGCTACCCCCACAGGATGCCATCTGCCCCAAATGCCACTCCCTTTGGAGATGTCACCCACTTTGGAGGTGTCACCCTTTGGAGGAGTTGCCCCCTTTGGATGCCACCAGCAGCCATCAGATACCACCCTCAGCCACCAGATGCCATCTCCATGGGATGCCATCTGCCCTAGATGCCCCCCCCTTTGGACATGTCACCTTCTTTCAGAGATGGGACCCTCTTCGGATGCCACCCCATGGGCAACTGCCCCCATGAACACCCCCAGCCCACAGAGCCTGCCCCTCCATGCTGGGCTGGCTCAGGGCTGGGGACACCCCTGTTCCGGGCAGGTCCCGCGGGTCGGTAGCGGGAAGGAACGTGCTGATTCCAGGCAGGGCCGGGCACAGCTCCAGCAGCCCAGCTGCCGTCCCAGTAGAGATGCCAAGCGCCCGTGGATCACCCTGAACTCCTGCTTCCCAGCCCAGGGGGGGCTGGCGATGCCCCATAGGTGCCCCCTTCCCATGCTGGGCATCCTGGGGACACAGCAGTCTGCACTCTTTGGGGGTGGGAGGGATACAGGGGGCTGTAGACCCCTTCTTGGCACCCCAGGGGTGGGGTCAGGGTGGGAGCCCATGCCAAGGGGGCACAGAAGTGCCCAGTTGTGGCCAGATCCATGCCTACTGGTGTCACTGGGAGAACCTGCTCTGTCCCACAGCTGGCAGTGATGCTCCCCAGTCCCCAACCCCACGGCAGAGTCCACTCAGCACCACTGAGCCGCGATGGTGAGGCCAGGGCACGCTGTACCAGGCACCGCAGGACGGAAACCCACCAGGGCACGCTGCGGGAACTGTGTCACTGGGTGTGAGTGACACCAACACCCTCCAGCCTGGGGGTCCACCTACCTGCTGAGGGTGGGGTGAGCACAGTGAGAACATGGAAGGGCCGGTGGTTTGGCAGAGAGGGGGTGGCACAGTGCAAAGGACGTGGAGCTGGAAAGGGCTGCCCACCCTCACCCCACTGCGTGCTCCTCCTCCTGCTTGTCCCATCTGGGCTCCAGATGCTCTGTGTCTCCTGCTTGGCCCACGGCGTTCCCTGCTCACAGCGCAGCACGCTGGGTCTGGTCCCTGCCTGCCCCACGGCCAGCAGCCACCCCACTGGCCCTTGCAGTGCGCGTGCGTGCGTGCAAGGTGTGTGCAAGGTGTGTGCAAGGTGTGTGCAAGGTGTGTGCATAAGAACGATAGGGAACTGTTGGAACAGGTCCACAGGAGGGCATGGAGATGATCCGAGGGCTATGGAGACAGGCTGAGAGAGTCAGTGTTGTTCAGCCTGGAGAGGAGAAGGCTCCAGGGAGACCTTAGATCAACCTCCCAGGACTGAAAGGGGCTCCAGGAAAGCTGGGGAGGGGCTTTTCCCAAGGGCCTGGAGTGATGGGATGAGGGGGAACGGCTTTAAATTGGAAGGGGAAGATTTAGATCAGACATCAGGAAGAAATTCTTCACAATGAGGGTGGGGAGGCGCTGGCCCAGGTTGCCCAGAGCAGTGGTGGCTGCCCCATCCCTAGAGGTGTTCCAGGCCAGGCTGGATGGGGCTTGGAGCCCCCTGATGCAGTGGGAGGTGTCCCTGCCCATGGCAGGGGGTGGCACTGGCTGGGCTTTGAGGTCCCTTCCAACCCGACCCATTCTATGATTCTGTGATTCTGCTGCCCCCACTCTCCTGGAACACCCAAACCTCCCATCCCAAATGATTTGGGTTGGCTGGAGGAAACGTTCTGCTGTGCACAATCAACACTGTGCCAGCACGCGTGTGCCCTGGAAGCACGGGATGCATTTGTTGGGGCTTTCCCTGCAGTGACGCTGCTGTCGGTGGGGGCTGGAGGTCAGGAGCCAGGAAAAGGCAGGGCAGCTCCGGCAGCGAGGTGACGCAGGCAGAGCAGGAGAGGTTGTCCCCAGCACCGGGGACCTGCTGCTGGCACAGGGCTGCACACGCATCCATCCCACCTGGAGCAGAGAAAACCCTAGTGCAGGCAGAGCTGGGGGTGGCAGTTAAAAGCAGGCAGGAGCCCCCATGCCAGGACATCCGCATGGCCAGGGATGCCATGTCCAACCTCTCCAGGGGACACGATCCCATCATCCCCATGATCCCGATCCCCATGATGCTATCATCTCTTGGTTGGAAAAGGCCTTTGAGATCATCGAGTGCAACCATCCCTGTCCACCACTGAACCAGATCCCTGAGCAACTCATCTGCCCGTCCTCTAAACCCCTCCATGGGTGGGGACCCAACCACCTCCCTGGGCAGCTGTGCCAGTGCCTGAGAGCACTTTCAGTGAAAAAATGTCTAATCTGACCCTTCCCTGGAGCAACTTGCAGCCATTTTCTCTCACCCCATCACCTGTCACTTGGAAGAAGCGACCAACACCCAATCTCACCACAGCCTCCCTTCAGGCAGTTGTAGCCAGCGATGAGGTCTCCCCTCAGGCCCCTTTTCTCCAGGCTAAACATCCCCAGGTCCCTCAGCCGCTCCTCGTAGGACTTGTTCTCCACCCCCCCAACCCCCCAGCTCTGTTTCCCTTCTCTGGACGTGCTCCAACCCCTCAATGTCTTTCTTGTAGTGAGGGACCCAAAACTGAACTCAGGATCTGAGATGCGGCCTCACCAGCACCAAGTCCAGGAGCCCAATCACCTCCCTGCTCCTGCTGGCCACGTTGTTTCTGAAAACATCCTTGCCCTCCCCTCCCAGCCAGGACCCCCTGAACCAGGCAGCACCACGACAGCCGTGGTGGAGGGTCCCATGCCAACCACAGACCTGAACATCCCATATCCATGAGGATGGGTGGCCCCAGGGCTCGGCGGGGGACGGGGCCAGCAGCACAAAGAGCCCCAGCCCTCTGCCAGGGGCCCCATTCAGCCCCCCATGCCCCAGCGATCAGAGGGGACACCCCCAAAGAGGGGCGGGGACGGACCCACTGCCCCGTGACGCCCTCTCCAAAGAGGATGGAGGGGCAGGCGAGCCCCTACCCCAACCTCTGACCTCTTGAACTGCCACCCCCACCCCCTCCCTGTATAATCCCCTGCCACCTCTGTGCCCCCAAACCTGTCCCTGGCAGCCACGGGGGGTCCCTGGGGATGGAGCGCGACGGAGAATCCAGCTCGTTAGCGGATGCGCCCTGATGAACAAATTCCCTCGTGTATTCCCACCGCCAACTCTGGCACCGCAGAGCTTTCCGAGCTGGCCAGGAGCCTAATCCCATTTTAATTGCCCAGCATCGGAGCCGGGAGCCACCCGGCATCGCGGCCAGGGTGGGCTCCCTGGGGACTGTCCCATCGCAGCATCCTGCGGAGCCCCCACCAAAGCCCCTCCAGGACTCGCCTCTCCAGCATCGTTTGGTGGCCTTGGATGTTGAGATTTAATTACCACGCGCCTTCGAGCGATGCCGGCGGCCAGGAACCCCTCATGGCCAGTAACGAGGGGCGATGCTTGTCTCTACCCGCAGTGGTAGCAAGCGACACTGCTCGATTACAGCTCTGCAAAGCCAAATTGCCCCCATAAAGCCAAATTCGGGCTGAATTTACAGCTCCGGCAGCTGCCCACACCTCCACCCTTGCCGGCTGCCAGCACCGTGCCCATCGGCAGGGATGAGCAGTCCCTACCCATCGCCCATCAGCACAGAGACCAGCGCTGATTTCCAAAGCAAGGGTGAGACTTCAGAGGCCCCCGATAAACCCAGCATCCTGGGGGACTGCCCACCCCACCCCAGCCCCCCAACCCCCCCTGACTCCCCCAAACATCACCAGGCCGCTGGCACAAAGAGTCAATGCCATTAGGTCCCAAGCCGGCCACCTCCCCAGGTGCACCATAGCTGCACCCCCCTGAAACCAATTACAGGCACTCTCACCTAATTAGTTTCTAATTATGGGCTTGTAGCGCATTCAACATAATTAGCATGTAAATTACATGGCGTGTTTATATTCAATAACCGCTCTTCCCCCTGGCTGGCAGCAGCAGCGCCTTTTGGGAGCCCTTTCTTTGCATGGGGGTGAATGAATTCCCTCTAAATGCCGATGGAGAAGCTCAGCGTCGATCCCACGGGAGCCTGGCCCAGCAGAGATAAATCCCAGCTCCATCCCAGAATGCTTTATCCCACAAATTGATAAGCAAGCCTCAAATTTTTGGCAGGCTCCTCCCTGATTTTTTTTTTCCCCCCCACCATGGTTGAAATGTGGGATGCAGGTTTTCGGGCACCCACTGGAAGGGAGGGATGGGTGGGCGATGCTGGGAGAGGGATGGGGCGCTGGATGCGTCCCCTCGTGGGGCTGAGGCAGTTGTTGTTATTGGTGCTGACCAAAGAGCTGGGTGGGTCGCCCGCTGAAAGCAGAATTGCTTATTTGTTTGAGCGTCACTCCGCTACCCCTTGATGGGTTATTTATGATGTAATTAAGCTAATTACATGTAATAAGAGTTTCCGTGGCCCCCAGCCAAGCTCTTTTTCCCATTTAACCGATTCACAGGTGGGAGGAAACCGAAGCTGCCTTTGCCGGGGCTTGGGAGATGAAATGGCTCCGGTTCCTGCTCCTGCTCGTTGCATTCCACCCCCCACCATCTCCACCCCCCCCAGCCCCGTGAGCATCGCCTGGTACCCGCTTCACCGTCCCCCCCTGCCAGGGTACAGGTGTCACAGCCACCCGGGTCAAATCCCTTGGGATGAAAGCAGGGCCAGCCTGGTGTCCCCCTTCCCTGGCCACCGCTGCCCGGCTGGTTGGGCACAGGCCAAGGAAACAGTAAAAAAAAAAAAGGATAAACCACATTTTTTTCAGCCGAAACCGCTGATTCATCCCCCGGCGAGCCCGCCCGAAGCGCTCGCGGGGGGACGTGCCCCGGCAAGCATCCCTGGCACGGGGGACCCCGTCCCCTCCGAGCAACCCTCAGCGTGACCCCGGTCCCCACCACGGAGCTGGGATGGGGGATGCTCCAAGAGCAGGAAAAACCCCTCAGCAAGGAGCCCTTTCACCGCCCAAACCAAAGGGCTGAACTGAGGGGTCCCCCCCCGCCACCTTTAGGGCTTTTGTTTCATTTCTTGACATTATTTTCTTTCCCAGCCCCTGAAACCCCACGTGTGCCAAGGTGCTGGGAGCGAAGGCAGCCGTTTTTCCAGGCCATTTGCTCCGCGCCGAAAAGGCAGCGGGGAAGGGAGCGGCTGGGGGGGCTCTGGGCAGGGGCCAACAGCATCAAAGCCGGGGCGACACACACACACCAGGACCCCAAGAAGGGTCACGCTGGCTGTGCTGCTCCAGAAGGAGCATCGTTACATTTGAAGGATAACGAGCTTATTAGGTACTGGCTGGGGGGGGGAAGGAATGAACTCCCATGGGTTTTTTATAGGGGGGTTTAAGGAGCTTATTGAGCTTCGCAGCTGGAGCCTGGGGGGCTCAGCCCCAGCAGCAGCCGGTCCTGGCGGGGGGGGACCCTGTCAGAGCCCCCCACTGCCCCAGCCAAAGAAATCCTCTTAGGGATCGTGGGGCTCAGCCCTGCGTCCCCAACCCCAGGGCACAGGAGAGGGGACCACAGTGCATCCCCCACCTTCAAGGGGTCCGAGGAGCAGCGCCAGGGGCTGGCACACCCCCCAGCCTGTGCCAGGGTGGGGAGTGATGGCACCAGCCCCCGTGACACGTCCCCAGGGCTGGCTGTCCCCGTGCCCGTGCATCCCCCTGTGTCCCTCTCCGTGTTTATCCCAGCCCGCTGTCACCGAGTGGTGCCCGCAGCTGCGGCAGCTTAGGAGGGCGCCTGGGATGTGCCCCCCTTGCTGGGCTCCTCTCCAGCCATCTGCCACCCTCAGCCTGGGATCAAGCGTGCCGACATCCTTTGGCCACCAGCTGAGATGCCAGCAGGGCAGGAGGGGAAACTGAGGCACGGGGTGGGGAGGTGCACGGTCACGCAGGGGACAGGCAGCAGAGCCAAGAGGAGACTCCACAGCTTGATTTATTCTTTTTAAAGTGATTTTCCCCCCCCTCCTGCAGGAACTGCCCTGCCTGTCACCCGGTCAGGGTTGCCCCCCAGCTGGACCTCTGCCACGGCTCTGCTGTTCCCGTGGCCAGAGGTGGGGAGCGGCTCCCCCTTTGAAGCCCCACGGAGAGTCCTGACCTCGAGGGCTTCCCGTGGCAATGTGGGGCGAGAGCCCACCCTTCCTTCCCGCACGCTTTTCCCACACTGGACACGGAGAGATGAATCACCATCATCATCATCATCATCATCACCTCCTGCATCCTCAGAGCGAAAGGGCCAACCAGCCCCCCCTGTGCCCGAGCCCCCCGGCACGGAGGAAGGCCCGGCGGAGAGGGGGCCGCAGGATGTGTACGGGAGAGGGGGGTGGAATTGTTAGCAAGGAGATGATTAAAAATATCCACCCTATTTCTGGCCGGCACCGGGCTGGGATCTGGGAAGAGCTGTTGGCAAAAGGGAGCTGTGCCGGAGCCGCTCCCAGCACTGTTCTTTCCGTGCCGGTCACCTTCCTCCTGCGACACACGGACAGGAAAGCCTTGAGAGGGAGGACAGACGGACAGGGACCATGGGGGTCACAGGACGAGGGACAGGACCGAGGGGTGACCTTGCCCAGTCCATCACGGCAGCGAAGGAGCTTGGCTCCAGCCCTTTTCCTATTGCTTCCTTATTTTATATATGGATTTTTTTTTTAAAAGCACTCGGAGACGATGGGGCTCCGTCGAGGATGACGCAGGCCCTGGGGAGCTGCGACAAACCTCAGGCGTGCGATAACAACCAAAAGCAAACAAACCCAGAGACGCTCCCGCGGCTGGCGAAGCTCCAGGCAGCACGGCCGAGGCACGCGGAGGGGGGGGGGACACGGGGACACGGTGGCTCCGAGCAGCCCAGTTCCTTTCCCCAGCACCCTGCTGGGTGCCAGCGCAACGCCACGGCCACCTCGCTCCCATCGGGCAGCACCTCGGCAGGAGGGTGCTGGTGGTGGGGTCCTGCACCCCGACCCCATCCCTCCAGCAGTGTCACCAGGTCCCCAGAGTTCCCACAGCGTCCCCACCAGCAGAGCGCAGCCAGCTCATCACACCAGTGTCCCACGGCTCCCATCCCCAGCTCCCCTGAGGGATTTGGGCCGCTGGATTTGGGTACCAGCCCCGCTTCCCCAAGCACGAGAAGGGGCTGGACCAGCTGGGAAGCATCGCTGCGCCCCACGTCTCGTGGTCCCGTGACTTCAAGGAGGCCACGGCCAGATTATTGACTCGGGGAAGCCGCTTACCGGCAGCTCGGCGGGTGGCTCTGGGCTGGCTCCGGAGGAAGACCCTGGGCTAATTCTCCAGCGCCGCAAGAGCGCGGGCAGGGAAGGGGCGAGTGGCATTCCTTCCTGATCCCGGTGTGCTCGGATCGGGCACGCCGCCAGCACAGCTTCTCTGCGTGCCAAGTGCAAACCAGCCCTTCTCCCACTGCAAATCCCCCCCTCCGGGCAGGGGGAGCCCTGCCAGAGCCACCCCAAGCAGGAGGGAGGAGAAGGACTGGAGATGCCAATGTGGGGGTGACGCTGTCAGGTCTTGTGGGCACGGCCAAGGAGCTCTGCTCCACCAAACCAGGGCCAAAAATCCAGCCCCAAAGCAGCCCCCACCCTGTGGCACAGCAGGCCTGACCACGCTGATCCGGAATTAATGCCGCTCCCCTGGGGCACGCCAGCGGCTGCGGGACGGCGACAGGCGTTAACAAACACCTCGCTGGAGCTGGGGTCAGCTGGGGCTTGACCAGAGCCTCCCTTCACCACAGCCACGAGGAAGAGATGCTCCGACCACCCCTGGGTGGGAAATGGCAGTGGCCAAAGCGCCCCAGCGGCCCCCAAACGCCTCCGAAACCGCCGTTCAGAGAGGAAAGCAGTGCCTGCCGCACGGGGTGGAACTGCTCACTCCTTTCCAGCCTGGACTTGTCCCCAGACTCCTCATACCAGCCAGTTTTCCTGCTGGGACCAGCCTAAAGGCTCGCCCTGCACGTGCCACGCTTGTCCCCAGCACCCCCAGGCCCTGCCACGCTCGCCGTGGGTTGTGCCACTGCACCTGGCCTCACCCGTTCCATACAGAGGGCAAAGGCAGGGCAAGGGGTGCAGGCAGCACGGCCCCAGCTCCCCCAGGACCCCAAGGGATGCAGACACGAGGCTCCGTGTGCCTGTCACCCTCCGGATACGCGTCCCCAGGCTGGGATGCATCAAGCGGGCAGCGAGTCCCAGCAGAGCCCAGGGTGATGGCACCACCAAATGCACCGTGCCAGCAGGGGCAGTTTCTGTTCTGCTCCTGGAGGTTTGCAACCCCAAGCCCCCATTTCATCGGCCCCCCCCATCCTGCCCCCTCTCAGCATCCCCATGGCAGGAGCTCAGGACCAACCCCTCTGCCAACTTGCACCCCAAATCTGAAGCTAGGGTCACCCCCCAGCTCTGAGAGTGGGCTGGGTGGGTCAGGCAGCCCTGGTACCAAAGGGTTAAGTCTCTTCCCCCCCCTCCCCTCCTGCGGGCTCCCTGCCAGCTCCCAGGCCTTAATACCAGCTGGGGGGGTCGGAGCAGCCTCAAGCTGCTGTCTGGACTCGGGGGGTGGGGTCCCCACATCTCTGCACCCAGCTTTGCCAGATGGATGGAGCCACCCACCCACAAGGGGGAGCATACTGGGGGCACTGGGCAGCCTACCAGACCCCCCCCCCCAGGATGCTTGGTGGGGGCAGCCGTGCTCCCCACGGAGATTTCTGGGGGTGCAGCCGGCTGATGCCCCCTCCCCAGGCAAGGGGGAGCAGCCTGGACGAGGGTGCTGCTGGTCTCTTGGGGTCCCAGCTGACTCCCCGAGTCCCACCACCAGGCTCCTACCTTTGAAGGAGAGCTGGACCCTCGGGGTGGCGAAGCCGTGGTCCTTGGCGTGGGTGGCACGCCAGCCCAGAGTCAGCAGGGTGGCCCAGAGGAGGACGCCGACCACGGGCATGGTGGGCACGTGCCTGGGTGCAGAGGACGAGCGGAGTCCGGGGGGGCTGAGCCTGTCAAGGGGGGGGGCACAGGAGGGAAGGATCTCAGTTTGCTGCACCCACAAACAGCAAACGAGCCCCCACATCTCATCACTCTTCATCACATGCAGCAACCTCTGGGGAGGGTCCCGGGGGGGGGGGGGGGGGGGGGGGAGGGGAGGGGACGCTCAGGCGACAGGCTGGGAAGGTGGGGGGCAGGAATTGAGGGGGTGCCCAGCTTCACCTCCTGGGGTGCCCAGCCAAGCGTGACGAGCGCCACTGCAGCGCGCTCCTCCACCCAAGCCGCAAGCCTTGCCCAGGTGAGGAGGATCCCTCCGTGCCCCCCCCCAGCCTGCAGCATCCCCTCTCACCCCACCCCCCCAGGAGCTCCCCCCCCATCCCGAGAGGGGTACCAGCCCTCTCTCATTCCCCCCACCTCTCCTCCCAGCCCCCAGCAAAGCCACAGCAAGCAGAGCCGGGATCAAATCTTTCCAACATGAAGGAAATCTGGACTTCATTATTCCAAGAACGTACAAAAAAAAAAAAAAAAAAAAAAGGGATTTTTTTTTTTCATAAATAAAAGAGGAAGAAAAAGAAGAATAAAAAAAAAAAAAGCCCTGCCTGTGTGCCAGGCAGCTGGACTCCCTGGGGCTCCGGCACTGAGCAGAGTCGCCAAGCTGCCTCCAGCAAACCACACACGCACCCCGGCACAGGGCACGGGGTGCAGTGTCCCCAGGGTGCCCCACTGCCCTCCCGCCAGAGAGCGACCGAGCCCAGGTCCCCCCCCCCCCGAGGCAGCACCCTACTCCCAGGAGCTAAGGGCAGGATCCGGGGGGAGGCCTCTCGTGTTCCCAGGGAGCAGCACACGTGATGCCGCCGTACCTGGCTGGGCTCGGGCATCCTGGAGTGCCCAGCAAAGGGGGCTCTGTGCCACAGGAGTGGGTGCTACCTGCCAGCACGCTGAGCTGGGGGGGCCCCAACATGCCACCCCCCACGGGGACAAACCTTACGTGCCACCACGCAGCCCCACGGGGGAAGGTGCCGGGTGGGCACACAGGAAACCTTCAGGGTGCCCCAGAGAGGGATGCCGAGCTGCCAGGGGGGGCACACCCTGGGGCTCTGTTGCAGCCCACCAGGGTGCTCTGACCGACACCACCCCCCACCCAGGTGGCCACACTGGCCCCAGCCTGAGCAGGACAAGGGCAGCAGCACCGGTCACCAGTGGGCAGGCAAGCGGGTGGCCAGGCATACTGGGGGAACTTGGTTCTTCCTCCAGCAGCGGGGCAAGACCCGGAGCGCAGCGGCACCGCTGTTCCCCAGGGCTCAATAATTTTTTTCCTCACTCTTGGAGCCAGTAAATATTTCGATTTGTTGCTCTCCCCCCGCGCACACCCAGCTCTGCTCCATTGTACTGGCATTCCGTCCCCTTCCAGGCTGTGCCCCCCGCCCATTCCCAGGCTCTACCCTTCCCATTAGTGCCAAGCTGGGACAGCCAAGCCCCCAGTTCCTCTGCCAGCCAAAACTCCAGTTGGTTGCAGTCAAATAGCAGCCCCCTCCTCTACCCAAGCCTCCCCCAGCTCTCCCCCAGCAGCTTTAGGAAATAATTCTGGCAAATCCCACTATTGCATTTGGATGGAGCGGCGTACGCGTCAGAGACAGGGAGCGAGATGGCAAACAAAGGAAAAGAGGGAGAGGAGGGGAGTGCAGCGAGCGCAGGGCGAGGAGGGGGGGAAAGGGCCCACAGCGAGAGAGGGGACACCCACACCTCCCCTTGGGAAAGGCAAATTCCAAGGAAGCCAAAATGGGAAACGGCCCATTGGAGCGCACCTTGGCCGGGAAATCTCCATTTCCAGGGTCATCTGCGCTCCAGGGAAACTGGAAACTCCAAGAGAGAGCGGCCACGTTCCTTCCCTCCAGCACCAGGGCTGGTTTGGGGTTAAAGGGGGTTGGTTTGGGGGGGGGTTTTTGGCAATTAAAGTTTGGCCATCGCTGGTGTCGCAGCAGGAAGATCAAAATCCTGCTCGGCTTTATCCCCCATCCCCAGGTCGGTCAACCGAGCGATGCCGAGCCGGAGCAATTAGGGAAAGGCTTTCCCAGCTGGAATAGGGAGTCCTTTGGGGGGGCCGGGACCCCAAGGCAGAGGGGGGCTTGGAGGTAGGGCTGCTCACACGCCCGGTCCCAGCAGCCTCAGCCTCGCGAGCAGGAAACGTTTTGGGAGGGAAAAGAACCGCAGACAGGATGGGGAGCGGGGAGGGAGCCTGCCCCGCTCCTCGGCCACGGCGCCCCAACGCGCGACGCCACCGGCAGCAACGGGGGAAAGGATTACAAATCAAATAAAACAATAACGCAAATCTACCACCCATCCCCGTCGCACGCAGGGAATAACTTTGTGCAACTTCATGCTGCCGGCCACTCCGGCATGCCTGGCCTGTGCCCTGCAGAGCCCCTTGTCCCCAGGAGAGCCCCCCAGCCCTAGGAGAGCCACCCCATTGCCAGGGAGAGTCCCTTGCCCCCAAGGAGAGACCCCCTGCCTCCAAGGGAGACACCCCAGTTCCCAGCCCCCTGTCCCCTGCTCCTTCTGCCCGCGGCTCCGTGCTCCCCACACCCCCAGCCCACTGGGGCTTGGGGGGGGGGGGTCCCACCGGGGTGGGTTTTGTCTGCCCCACGCCATCCACTCTAGGTGCTGGAGGGGGGGCTCTGACGTGCGGGGGGGTGCGTCCCCAGCACCCTCTCTTTGGGCATGCCAGCCCCCCAGCCCCGGGAGCTCCCTGCCAGCCTCCGTTCCTGCCTGCCCCGTGCCCCCTGCTCCCAGGGCTGGGGCGGGGGCTGAATGGACCCCTCATATTGCCCCGCTGTGGGCTCTCAAGGCCGGGGGGGCCGGCAGGGACCCCCCCCCAGTATCACCTCACTCCGAGATGCGGGGAGGGAGGATCGGCGAGACCCTGCCCCATATTGCCCCACTGCGGGTTCCAGGTGCTGGGAGGGGGGACGGGCGGGGACCCCCCTCCTCCCGTTATTGCCCCGCTCGAGTTCCCAGGACTGGGGGGGAACGGCAGTGACCCCCACCTGGTAATATCCCGCTGCGAACTGCGGGGAGGGGAGGACTGGAGAGGACTCCCGGCGTTATTGCCCCGCTTGGGCTCCCGGCGCTGGGGGGGTGGGGCGGGGGGAAACGGGACCGGAGGGGACCCCCTCCCGCAGATATCCCCGCTGGAAGGCGCGGGGTCGGAGGGACACGTTGCACAGCTCCTGGTGTCCGGGCACCGGTCGCAGCCCCGTGCCCAGCCCCACCTGCCCGCTCCGCCAGCCACGCGAGTTCCGAGCGGCGCAAAGTTTCCCCGGGGCGCCCCTCGCGCGGTGCCCGGTGCCCGCTCCGCCCTTACCTCGGCTGCGGGGCGTGTGCGCAGGGCGGCGGGGCTCAGCGCCGCGCCGGGCACCCGCGGCCCCCCGCCAGCTCGCGGCCGCCACTGCCGCCCCGGCCCGTGCAGCGGCGGGGGGGGGCGGGGCGGGGCGGGGCGCAGGGCGGGCGGCGGCCCCGGTGCGCTCGCGGCGGGGAGTACATTTGCATAGCCCCGCCCACCGGCTCCCGCCCACCGCCCGCGGCTGCGGGTTCGAACCCCGCCCACCGCCTGAGGCTAAAGGTTCTTTTGCATAGCCCCGCCCACTGCCGGGGGCTGCGGGCGTATTTGCATGGCCATGCCCATTGGCCACGCCCACCGCCTGCGGTGGGGAGTTCGAGCCCGGCCGCGGATGGTAATTTGCATGGCCACGCCCACCAGCCAACGCCCTCCACCTGCAGCATCCACTGTTCATTTGCATAGCCCCGCCCTGCAGCCCCGGCCCCCGCCTGCGGCCGCGGGTGGTCATTTGTATGGTCTCGACCATTGCCTGCGACCGCGGGTTCAAGCCCCGCCCAGTGCCCCCGGCCGCTGGGTTGGTTTGTATAGCCCCCCCCACTGCCTGTGCCGCAGGAGCTTCATTTGCATAGCCCCGCCCACCATCCCCATTAACCGCCTGCGGCTGCGGGTTCCAACCCCGCCCACCGCCGGCATCCGCGGGGGCATATTTGCATGGCCCCACCCACCAGCCCCGCCCACCCCGGGGCCGCCGGTTCGAGCCCCGCCGCCCCCGCGGTTTCCACACCCCCCCACCCCCCCGCCCTCTCCCCGCCCCGGTCCTTTGTCGCTGGGCGCATCTTCCCCGCCGTGCGAGGACTGGGGGACCGGGGGCTCGACTGGCCCCGCACGCCCCCCTGCCGGCCCGGGTGGGAGCGAGTAACTGAGCGCCACGGGTCCTTTGTCTGCCGGGGGCGGCGGGGAGCCCCGGAGGCTTTGTGAGAAACCGCCTCCCCCACACGGCGCTCCTCGGGCCCCACCTCTCTCCCTCTGTCGCCCCCACACCGGGTACCCCCGGCCCGCAGCCCACGGGAGACCAGTGCTCCCTGCCCCGCTCCAGGCCCCCGGCATCCCTCTGCTCCAGCCGAGCAACCCCTCCTTGGGCCATTTCCTCTGCACACCCTCTGCCCTGGCATCTGCTGTCCCCTGGGTCATTCCTGCCCAGAACCATCTCCAGGCATGCCCATGTCCTGGACCTGCCAGCCCCAGAGTGATCTCTGCCCTGCTTCCCCCAGCATCCCTCTGCTCCAGGATCGGCTGGGTGATCCCAGGACCATCTCCCTGCATCCCTCTGCCCCAGAGCGGCCCCTGCCCTGTACTGGTCCTCCTGTATGCCCCTGCCCCAGGATCTGCCAGGTGATCCCTCCCAAGGACCATTCCCCCTGCATTTCTCCACCCCAGATGTGCCAGCCCCAGAGTCATCCCTGCTCTGCACTGGTTCCCCCAGCATCCCTCTGCTCCAGGATCTGCCGGCACCTGGGTGATCCCTCCTTGAATCATTCCCCCTTGCATCCCTATACCCAGGGCCTGCCAACCTCTTGGTGCTCTGTGCCCAGCACTGTTTTCCCTGCACACTACAGCACGCTTCCCTCCAAGGCAGCTACTGGCAGGTGAAGTGCAGCTCAGCCCCGTAGTTCTTCCCTGGTCCTTCCTGCCCTGAGCCGGGCACCTTGAAGCCCTTCAGATGCCAGGTGTGTGCCTTAGTTCTCCTGCTCTGCTCCTGCCAGCTTGGGCGCCTCTGCAGTGCAGACCTGCCTCCCCCCCCCCAGCTATGGGTACAACCCCCCGGCAGGTATCAGAGCATGGATCCTGTGCCCCCCAGCCTAGCAAGACCTTCCCCCTTGACCTCAGAGGTCCCATCCACAGGTTTGCCGCTTCTCTTTGTGCTGTGCTGCTCCCTCGCAGGGCAACGAGGCATTAAGGGTGCTGAGAAAGCACAAAAGGGGTGCTGGAGGGGAAGGTGGCCTGATCTTGGTCCCATCAGGTGGGTGGGTGAGCCTGGGCTGTCCCCCCCAGGGTGGTGATGGTGTCTCCAAGCCAGGATCTCTGGAGGAGAGAACAGGGGAGCCAGGGCTGTCCCAGCACGAGGGTCGTGGGACAGAGAGTAGAAGACACCTTTGAGCAGGTCTTGCTGCTGGAGCAATTGTCCCCCAGAACGCAGCCCCCTCACTCTGTCCCAGTGCCCTTCCACTCCCCCAGTTACATCACAGGGTGAGGGCACAGCTTGCGGGCAGCCACCTTGTCACCTGCTGGGGCTGGAGGAGGAGGCAGAGGGGGTGTCTGCTCCCCATCCTGCTTCCACCTCTTTTCCCAGGGGTGGCTCCTTGGAAAGAAGCAGGCTCTGTCCTTCGCCCTCAATGCTTCTCCTCTGGCTTTCTCTGCCAAACAAGGAGTTTTGTCACCGGCTTTTCACCACCAGCCGCTCTGTGTGCGGGAGAGGGCGGCTGCGGTGGCCCCAGTCAGCAGCACAAATAAATGGCCCGAAACACGATCCGCGAGAACTTCCTGGGATAAAAGAATTTCTAAGGAGAGGTTTTATTTTCCCCTCGCAGCCCCAGTCTCTCGTGCTCTGGTCCAAACACAAAGGCTGTCCTCAATTTCCCGTCTCACTTTCTCTGCTCACAGCTGGTGAGCTGGGTGATGCTTTGGAGCATCTTCTCTCCCGTGTCCACACCTCGGCCTCCGTGGGCTCACAGCATCCCTGGACCACCGGGCTCCAGAGCCTCCCAGTCACAGTTCTGGGGGTGGTGACACACATTTGGCAGTGAATGAAACTGGGGCAGCTGCAGCCCGAGGCTGCTCTCTGCCCACCTCCCCCTTCCTGCTACCTGCCTGCTGCTGGGGGGGCTGCGGGTGCTCCCCTGAGCTGCTCTGGATGCAACACAGGAGAAGGATGCCCAGCCCTGCTCCAGCCCATTCTCCTGAGATCTGCCCCCTAAAAAGGGTGGGGGGTGTCCTGGATACCTGCAAAGGTACCTCCCCATCCTCAGGAACCCTGATTCCAGCATGGAAAGGGTTGTGGTCCCACCGGGTGTATCATTAACCCAGAACTGAGTAACAGCCCTGGCTCTCCCAAGTCCCCAACGTTATAAATCAGCCTTGCCCATAACTTCTTTCTCCCCTGCTACAAGTTTAAGCCTGTGGTTTCCTGTCCTAATTAACCAGCCAGGTTAATTGGCCCCCAGCCTCTTTACACATCCAGGCTTCCCTGAGGGGTGGTCACTACACCCTCAGTTCCTGCACTGACCCTCAGACCCTTGTCCCAGCACCAGTCTGGCTGGGGAGGGATGGGAAGCCCTGAAGAGGCCACCTTCACGCCCTGCTGGGGTGGCTGCCCACCCGTCCCAGATCCTGGGAGCTGGTTCTTGCCTCCTCAACCCCTGCCCACAGACCTGAGGTGGGCACTGGCCACCTACCCAGCACCCTGTCCCTGTCTTCATCCCTGTTCCTGTCCCAATTCACTTCCATATCCCTGTCCTCATCACCATACCTGTTTCTATTCCTGTCCCCATCACCGTTCCTGTCCCCATTCCCATCTCCATCCCTATCCCTGTCCCCACTCCATGCCCACCCCAGACCCTGTCCCTCTCCCTTTTCCTGTTCCCATGTCCATCACCATCCTTGTCCCCACCCCCATTCCTGTCCACATTCCCCCTCAAAGCCCAGCCAGTGCCACCCCCTGCCATGGGCAGGGACACCTCCCACTGCATCAGGGGGCTCCAAGCCCCATCCAACCTGGCCTGGAACACCTCCAGGGATGGGGCAGCCACCACTGCTCTGGGCAACCTGGGCCAGGGCCTCCCCACCCTCATCGTGAAGAATTTCTTCCTGATGTCTGATCTAAATCTCCCCCCTTCCAGTTTAAAGCCGTTCCCCCTCATCCCATCACTCCAAGCCCTTGGAAAAAGCCCCTCCCCAGCTTTCCTGGAGCCCCTTTCAGTCCTGGGAGGCTGCTCTAAGGTCTCCCTGGAGCCTTCTCTTCTCCAGGTTGAACAACCCCAGCTCTCCTGTCCCCATGGCAGAGGGGTTCCAGCCCTCGGATCATCTTCGTGGCCTCCTCTGGACCTGTCCCAACAGTTCCATCTCTTTCTGATGCTGAGGATTCCAGAGGCTCCAAGTGGGGTCTCATGAGAGTGGAGCAGAGGGGCAGAATCCCCTCCCTCGCCCTCTGGTCCCACTGCTTTGAGCGCAGCCCAGGACGCGGTTGGTTTCTGGGCTGGGAGCGCACGTTGCCCGCTCATGTCGAGCTTCTCATCCACCAGCACCCCAGAAGGGAGCTGGGCAGTGCCAGTAGGAGATTCTGGACCAGGTTTGGTGCCCTCTGTGCCAGCCTGGGGACCAGCCCACTGCCACCCACTCTGGGGAACCTGTAGGGATCCTAGGATGGGCTGAGCCCTGTGGGTCCTGCCTTGCTGCCAAAGCACCCCCAGCCCCCCAGCCCTCTGTGCCAGCTCCCCACTCCTGCTGCCAGCGGCTGGGCAGCTGCAGGGCTGGCAGGCTTTTCTGTCCTGCTGCTGGGGGAAACATTCCTGCTTTTTATAACCCTGCTGCCTCTCCCCTGCTGCCAGCCCCATGCCAGGCAGCCTGCCCTGGGGCATCCCAGGGCTGGGGAGGGGGGGCTGCAGGGGTCGGGGTCTGCAGGGCCAGTCAGACCTGCACAGCTGCATAGCTTGTCTCCAGCTATTAAACAAACTCCTCCACCTCTCCCCCCTCCTCTCCATCCCCTTCCCGCCTGCCAGGCGGCTGCTTAACCCTCTGCTGCCTTGCTCCTCGCCCAGCAGCATCTGCCCCACAGATCTGGCTCACAGAACAGACCCCCTCAGTACTGCCAGTGCCCCCCAACCCGGCTGGGCAGTGGGAGGTGGTTCTCTAGGTCCCCAGGGTACCCACAGCCTGGCACCATCCTGCAGAGAGCAGGGCAGGAGTGGGCAGGTGGCAGCAGTAGAGGAGCCAAGGCTTCTCTGGGGCATGGAGGGCAGCAGTGGGCATGCATGCTGCGGGCAGGGCTAGAGGTGCTGCAGCTGGGGGGTGGGTACAGGGATGGGCAGGGGGTGTAGGGCAGGGGGGTGCAGGGGCTGGAGGATGAAAGCTGGGGGATGCGACGGCTGGAGGATGTAGGGAGCCGGGGAAGCAAAGAGTGGGGGTGGGGGAGTGGGGTGTGTGCAGAGACTGGGGGTTGCAGGGACTGGGGGTTGCAGGGATTGGGAAATGAAAGGACTGGTGGATGCAAGAACTGGGGGAAGAAAGGACTGGGGGATGCAGGGATCGGAGGATGGAAGGGCTGGGGGATAGGAGGACTGGGGTTTGCAGGGCAGGGGAATGCAGGAATTGGGAATTCAAGGGCTGGGGGATGCAGGGCCCGGGGGATGCAGCAGATGGGGGATGCAGCAGATGGGAGATGTAGGGACCGGGGAATGCAAGGACTGGAGGATGCAAAGGCTGGAAGGGAGATAGAGGGGTGCAGGGTGAGGGGCTGGGCCTGCCCTGATCCATCTCAGCCATCTGTCCTTCCCACCTCACTGTGGCAAGTGATGCCAGGGGTGCCCCAGCCCCTGGGAGAGATGCAGCTGCAGCTCTTCCTTGCAGATGGGGGCAGTAAAGGAGGTGGGAGCAGCAGCCACAGGACTCCCCCAAGGGTGGCTGCTCCCCTTCCTCCCTGCTGAGAACGGCACAACTCAGTGCACGGAGGCAGCGGTACCACAGCCTCATGCAGAGCCTGGCACCGCCGCGAGAGCAGCCTCCATCCCCCCCAGGCCCCCCAGGCTGCCTGCACACTGCAGCTGTCAGAGATGCCAGCTTTGTCCATAACCCCAGCAGCTCCCAGCCCAGGAACCGCTGCGGAGGATGTGAGGATCAAGCAGGATTCACCCCTCCAGATTCATTCGAGCCCTCCGGAAGGGCCGACTTAGTGATGCCACGCTCTGCTGCCACCGTCCCAGGACAACACAGAGAGGACAGACCCTGTCCAACCCCCACCCCCAGGACCTCCCTGACAGCCTGCTGCCTCCCACGCTCCCTCCCGCAGATGTTTGGGATAGCTGGGCCTTTGCTGCTCCAGCCCTGGTGACAAATGCTCGCCTGAGCAGGGTTTATTATTGTAAAATCTTGGAGATGGCTCTGGCCAACTTTCCGCCCGGACCCGAGCCAGGGCACCCTTCGGTGCAGCCACTGCAGGGACGAGCTGGCCACACCCTGGGCACTCTCTGTGGAGTTGGGGACAAACGCCCTGGCATCCTGCAGCATCCCGTGGCTACAGCGGGAGGGTGCCAGGGCAATCCCAGGGGAGGGATGGAGCCGGGCGTTCCATCCTTCATCCAGCAGCACTGGGAGGGGGATGGGGGTGTTCTCTGGGAGCCCCCCTGAGCCCCCCTGCTCCACTCCCCGGCTGGGCTGTCGCGGGCTGGAGCACGGCGGGCTCGGTGATCGATGGCCGAGGCGCGGGCTTGCCAAGCGCTGCGTGTTTGGAAGGCGCCGTGTTTGTCTTGGCAGGAGTGGGAATGTCATCTCCTCTGCCTCGCACCGTGACGAGCTGGGAAAGCCAACGGGGGGCTGCGCCCACACAGGTCCCCTGGCAGCAGCAGCCGAGGGGCAGAGTGAGGTCCTAGCGAAGCGAGAAGACAAAGCAGAGGGACCCAGCGAGGGCGGCGAGGACAATGTGGGGACAAGCCTGATGGGCCCTGGCAGAGTGGCTTTGGCTACCCAGTTGTCCCTTGCACCCAGAGATGCCAACAGGCAGAGCTGCCCCAGCATTGGCACTGCCCCCCGGGGTCATCGAGCCCTGCGCTTTGCAGGGGGGGAGACAGAGGCAGGAGGGCAGCACTGCCTGGCAGCGGGTGCTGGGGGCAGGGGGCTGAGGGGCTGGGAGCAAGAGGGGAACCAGACAAAGCAGAGTCTCTTGGGCAGAGGACAGCCCAGCCATGGCTCCTGCGGCGAGGACATGAAAGGCGGTGTCGGATCGATGCCCAGTCCAGCGCCAACGGCAAAGGCGTTTGAAGAGCAGCTCTCGTCAATGTTGGCGAGGTTCTTGGCAGATCGATAGGTGCCTGTAAAGGGGGGGCAGATCCTGCCGGGGGATCCCCAGGCAGAGGGGGAGCTTGTGAAGGAGGGCAGACAGGAGCCCTGGTAACGTCCGCAGTGCGGTGGGTTGGTGGGCACAGGACTGGGGAAAGGCTGAGTCTTGTGGAATGGGAATTACTGGAGTCAGCGCTGCCCACGTCACTGGGAGGTTTCGTTCTCCAGCTGCATCCCAGGAGGCTTGGGATGACAGACCCAGCACACAAGCCCTGGCCGGGGCTGTGGGCAGGGGATGTCCGGTGCTGCCCACGCCAAGCTAGGACGCAGGGCTCTATCCTGCTCTGCCCCTGTGCTGATTTCCGAGCTGGGACGATGAGCAGGATGTCCACCCCCAGCTATGGTTTGGATGGCAGTGCCAAGGTCATCCACCCTAGCAGCTCTCCATGCTCTGGAGGAAGGAGTCATCACCCACCCTTGCATGGGGGGCAGCCCCATCCTATCCGTCCCTTCCCTCTGGCTCCACAAGTGTATCCTCAGGCTCTACAGCACAAGGAGCATCACTGTGTGCCTGACTGGGACCGAGCATCCCTGGTGCCCTCCAGCCCACATGCAAGTGGGCCCATGGCATGGTCATCTGTGTCACCCTACACGTTGCCATGGAAATGGGCAGGAGATGCGCTAATGGAAACCAGACCTAGGATCATAGAATCACAGAATGGTTTGCATTGGAAAGGACCTTAAAGATCATCCTGTTCCAACCTCTGTGCCATGAGCAGGGACACCTTCCACTGGATCAGGCTGCTCAAGGCCCCATCCAACCTGGCATGATGGTCCCAGATCCCAGTGAGGAGAGTCCCATTCCTCTGCTTTGCTATGGGGTCCTCTGGGCATCCTGTACAGCTCCCTGTGCCAGAGGGGCTGGCAGAGTGATGCCAGCACACAGGGATGTTGCAGGGGCAGCAGAACATGTCACAGCGTGGGGATGTACCACAGGGCTTGGCCACATCCCCTCTGACACATCCCCTGTGCACGCCAAATTTAGAAATACCAGTGATTTTTGAGCAATGAAAGATCTTTTCCCTTCCCTGGAGGAAAGCTGGAGTCAAGACTGGGACTGCCTGCACCACGGCTGGTCACTGTCCCGGCCATGCAGGAGGTGGCACGAGGACCATCACAAGTCATCACAGCATAAGCCAAGCCACTGGTCAGGGGAAGCACCTGGTACAGGGTACAGGGCAGCGTCAGTCATGGTGCAGAGCTTCTGGTCTCCACTTCGCTGCTGCCCAGAGTCTTTTTCCAGCCCTGACAAATGTAGGGAGATGCCCAATGTCACCTGCAGGAGAGAGACAACTGCATAGCTTGACACTTTTAAGATAACCTCCCAATTTTCTGGGGCTACCAAGGGCTTTCAAGAGCCTGGGAAGGCAACGTGGGCAGAGAGGGTGGGAGCCAGCAGCTCTGCAGCGTGGCCCCGCCGTGCCGGTGTGCCATGTAAGTGGGTCAATGGTGCAGCCTTGGGCATCTGCAGGCACGGAGGAGCTGGAGAGGACAGGGCGGTGGCAGCCAGAATGGCTCAAAGGCTGGAAGAAACTGGGACACCTGCATGCACGTGGGTCCTCCCACAGAAGTTGACACGGGAGCTGGATAAGTGCACGGGGAGAAAACAGTACCAGGAAATTGGAGAGGAATTTTGGCTGGGGGATTAGGTGATCACTTGGCTCCAAGATCTCTCACCAGGAGATGCCCAGCGATGGCTGCCTTCATCCAGGTGAGGTCAGGTGGGTGCTGGCCACAGCCCCACACCCAGCATGGCCCAGTCACACCAGCATCCCTCTGGGGTGGAGAAAGGATATTCATCCCAGCATGAATCCAGAGCCCAGACTGGCTCTGCAGTGGGAATACTGGTGGAAAGGTTCTCCATGGAGACTGGGCAACTGGGAGATCCCCCTCTCGATCTCTGTGGCTCTGCTACCCTTGGATTCCTGTTCCCCCTCCCCAGAAGCACAACCTCCCTCTTCCCTCCCTGGCAAAAATCTGTCAAAACGATGCTCCTGCTCCCAGGTCGCCGTGGCAACCGGCAGCCACCAAGAGAGGGGTGCGGGATCCCACCTCCATCGCTCCCCCAGCCCCAAACTGCTTCCCCCACAGCCCCATTGCCCTGTGGGTTGGCTCCTTATTGGGGGGCTGCCCCCTCCCCAAGTCTGGGCTCCGACACAGGGGCGAGCGAGGCCCAGTGCCGGTGCTTTCCTCAGCGGGGAAGCTGCTGCCTTGCCTTGCCCTTCACCATCGTCCCTCCCCAGCTGCTGCCTGAGCTTCAAAGCCACCAAAGGCCACATGGCCTGGAGCATCTTCTCTGCATCTCTTCCAGGGTGGAGAAGATGCTTTGAAAGCTCCTGGCCCTTCTCCCCTCCTCCGCAGGGTAATTTCCATTTTTTTCAAAACCCCACACAAAAAAAAAGGAGCTTTTTTTCCTCTTTGTTTCTCTTCTCTCTGTATTTTTTTTTTTTCCCCTTGTCTTTGTCAGCTAAAAATATGCAACCCACCAGGGAGGGGGGTTGGGGGGAGCTGCTGCCAAAGGTTAACACCAGTCCCAGGCTGGAAAAGCCACTGGAGGGGGATTTAGATGCTCCCCACCACCTTTCAGGGAGGGATTCTCCCCTCTTTGGGGGGCATATCCTGCCCTAGGAGACGACTCTTTGCCCAGGTTGGGGGGCAGGGCTTTGCCCTCGCTGTGCTGAGAGTGGAGGCAGTGCCCACTCAGGACACTCAATGAAGGGGTTGGATGCGGATCCGTCTGTCCTGGCTGTTTCCCAGGGGATGAAGATGCCCAAGGATGTCCAAGCACCTCCAGGGGGGATGACCCTGCAGGGCAGGGATCAAAGCTGCTGGAGCTGGGGCGGACAAGCAGCCGCAGGCTGGAGCGTGGGAGGGAGGTGGGCGGCCAGGCAGAGGAGGGATGTGATTTACCTAATATCTCGCTCCGCCGTGGAACGGATAGAGGAGAAAAACAACCCGAGGGCTCATCATCTCGAGGAGATGCTGTCAGGGGCCGAGAGACACTGAGTGGTGCCAAAGCAAGCAGGGAAATAAAATTGGGATGAATCACTCGGAGCAGGCAGCCGTCACCTGAGCCACAAACCTGTCGCAGACCCAGAGAAAACATGTTTTCCAGCTCCCAGCGTTGCAATTTTAAGCGTCAACCAGGTTTGCAGGAAGGACATGGGCCTCAAAATTGGCTTATTACTTTTTTTCCCCCCTATCAAGGATGGGAACATTGCAGTGCAATGTCTTGGGAGGAGGGTAAAGAGTAGCCATGGGTTCCCAGCAGAGAGGGCAGCAGGGGGCAGGACTCCCAGGCAGGACCAATCCTCGGTGGGACACGGAGGTGAGAAGGGGTGCTGGGTGCAGAGACACAAGTAGGAGATGCAGCATCAACAGGATGGAGGGAAACGTGGATGGGAGAAGGAGGCAAAGAGTAGCAAGAGGAGGTGGCCCAGGGTGGGTGTAGGTCAGGACAGTTGCTGGAGCCCTGGGATGGAGGTTGTGAGGGAAGGGGAAGTGACAGCACTGATGGTGATGCTGAAGCAAGAATACCCCAAAGAAGGGGGCACCAGGCAGTGCTGCTTGAACTCGGGGGACTGGCCACCTCACCGTGGTGGCCTGCATGGCTGGGAGGGCTGGGGATGACCCATCCAAATGATATCTTGGCCACTTGAAACATCTCAGATGCCATGGCTGTGTCCCCAAGCCCCTCTCATTCTCAGGGGGGGCAAGGGCTCCTGTGCCGGGTATTGGCATCCCTCAGCCCGTGGGGCAGCTTGGGGCACAGGGGGCGATTTATGAAGTGAGTGATCGGTCAGGAGGAGGAGGCGGCACCGGGGCACACATGGCAGGTGCTGATGGAGCGGAAAGGGCTGCTGGAGCACGATGGAGGTGAGACCCAGGTGGCCAGGCTAGAGATTCCTCAGCCTTCCCTGGAGCTCAGATTTACTCCTGTGGTGATGGAGATGGTCCCACCAGGCAGCCCGGGGGCTTGAGGCACGGCTGTCCTTGGGAAAGCATCCTGGTGCTCAGCTGGAGGGAGGCAGTAGGGTATGTCCTGGCCAAGGGGGCTGGATGGACAGACCTCCTTGAACACCCACAGTCCCATCTCCTCCCAGCAGAGACATCTGGGAGGAGAGATGTTTGGTAGAAGGTAAACTGAGGCACGACAGGACTTGCCTCTCCCTATTGCAGAGGGGATTCGGCCAAGGTGGGAACTGGGCAGATCTGGGATTCCCATCCCCAGCTCGCCCGGGGGCTGGCTGGGCTCTGCTGACGGGCAGGCAGCTCCTGGCAGGTGCTGCCCACACCGGGCGTTCGGAGAGCCCACACAGCCTCCGGCAGACGGGGAGCTGCCCACAGCAGCAAGGACATCCCAGCTCCTGCCCGCACACCCCAGGCAGGTGGCATCGGGTGTCCGCAGCTGCGAGCCGCCTTTCATCTCCTTCCAGGCAGGGGCTCGCTTTCCGTCACCTGCTGCCCTCCCGGCCCGAGGCCAAGGGAGCTGCGGGCAGGGCCGATGTGTGAGACTTGGCCGCTCTGCCCGCACGTCCTCTGGCTGGAGGGGGGCAGCGAGACACCCGAGCTGAGCCCTGGGTGACGAATCATAGAATCGCTTGGTTGGAAAAGACCTTTGAGATCATCGAGTCCAACCGTTCGTGTCCACCACTGAACCAGATCCCTGAGCAACTCATCTGCCCGTCCTCTAAACCCCTCCATGGGTGGGGACCCAACCACCTCCCTGGGCAGCTGTGCCAGTGCCTGAGAACCCTTTCGGTGAAAAAATTTTTCCTGATGTCCAATTTAAAGCTCCCTTGGAGCACTGTGTGGGTTGCAGCATCCCACCCAACACACCCCACGCACCCCACTGCCAGCTCCTCAGCTCATGGTGGGCTTGGCTGGGATGGAGCCTGGCCAAGTCCCGGTCCAGAGACGATGGCTGTGTGCATTTTCCCTGCAGAACTTCCCTTGGCTCCTGCAATCAGCAGGAAGCGCAGGAGCTGGGGTGCAGGCTGTGTGTGGGCTGGCGAGGAGGCGATGCTGCGTGGTCAGCGGCGTGTGCATGGCCAGGCACACGTGTGTGTGCTCAGGACTGTGTGCATCTATGCAGATACATCTATATATTACTATATATGAGCATTTCCAAGCCGGCGTTGCACGCCTGTGGGACTGCAGCATCCCTTTGCAGCGTCGTTTCTCAGCATGTGCAGCCTAATGAGCCAGCACAGCAGAGTTAATTGAGGGGACAGGCAAGCAGAGCTCGTCATTAAGGAAAGCGCTGCGGCAGGTACCAGTGACAAGATGCTGCCTGTCCCCCCGGGCTGATGGCAGCCCCCGCGGGGGACACTGACAGCCTGAGTTCCCGGGGAAGACGGCTGCAGACGAGCATCCCACGTGCAGCAACCCTCGCGCAGGGCCGGCTCCATTAGCAAAAGCAGCCAGGGAGTGGGAATTGCCGCCACCTGTGCGGAGGAATAAATCTGTCACCCCAGCAGGAGGGGACTGGAGCCCTGCACCCATGGCTTGCCTACAGCCCTGCTTGCACCCTCCACTCAGAGCGTGTCCCTGCTGGTGCAGCTCGTACAGGGTGACGATGCCCTGGCTGCCAAAGCTGCCCCCTCAGCTCCCACCATTAGGTTCCAGAGTGAACAGGCAGCAGAGGGGACAGAACAGCCAGCTCCTAGCACCGTGGTGAGCCCGTGCCAGCAGCCCACAAGGAAGGGGAGCCTTACTCAGGGCTGTCAGATTCTCACTAGAAAGGCTCACAGAGCTGGAAAGGAGCCTTCACCACCTCCACAGCTCCCACACTCCGCCTTCCTCTTCCACTCTCTCCATGATCATGCCTCTCCCTGGGGGCCCACATCCCCACAAGATGTATCCACAGATCCCCTTGGAAACCCAGCCCTTGCTACTGACCCCTCCATCTCCAGAGCTGGGAATGTGTTTTTCTGTCCCTTCGAGTAAGCATTCGCTCTGAAACCTAATAGTGGGGCCAGAGCCTGTCCTGTGGGGAGGAAGGCATCCTGTTGGAGCAGAATCCACTTCTCTGCCTCCTTCCTCCCATCACTGCATTCCCCTGCATCCCCCTGCACCCCCTACCCCAGCACCGCAGGCAGAATGAAACCTTCCTGGAGCATGCGTGTTCCTGGCCAGGTCTGCAGGAGATGACGAGCTCATTCGGTAGCTGTGGGGTGCTGTCACGGGGACCGGAGTGTTTACGAGTTGATAACCTTATCGCAGAGACATCCTAATTAAGCTTGTTAGTTCTTTATGATAAACAACATATGGGCTGGAGCCAGGGGGCTCAGCGAGGCCACGTGGTCTCTGGCAGCCATGCAGCCCATGGGGCAGTCCAGGCAGAACACGGAGCCCTGTGTTTGTGCCTGGCTCTCCCTCCCTGTCCTGAAAGGGACCTTCAACCCCATGGCTCCTTTGACCCTCCAAACCCTAATATTAGTCTTGGGTTTCTCTTCTGGACTGGAGGAGGGCCAGCAGGACGGGGGCTGGATTGCACAAAACTGCCAAGGCTTTGCCGGCGCTGTGAGAGCCTCCTCCCACGGGGAAGGTCACAGGCCAACATGAGAGGAACACTAAGTGTCTCTTCAGGGCCTGGAGATGAAGGGATGATGGAGAACAGAAGCTCTGTACCCTCCATGGGGAGAAATGAGGGGACCACAGCTTAACCTGCTGTTGAGTGCATGACTCTCAGGTTTTATGTAGGGCCTGCCACCACCCCAGGATAGTTTGTTATCCATCATTTGGTTGGTATTTGAGGATATCTGTCTATCCATCCACATCCACCCACTGATTCACTCAGGCACTGAGCCACCCACCCTTGCCTTCACCCCTCCTTCTGCCCATCTCTTGATGTGCCCCGATGCTCATTAGGTACCAGACCACGTCTCCAGGGCCAGATATCAATAATGGGGTGTAGGGAGGGTATCCGCTTGCTCCCCCTCCTCGCAGCCCAATCCAGCCATGGTGCTTCTTATCTCTGAGATCCCACCTTGCTAGCAGAGGAGCAAGGCAGGACGTTGCATCCCTGGGGATTGGCAAGCCAAGCGATAACGAAATCACAGCGGCGAGAAGAAATTACCTTGCCTGAATTTTAAAAACTTCTTGCTGAGGTTGCCGTGGTAACTGAAAGGTGCATCACGTTGCTCTGACAACCCCGAAACAGCCAGGTTTTTTGCCTGGCGGGCTCTGAAGCGGCAGGTTTTGGGGAGGGGGAGCCCGGTGTGGTAGGAAGCGGGTGGCTCATGGGATGTTCAGCCTTAAGCATTCCTGCAGACGGAAAAGTCCCTCTCCCCAGAGCTGCCAGCTGCATTACCACCCCACCCTACCACCATTTCCAACCTCTTCCCATTCATCTCTTCTGGGAAGCACTGCAGGAAGGGACTGAGGGTCTCCAAGCCCAAACATGTGGTTCCCTTAGATGGTGGTAGGGAGGTGGGACAGGCTCAAGGTCCACCCCACTGTAGGCATCCCTGGCACCAGGTGGAAGCTGCTGGGAGCCCCAGCAGGCAGCATGAGTACCCTCCTTGCACCCTGCTCGGGCAGGAGTTTGGGCATCCAGCATGGCTTTGGGCTCCAAGCCCCAAGGCGAGCGGCAGCAGTATTGTCCCAGCCCACGTAAATCACTCTGCCACGGAAATATCCCCAGCAGGGTTGAAATAGCAGGTGACTCACACAGAGCAAAGGGTCCAAAATAGCCCCTCCGGGGCACTCCTAAAATTAGTCTCCCTCCCGGGAGGTCCCAGCCACTGCGTCCTTGCCAGGGCACAGCAGTGGTGTTGAGCTTGCCCGCCTGCTGCCACCATGGCCACATCCCTTCTGAGGCTGCGGGTGTGGGGTCCCCTTTGCTTCCTCCATCCCTCTGAGATCTCCCCAAAACCCAGCCCTGGGTGTGGCTGAGCCACTTATCTCCGAGTCTTCAGGCAGATCCAGGTGGCTCCTGCAATCACAGGTTGATCTTTGTGGGATGCCCCACGCAATGCTTATAGCCCTGAGCAGGACCTGGGCACCATAAAACACAGCCTAGGAACACACGAGCTAGCAGGGTGCGAGGGCTTGCCCCCATCCTGCTTCCTGTGCCTGGATTGTGTTGTGGAGAAGAGCAGTGTAGGGGACTGGGATGGTGAGGAGGCTGATCAGGTGTTTTCCAGCTATAGAGAGCCCACATGGGACTTGTGCTTGCCGATACCAGCTCGCTCACCTCAGCATTCCCCCACCAGCTTGCCTGCTCCCACCTTGCTGGTGCTGGGAAGTGGGTGGGTCTGGTGTGCGGGGACACAGGGGGACCCCAGGAGCAGCATCCACTCCACTGGCATGGCTAGGAGTGCCCGGCTATGCCTCCCCCAGAGGGGAGCGGTACCCGGTTAATTAGAGGAAGGGATGAATAATTCCTTTTTATAATGCAACGTCGCGCGGCAGATGCCGTCTGCCTCGTCTCGGCGCGCGCGGGAGCCCGCGTTATTCTGCTCTCAGCAGAGTTATTTATACACTGGGACATTTTTCAAAGCGCCGCTTTGATGGTCTTCCACCAGCTCGGAAAAAAAAGTAGTCCATCCCAAAATAACCCGAGTGAAAGTCACAGCTCTTCATTACGCACATCTTCAACCGGGGGGCTCGGAGAACAAAAACCCATCACATTCCTCCCATCAAATCCGCCCTTTTCAAGTGCATTTCAAATGGGTTCAATCCGCCGCCACGGCGGCTAGACAAGTGATAATGATGCTACAGGCACATCCCATCCCAATTCAGGTCGGGGAGAGGGATGGAATTGTAGGGCAAGGGGGTTTAAGCAGCCTCCAAAGCACACAGATGATTTGGGATGTCCAAGACAGAGTCAATCCTGCAGGGACCACAGTGGGATATGCTCGGGAAAATGTGGTCCCTCTCTTGCCTGGATTTTCCTCCTGCAGGAGGCAGTTTCTCCCCCAAAACTAGGCTTTGGAGGAGGGAGGGGAATGAGCATCAAATAATATTTTTCTGAGGAACTGGAGGAAAAAAACCCCAGCCCCCATTTCCCCATCACACCCACATGCACACACCCCTTGGGTCTGGTTGCTGTTAAAGGGAAAAAAGGCGGGGGGGAATCTTTGTAGGTGGTGACAAATTCCTGTGAAAACGGTTCTGACACGAAGCCTTCTCCCATCCAAGTTCCCTCCCAGCGGAGAAGGCGAGCGGCCCCCCTGCTCCTCTGCCTGGCAAAGGGCCTGAGCTGCTGGCCCTGCTCTGCCCGCCGGGGGCTGCAGGGCCAGGGTCAGCGGATGCCCCACAATGTTGCATGGGTGGGGGACTTGGTGTTCCTCTCATCACCCCAGGCTCTGGCGTGAACCACGCTGCTTCCATGGTCAGCCTGATTCTCCAAACCCCTCTCTCCTGCACTGGGTGTTTTGGTGGGCGCTACTCAGTGACAGCCCCGTGGGGTGCCCTGAGTTGGACCAGGCACCAGTTGCACCCATCACCACTGCTGTGGGACCCCAGCACTGTGCACATCCCCTGGTGGCTCCGTACCCTGCTCTCGATCACTGTCAATCACGCTCTGCCTATCAATCATGCATCCTCATTCCCCTCACCAGCCCCTCGGGAAGAGGACTAAGGGGCATAGAGACCCCTCAGAGTACAAAGTGTGCACTGCACCCTGCAAATGAGGAAAACTGAGGCAGCCCAGGACATATGCCAACCTCCCTGGGTGTAAAATGCTCTCGAAGGCTCAGCTCCCTCTCCGGACCCCTGGGTCTCTGCTGGCACCAAGCTTGGCACTGGGTTGCCCCACTGCCTGCAGCCCCTTGGCCCCATCAGCCAGCCCCTCTCCCCCAGGGGCTCAGCTCCACTGCCAGCCCAGCGTGCTGTGGCTCCAGGGCTGTGGCGCTGCCTGGCAGGTGATGGACAGCTCGCTGCTGGAGGCAGGGAAGGCTGTCTGCCAGGGAAACCATTTCTTTCCCCTCCAAATCCTCCCGTTTCAGCATTTCTGCAAGGCTGGAGCACCTCCCCTGAGACAGCCTGGTGCCAGAAGAAGCCCAAGTGCCCAGGACAGGGTGAGTTGCCCATGCCCAGTGCTCAGCGTGGCAGAGCCCCAGGCACCGGCACGCAGCCTGGCAGGGGTAGAACCATGCTGGGTGCGGCCACAGGTCCCAGGCCCTGCGATCCCAGCCCCCACACACTTCTGGTTTCTTCCAACAGCACCAGAGCCCCCGCTCCACCCCCAGGGGCTGCAAATTGGGTCCACATTGCTGCAGATGGTGAGTCAATTAAAACCATCCCTTTTTCCGCCCCAGCAGGGAAATCTGGACCATGTGGTTCCCAAGCCAAAAGCAGGCTCTTGGTCAAAACAGCATCCGGGTACAGCAGCTGAGGTAGAAGGGACACAACTCCCCTTCCTCATCCATGCTGGTCCCACGGGGCTGGGTGGGGAGAGTTGCCAGGGTGACACGGCCACCCGTCCAGGGCCACAGGAACTCTGTGCCATGGGGCAAGAGGAGGTGCTGACACTGCCTGGCATAGGATGCCATCATATCCCTAGGGAAGGGGCTGCCCTTTGCCTGCGCATCCCCAATCTCGACTGCCCTCCTCCTGCCCCTGGAGCAGCCATCCCCACAAGCAAATGGGCAGGCTGCCAGGGTGACACAGCGGCACTCGCTATGTGCCGGAGGAACGCTACACCATGGCCCTACCTGTGCTCTCCGTGACAGCCTCACAGCCTTTGGGCAGCAGAGTGAAATCAGTTACACGAGGAAGGGAAAACTATTCCTGGACCATTCCTAAGTATTTCAGACATTTAATAGCACAGGAGAGACTGATGCGGCAGGGAGAACGGGAAGGAGTTGTGCTAAATCCCCTGCAGCACAGTGGGTGATGGAGAGAAGCATTAGCACATGCATGGACAGACGTATGGGTGCACAAGGGCACTTAGGTGCGTAAGCACACACATGCGTGCATCGATGGGCAGCTGGCATAAGCACATAGGCCCTGCCCCAGTCTCTCCCTCGGCCCCAGGCTCTTCCCCTGCAACAGCAACTACCAACTCCCGTTTCAGGTCACCTTTTGGCACCCAGGATATATCTATCCCCAGGGAGCTGCAGGTGTCTGGCTTTAGGCAGCACTCAGCACATACACAGTCAAGGCAGCCTTGCACCACGGCTCTTCCCAGCGCCTGCCCTGCTGAGCATGGCAGGCTTTTTTGGGAGGGGAAGATTGCAGGAGCATGAACCAGATCCACACCAAACCCTGGGGCCGAAATCCCGTGAGCAACCCAAGTGCGTGTTGCTCAAAGCGCTTCAGACCCATCTCCCTGCACCCCAGGTTTCAATCAGCACCAATAGGCAGTGTAGGGATATTTTCCTGCACAAGGGCAATGCAAGCTGCCAAGTGGGCGAGGAAGGCATGCCTGGGGCTGTCCACGCAGAGTTTTGCCATGGGCTGGTAACTCCAGCGATTAACAAACGCAGAGGAGAGAGGCTGTTCGTGCTAACAACTTGGCAAGTTTCCTCGCCTCAATTAGTGTGCAAGAGCTTGCAATGCTCAGAGGGCCTCCTGGAAAGCCAGGGCAGAGCAGGCTTGGGTGTTTTAATATTAATAATGCTGAAAGCCAGCCAGAAAAATCCCAAGCCTTGAAACCAGGCCGGCAGTCATCTTTAATTCTGTGTATTACAGGCGCTGGAAGGAACCACAGCCTGGTTGGTGCCGAGGCCTTGGAGGTCACCCTGCAGCCAGCCTCATGCCTGGGGGGACCCCCAAGTCACAGCCTTGCCCTCACCCTGTTGTCCCCCTGGAAAGGGCACAGGGTCCCTTTGGGTGTCCCCTTTATCCCCCAGCCTAGGGTCTCCATGTACTCTGAGGCTTGGAAACTTTACTCTGCCCTTAGCATCTACATAGACTTGCTTGCTGCTTAGCAATACGGAAACTGAGGAACAGAAGGATTGCAGCGCAGCTCTGTCCATCCAGGGACTGCTCTGCATCTCCTCCTGCCAGTGTCCTGCTCCATCTCTTCAACACTCTGCTTCCCTCTGCATCCCTGCTAGGACCTGCATCAGCCTGCATCTGGCACATCAGCCATGGGCCAGCATGCATCAGGGCAACCTGCATCAGGATTGGGCCATCAGGGGAGGGAGTTCCCCTGGCCCCAAGGGAGCTTGGCTGCCTAAGGGGGCTCCCCTCTGCCTTGGGGGGGGTCCCCACCTCATCACCATGCATGTGGGGCTGGCCCTATCCCATGGCTTCTCCCTTTTCTGTCCCCGGAAGGCAGGGACACCGCGTCCCTCTGAAGGCAGTGGGCCACAGCACATTCAGTCACGAACAGCCGCTTTGTGCTGCCTAAATTGGAGGCGCAGGTGCTGGCAGGCACTGGTGCCTCCATGCCCTGCTCCAGCACCAGGCATCAGGGGCTGAAGGACATGCTTGGGGGGGAGCAGGGGAGGGGGGAAACGTTCCCCCACACCACTTCTCCCTTGCCCTGAGTTGCCCAGCAGCAGCACCTTCCCCCAGGAAAGGGAGCTTTGACCCATCATGGGGGGACACCAGGACCCCTCCAGTACAGCTTTGCTGAAGGAGGGCACCCTGCTTTGGGCACTCCGCTCCAGCTGCTGTCCTCAAAGCAGGCAGAAGGGGACCATGTGCCTCCGCAGCATGCTCCTGGCTCCACACCACAGCCATTCTGCTGGAAGGAGGGGATGGGGCTGGCTCAGCTCCTGGCACTTGGGCAGCACTTTGCTGCAGGGAGCCAGCCAGAACCAGAAGGCTGTGCTGTGCCCACCACAAAGTGATGCTCCCCCCTCTTTGTCTGGGGCATCACCCCTCGTCAGGAGGATGCATTGCGACAGGGATCGATGGGCTGCAAAGAAGCTGAGCTGCACAAATGCACTTTATCGACCCATTGAGCCCACCTGCTGGGAAACAAACCCCCCGTTTACAGCCCAGAGCAGCAAAGCACTTTGCCGCATTGCCAGCCGGGACAACACGGAGGTGGGGGAGGCTGCTGCAGGGCACAGTGCTACCGCCGCAGTGCACCAAGCCTGTCTGTCCTCACCATCACCTTGGGGGGAAACTGAGGCAGAGACCTGGTACTCCCAGGTTGTTTGAACCAACTCTGCTTCCTCTGTGGAGCGAAGGAGGTGATGCAGGACCCTGGGACCCAGTCCGACGCTCTCTCTCCACTGGCTGCGCACCAGAGGGAGATCACAATGACGGGCTGCCCCTCTCCCTGCTGCCCCCACTTCGAGGCCGGACCCGCAGCGATGCTAGGGGAGCCCTGCGAGGAGGCAACGCGGTGTGCAGAGTGTGCGACAGTCGGGCCACGCCTGCCACCTGGTGGCCTGGCGATGCAGTGGCTTCTGCTTCCCGGGAACCGGAGAGTTTTCCAAACCCAGCTCACCTTGACCCCAAAGCCCAGGGGCAGATGTGGCAACAAGGTGGGATTCATCCCCTACCCTTGAAAGGCAGCCACAAGGAGCTTCCCTCAACCCACAGCCGAACCTTCCGCAAGAACAGGTGATGGGAGTTGCTCTTGCTCTATCCTACACCTTCCTACTCCCACCTCGACAGTGCCCGACTGGCTACTCCACGGGGAAAGACACTGCTCCTGGCAGGGCTTCCCTGGAGAGGCTAAGCAAGCCCCACAGTCACCAGAATCAGCAAAGGCAGAGGTTAGTGCTGAGTACAACCTTCACTGCTCACCTTGGCTCTTGGGAAAAGGACACAAGGGTGACACCCAGCACACAAGTACAGGCGGAGGAGAAACACAAGAGTAACCGCGCAGGGACAGAGGGAAACCCCTGGGAGAGGACAAGGCTCACCATCACCCAGCCTCTCATATCTGTGGTGCTGTGCCTGCAGAGGGCAGAGGCAAGCCTGGATGACACACACAGACCCTCTGCCAGGCTCAGCCCCCTGCCTCCAGTCCACCATCCACAAGGCCCAGCTGGCATCAACCAGTGGCTTCCAAGCAGGGCCTGCAAGCTGAAGGAGACACTTCTGCTGGTCCTCTCTTGCTCTTCAGGCTATGACAGGAAGGAGATGTGGCCCTCCACCAGCCAGCATCCATACTGAAGCTGTGATAAAGACACTCGGACAATGTACACACAGGCCTGAAAGGAAGCAGACTAGTGGAGCACTGTGTGGAGGAGACAGACTCCAGGACTGAAGTCTCATCAAGGAAGAATCAGAACCACAGCAAGGATAAGTAGCACTGGCAAGTAATTCTTCATTCACCCACCGAGAAACTGAAATAGTATCATTTTTTGGATGTATTTCTTTTGGAAATGAGCCAAACTGGCAACTAGAATCAAAGTCTTCAAAAAGTCTATACAAAGATGTATCATACAAAATGTACAGGAAAGTCCTCCAAAAGAAAAAAAAACAAAAAAACCAAAACAACCATAACAACCTAGACAATACAACAAAAGGAGAGCGAAGACAGTGTGAAACCACAGCTAACAGATCCTGCTCAGGAGGGCAGGAGCGGCATCTGGACAACACGCTCCGAACACAAAATACATTACACTATGTACAGGACCATATAAAGATCAGCATCCCCTTTGGCCTAACCAGGAGCTCTCCAGCATGAAGTTGGGGCAGTCTGGACAATCTGCTCATGGAAGTGTTACATGCCGAGATGGGAAAAAGTCCAAGGGAATGAAATAGTCAACTCGAGACCATAACCAGAATACAGCCAGGCCACCAAGGAAGGCTACAGCGTTTAACAGTCAGTTCTGGCTAACAAGTGCTTTGCAGGCCATAGCACATTACTCCATCTCCGTGAAGCGAGCGAACATGGCTTTCCGCACCGCATCTTTGTATGAATCTGCAGTGGAGACACCGTAGGAGCTGCCCTTGGCTCCCAAGCCAGCTCCTCTCATTCGTACTTGTGCCTGCAAGGGAAGACAGACAGGCTTTGAGCTCTGCAGCGAGAGGCCATACCATCACACAGGACACCACTGAGATACTCCTCAATCCAGCCAGCTTCTCAAGCTTCTTGAGGAACCCACACAGCTGTAAATACTGACACCAGGAAATCAGACTGCACGCAATACCCCATGCTTATTGTCTTCACAGTGCTCCAACCGCACCCCAACAGCAGCTGAAATGGAACTGCACAGAATACAGCAGCATAACCCAGAGCACAGACAAACCCAGGAAAGCCAACAGCTGGCAGGAGGGCAGCCCACCCTAAGCAGCATCAGGGTTCACAGCTCGAGTGCAGGCCTGCTGCCACAGCACCTCAGGAAGCAGAATTCAGAAGGAAGGAAGCACAGCCCTAGCCCCACCTGCCTGAGTCACAGCTCAGCCCCAGCTTTAGCACCCAATGGGACCAACAGGAGCAGGAGCTAACGTGAAGAGGCAGCTTTATTCTTTCCTTCCACAGGAGATCTTTAGCAGTGAGTGCTTCTGGACAAAAAAAAAAAAAAAAAAAAAAAAAAAAAAGGCACCAAACCTCAAGGAACCATCCATCTCTACTCACCTCAATGGGTGCTGTGATGCCCTGGCATTTTCTTCCCAAGCCCGAGCCTTCCCTCCAGCCCATGGCTTGCAGCATCTTGTTGCCTATGTTACTGTTGTCAAGGCCATCTTTGGTGGGCTGCTCGTAATTACTGCAGGAAGAAGGACAGTTAACCGAACTGTTCCATTGTGCATTAAAGCAATCGCTGAGGAGCTTTTAGATACGTACACTGTGCCAGCATCATAGACCTTCTTCCGCTTCGGCTCTGGGGGCTCTGGGATGCCATACTTCTCCCGCCTCTCAGCTGCTCTGTCTCTGTACTTCATCTGTGTGAAGTAATCAGACTTAGCACCGATTGAAAGACACTCGTGTTCACCATTGCCCTACGAAGTATGCTACAGGCCCCCTATTACAGCAAGCTGTCCACTGCAGACTGCTACAACATGGTTTGACCAACACCACAGAAAGCAGACCGCCAGAGCACATCAGAATCTGCACTGGGGTAGGAAAAGCCAGTCCCAACACCTGGGTGATTAGCTGTGAACTGCCACTCAATTTCTGGTCCCAGCCTGGCAGCTCTGAGCTGGAGGTGGAACCGCTAAGCTGTAGTGGGATATGGGATGCTTCTCTCCATGTAACAGGACTGCTCTGAACCTTGACCCAAGAAGGGGCTGGCTTACAAGGATAATCTTGAGTGATGTGTGTCAGGATAAGGAGAGCTCAAGCATAGCATCTGTGCAGGTTTTCCATTAGCTACTCATCTGCTCAACACTGACCTCTCTCTCACGCAGCTCCAAGGCTTCAAGTTCCTGCTCTGAAAGCTTTGATCTCCTGTAGATATCCATGTTTTGCTGAAACAAAAGACGCTAATGTTAACAGCATGAAATGCACAACAGTTCTTATTTAAATAAGTAGCCAACTTTTGGGAGAGCAACAATCCATCTCCACTTTAAAAGGAATGCTTTTTCCAATAGCAACATGTGTGTCTGCTTCGTTTACACATTATAGCATTCCATTATAGCAACCAATTGCCTTCCTCAACAGCACAGAGCAACTACCTTGTGCAAGTCGGACAGCTGCTGGTGCCGAATGAGAGCATCTTTGTTTGGGAATTGCCTTCTACACAGCAGACAAGCCATCTTCTTCCAGTCAGTCAGCTTCTCTTCCTCATTCTCCATTCTTTCCAGTAAGTCCTCATCGTTATCGCTATCACCACTGTAAGCAGCCACAAGGCCACGCTGGAAAGGAAGGACAGCATTAAGGGGAGTGCAAGAGTCACTACAGCACAGAGGAGAGCCTAGAAAGGGAACAGAGAGGCTGTTGATGTGTTTATTGCACAGGAATGGCATCACTCATTAACAAGGATGAAACGCAACTCAAAAAGAACCACATGCTCCAGTGGCTGCGAGACTAAGTACCACTAGCCAAAGAATAATTTGAGTACTGAGTTTTTAGAAACCTCAAAACCTCAACTGCCCTCGAGGCTAGAAGAAATCACCGCTTTTCTCAGTGTATCTCAACCACACAGCATACTGCACTTGCACTGGACCACTGTAAGCACCACGTTGGGCAGCTGATGTTGTGGAAATCCAGGTTGGAAACCAAGCATTTGCTAGACCTCCTCTGAAGTGCTCTACCAGTAACCTTTGGGAATACTTTTGTTCAGTATTTCATGCTCACCTTGAGTGGATTTTCATCGTCCCCATTTTTCAACACCTCTGGCAAGATCTGCTGTCTCTCAGACAGAGCTCCCTGGATGAGACAAGAAAGCTTGTGAGCACCAAGCTCTCTACCACACACCACACCACACCCCGCTGCCCACTATTGCCAGCACCTTCACCTTTTTCTCGAAGAGGGCAAAGCCTGCATCTGCAGCCGCTGATTCTTTCCGCTCCTCCTCCCTGGTGCTCAGTGGCTGGAAGCTATTCTTGAAATTCTCTTTTTGTTTGTTCAAGCTCTTTGCCCAGCGCTCCATGTCTTTAGCAATCTGAAATGCAGAGTGGTTAGCTCCCCATAGCTATCAATCTTCTATGACACAGATTCAATCTTGCATATGGTTTCCAGAACAAGCCAACCCACTACCTTTTATTTTTACATCACAGGACACTGGATGCAGTACAGCTGTTTCTCTGTATACGGTGTTCAAAGATACCGCAGCTTGCTTGTTTTAATGTATTAACCCCCTTCTTATCAATCTAATCCTCTAAGTGACAGCTCAGTTATACTCCCACTGATCCTGGCATGATTCCACATGCGTTCCTCCTATGCAGAGCTTATTTCTGCACTGAAGCCTTGCCAACTCCACCTCTCCTCAGCCCTTCATAATGCCTGCAAATTGCAAACATGCACCCCACCGAATAAGGTTGGATCTCCATTGTTATGGAAAGGGAGAACTATTATCCCATTCCACAGAAGACTTTAGCTCGGCTAGGATCCCATTTTGTCTTTTACCTGTTGAGCTGTTTTGCTCTTAGGCTTCTCTTTCTTCTCCTTCACTTCTTTGGTGGTGGTTGTGGTAGCTGTTTGTTGGTATGTGACACCTTCCGCAGCAGGCAAGTAGGTCTCCTTTTCACCATCCCAGTAAAGATACTGCTGGGTTAAGGCATTGTAGTAATACTACCAGAGAGAAAAAAAAAAGTAAAGACAATTAAACACCTCATACCAGCTGAGCATCCAAGGGAGAACCTGAGCAAGCTGTCTGATTCAGACTATCAACATCCAATGGGAATGCAAAGTCCAAACAAATTCTGCAGACCCTACAGAGCAGTCAAAAGGCAAGATGTGGCTGAAGTCTCTGTCCCTCAACATGGGCGTTCTGCCCAACAGCACTATCAAGAACCTCCCAAGAGATGACCCACCAGAGTCCAGAGCTGGATGCACTTTTCTGGGCACTCTGCAATGAAACAGCTCAATTACAGCGTCTGTGACAAGTGCTAATCCTATATGGGCCAAACTGCTAGGAAAAATTAAGAAAAGGACAGAAAAATGAAGGGCCATACCAGAGGGAAATCGAGCCCCAGGCCTATATAGGCTGCTGAGAGTTATTGGCTACATTCATTTCTTTGTGCACCTCATAAAATTACTTTCACTCATATGATGAGAGACAGGGAACTAATGGACCTTAGCAGTTAAGACAGGTGGGAAGAGCTTGTGTTTACCTGGGAATTAGGATCATAGTAGAGCCCTGTTACGGGATCATAATAATATCCTGAAGACTCATCATATTGGTAGGTGGAAGTGTCAGGGACAGCTGTAAAAAAATTAAAGTGTGGTCGTTCCAGTCGAATTCAGACAGGCATCTTTCTACATGTCAGGTAAAATTCCAACATTATTAGCAGCCACAACAGTTGACATGCCTGTAAAGGGCTCTACATCACCCGTGCAGAAGGCACTTTCCAGGGACAGTTTCACCAGACGGATGTATGCTGATACAGCACTCAGCCACAACAAAGTCTCTCTTATACAGTGACAGATACCTGGCCCCAACACCAACTCCCAACTGCTTACCGTACTTGGTTCCAGGGACTACACCGGTCGGAGCAGTCGTTTGTGCCTGAGTGCTAGTGGTAGATGTTGCTGATTGCGTCTGAAAAACACCCCAAACCACGAACCTCAATTAGAAAATCTGACACCAATGTGCCAAAAAAAACCAAAAAACAAACAGCAAGTGAAAGCATGAGCAGCCCACACCAACACACAAGTAGCTCCCTTCCACCAGTTCCATTAGCACTGACCTTTAACAAAGAACAAAACTATCAATGAAAAGAAATGGCTGATGATTTATGAACACAAGCCCTGTGACTAGCCCATGGACACTCAGCAGCTTTGCTGTACCACCCACTTTAAAAAGCAAAGGCCACAGCTAAGCCCAGTATCCCACATAACACTGGCATTTGAAGCAAGGAGTAATTAGTGCTGTAATTACCGTAGAGTCAGGTGAGTTTGTCTGCTGATTATATAACTGAGGACTCTGGGACACAACTGCAGCTGTGGTGGTAGTTACCGGAGCTCCTGCCAACAGAGTGCAATAATGCATAAGCCAAATCATTTGTAAAACAGTGTTTCATCCTAGAGCTAAAATTACTTTGTTTACAGCTTCAGCTCCTAAATCCAGCTCCAGCAGCCAAACAAGGCAATAGATGTTCAAAAGGAGACAGATACATAGTGGTTATTTTCTACCCAGACAAGGAACAGTTTCCTTTTCAGGAGGAGATACTCTACTCCCAAAGTAGTGATTACTGGCCTCTGACAGCTACTAGCAATAAAGCTTTGTCTAGAGCAGCTTAAACAGTTCTCATGAGTTCAAGGCTTTGTCAAAAGTCTGAAACAGAGGCTGCTGTCTCATCTTCCAAGACCAGAGGCCCCACTTGAACGGATTTGTTATGGTTCTCTAGTAACAGTCATTCAGACATCCTGCAAGCAAAATGAGCCAAGTCTCTCCCTTTACCCAGAAAACTAACATAAAGGCTAAGGCAAAATACCACTACTGCAAAATTATCATTACAAACAACAGCATCTCCCAGCTGTCAGAAGTCCTACCTGATATTGTAGCTGTGTCTGTGTCCAGCACTCCTCCTTGATTTTGGTAGTACTGCTGATAATCCTGGGAATACTATGAAGGGAAACAAATGACAACACAGAATTAACGGATGCCCATATTATAACCACCTACTGGTTAGAGCACAACTGCCACTACTAACCTGAGCATACTGTGTGTAGCCATCCTGTCCTGACTGGAGGTAGCTGTAGTCAAGGGTGCTGCCTTCTCCAGTCTGTGGCTGAAATTCAAGCAGGTAATTTTTGTTACTGTATTTAAGAATGCCAATATTGCTTAGGCTCCAGCCTAAACATTAGAGCAGATCTGCCACAGCAGCTTGGGTCAGCTCAACCAAGCAAGCAGGCAGCAGTGAACAGGACTAGGAGCAAGAGCCTCCAAATTGTACCTGAGTGGACGACCACTGAGCTGCAGCAATGGCTGTACTCGCCACTGAGAAGGCGCTGACTCTGTTACCATCTGGGAGAAGTAAGTCTCTGTAACCACAAAAATCACTCATCTGAGTAAATACTGCTTTTTTCTCTCAAGTGTCTCCCTGTGCAAGGGGGCAGAGTCCACCCTTACACGTGGATTTCTTGGCAGTTATAGAACATCCTGATTGTAATGAATGAGCCAAAGCACTGTTTGGCAAGCAAAGGAACTTTACATTCTTTGTTGTACAGTCAATACCAAGTCACCAGGTCTCCAAGGGAACAACCCTGCTTGTGTACCCAAGTAGTTATGAAAATAGGGATGCCTGGAAACACTGCTTTCACGCTCCTCACACACAGTCATGAGCGGCATGCATGCAGCACACAATATTTAAGGGACACAAAACTCCAGTGACAATATTATCTTATATATAGATATATAATCATATATATATATATTATAACCAATACAAATGGAAGGGAGAGATGAAAAAAAAAAAATCAACTGCTATCACAACTTACTTCCTGGCACTCTTTGCAAAGTCAACACCAATTGTTTTGCCATCAATTTTTAACGGTGGCTGAAGACTTTGTAAAATCTGCAGCAGTTGAGAAGCATCCTATAACAAGAAATACTCATTACTATGAAAGGCAGGTTTACTGAGGAGAATCCAGAAGTTCCCAAGGGTCCACCTTTTCACATACAGCCACTGAATGCAGCTAAAGCTGTTAGAACACCTCCATCTCTTCATGCTATCTATACACATGCAGAAGAGTACAATGGGATCTATCACAGCCCACGTGGAACAGTGCAGGTTTCCCTGAATATTAAACATGCTCTAAAATTTTTGCTTTATAAGCAGATGTTTATCCAAATTAATCCAAGAGGGAGGCCAGCAGAGACTGAGATCACGTACCCATTTTCATCCAACAATGTTCCGCTCTGCGTAAAGTGGGGCCAAACAGGTCACACTGCTGATGAAGTTTGGTTTATAGTATCATTTTGGTTGGAAAAGACCTTTAAGATCAAGCCCAACTGTAAACCTAACACTGCCAGGTCCACCACTAAACTCTGTCCCCAGGTGCTACACCTACACATCTTTTAAATATCTCCAGTAACAGCTGCTACCACCCTCCAGGGACTCCGTGCCACTATCTGCCCCTCCTCACAGTTAACAGGTTTTCCTTCTACCTCACTGCAATCTCCCATGTTTCAATTTATGGTTGTTGCCTGCTGTCCTATCCCTGTGTACGTCTCTGCTGTGCCTACACCCTCCCACTGGATGCTGCAGAGAGCAGCAATATCCCCCTCAAGGTGGGAGCAGCCCAATTCCGTGCACCTTCTCTCTCATTATATGCCCCAGACCTTAATCTCTGTCAACTAAATACGATCCCAGACCATTACTTTTGTGATTCAAGCATGAAGATTGTCTTCAATGCAGACCAGCACTCTGCTACAAAAATAGCTTCCCAAAGTACTCACAGCATCCCATCACTTTCTTCCCAAATTGCAGCTTTTGACATACTAAGTGTTGATTAACCCTTGGTGAACGGTAGCAGTTCTTTGGGCAGCTCTAAGGCTCTAAATGCTTCAGCTACAGAAGCACATTAACAAGCTGTTTCTCTCCAACACATTGGTAAGGCCCTCACCATGGCAGAAGACAGCTGCACAAACGCAAAACCTCTGTTCTGCTGAGTCTGCTTGTCTTTGATAAGACGAATATTATTGACTGCCAGAGATGCATATGGAGACAAGGCAGTCATGATGGATTCCACTACTGTGTGAGGAGCAATGTTTCGCAGAATGATAGCTGAGGAGAAAAGAAAATACGACATTAGCTGTGCACGTTAACAGCCTTCCAGAGTACTTCAAGTTCTTCAGAAGGCAGTCCAAAGTACAGGAAAGATTTTGGTACCTGTGTTTACGTTTCACATTATATAATAAGTCAAAGACAACTTACTATCGCAGTAATAATCCACAGACTGAACGGCTTCTGCTGCTCCAGGTGGCACCTCCTGTTCTGAATCTTCATAGGAAGAGAAAAATATTCCAGTCACACAACATGGCTCGCTCAAACCCCATTTCACAGGCCAGCCTGGGACCCATAGTGACTACACTGTCTCCCACAAAACCAAACACAGCCAGAGATTGATGTAACGTACCAAATTTGTCTGCTCCGCAGCGAAAGCATTTTAGCCTCCTCCTGAAGTTGTAAAGGCAGCACTGTTAGGAACAAGAGAGGTCAAGTAAGAACTCAAGTAATCTGTAACCATTCTGGCATTTGCTGTGCAACAGTGAAAACAAGACATTCACACAAGGTACCACAACAAAGCTAAACACATCAGAATAATGGAGAACAGCAAAAGCTGCCCTCGTCCGCACCACAACAGCTTTCCAGAACATACCAGCTACCTTTTTCCTAGTCCTCCCGAATTAGTCAGTTATTTTAACTGTGTTGTCTTAAATTCACAGTCCCAGGCATAATAACTACTTTAAAAAGCACAATATTAAAATGAAACACAGGCTGGAAAACAAATTATCATTGTAGGGGAAACATGTCGTTAAAGCCTGAAAAAACCAGCCTGGTCTTCAACGTAGTGAATCATCTCCAGTTCGGAAGTAGATCAAACAAGAGGCACACACATGACTCCATGTACAGCTCACTGCCCAGCCTGTCTTCTGGGAAAACAGCTCTTATCACTCCATCTACATTGCCATCAACGCTACAAAACCTTTTCATTCCCATATCTTTTTATTCCTATGATGTCACACATACAAGTGGAGGTGAATCATGTTATCACCCTCTTCAAACCACTGAGCCGGTAGAGAGCACTGAGGCAAAGACAAACTCCCTCCAGTAAGAACACACACTATACCTTGTTGCAGAGCCAGTCCTCAAATTTAGGCCTGGGGTTGCTGTAGTGCATCGCAATCTGCTTCCCCTGAATCACCAGCTTTTTCTGCAAAAAAAGTGGTTTCAGTTATTCCTGTATCGAGGCACACATGTCCATTTTCCCATGGCAGAGCACCCTTCGGAGGAATCAGTGCTCCTGAATTAAATGGACAACATGTGGGGAGGATGTGGAGGACAACCACCGCCACCTACACCCTGCCCATCCAATCCTGCAGAGAGGAGGACGAGGGCAGTAAGAGAATGGGATGTGGAGCAAAGATAAACAGAATCAGGGAGTGTTGAAAAAGCTGCCAAACACTAAACGCTGACATGGAACCAGGAAGTGTCTCCAAGGAGACAAAGTCCTAACCTGCTGCGTTCAGGATTAACACATTTTTACAAGTCTCTTTGCCCCCACATTTCTATTCACTTCTGGTATAGCACTGAGCGGCTTTTTAACCGTGTCCTTAGGTGACTGCTTCACTTCTTCCCCTACTCCAAATACCCCAGACATTTTAACAATCACATTTGGGATTACATTTCCAACATTTTCTTCACAAGTGTCCCTTTGAAAATACAGTAATTCCTCCCAAAGGGACCCTGCTTAGACTTCTTGGAGGCTGGATTACAAGTGGCATCAACTGAAATGCAACTCATTTTGTGAGTGGTTTCCTTTGACTAATGCATCAGTTCAATTGGAAGCCTGCACGAGAGGTTCGTGTTCTTCATTCAGGCAGGAGCTCTCCAAAATGAGTAACTCAGGCTGCAAGTGAAGCTTCTCCAGAGGTAGGAAAAGTTCATAATGCTTTCAGCATGTCCTCTCACTCTGACTTTAGAGGAGTTAGGAATTTATATCGATTTAAGAAGCCTTGACTCTCAGCCTCACACTTCGCCAAGCGTGGGTTTGCAGAATGCCCTTTCACAACATGGCCATCAACCTATTTTACTCAAACAGGTGGAAGTATGTCTGGGGAAGCACCTATTAAGAGGCAAAACCCCAGGTATTTTAAGAACTACTTTTATAGCAGGTTGGCTTTCTGTAGAGGTACCACAGAAGTGCCAGGACCGGTGGCTTTTCTGATAAGAGGGTCTGACACAGATCTAGCACGTAGCATGAACAAGGCTCTCACATTCTGCACAACTAAATAGGGCAAAGCCATTTCTCCTACCGGCAGGAGGGAGGGTTGGAGGGCCCAGCACCCACTCGATATGCACACATAGAAACAAAGCTGCTGGCACAGTTGCAATGCATGATTCTTTCATCTAACAGTCAGCAACCGGGCTGCTGGGGAGATTCTATGTTTTCCCTGCTACTAGGGTGGCTGGTTACTGGAGTGAATTTGAATATGTTTCAATAAATTATGCATCAGTACAGCTTTGTATATATTAAAATGATCTTGTTTTCGAAAACATGCTCAGCATTAAAGTATTGATATTTTACTGCTGCTTCCACCAACCCTACAGAGCAGCACGTCAGGAAAAGAGAACATGAATGCTGCTCTCTGGCTGGGGAAATCGCCCATGGTATGGGACGTGTGAAGCTCTATTCCAGCATGAGGCACACAACTTCCATCTGCTGCAACTGCCAATGAATTCATTAGAGTGGCATTTCTTTACGCATTAAGCGAACAGAGCAGAGCACCATTCCTCATGCTGCCCAGCATCAGATTCACATCAAATTCTCAGCTGCAAAATAAATGCCTTCATGCACTTTGCTCACTTTGAGAGTATTTTTAAATTCTGTTATTAAAACAGATTATGAATATTCAAAAAGGAGCAAAAGCTACTGAACTTGTTTGCAGTGCAAATCTCTTTGGAAAAGAGACTGGAGGACTCTTACCGCATTTTGGCTCCTTATCAAATCATACTCCAGAAAAGCCAAAATACACAGTGCAATATAAGAGAGCTCACACTCTATGAAATTCAGTTGAAATACACGTGCTTTTCCTCTAGAAGAGCCAGTTCTCCCTTTTTAAGTGGAGAAACGCACTACTCCATGAACTGACACTTCTCTTTCAGAATTAATACCAACATAATGCAGAGATCTGGTGTTTTCTCTGGCGACAGAGAAGGAAACACCAAGTGGAAATATGATTCATTTTAAGGACTAGTAGCCACACATTTATGAGACAAACCAAAATCAACTCATTTAAAACAATAGCACATTTTACCAGGAAGTGCTCAAAAATACTCATTTTTTCTCTCCTAATGTTGCCTGACACTTTGTCCTACTGTTACAAATTTTAATATATACAAAGCTTTTATTCTTTTAAATCAATGTTATGGAACAAACCACTCCTTCCACCTTTATTTTTCTCTTTTTTTTTTTTTTTTTAAACTGTACAGACTTGTTCCATTTTCAGGAATATCTAGACTTGGTGAGTGAAGCAACCTGATTGGCTTCCATCCAGCTGGTAGCATCTTGAAAGTGATAAAACTCCACGAAGGCGAAACCACGGCTTACACCTAGAGACAGCATTCAGATATAGACGGGATACTTGTGTTAGTCAGTTCCTTTAAAACAGGTGAATCTCTCTCCAACTGCTTCATTACTTCATGACAAAGCAGCTTTACAAATGCGACGTCAACTGCTGGGATCTGCTCGTTATTTTGCCATGGCAAGGAACCAAGCTCCCTTAACTGGCTACATTTCACTCCATTTGAATCCATGTTTAAAGGTAACCATGCAACAGACTACATACTATTAAATGGGTTTATACTACTATTACTTACCAATACCTGTTAACAAAAACCCCTGTAGACAGACTTCTTTTAACATGTTGACCAGCTATCTAAAAGTCTTCCAAAAAGCCACATTCCTTAGCCATGGCAAACCTTTCATTTTTTTTATTGCATGTGCTTGCAGTTTGGGGACAATTCTGGATACTCTTTTGGGCTGGGGAAGAGGAAGGCGATGTCAAAAACTGGATTAAGAGCTCTCACCTGTCTTTCTTTTCATCAGCCTCACGTCTGCAGGCTGAGGACCTTCAAAGGACTCAATAAGCTCCCGAATCTGTGTGAGATATTAATCAGTTACATTTTCACATCTTGTCAAATCACTACAACACGGAAGCAACCTACCTTACTGTCCATGCAAGAGGTACACAGAAACATAACATTCTCAACACTATCTCCTAGAAAATCTTTTGGAAGAACCTGACGGGAGGCTGATGAGCACCAGAGAACCCACATAGATCTTTGACAACTGTTGCCTTCACTTAGACCACAGAATTCTCCAGAATCTGCACCCCTACTCTATCTTGTATTCCAAGGTTATTTGTGCAAGACATGGGAAATATTATGCTTACTCCCAAGTTTTTGTATCTAAATATCCCTGGCTCCTAGCAAAGAAAAGTAAGAACACTACACTGCAGGCTCCATGATATACACGTTCTTAATCCTCACGCTACACTTCTCATCCTCTAACAGTTCCCCTTCTGTTTTTTTCAGGGGATATAGTAGGTTTGTGAAGAATGTACCATCAAAGAACAAGCAGAATAGATGTCAGTTCTTCAGCCATAATAAAGCTGCTTAAGTTGTGGCACAGGCTGCATTAATTACCATGGACAGGCACACAGGAAAAAGAAACATTAAATGATTTTTTTAATGTCAGAGGAGAAGCTAAGAGGAGGCTTTTGGCAGCTCTTGCAGAAACTGAACTACATTACTTACAACAGGGCTGCTCAGCAGTCTCAAAACTGATCTAAGGCTGCCTGTTTATGTGCTGACTGAAACTGACCTCTTCAGTACCAATAGCTGGTTTTCCCACAAAAAGGTGGAAAAAGTTGAAAAATACATACACAATCAGAACTGCTGAAGTAATGTTAACTTAAGAAAACAACTAGTAGTTCCAAGATGCATCACCTACACTCTAAGTCCAGAACTAAACTTTCCCATAAAGTATGCTAGTTATTTGCTGTAGAGATACAACATTAATACATCAGAAACAAAAATTGTTTTGAAATGTTGTGTGCAATGCTTGACTGGGTTGTCTCTTTGGATGCAGAAGCCTACACTTCATCAAACAATTACAAAAACATTAGACCAACACACAATAATAGATACGATGTTCAATATTAGAAAAGTAGCGAATGATCAAGGAAAAAAGCAAAAAAAAAAAAAATCCTCCATTGCAGAAATGGTGAAAAAGGATTCTTTCCATTACCAATCAATGCAAAAAGGTCTGAGGCAGAGGTGGAGTCTGCCAGAAAACAAACTGCAATAGCTCAGCTTTTGCAGGGTTCCCACCCACCCCTCAAGTAACAGTTGTAGGCTTGTACCGTGGTAATCAAAATAATCCAGCAAGTGAGAAAAAAAATTTTAAAAGAGTAAGAAATGAAAGCCCAGAGCTGATCACCGTCAATAGCTACCTTAAAAAAAGTCAGATACTCATGTACCAAGCTCATTTGTACTCGCTCCGTCAGCTCCACAGCAGCCATTTTATGACTTTCACAGCTGTACCCACACAAAGCAGCTCTATGCAGGGTTCTATGCAGCTGCAGGACTCAAGGGCTGTGTAACCCCATCAGACAGAGCCTCTGGCCTCCATCCAGACACAGAAAAATTCAATTAAGTACCCCCTCTCTGTCTCCCTCCTCCTGCCAGGGGTGGAGGTGAGGGGAGTGTGGCGGTGAGATGGAGAATAAAAAAATCTGCCTCTTCCCTCCTACACAGAAAAGCAGAAAAAAGCAGGTAGTTTCAAATCTACTCTGTGGGAAATCATCCAAACATGCATAAAGACTATTCACAGACTGTTACGTTTGAAAGAAACTGGTTAACATTCAACTGACCTCTGTTACTTAACAGTGACAGTTAAAATCCTTTTAGGATTCAAAATGGCAGTGCAACCAATCCGCTGGAGATGGGGCCACCATGATGCAGCTTTCCACAAAATGGCAGCGGCGACTACAACACAGACCTGCCGCGCGTTTCCCCGGGTGCAAGAAACACAAAGCCCCTTCCTGGCTACTTACATCGTTCTCTGTAACCGTGATAGGAAGGCCACGTAACATGATGGTTTTGCTTTCTTTTTCATCATTAATGTCGTTCCTGTAGTCGTGCTCTCCATAGTCGCCATCAGAATGGTATCCATCTTCTGATTTGTCACTGTTCCTGCGCTCCCGCTCCCTCTGAGAAGCCAGCGCCCAGAATTAACCACTGCATTTTCTAGCAGTGTGCCCCCACAATGCCATAAAAACAGAGCGTAACAGAAAAAAACAACTCCCCACAGGACCATTTCTCCCAGGTTTGGTCCTGGCAGCCTCAGGCAGCTCAAACCCCTGGGATGCCAACCCAAATACCAGGCTCCCCCAGCCCCAGGAGGGCTCAGGCCATAACTCTGGGAGAGGCCAGACCACCAGCACCTGCCCAGACCCCCACTCTCCCCTCAGAGTGGCCAGGGCTGTGAACACCACTCCCAACCCACTCACCTCAGGGCTATCGTAGTCGCGGCTATCGTAGTCTCTGTCATAGTCTCGACTATCGTAGTCTCGACTGTCGCGACTGTCATAGTCTCGGCAATCCCGGCTGTCGTAGTCTCGGCAATCGTAGTCCCTGCTGTCTCGGCTGTCGTAGTCACGGCAATCACGGCTGTCGTAGTCCCTGCAGTCCCGGCTGTCGTAGTCCCTGCAGTCCCGGCTATCGCGGCTGTCGTAGTCCCTGCAGTCCCGGCTATCGCGGCTGTCGTAGTCGCGGCTGTCGTAGTCCCTGCAGTCCCGGCTGTCACGACTGTCATAGTCGCGGCTGTCGTAGTCACGGCTATCGTAGTCTCGGTAATCATCATAGCGGTCCCCACGGCGCTCCTCGCTGGACCTCTTGTAGTCAGAGTCCCTGCGCCGGCTGCGGGATTCCCGCTCGTCACGGTCCTCCCTCTCCACGATGGAGCCATAGCGCCCGCTCCGCTCCGTCCTGCTCACTCTGTGGGGCACACGGGCCCGAAATCAGGATGAGGAGAGCATGCAGCGACCCCTGCCATTGCTCGCCCCCTCCCCTCTCTCTATCCCCTTTCTATCCCATTCCCTTTCTCTCCCATTCCTCTTCTCTCCCATTCCCCCTCCTCATCCCCTCTCTCTCCCATTCCCTCTCCCTCCCCTCTCCCATTCCTTCTCCCTCCCCCACTCCTTCTCCCCCCACACTCCTTTTCCCCCCATCTTCTCTCTATCCCACCCCCCCTTCCACTCCCAACCCACTCCCTCTCTCCCATCTTCCATCCTCTTTCTCCATCCCCTCACCCCCTCTTCCCCCCATCCCCTCTCCCCCCACTCCCTCCCATCCCTTCTCCCCCCACTCCCTCCCATCCCTTCTCCCCCATCCCTTCTCCCTCCCCCATCTCCTCTCCCCCTCTCATCGCTTCTCCCTCCTCACCCCTTCTCCCCCTCCCCTCTCACCGCTTGTCCGAGCCCATGCCGCCGCCCGCGATCCGCCAGCACAGAGCACAGCGCTAACCGCCCCCACGGGCCACCGAACTCAGTCGCGCAGCCGCTTGCTCCCTCGCCACAAAATGGCGCCCAGGCGACTGCCCGTCTCCTACCCAGCAGGCCCCGCAACCGCCGCCTGGAAACTTCCACGCGCTGCGCATGCGCTGGGGCTGCCCCGCCGCAGAGCACGCCGGGAGTTGTAGTTTGGGGGCTCCTCCTCCCTGCGGGGGGGCCCCCCCCTCCAGCCGCCATGGCTGGTGTTGGGGCTCCTCGCTGGGCTTCCCCCCGCTTCCCCGAGCCTCCCTGTGGACCGTGCGGTTACAGGATAGTCTGAGGTGGAAGGGACATGCAAAGCTCATCCAATTCCACCCCCCTGCCATGGGCAGGGACACCTCCCACTGCATCAGGGGGCTCCAAGCCCCATCCAGCCTGGCCTGGAACACCTCCAGGGATGGGGCAGCCACCACTGCTCTGGGCAACCTGGGCCAGGGCCTCCCCACCCCCACAGCAAAACATTTCTTCCTAAGGTCTTGACCTCCTCTCTACTGACAACAACAGACCCCAGGTAATGGCAGGAAGATGTGTGAGGGGAGGGTTAGGTTGGATGTTCAGAAGAGGTTCTTCACCCAGAGGGTGGTGGAGCACTGAAACAGCTCCCCAGGGAAGCAGTCATAGCAGCGAACCTGACAATATTCCAGGAGCATTTGGACAATGCCCTCAGACACACAATGTGAGTGTTGGGGCTGTCCTACGCAGGGACAGGAGTTGACTCGATAGTCCTTGTGGGTCCTTTCCAACTCAGGCCATTCTATGATTCTGTGATTCTGTGCCAAATCTTGAACCTGCCCTCTTATGTTTAAAACCATTGTCCCTTGTCCTGTCACTGCAGACCCAGGTAAAAGTCGCCCGCTTTATATAGCAAAAGGTCATGGGAAGGTGTCGCCAGAGCCTTCTCTTCTCCAGGCTGAACAACCCCAACTCCTCCAGCCTGTCAAGGTCCCTCTGGATGGCATCCCTTCCCTCGTCAATCAACCTTACCACTCAGCTTGGTGTCACCTGCAAGGTGAGGGGGTACTCAATCCCACTCTCCGTGTTATTTATTGAAGATATTAAATAGTACCGTCCAAGTACAGACCCCTGAGGGACACCACTCCTTACTGGTTTCCACTTGGACATTAAGCAATGGACTATAAAAGCAGGAAGTGGGCAACCTCTGAGAGGCTGTGGACCCTTGGAAGGACCCTTTTACCTACAGATCCAGGCATGGAGAAGCAAAGAAGATGTAAAGAAAAGGAAGTCCTTGAAGAAGCATCTTTCCTTCCCCAGGCTTGACACCATCCACCACCTCTCTCATGGTCTCCGCTCCCCTTGTTCTCACCACCCTACCCTCAGCCCTTCCCTGAGGCAGTGGGTGGCACATGGCATGGGAGCCTCTTCCTCCTCCAACTTCTTGCTTCTTACTCATCTCACCCCTCCCTGGGCTCCTCCAGGGCCTGCAGGCACTTTTGGGGAGTACCTGCCTCAGTAAAACTAGATCAATTTTTCTGCATCTGAGGGAGGACACAGGGCTGTCCCCTCACCGGTGCTGCCTCAGGCTGGCATGGCTGAGCCCAGGAGCTACAAAGCCACCAACACTCTGGCTCTGGCAGCATCCACATCTTTACGTCCGCACCAGGAAGGGCAGCTCTGTCTGGGAAGCAGGGCGGTGCGAGTGGTGAGCCCACGGAAGGACCCTTTTGCCTACAGATCCAGGCGTGCAGAAGCAGATATAGAGAAAAAAGACCTGCCCGTGCCACCCGTGCCCACTGGCTGCCTGGGGACGTGTTCCTCATTGCTGCCAGGAGACCACAGCGGTTGCTGCGAACCCTTCAAACCATGTTCAAATGCCAATGTCTGGTCCTCCTCCCTGCCTGATCCTCAGCCCTGCCTGCCTGGCAGGGACCCAAGAAAACAGATTTAACAAGCAGAATGACACAGGCTTTAACCCTTTCGAGGCTGTTTGTCCCACAGCATGGTGGAAGGGGGCTAGCTTAGAGGGGCAGCGGGTGGCATGGTCACCCCTTATCCAGGAACCTCCTGGCAGGCACGCAGGCAGGCAGACCAGCCCCAGGGTTCCTGCGGTAGCGAAGGCGTGACAGCTGGCTTCGCTGTCATCCCTGGACTCTGCTCCCTCTTGCCTAGGGAAAAAGTTTCTCCTCCGGGCGGGTTGCCCAGCCTGCCTAAAGGCTCCTCAGCAGAGCAGGTAGGACATGCCCAGGGCCCACTCTGCCGCCATCTTTGCTGCCTCTGGGACCCCTGCTCGGCTGGGAGGGGGCGAGGCACAGGAGATGAGGGGTTGTCCAAGGCCCCCATGTGCCCAAAGCAAAGCACCATGGCCTCACCTTATGGGGTGCTGCACTCCTTCACTGGGCTTGGGGGGGGATTTGGAGGGGGATCGTTGCATGTTCTGGGGGCACCACTGCATGTTTTGGAGGGACCATTGCATGTTGGGGGGGCTCGTTGCATGTTTGAGGGGGGCACTGTATGTTGCGGGGGGGCATTGCATGTTGGGGGGGGCATTGCATGTTTTGGAGAGGCCATTGCGTGTTTTGGGGGGATCATTGTGTGCTTTCCTCTCCTGCACACCCTGGAGGGCACAGGGTTGGGGGGAGATCACTCCTGCAAGTCCCTGGTGAGGGTGGTGGGGGCCAGGCAGAGCTGTCTAGGTTCCCCCCACCCCTCCAGCAGACCCTCACCCTCTTCCAACTCTTCTGCTCTGGGTTTGCCGTGCAGGCAGCTGTGTCATCCCATCCTCAGGGTGTCCCCCCGGCCCCGACCCTGTTCTCCAACTCAGCTCCACATCTCTGGGCTGTGTCTCCTCTTCGGGCTCCCCTGGGATCATGAGGGTGGCTCCTCACCTTGAGCAGGGGGGCAAAGCTGAGACACTGGGGGAGGAGATGTCCCATCCCCTTCTCCAGCCTGGCCGTGGGATGGAGGCACAGGGAAAATGAGGCTGGACTTTTCCAGAAGGGTGGCTTGGCATCTCTCACCTCCTGCTCTGCTCCTGCCAGGGACCTTGCTGGGGGGTTAAGGTTGTGCTGGCCCTGCGGTGGTGGCTCAGCCATGGCCTCCAAGCGCCACTCATCCCCCCCGAAGCAGCCAGATGGCAGGGGCAAGAAAGCTAAGGAAGGAGATGAGGAGGAGGACACCTGGAGCTCCACCTTGGCAGCCCTGAAAACTGCCCCCAAGGAGAAGCCCCCTGCTACCATTGATGGGCTGTGCCCACTGAGCACAGCGCCGGGCGCCCGGGTAAGAGCAGGACTGGGGTGCCCAGTGAGGGTGGAATGGGAGGATGTGGGCAGGAGGGATGGAGGGATTCCCAGGACAGCATCCACCCTGCTGACGCAGAGGCAGCCCCAGTTTTCCTTGTAGATGCCCCTTCGTCCCCACCGGAAGAACTCTGCACTCCCCTCCCACCCTTAAATGCTGCCCAGGTGCCAGCCCAGGCCATGCCACTCACTGTAGGTCTACGAGGACTATGACTGCACCCTGAACCAGACCAACATCAGTGCCAACAACAACAAGTTCTACATCATCCAGCTCCTCGAGCGTGATGGTGCCTACAGCATCTGGAACCGCTGGGGCCGTGTGGTGAGTCCAACAGCACTGCTCATCCTCCCCACTACAGTTGTCCCCACCCTGCTTTGGGACCCCAAAAAGCTGAGGATGAACCTGGTGGTCCCCATCCCTTGTTCCTTGTCCTAAAGCAAGCAACCAAGTGGCCCTGCTATAGGCCCTTGTTGGGGGGGGCTTGTCCCCACACAACAGGGCCAGCCCAGCCTGAGGACACAGGACCTGTCACTGCGGTGCAGTGAACATAACAGCCCAGCAAGGTGTCCTGGGGTGTTTCCCTGAGCTGGAGGGACCCCCAGACCCCATGCTAGTGGCTCAACATGTTCCTTCTCGCTGCCCCACAGCCCTGCCACAGCAGCTCCCCTCCATCCCTGCTCCCCCCAGTGTGGGGCTGGTGAAGGGCTGCACGGTGGGTCCTGACCACTGCTGTCCACTGCCAGGGGGAGGTGGGCCAGTCCAAACTCACGCCCTCTGCCTCCCTGGAAGCCGCCAAGAAGGACTTTGAGAAGAAGTTTCGGGAGAAAACCAAGAACAGTTGGGCAACGAGGGAGAACTTTGTGGCCCAGCCAGGAAAGTACACGCTCATCGAGGTGCAGCCCGGGGCTGGGCAGGAGGTGGAGGTCACCGTCAAGGTGAGTATGCCGGGCATCTGGGGCATTATCACATTGGGGTGGTCCCTACATCCCATCCTGGCCCAGAACATCTGAGCAGGTCTGAGCAGCATGGAGTGGGTTTTGGGAGGGGTCTGGGTGTGAGCTGAGACAGCCTGTGGGCAGAGATTTGGGGCTAATGGGTTAAGGTGGGGTGGGAGGATGTCGCAAGCAAGCGTCATGGGCATCTGGGTGGCATCAGTGATGGTAAACAGAGGCAGTGCCTGCCCGTCGCTCTGCTGCCTGAAGGGCTAGGCTCTCCCACAGGGCAGCCATGGTGCCATGCGGGCTCGCAGGTGGCACGGTGATGTTTGGCATCTGCAGGTGGATAGTGTGGATGGAAACAAGGTCTGCAAGCAACGGGTGCTGCCCTGCACCTTGGACAAAGCCACGCAGGACCTGGTATCCCTCATCTTCAGCAGCAACATGTTCAGGGATGCCATGGAGACCATGAATATCGGTAGGAGCTTATGGGTGGCATGGGGTGTTCGGGGGGGGAGGTGGGACAGGTGGGGAGGTGAAGAGGACAAAGGTGTTGCTGGATTTTAAAGTATTCCTGCTGACAGCCTGACACCTGGTGGGGCTGTGGAGCCCCCATGCTGGATGCCCATGTGTGCCTGTGGTGGTGCTGGAGGTTCTTGGCAGTAGCTGTGGGACAAGTGGGGTGGGGGGGGGGGTGGGTTCTGGGTTCACCCATGCCCTGCCCCGTGCTGCCAGCCAGACGTGAAGAAGATGCCACTGGGAAAGCTGAGCAAGCAGCAGATCGCGAGGGGATTCGAGGCGCTGGAGGAGCTGGAGGCAGCGCTGCGGGAGCAGCCCCCTCAGGCTGCCCGTGTGGAGGAACTCTCCTCCCGCTTCTACACTATCATCCCACATAACTTTGGGTGGGCACGGCCACCTCCCATCAACTCCCCCGACTTGCTGCGTGCCAAGAAGGACATGCTATTGGTGAGATGCCAGGGGACTTGGCGGGTGGCATCCCCCCCCAAGGAGGGCTCCTGCCTGTGGACAGGGAGGTGCTGACAGGAGGCTGGGCTTGTCCTGGTCTCTCCGGCACGATGCCAAGCACTGGTCGTGAGGATGTGCCCGGTCTGTGCCTGGCAGGTGCTGGCAGACATCGAGGTGGCACAGAGCCTGCAGGCGCAGAAGATGAAGGAGGAGGAGGAGGAGGAGAAGGAAGTCCCCCATCCGCTGGATCAGGATTATGCCCTGCTCTGCTGCCAGCTTTCCCTGCTGGACCCAGCTTCCCGAGAATACCAGGTGATGCTTGTGCCACAGCGACCCATGATGGGGAGCAATAGTGCCATGCCTGCAGGCACCCCAAAGGTCCCCATTGTCTCAGGGGGGCACTGGTGGGATGGCTGTCTGCATTGACACCACCTTCCTACCTCCCTTCCTGGCAGCTGATCCAAAACTACGTGACACAAACCGGGCACAAACTCTGCATCCTCAACGTCTGGCAGGTGGCCCGAGATGGTGAGGTGAGGAGATGATTACGCCATCCCACAGTAGGGAATCCCCAGTTGCACCCCAAGATTGCATTAGGGCTCTGGGCTTCTCCACCCAAGGTGGGCCTCAGCCCAGGTGGTGAGGGGCACAGGAGCTGGGCTGGGGAGATTGGGTGGCAGTCCCCCACCCCCAGCCACCCATGGACAACCCTTAGCTCTGCATCTCTCCAGGATGAACGCTTCAAGGCCCACGACCTCCTGGAGCACCGACGCCTGCTTTGGCACGGCACCAACGTGGCAGTGGTCGCGGCCATCCTGAAGAGCGGGCTGCGCATCATGCCCCACTCAGGCGGGCGGGTGGGCAAGGGCATCTACTTTGCCTCGGAGAACAGCAAGTCAGCCTGCTACGGTGAGGGTCCTGCCAAGCAGCTGTGGGCATGTCAACATCCTTCTCTGCCATGGCAGCTGGTCCCTGCACACTGAGGTGGCCTGGGCACAACCAGATGGGAATGCTGGGACTGGTGCCATCATAGAATCATAGAATGGTTTGGGTTGGAAGGGACCTTAAAGACCATCCAGTTCCAGATCATCCCTATCTGCTTCTCCCATGGCAGTGCGCTGCACATCCAAGAAGGTTGGCATCATGTTCCTGACAGAGGTGGCCCTGGGCAAGCCCTACCGCATCACCTGTGATGACCCCACGCTGTGTCAGCCACCTGCTGGCTATGATAGCGTCCTGGCTTGTGGCCAGACAGAGCCAGGTGAGCCTTGGGCAGGAAAGGGCTTTGGGGTCTGGTGTGGGCATGGGGTAGGGCGATCTTGGGCTTGACGTGGTGGTGGGGGATGTCTTCTCGCACAGACCCCGCACAGGATGAGGAGGTGCTGCTGGATGGCAAGAAGGTACTGGTGTGCCAGGGCAAGCCTATCCCCATGCCCGCCTACAAGGACTCTTCCTTCAGCCAGAGTGAGTACCTCATCTACCGGGAAAGCCAGTGCCGGATCCGCTACCTTGTCCAGCTTCTCTTCTGAGGGCCCTGCAGCCCTGTGACTCCCACCAGCCTGGAGCACAGTGGTCTGGACAGGACCCTCTGGCCACCCCACCTTGGCCTTGGCCAGGGACAGGCTGAAATGGGGCCAGAGCTTGCTTTAACACTGAATAAAACCCTTGTGCCTTGTACCGAGCAGTGCTGGAGTTTTCATAGAATCATGGAATCGTTTGATTGGAAAAGACTTTTGAGATCATCAAGTTCAACCATCCCTGTCCACTGCTAAACCAGAAACCTGAGCATCTCATCTACCCATCCTCTAAACCCCTCCAGGGATGGGGACCCAACCACCTCCCTGGACAGCTGTGCCAGTGCCTGAGAACCCTTTTGGAGAAGAAATTTTTCCTGATGCCCAATCTGAACCTGCCCTGGTGCAACTTGAGGCCTTTTCCTCTCCTCCTGTCACCTGTCACTTGGGAGAAGAGACCAACCCCCACCTCGCTTTCCTGTCCAGTGGGTGTGGAGCAGGGAAGGGTGGTGGTGGGTCCCTGCAGGGACAGTGGTGGGTAGCGCTGGGGATGCTGCAGCCCGCTGTGGCCATTTGGTGCTGGCAGCCTTCAGGTGAAAGCTGGTGGCTTTGCAAGCCAGGTGCCCTCATCACCTTAGCAAGGCACCTGGCTCATGCCCATCCCCATGGTGTCAGAGTATGGAGGATGAGTGAGATGTGCTGCCCTGCCAGGGCGTAGAGGAGCTCATCCATCCATCTCATGGGTGAGTGCCTGCCCTCCCTCTGGTGCCACGCTTGGTGTGATACCTGCTGCCCTGTCCCAGCCTGATGCCCCCACCAAGTCCCTCTCTGTGCATGTCCGGGTCCCCGGGGTGCCAGGGCAGGGCAATTCCCAGCTGGGTTACCCTGATGCCCCATGGATGCTCCAGAGCATCTGCGTGGGTTGGGAGGAGACACCAGAGACCTGGCCATAGATCTGTTCCCCAAGCCCAGGGGACCTTGGGGCTGAGCTGTCCTTGCACAAGGACCAGGTTTGGTGCAGTAGATGGCCATGCTGGTGGCACACACTGCTTGAGAAGTCCAATTCCCCCTTCCCAAGCCCCGCCGGCTGCTAGGACCCAGCAGCTGTCCCCGTGGGAGCGCCACTAGTGCCAGCAGCACCCGGGAGTGACAGCTGGTGCCATCGCAGCTGGCGGGCAAACAGAATGACGAGCGGGTGACGGGGCGCGAGGAAGGGGGAGTGTGGCCTCGCTGGCAGCCACCGTTGTGCTGCAGGAGCAACGCTGGTGAGAAGGAGCCCCAGTGAGAAGAGGAGCATCATCAGCCACCTCACCAGAAGCAAAGGTGCGTTGGGTCGTCACCCCCAACACCCTGGGATTCCTCGTGGCTGGAGAAAGGAGCAGGGATGGGGTGGAAACAGCATGGCCAGTAGGACCTGGAAGGTGATTGTGTCCCTGGACTCAGAATTGGTGAGGTTGCACTTCAAATCCTGGGTTCAGTCTGGGGACCCTCACTGCAAGAAGGACATTGAGGTGCTGGAGCGCGTCCAGAGAAGGGATACGAAGCTGGGGAGGGGTGGGACTGGAGAACAAGTCCTGCAAGGAGTGACTGAGGGACTTGGGGGTTGTTTAGCCTGGAGAAAAGGGGGCTGAGGGGAGACCTCATCCCTGGCTACAACTGCCCGAAGGGAGGCTGTGTCAAGGTGGGTGCTGGTCTCTTCTCCCAAGTGACAGGTGATAGGGTGAGAGGAAATGGCCTCAAGTTGCACCAGGGGAGGTTCAGATTAGACATCAGGAAAAATTTCTTCACCGAAAGGGTTCTCAGGCACTGGCACAGCTGCCCAGCGAGGTGGTTGGGTCCCCATCCCTGGAAGGGTTTAGAGGACGGGCAGATGAGGTGCTCAGAGATCTGGTTCAGTAGTGGACGGGGATGATTGGACTCGGTGATCTCAAAGGTCTTTTACAATGAAGCGATTCTATGAAACTCCTCTGGTTGTCGTAGTGTGGTTGGGGAAGGGAGATGGGGTGTCGGCCTGGCACAGGTCCCTGGCCAGTTTGGGGACAGCCCAGATGCTTACTCTGGGGTAGGCAGGGGGCTGCAACCTCACCAAGTACCTCTCCCTGCTCCAGCGTCTTGGAGGGGTTTGGGACATCTCTGGATTTCTCTGTGGCTCTTCCTCCATTTGGTTCTTCTTCTTCATGCCCCGCTCCCCTCCCCAACAGGCTGGGAGAAGACAATGGCCATAGTTAGGGTGGGGTTTCCCTCTAAGGGACGCAGAAGAAGATCCTTTGCTGCCCAGGCACCGGAGCTGCTGGCTTAGCTCTCGGAGAGGATGGCGAGCCGAACGGGGCTGAACACCACGGACAACCTAGAGCTGCTCTCTGTCCCTGAGCAGTCCATCGTCCAGGAGGTGGTGGGCCTCTTCTGCATGGTCCTGCTCACCCTTACTGCCTTGGTGGCCAACACTGTGGTGATGATCGTCATTCTCAAAACTCCCCTTGCAAGGAAGTTCATCTTCGTCTGCCACCTCTGCCTGGTTGATCTCCTCTCTGCCATTTTCCTCATGCCCCTGGGGATCATCTCCAGCTCCTCCTGCTTCAACAGAGTGATCTACAGCATTGCCGAGTGCCAGGGCTTGATGTTCCTGAATGTGTGTTTCATCAGTGCTTCCATCCTCACCATCTCCATCATCAGCGTGGAGCGGTACTATTACATCGTCCACCCCATGAGGTATGAGGTCAAGATGACCATCAGGCTGGCGGTGGCTGGAGTGATCTTCATTTGGGTCAAGTCTGTCCTCATCACTGTCTTGGTACTGGTGGGCTGGCCTCAAGGCAATGGGGCCACCAGCGCCAGCCGCTGCACAGTCTACTGGAGCCCTGGGGCCCACAAGAAGGTTTTTGTGATCCTCTTCAGCATTGTCTGCTTTGTCCTGCCCACTGTCATCATCTTTGCTGTCTACTGCAAAGTCTACCAGGTGGCCCGGCTGGCATCCCTGCAGCACACGCCCGCGCAGGCACAGGCGGTTGTACCCAAATACCGATCCGACTCCATCGCCAGTCAAGTGACCATCATCACCACCAGGAACCTGCCGCTGCCCAGGCTGATGCCAGAGCGTTTCTTGGGAAGCAACAAGGCCATCCTCACCTTGGTCCTCATTGTGGGACAGTTCTTGTGCTGCTGGCTGCCCTTCTTTGCTTTCCACTTGCACTCCTCTTTCACTGCTGGCACAGTGGGTGGTGGGCACGGGGAGATGGTGGTCACCTGGATTGCCTACTCCTCCTTTGCCATCAATCCCTTCTTCTATGGGCTGTTGAACCGCCAGATCCGAGAGGAGCTGGCTCGGCTCCGGCGTAGCTGTCTCAACCGTCCGCTGGGCCAGGAGCTCTGTCCTTCTGTCTCAGAGGCTTCTGTCCAGGAAAACTTCTTGCTGTTCCTGCAGAGAGCGACTTGCACGCTGGAGACCCATGCCAGCTGCATCAGCCCCAGTCCCAGGAACAGGCTGGACCAGACCAAGATGAGCTTCCCCATCCCAGGTCAAGCTCCTGAAGAGAGCAGCTGAGAAGCAGGAGGCCCTGTCCCACCATGCTGGGCAGGGGATGGGCAGGGGACCTGCCGGAGACCAATTGGACCTGCGTGGACCCAGACTCTTGGGGTTGGAGGGGTCCTTGGTCAGGTTTTGCCTCTTCTCTCAGCTTATGATGGAAGATGGTTTCTTCACCCAGAAGAAGGCAATAGATCTTGGGGAAGCCTCATCTCCCTTCTGCAGGCTGGGATGATCTCCAGCTCCACCAGCAGGTCTGCACTGCTGGGCTCTCCTTGGGGCACAGGATGCCAACGCGCTGTTAAGCGGGGATGGAGGAGGGGACATTTCCACCTCTTTCACCCCGCTGTGACTGCTCAACGCAGGTGGGGAAGAGCAGATGCCCCTTGCGCCCTGCCCAGGAACAATGGCTCAGCTAACACCACTAACACCAGTAACACCAGGGCCCTGGGCACCCCGCTGGGCCTGGCGCCCTCCATCCTTTGCTGTTTAACCCAAAGCTGGGGTGGACCTGGGTGGAGGAGCTCCTGTCACCCATGGTACCTATCAGGGGTTGGCACCTGCGGGGCTCTGCCCGCGTCTGTGTTTTTCCTGCTGCTGTGGCACCACGCGATGCCCATGGCCATGCCCATGGCTGTGCCCTCTGTCCCATCCCCCCCAGCTGGTGTGGCTGCCCCTCCAGGGTGGGGAATGCTGGCCAGCTGGGTGGCCGTGCCAGGCTGTTTATGGACACAGCTGCCCAGCTGAAGCCCAGCCAGTAGTGACCCGTGCCAGCCAAACCAGGCTGCTGGCCAAGGGTGCGCTGGGGTGGACGTGGTGACACAGGGTGGTGGTGGGGGGCTGTGTGGGGTGCCCCTGGGCAGCGGCAGCCGGAGGGAACTGGGAGCTTGTCGCCCTTCAGTCTCTTTTCTTTTGCAGAGTTGGGGGACCTTCCCACGAGGCCCCCCAGTGGGGATGCTGGAGGGGGACATCACCCCTAACTCATCCACAAAGGTCCCAGGGATGGCGCTGACACAGCAGGTTGGAGACACACACACACCAGTAATAACTGGGGGGCTGGGGGAGAACTGCCCCATGGCAGGGTGGGGGCTCTGAGAAGACCCCTCAAAGCGAGGGGGGCTGAGGGCCATCACACCCCTGGCCACTGGGATATCCTTCTGACCGCCACCTCATGTCCCTGGGAGCTGGGGCTGCCCCTGGTGGGGGGATGTCTCAATGCAGGGTGGAAGATATTATTATTATTATTATTATTATTATTATTATTATTATTATTATTATTATTTCTTGTAAATTTTATCTTTTTATTAAACCATTGATAAGTTACAAAGGAGGAAAAAATATAGACTTATATATACAGCATTTCCAAGCCAGCAGGGACCGGCTCTTGGATGGGCTTGCAGGGTGGCCTGGGGAGGGGTCCCACCAGAGCCAAGTGACAGGGGACCCCTGGAGAAGCCAGGTAGGCCCTCAGGTGGTGGGACCTGCCTTTTGGGTGGGCAGGAGCAGGCTGGCAGGGTGGGAAGCTTGATGGACAGGAGGTGGAGGTCCCACCACAGCACTGGGCACTGGGGGAAGGGACCCAGGACCAGTAGGGACAGCCCCCCATCCCATAGCAGGACATGTGGTCCCCGTGTAGGAAAACGGGGGCACGGCGCTGCCACAACAGCCCTTTCCTCCAGAGGCATCACTGCCCGCAAGACCCTTCCCTGGAGTGGAGGGCAAGGGGGTCCTCTCCGGGCATGGGGTGCCTGGCAGGGGATGGGGGATGGGATGGGCAGTAGAGAGGTGTCCCTGGCATCAGGTGGCACCTCAGACCTTCTTGCCCACCCCCTGGTGGGACTCAGTAGGGTGAGAACTTCTGCCGGTCAGCTTTCTTGGTGCCGTTGGCTGCTGAGATCTTGTTGGTGTAGGTGGCAGTGCCACCGTTGGGACCCGCCACGGAGGATGGGGACAGTGCCAGGAAGGATACCGGCTTCAGGCCGATGAAGTTGGAGAGGGAGATGGTGTAGGGGGTGCCCAGGAGGGCCGGAGGGGCTGGGGCGACAGCAGGCAGTGCAGCGCCAGAGCCTGGGGTGAGGGGCTGGGAAAAGCCCATGCCGAGGTCCACAGAGCCAGGGCCCGGTGGCACCTGGGAGGTAGATTTGGCCGTCTCTAAGCTGGGAAGTGAGTGAGAAGGATGGATTGGTGAGAACCGTGGTAGTAGAGCAGGTCCCCCACTCCAATCTGCCCATCTCATGGTGCAGGAACCTCACGCCCCATCCCTTCTGGCATAGGTCTCCATGGCACAACTTGGGCATCGTGCTGGGGAGGGCTAAAAGCTGGGGCTCAAACCCCATGGGGTCTTGGGTCCTGCATCCACCATCTCAGGACAGAGCACCACCTTCCTGAGAATGTTGGGGTGGAGATGCTCCCCAAAAGCTGCACTGGGGTGCTGTGGAGATGCCATCTCTCACCAGCAGCCAGCATGTGTGTCCCCCAAGGCTGGCACCTACCAGGCTGTGATGAGGTACTGAGCCAGGGTGATGCTGACAGGGGACCCTGTGATGGTCACGTGCCGCTCACTGGAGCCCTCGGTCTGGTTCCCAATCTTGATGTGGGCGCCCGACATCTGCCGGATCTCACTGATCTTGCTGCCGTGCCGGCCAATGATGCAGCCGATGAGCTGGAGAGGCAGGAACCGAGGTGAGCTGGGAGCAACTGGAGGAGCCACACCATGGCTCACCCAGCCACTCTCCAGACCCAGGACAACTGGGGAAAATGAGGCAGGCACCAGCAAGGCAGGGTGCCACATTCCTTGAGCAGACTCTGCTTTTTGGTGACACTCCAGTCCCCCCTGACTGCTATCACTGGGCTGCCACACCCCAAGGCTCTTCCTTGCCATTGACCAAGCCCTTTCCCTGCCCCGTGCCTCGGTTTCCCTTTTCTTCCAGCTGCTTCTGCCCCAGCAGCCCCTCCTGCTCCTGAGCTCCAGGGGCTGAGGCAGAGCCTCCCCTGTGCGCAGTGGTGGGTGCTGCCCCTTGCAAAGCGGTGGGACACATGGGTGGGGGCAACCTGCAGTCCCCTTCACAATGCCCAAGACCCACACGTACGTCATTGGGCACCAGGAACTCTTGGGAGCTGCTCTGGGAGCTGGGATCCAGGCCTGGAGGGAGAAACAGGAATGTTAGTGGTGGGAGGGCAGGTCTCCAGCAGTTCCGTGCCCCAAGCCCAGCCCCGTGCTGTGACAGTCAGTGGCCCTGGGGACAAACCTGGAGGATCCCTGGGGAGAGGCAGGGAGGATGGAACATAGGCATCAGTTGTAATTTGGTGCTGGTGCTCCCCCACTGCAGGGCTGGGGGGCTCTGGTGGGTTCAGGGACCCCAGGAGATCAAGGGCAGGGTTGTTCTAGGGAGCAGGCAGCTGTGCCGGGGGGGGCTGGGACCAGAGAGGATGCAGGGGACAGGGAAGTCCTCATTAGAGCCAGGTGGCTGGGTGGGTCAGGAGATGCTCACTCTGGGGCTGGGAACAGGAGATGCTCACCTGGCACCATGGAGGGTGCGTGGCCCAGGGGGCCGAAGGGGAGCGTGTGCCCTGACAGCTGCTGCAGCTTCGTCATCTGCCCAGGCAGCAGGAGGAGGTGAAAGGAGACATTAGGGGTGACGGCAGAGGGTCCCCTGTCCCCTCCTGGGGCCAGGCACTGGTAGCCAGCGCCTCCCAGGACAGGCACACCTGGAAGCACCTGTCCTGGTGGGCACAAACCCAGTGCCCAGGGAGGCAGGGGTGCCACAGGGATGGACTCACCTCCGCAGGAGAGATCCCACCGTACTGGCCCTGCATGGAGAAGCCCTGGGAGGGTAAGGAAGGGGCATCAGTGGGGCAGCTGGTAGGAACCCCTGCCCCAGGCCACCCTTCCCACCAGAGTCACCTCTTGCCGGCAGAGGCTGGATTTCCCGGTCACCTCGTGCCCCCAGGGGGGCTGCGGTCCCTTACCTGGTTGGCAGAGAGCAGGATGGTGCCCAGGGAGAGGCCAGGGTGGTAGGGGATGGTGGCCCCCTTCGGAGGCGACTGGAGAGGGAGGGAAGGAGGTGGAGGGGATGAGAGATGAGGTTGAATGTCGCACGCAGCCCCCTGGACCCACTTTTCCCCTCCACACCCCCAACAAGCTGGGCATGGCCCCCAGCACCAGCAAGGCAGGGTGCTCTTATGGGCTTCTGCATGGAGAACCCTGGTGCTCAGGTCCAGGTGGGCACAGGGAGCCCTGGGGAGCAGAGGGTGGGCAGTGCGTGTCCCCTTGGGCTGGGCTCGGGGCTCAGCAGGTACCTCCAGGATGACGGCGCAGATCTGCCTCACGCAGTGGATGATGGTGTCTGGCACCCCCGAGACGGTGACGGCCCGTTCGGTGGAGTTGGGCAGCAGGTCGCCGGCCACTTGCACCTGCGCCCCCGAGCTCTGGGGTGGGGGGAAAGGGACATCCTGGGGTGCCTCAGCCATACCCACCCTGGGGCTCAGCATCTCGCACCACCCCTGTTCCCTCCTTGGCCCCTGGAGACCTTTGCAGGGTGATGCTCCACTCCTGCATCACCTCCCACAGGTCCCATGGGACCATGGCAGTCCCCGTGCCAAGGGCTCCATGGTCCCCCCAGGGGTAAATGAAGCCCACAGTGAAGGCATCTTTAGCCTCACCTCCCGGATCTCCCGGATCTTGGCTCCTGCCTTGCCGATGAGTGAGCCGCACTGGCTGGCAGGGATGACGAGGCGCAGCGTGACTGGCACTCTGCCCACCGCTGCCCCATCACTCCCTGCTCCCAGGTCCTGCGAGGCCTGGAGGGGAGACGCAGTGTTGGACCCCCCTGAGCCCACCGGCATGGGGTGAGTGCTCAGCAAGGGGTGTGGGGGGGCTGCCTACCTCCTCCAGCTTGAAAGCGATCATCGAGACGGCGCGGAAGACGGCATCGGTGGAGCCGGTGATGGTGGTGATGCGCTCAGGGCAGGACCCCTCTGAGATGGTGATGCGCGCGCTGCTCTGGGGATGGTGTCACACCCCATCAGGGACATCGTGGGCCCTGAACTCAATGCCCCCCCACCCAGGGAAGGGCACACTGTGGGTGGCCTCGATGCCTGTGGACCTGGGCTTTCCCTCTCCCCGCTGCCCCAGGCAGCCTTCTCTGGGGTGCAGCTGTGCCTCCCTGGAGTCCACCTGGGAATGGGGTCGGGGGGCCAGGGCTTGGCAACGTGGAAGCCACCAGGTGCAGGCAGGACAGCCAGCAAGACCCAGGAGCACCCCTGCACGCCCTTACCTGCTCTCGTATCCTCTTAACAGTCTCTCCTTTCTGTGGGGAGAGGAACGGGGGGTGGTCAGGTCCAGGGGAGCCCAGAGCAGGCAGCGCCCCAGGCCCCAAATCTTACCTTGCCGATGATGCTGCCGATCTCCTGCAAAGGCAGAGACAAAGGTGGCCCTGTCAGCAGGCAGCTCCCCACCTGCCACATCCCTCCTCTGCCCACAGCCTGGCACACGGGCAACAGGCAGGCCCACTGGGACAATGGGTGGCTCACTGGTGACACTGGGCCATGGGAAACGAGCCCCTCCCTGGCTTAGGATGAAGGAGTCCTTCTGGGAATGTGTTCTTGGGGGGATTTGGAGCAGGGGAGAAAAACAGGGCACGACGAGGAGGTGGTGCTGCAGCACAGCCCCCATCCTGGGCACTGCTGACCTCCAAGCAGCGCCAAGCTCCCCTGGCATTACCTTGCCATGCATGAGCATGCGGAGAGTCAGGGTGATGCTGAGCTCTGTCTCCTCAGGGCCACCACCCACGCAGCTGACTCCATCCGGTGATGCCATGGTGGGAGGGCGAGCTGAGCCTGCGGGACATACAATCGTAGAATGGGTTGGGTTGGAAGGGATCTCAAAGCCCAGCCAGCTCCAACCCCTGCCATGGGCAGGGACACCTCCCACTGCATCAGGGGGCTCCAAGCCCCATCCAACCTGGCCTTGAACACCTCCAGGGATGGGGCAGCCACCACTGCTCTGGGCACCCTGGGCCAGGGCCTCCCCACCCTCATTGTGAAGAATTTCTTCCTGATGTCTGATCTAAATCTCCCCCCTTCCAATTTAAAGCCGTTCCCCCTCATCCCATCACTTCAGATCCTTGGAAAAAGCCCCTCCCCAGCTTTCCTGGAGCCCCTTTCAGTACTGGGAGCTGCTCTAAGGTCTGCCCAGAGCCTTCTCTTCTCCAGGCTGAACAACCCCAACTCTCTCAGTCCCCATGGCAGAGGGGCTCCATGATGATCTCCAGAAAAAAGGGAGACTCCAACAAACAACCCCCCCAGATCTGCAGCCCTAAAAGCACTGTGGCTGGGAAGAGGGGCAACTGAGGCAGGGACAGCACTATGCGCACTTCTAGCTGTATCCAGGGGCCCACGAGCATCCTGCACCCCTTCTGGGAGGTCCCCAAAGGGTCCTGCCACCGTATGTCTGCCTGAGCCTTCAACCTGGCCTGCGTGCAGCCCTTGGTCGGAGCCAGCACCGCACCTTCACAAAGCCAGGAGCTGGGTGGATATTGGGGAGAAGGGGGAAAGTGTGGGGAGCATGGCTGGGGTTCGGTTTGCAGGCACTTGCTAGGGTGGTGGCACACAGGCTGGCAGGGGCAGAGGTGGCCTGGGTGCTGTTTGCTGCACAAAGCTTCCTCTTCCTCCCTTCCCCTTGCCCAAGTGCGAATCCTGAAGGGAAACTGAGGCAACCACTGCAATGAAGACCACCCAACCCAAACCATGGCATGATGCCCAACATACCACTGCACCCTGTGCCCCCCCAAGCAACCCAGGGAGCCCCCTGGACCCCATGCCTGAGTGCTGGGGGCGGCCAGAGCCCCGCAGTACCAGCGCAGGGCTGGGAGGAGGACAATCGCTGTGTGTCTGGGCATGGGTGGGCGGCTGCGGCACCACTGGCTCCCGGCACGCCACACGATGCCAAGCGGCTTTGAAACAAAGCACCCGTGTTGGGGCTGGGGCTCGTGGCTGCTGGCATGGTGGGGGGAGGGAGGGCAGTTATTTTAGGTGCTGGCAGGACTCGTCACCGCTACAGCACATCTCCTACATCGGGGTGACGGGGGTGGAGGGGCAGGTTGGTCACCTCTGCACCCCCTGAATGCTGTGGTTTGCATCCCCAGGGTGGTTCGCGGCTGGAAAAGGGGGGAAGGGGGATATGAGCTACCTGGTCTGGTGGGAGGTGTCCCTACCCATGGCAGGGGGGGCTGGAACTGGCTGGGCTTTCAGGTCCCTTCCAACCCAAACCATTCTATGATTCTGTGATTCTGTTATTGATTCTATGATGCCTGTTATGGATGGAGAGGAGCCTGGAATGGGGGGCTACACCCTCCCAAATCCCCCTCCCCACGGTGTCTGGAGCCACACGTGGTTCCGACAGCGATGGGCAGTGTGTCCAGGTCCCCCATACCCCAGGGACGATGGGTCGCAGGGACCTGCCGGGGACAAAAGATCCCGCTGGGAAAGGAAGGTTGAGGCTGACGATGGGGCAGCGGCGAGGTGGCAGGGCCACGGGTGTCCCCCCACTGCCACAGGCAGGGGGGTGCTGTCCCCTAGGTGAACCAGGGACACCAAAGGCCACGGTGATGGGCACGGGCCACCTGCCCCAGCGCCAGTCCACGGCTGGAAGCTGGGCACCGCCCGTGCTTTGGGGCACCTGCGGGTGACAAAGGCGGGGGACAGGGGGGACACAGGAGGAAGCCCCTATCCCATCCCAGGGGGATCCTCTCTCCGCTCGCCCTCCCGGCCTCCCCAAGCCCCCCGGCTCCCGCAGGAGCGAGGCTTGGTGGGTACCTTTGCGTGCGCCTCGTCCCTCCGCCGCCGGCCACCCCGCTCAGTGCCACATTGTCCCCAGGGCGCCCAGTGCCACCCGGGGCAGGAACAATGAGCTGCTTGACAGGCCAGGGCCAGGCTGGCAGCCTCGGCCCCCACCCCGGTCCACGCCGGGGGCCCCCCTCGCTCTTCCCCTCTCCCACATCCCTCCCTCCGGGATCCTATTACAGCGGATAAGAGACACTAAAAGGAACAATGCACCCTGGGTAAGGCCATCTGCCACCGCTGGGGACATTCCTGTCGTCCCCCCCCCCCCCCGCCCCCCCACTTTGGCTCGCACATCACCCCTCTTTGTAATTGCGGGCTTTTTTTTCCTGGAAGCCGATCAGCTGGCAGGGCTGGAGGGCTCAAGGACACCGGAGCAGGCAGGGACGGGGCGGTTGGCACCCCAGCGCCCGCCAGCACCCAGGGGTGCTGCTTGGGGGGGTGCCTCTGGCGGGGGGGAGGCATCCCTGTATGAGGGTCTGGGGCTGAAACATGAAATCATGGGCTTGGGTTGGAAGGCACCTTAAAGCCCATCCAGTTCCACCCCCTTGCCACGGGCAGGGACACCTCCCCCCAGATCAGGCTAAAGCGGGTGGGGGACAAGGGATGCTCCAGATGGGGGTCCTGCCTTACTGCCAGGGCAGGGACCTCATCCCGCCCCCCCCGGCACTGCCCCACAGCCCCCACACAGGCATCCTGCGCCCACAGACAAGTGCCCCCCCTCTCCCCCCCACTAAATCCTCCCGGGCCCTGGCGTAAGCGGCTAAAGCCCGGGCAGCCTTGGGAAGGGGGGAGGGGTCACTAGGGGGGAGCACCCCGCTGCCAGCTCCATCTGTGCCCCCCCAGTGCCTGGTGCAGCAGCACCAAAGTAAGGGGAGGAGGCAGGTGATGGGCAGAGAACTTGTACCCCTGTCTGTCCAGCCAGACGTCTGTCAGGCCTCCCTGCCTGCCCCCCCATCTGTTCATGGCATCCACTGGATCGGTAAATCCCCCCCCCCCCCCCCGGGGTATTGGGCTGCTGCCACCGTGGGCAGGAGCTTGGCGGGGCTGGCAGGTTCCTTTTAAGCCCCTGCGGATTACCCTGGGCTTGGGTGCCTGCCGGGGGGAGGAGGATGAAAAGGAGGCCAGGGACACAGGTGCCACCACCTTGGAGAACTTACCTGTGCCCAAACGCAGCCCTGGGGCTCCCTGGGCATCTCTGAGGCTCCTAGGGATCCTGCTGGAGGTGATGGGTGGGCAGCAGTGACCTTGCAGCTGGCATTTACCCATCCACAGGGCATCATTTCCCCAAATATCCTGTCCCTCCCTGCACCTCCCCTGCTGTCACCCCCAAACATGGGAGGGACGGTGGCCATGGAGCAGGTGAGGATTGGGGAAAGAGGCAGGAAGAATGGAAAAAAGTGGGAGGAAGGTGGCAGGAAAGCAATGGCAGAGGTTGGGGTTTTATTTGGTCCCAAAGGAGGTGGCAGTGCCAGCGTGGGTCCAGCACAGCACAGCAGGGCTGGGAGGGGATGCCAGGTGAGCAACAGGGTTGGTGCAAGGCTGTGTGCACAGGCGGAGAGGTGGGTGGGCTGACCACCATCCCCCAGCCCAGAGGACTCCTCCACGCTGCCTGTCCTGCTCATTCCAGCCGCTGCAGGAAGGCCAGGAGGCCACGGTGCCACTCGGCAGGCTTGTCCAGGTAGCAGGCGTGTCCGGCACCCTGCAACACCAGCACCTGGTGCTCAGGAAGGTGCTGCAGGTTGTTCAGGCTGACTTGGCCCAGCTCCACGTCCTGGTCCCCATACACAATCAGCGTGGGGGTCTGCAGAGGAGGAACATGCCCTTAGCCTGCCAACAGCACCCAGACATTCATTCCTTCAGGCTGGGGAACACCCTGGGACAAGGACCTGGAGGGAGGACACTTGCCCTTCTCCCCGACCCACCACGACAAGGAGAAAGTGAGGTTCTTAAGTCTCCTAATGTCCCCTCTTCCCCTCCTGCTGCCCCATGGTCACCATCACATTTACAGTCACCCCATTCCTTCACCATCACATTCCCCTTTTCCAGTGGCAATGGAGTTTCTGGTCTGTTTGGCCTTTCCCCTGCCCAACCCTGGTGCCAGGTCCCTTCCTCATTGTCCCCTTCCTGGTCCCCAGCCTCCCTAGATCTCCCTCCAGGCCATACTTTGATCTGGGCGTACTGCTCCGCGGTGAATTTCTCGGTGCAGATGGGTGCCACGGGCACATAAGCCTTGACCAGCTGGTTGTGCTGGAAGAGGAAGGGCAGGGAGTACATGCCACTGAGCGATGGGCTGACCACCACGGCTGCACCCAGGCACAGAGCCTCTGAAACCGCCTTCAGGAAAGTTCCCGGTGCCGGCTGACCCACGGGCGCTGGGGCCACGGCATCCTTGGAGCGCCCCAGCCCTGAGCCATGGGAGACAGAAGTTCACCTGTCACACTTTCCACCACCTCACAACCAACTGAGGTGCCATCCCAGCACCTCAAACCCAAGTGGGTGTATCAGAGTTGTGCTTTCCACCGTGCCTTACCTGGCAGGTCGATAGCCACAGCTCGGTAGCCGTTCTCGGCCAGCGTGGTGAGCGTCTGCAGCTGAAGCCAGGTCTCAGAGGAGAAGCGAATGCCGTGCAGCAGCAGCACCGTCAACTTTGGTGCCTGCTGGGCTGGCTCAGCTTGGCGGTAGAAGAGGGTTTGTCCATCCACTGTGAGGGTGCTCTCGGTGAGCCGCGGGGTGGCCATGTCTGGGGGGGCGGGAGAGCTGTTAGGGGGGGTTGAGAGGTGGAAAAGGGCTGGGTGCCAGCAGTGGCCCTTCATGGTGTAGTGGAAGGGGTATCAGGCCTTGTCCTGGTATCGAGACTCAGCAGTGGTGGGAAGGCGGTTGGGCTGTGGCGCTGGCACCAGGAATCACAGAATCATTCGTTTGATTAGAAAAGATTAAGTTCATGGAGTCCAACTGTCCCTGCCCACTACTAAACCAGATTCCTGAGCACCTCATCTGCCCATCTCCTAAACCCCTCCAGGGATGGGGACTCCACCACCTCCCTGGGCAGCTGTGCCAGTGCCTGAGAGCACTTTCAGTGAAGAAATTTTCTTAACGTTCAATCTGAACCTCCCCTGGTGCAACTTGACCTCTCATCCTATCACTTGTTACTTGGGAGAAGACACCAACACCCACCTCACCACGACCTCCCTTCAGGCAGTTGTAGACAGGGATAAGGACTCCCCTCAGCATCCTTTTCTCCAGGCTAAACAGCCCCAGGTCCCTCAGCTGCTCCCAGAACCCCTGTTCTCCAGCCCCTTCCCCAGCTCCGTTCCCTTCTCTGGACACACTCCAGCCCCTCAAGGTCCTCCTTGCAGTGAGGGACCCAAAACTGAAGGCAGGTTTTGAGGTGTGGCCTCACCAATGCCGAATCCCTTCCCTGCTCCTGCTGACCACACCATTGCTGATCCAGGCCAAGATGCCTTTGGCCCCCTTGGCCACCTGGGCCATCCAACACACCCCACGCACCCCACTGCCAGCTCCTCAGCTCATGGTGGGCTTGGCTGGGATGGAGCCTGGCCAAGTCCCGGTCCAGAGACGATGGCTGTGTGCATTTTCCCTGCAGAACTTCCCTTGGCTCCTGCAATTCTCGGATGCAGCCTCAGTGCTGAGCGCGGGGGGGTCCCCTCCCCGGCCAAGGGGTCACACCGCCATCACCTTCTCTTTGGTGACACGGGGAGAGCGCCCCTGCCTCAGTTTCGCCGCCGGGCGCGGGGCAGGGGGCCCTTACCTGCTCCTCCGCCCCGGTGCCGGCCGCGCTCCCTCCCGCCGCGGGGCTGGGGACGCCGCGCCCCGGGTCCAAAGGGCGGCGGGGCGGGAGGGGAGCGGTGGCACCGCCTCACGGGGCGCGGGGCCCGGGCAGACCCGGAACGGCCACTGCCACAGGCAGCGGAACTCTGCCGAGTGGAGCCGAGCGGAGCCGAGCGGAGCCGAACTCTGCCGAATGGAGCCGAACAGAGCCGAGCGAAGCCGAGTGGAGCCGAGCGGAGCCGAACTCTGCCGAATGGAGCCGAACAGAGCCGAGCGAAGCCGAGTGGAGCCGAGCGGAGCCGAACTCTGCCGAATGGAGCCGAACAGAGCCGAGCGAAGCCGAGTGGAGCCTAACTCTGCCGAGCGGAGCCGAACTCTGCCGAGCTCTTGCCGAGTGGAGCCAAACGTAGCCGAGCGGAGCCAAACGTAGCCGAGCGGAGCCGAGCTGAGCCCCGCCCGTCTCCCGGCCCCGGCCGTCCTGTCCCGAGCGCTCGGCCCCGGGGCCGCGGGGGGCTGTGCCGGGGGGGCGCGCAGCCCTCGCAGCCTGTAGCGCTGCGGCCTCCCGGCAGGCGGAGCCTGGGGACCGCGGGGCCGGGGGGGGCCGTATGTCCCGGCTGAGGCCGCGGGGCCGAGGCCGGGGCTGAGGAGGTCACCGTGCTTCGGGGCCCGGTTCCCCCATCAGCGGGCTTTGGGGCCCTCAGCCTCGCCGCCTGTTTCCTCCTCCAGCACAGGGCGATGCCGCTCTCCCGCAGCCGCGCAGGGCTGCTGCTCCTCGGGGCGCTCCTCGCCCTCACCCTGTACCTGCTGCTCCCGGCGGGCACCTGGCATGGGCAGCGCCCGATGGACACCCGGCCCGGCCAGGCCCAGCGGGGCCTGCGGGCAGCCAATGCCACCACAGCCAGAGAGCCCCGCATCTTCTACAGGGAGGTTCCTGCAGCACCCCAGGCTGGCAGCCCCATCAGCGGCGGGAGGTGGGTCGGCCCCTGGTGTCCCCCCAGGGTGGCAGGCCCTGGGCATCGCTCTCAAGCAGCCCTTGTGGCTCTGGGTGCAGCATCATCACGTCCGGCCCCTTCCCTGAAAACCCCTTCCCTCCTGTCTCCCCCCACTGCAGGCCCGATGTCCTGCTCCTGCACGGCCAGGCCTTCACATCCAAGACGTGGGAGGCCGTGGGCACGCTGGCATTGCTTGCTGGAGAAGGGCACCGTGTGGTCGCGATAGATCTGCCCGGTAGGACCATGGCACTGCAATTAAGTTGATCCCTGTGGGCAGCTCTGGTTCCTCACCTCAGATCTCGACCTCTTTAGGGAGGACTCTGGACCTCTTCGACCTAAAGAAAGCTCAAGAGGGTCTTTTTCCAAGGGCCGGGAGTGATGGCATGAGGGGGAACGGCTTTAAACTGGAAGGGGAAAGATTTAGATCAGACATCAGGAAGAAATTCTTCACGATGAGGGTGGAGAGGCCCTGGCCCAGGTTGCCCAGGGAAGCCGTGGCTGCTCCATCCCTGGAGGTGCTCAAAGCCAGGCTGGATAGGGCTTTGAGCAGCCTGGTCTAGTGGGACGTATCCCTGCCCAAGGCAGGGGGTTGGAACTGGCTGGGTCCTTTCCAACCCAAACCATTCTACAATTCTGGGTGTTTGGTTTTCCCCTGCAGCGTTGACCTCTGTGGTCACCCAAACCCTTTGGCTTGGGCTGGCTCAGTACAGCCAGCAGAAGACTGCCACTGTGCATCTGCTGGGCTTGATCAGGTTCCTGGGTTTTGCCAAGCCAGGCTGAATATCGGGAGAGAGAGACCATTGCAGGCTGCACAATCTCCCCTGCCATGTGCCCATCCTGCACCCTCTGCCCTGTTCCAGGCTATGGAGATTCACCCTCAGCGAAGACGGTGGCCACAGCACAGGGCCGGGTGGCCTTCTTGGACCACATCCTCCAGGAGCTGCGCATGCAGAGGCCTGTTCTCATCAGCCCCTCCATGAGTGGCCGCTTTGCCCTGCCCTTCCTCCTGGCACAGGGAGACCAGCTGTCTGGCTTTGTGGCTGTAGCGCCTGTGGGCACCAAGGACTACACTGCTGAGCAGTACCAGCGGGTTCAGGTGAGGTGGGTCATTGGGCTCCTGGAGGGTCCCTGAATGCTGGCGAGCCTCGTGGGCCAGCTGGCTGTAGGGTGGCATGGAGGGTGTCCCTGTTTTGGGGTGAGAGGGGGAGTTGTGCCCCCCAGCTCATGGGAGAGCTGGCACCTGCCTTCCTACACAGCCCCTGGGGTGACGGATAGAGGTGGGCATAGCTCGGGGGATGCATGGTGGCCGTTTACCCCCCTGACAACCTCTCTGTTTTACTCTGTCCCCTTACCAGACACCTACCCTGATCCTCTATGGTGACCATGACACAAGCCTGGCTCCCCAGGCCCTGCAGAGCCTCCAGCACCTCCCTGGGCACCACGTGGCCGTGGTGCCCGATGCTGGCCATGCCTGCTACCTGGACAAGCCAGAGGACTTCCACCGGGCACTGCTGGACTTCCTGCGCCAGCTGAAGTGAGCGCTGCCTTGTCCTTTGCTGAGCAGAGGGCAAGGGGCTGGGGCATCCAGAGGGACTGGAATGCACGGGGGGGGCTGACATGAGCGGTGCTCTTCTGTTTTGGGGTGTCCCCAGGATGGCAGGAAGGGCACCGAGGTGTCCCTTGCTGGCAGGACAGGGTGTCATCTGTCATGAGGCCAATAAAGTGATACTGCTCTGTTTTCCGCCTGTGTCCCCGAGCGCTGCACGCCTCGCCGCGTTCCATCCCATCTCTCTGCCTCTGCCCACCTTCTCCCTGCCCGCTCCCGCCGCCAGCCCATCATGTGCCCCCGCTCCTCCCCTGCCCGCCCCCTGCCCGCCCCCTGCCCGCTGCGGAGCGGGGCCGCGCAGGCGCCGGCAGCAGCAGCGCGGAGGTAGGGTCGATTCGGAGCAGGAACCCCCTCACCACGGTACCCTGCACCCCCTTGTGCCCCCTTGCACCCCTTTGCACCCTTAACCACGGTACCCCTTTACACCCCTAACTGTCCTGCTCTGCACCTCCTGTACCCCCTTGCACCCTTCTCTACCTTCTTGTATCTCCAACCGCGGTACTTTGCAACTCCTTGCACTCCCTTGCACCCCTCCTGTACCTTCCTGCACCCCTAACCGCGGTACTCTGCACCCCATGTACCCCTTGCACCCCTAACCGAGGTGCTCTGCACTCCCTGTACCCTCTTGCACCCTCCTCTACCCTCCTTCACCCCAACCGTGGCACTTCGCATCCCCCATACCCTCTTGCACCCCTCCTCTTTGCTCCTGCACCCCCAACCGCGGTGCTCTGCATCGCCTTGTACTCCCTTGCACCACTCCTCTACCCTCCTGCACCACCTTTACCCCCTTGCACCCCGTCTCTACCCTCCTGCATCCCTAAGCGTGGTACTTTGCATTCCCCTCTATCTGCTTGCACCCTTCTCTACTCTCCTGCACCCCTAACTGCAGTATTCTGCACCCCCTGTACCCCCTCACTCTCCAGTCATGGTATCTTGTACTCCTCTGCACCCCCAACGAGCACCCTTCAGCCCTCTTGCTTGTGCTACCCCTTCAAAACGTGAAGTCTCCTGCACCCCCTCCACCCCCAACCATGGTATCCTGCTCCACTTCCCCCCTGCACCCCTAACCACAGTACCCCTGCATCTCCCCTTCACCCCTCCCTGTCGTACCCTGCACTCCTCACAACCCTAAACTTGGTGTCTCTGCACCCCAGTGTGCCCCCTCCCTGAACCCCAGCCGTGGTACCCCCGTACCCCACCTGTGCCCCTTTGTACCCCTAGCCATGCTACCCCTTCACCCGTAACTACAGTCATCGTCCCCCCTCCCCGTAGCCCCTCTGCACCCCCTACTCCCATATCCCCTTCGTGCCCCCCTTCACCCCTCCTGCTGCACCCCCTGTGCCTCAGCACCCCGCATTGTCCTGCTTCCCCTGCCCTGCCCCTCTGTCCTTACCTGCACCCCACTGGACCTGCCTGCACCCCCCCACACCCCGCTGGACCCCCAAACTGGCTAACCCTGGCCACCATGAACCTGTGCCCCATACACCTTTCTTTCCCTCAGAACCCCCTTCCCCACCTTGTTGTCCCCCTTTTCTCCCTAGAAGCCCCCACGCCCCAGGAAGCGTGGGCACACCTCATCCTGCCCCTGTACCCAAGTAGGGGGCACTTCTCCCCCGTGGCAGTGTCGCAGAACTCGCACCGGGGAGACCTTTGCCCCATCCTTCTTCAGTTTCTGTGACAACTGAGCTTGCTGGTGGACTTTGGAGGGGGCGGTGGGTGATTAACCATCCATCGGCCCGCTCTTCCCCCAGAGCTCTGTGGTCCCGGTCCCTGACATGGCACCTGGGAAGCCCGGGAAGAGCACGGGGGCTTCTGAGAACCCCTCGGTTACGCTTTTCCGGGAGTACCTGAAGATCGACACTGTCCACCCCAAACCTGACTATGGTGAGGATGGAGGGGACGGGATGGGGAGCCGTGCAGGGATCTTGGCAGCACAGCTTGGTCTTTGGACCCCGGTGCCCGAGTCCTCAGCCAGGGCTGTTTTGATCGTGGTGTTAAGGAGCGAACACCTTTGCCCCTTATCTCTGCTGGCACCTTCGGTTGGGGCAGTCTTGATTGCACCCAGAGTTGCTGTTTGGTTCCTCCAGCCCAGTACCCCAGGGACCCCCCTTTGCACCCTGCCCTGGCTCTGGGATGGATGCTTGTGGTAACCCCGTGCAGATCTCCATCTGTTAGCGTTTCCATCCTCCCACTAAAGCACATCGAGAGGTTTTTGTTGGTGAGGAGCTCCCAAAATTCCTACAGAGGACTGTCCCACCGAAATTGTCCCCTTCATTTTTTATTTTCTCATGCTTCTCTAGTCCTTGCCCCAAAGAGACGGTGACAAGCTGCTCTTGTCCCTGCTCCTGGCCACCTCTTGTGCCCAGGACCTCCATCACCTGTCCTCTCTGGTCACCTCTTTTCTTGTCCTGGGGAGCCTCAGAGGGCCTTGGGGTCTCTAGGGGTTTGTGGCGAGAGGGGAGGGAGATCCTGATGTAAATCCCTGCTCCTCCTCAGATGCAGCTGTGCAGTTTCTGGAGCGCGTTGGCACCGACCTGGGCTTGGCGTGCCAGAAAGTGGAGGTGAGCAAGGCGAGGAGCAGCCTCGGGTCCATCCATCCATCTGTGCCCGGGTCCTTAGTGACTGGGGCTGCTCTCCTGCTGCCACCCCAGAGATGGGCAGGAGTGAATCCTGCCTGTAATCCCCTGCTGACCTGAGCCCTTCCTTAAGCCTGTGTTCCGGCTGGTCCCCGTTGACCTTTGCAGCCGCCTGTGCTATGATTAGCCTGGCACCGTCACGTTGGCTGGGGACGTCCCTTCTGCTGGGCACCAGCTGTCCCAGAGGACTCCTGGGCACCAGGGGAAGACGCTGGATTCCTTTTCCCCTCCTCTGTCTAAATTGCACCCCGGAGCTGCTTTTCAGCTCCAGCCTGTTGGTCCCAGCTACTCTGTCCCCAGCTGGAAGCCCGATGACATCCTGCCCTTGTCCCACAGGTGTGCCAGGGCCGTGTGGTGCTCATCCTGACCTGGCAGGGCACGAACCCCCGCCTGCGCTCCATCCTCCTCAACTCCCACACTGACGTCGTGCCTGTCTTCGAGGTGCTGGGCCAGGGGTGGGGTGGGCATGGTTGGGAGGACTGGAGGTGACAGGTGAATGGGACCTGGTGCCCACCGTGCCCCTCTGCCATCATGGCTGCTGTTCCCCACAGGAGCACTGGACCTACCCACCCTTCGAGGCTGTTAAGGACTCACAAGGCAACATCTATGCCCGAGGTGCCCAGGACATGAAATGTGTCTCCATCCAGTGAGTAGAGGGCACGGCATGGGCATGAGTGGTACAGGACAGGATCCCACCATCCTCAGGGTCTCTGGGGCTGAGGATGCCACCAGGGATGGCTCAGAGCACACCAGCCCCTCTCCTCTGTGATGCCCAGGCACCACCGTCTCCCCACAGGTACCTCGAGGCCATCCGGAGGCTGAAAGCAGAGGGGAAGTGTTTTGCTCGCACCATCCACCTCACCTTTGTGCCTGGTGGGTCCCTAGGTTGTCCTCTCTCATGGTGACAGGAGAGGCTGGCAGATGGGTGATGCTCTGGTCCCTGTGGTGCGGCAACCAGACACCCTCCTGCCAGCCTCTCCAGATTTTGAGCTCCCCTAGCTTGAGGCTGGAGGGGTCTCCAGGTCTAAAGACATCGGGTGCACTGGTGGCACCCAGACTGGTATGGAAAGGAGGACTGGGAGGATGCCCCCGTTCGTCCTCCATGCCAAGCTCTACCCCACAGATGAGGAGGTGGGCGGACACAAGGGCATGGAGATGTTCGTGCAACGCCCTGAGTTCAAAGCGCTCAACGTGGGCTTCGCCCTGGATGAGGGTGAGTGGTGGCAGGGCTGGCACAGGGACATGACTGCTTTTGGCAGGCACCTCTCTGCCTGTTAACATCACCTGTGGGCAACAGCACAGCTTCTGGAGACCCACAGGCAGCGACCCACAAGGGTGCCAGCCTGGAGGGGAAATGCTGCCGGGGGCATCCATGCTCTGGAACTGCTGGAGCGAGTCCAGAGGAGGCCACGAAGATGATCCGAGGGCTGGAGCCCCTCTGCCATGGGCACAGGAGAGCTGGGGTTGTTCAACCTGGAGAAGAGAAGTCTCCAGGGAGACCTTAGAGCAGCTCCCAGGACTGAAAGGGGCTCCAGGAAAGCTGGGGAGGGGCTTTTTCCAAGGGCTTGGAGTGATGGGATGAGGAGGAATGGTTTAAACTGGAAGGAGGATGATCAGATATTAGGAAGAAATTCTTCATGATGAGGGTAGGGAGGCCCAAGGTGCCCAGAGCAGTGGTGGCTGCCCCATCCCTGGAGGTGTTCAAGGCCAGGTTGGATGGGGCTTGGAGCCCTCTGATGCAGTGGGAGGTGTCCCTGCCCATGGCAGGGGGTGGCTGGGCTTTGAGGTCCCTTCCAACCCAAACCACTCCATGATTCTATGATATCCCTGTGCCCCACTGACCCCTGGTCTGTGCCCACCACAGGCCTGGCCAGCCCATCCGACACCTTCAGTGTCTTCTACGGAGAGAAGAGCCCATGGTGTGAGTAACTGTGTGCCCACCGCCATGTCCCTGGGGCATTGGTGCCACCCCGGTCTTTCTGCTCAATGCCTCCCTCTCCCACCGCTGCCGCAGGGATAAAGGTGAAGTGCATGGGCAGCCCTGGACACGGGTCCCGCTTCATCAGCAACACGGCTGCCGAGAAGATGGTAAGAGAGGGGTACACCTTGTGCACCCCTCTTGGGGCTGCCAGGTGCCCCCTGTTGGGCTGGTCCTCACCCTCCACCCTTCCCTCCCCAGCACAAAGTCATCAACTCCTTCCTGGCCTTCAGGGAGAGCGAGAAGCAGAGGTAGGAGCCGAACAGCGGGATGGCTGTGGCTTCAGTTTGGTCTGAGAAGAGGGTCTTTGGGATATCAAGCCCAGCTCTGATGTGGTGCCACCACCCTGTGCCTCAGTTTCCCCATTTGAGGGTGGTGGTGGCTTGGGGGATCACTTTCTTTCCCTCCCCCCTGGGTGGCAGAGGGTGACTCTCCCTTGCGTCCCCCGAGGCTCAAGTCCGACTCAAGCCTGACCCTAGGGGACGTCACCTCGCTCAACCTGACCATGCTAGAGGGGGGCGTCTCCTTCAATGTGGTGCCCTCTGAGATGGCAGCCGGCTTCGACATCCGCATCCCACCCACCGTGGACCTGAAGGTGGGCGTCACACTGGCCCCAGCCTGGGGGGGAGCAGGTTGGGGGGTACCCAGCTAACACACATCCTCTGGTCTCTGCCTCAGGCCTTCGAGGAGCAGGTGGCTGCGTGGTGCCAGGGTGCTGGGGATGGTGTCACCTATGAGTTTCACCAGGTGAGGAGTCTCAACCACCCGGCTGCATTGTGTCCATCCCTCCCATGCCACATGCCCACCCCGTGCCCTCTCCGTGTCTCAGAAATGCATGGACCAACACGTCACCTCCACCGAGGAGTCGGACCCGTGGTGGAAAGCCTTCAGTGGGGTCTGCAGGGACATGTGAGTAGTGTTCCCAAGAAGGGCAGGATGCTGTTGGGGACATCCTCTGCTGGAGCCAGGTGGTCCCTTGGGTTTCTGGGGTCATGGCAGGGGTTAAGAGGGGGTGCCCTGTGCCAAGACGTTTCCCTGTGCCCCCCAAAAGAGATGGGATTGAGTATCCAGGGCTGAGGGACCTTCCTGGCTTGGTCTCTTTGCCTGCGGGGTGGCACGGGGACAGTGGGCCTGGCTGCCCCCGTGCTGACCAAGGGTCTTGCTCCTCAGGAAGCTGCAGCTCAAGCTTGAGATCTTCCCGGCTGCCACTGACAGCCGTTACATCCGAGCGGTGAGTGCGATTCCAGCCCTCCGGGGATGAGACCCACAGCTCCAAGCAGGAGCCATGCCCATCCCAGCCCCATCCTCATCCCGTACTCCCCATCCCCAGGCAGGACACCCCGCTATCGGCTTCTCGCCCATGAACTGCACCCCGGTGCTGCTCCACGACCACAACGAGTTCCTCAACGAGCAAGTCTTCCTGCGGGGCATCGACATCTACGCCCGCCTCCTGCCTGCTCTGGCATCAGTGCCTCCGCTGCCCACGGAGGGCTGAGCGCCCCGGCCAGGGGCAGGATGGGGAGTGCCAAGCAGCAGGACACGAGGCTTTAAAAAGGGGGCAGAGGGTGGGCACAGCAAATGCCTGCCAGCATGCTGGGGACACAGATGGCATCGTGCCGCTTTGGCTGTGCTGGAGGTCGGCCCAATAGTGATGTTTGTGCCCTCAAAATCTGGGTCACAGCCACTCCATGGGGATTGTATCCCCCTTGTCAGGGTGCCAGCACAACCCTGTGCCCAGGTGCCTCCTGCCTTTCCTGGTGTCGGCAGTGCCTCCCATGTCCCTGTGCCAGCTACGGCCGCGTTGGATGTGGGGAAAGGATCTGGTGCCCTGCCTTGCTCTGCCTGCCCGTGCCTTGTCCTGCTTCCCTGCCCGCTTGCCAGGGGAGCTGGGATCAGTGCCACATGTCCTCCCTGTGCAAGTTAATAAATCTCCTTGGTAAGCACAGCCAGGAGTGGAGTGGGGGGGTGTTTGTCTGTCTGTCCGTCTGTCTGTGGTGCTGCCTAAGGGGTCTTGGGGAGCCCAGGCACAACAGATCTGTTGTTGAAAGGCGCTGGCACAGCTGCCCAGGGAGGTGGTTGGGTCCCCATCCCTGCTTTGGTTTAAAGGACGGGCAGACGAGGTGCTCAGGGATCTGGTTCGATAGTGGGCAGGGACAGATGGACTTGATGATCTCAAAGGTCTTTTCCAACCAAGTGGTTCTATGATTTCCTTGGAATGGTGGGATCTGCTGGGGTTCTCCATGCTCCTCTGGGTTCCTCGGGCTGGATCCTGCCTGGGCAGGCAGTGGGGCTGCTCCTTGGCAGCGTCTGCACCAGATCAGCCTCAGGGAACCAAGTGGGACAGGAGCAGCTGGCGGTGCTGGGATTCATCCTGTTTCCTCCCTCCCATCAGCTCCACCGCGGTGCTGCTGCCCTAAAGCCCCCGGTCCGGGCAGGCAGCACGCGGGTCTGGGCAAGCAGGATCTGCTCATCTGCCAGAGCTGCCCGCGGGCTGCGTCGCCTTGCTCTCACCCCACCCCTCAGAGCTCCCCACCACCCAGGCGTGCTGGATCTGTCCCAGAGCCACCCCCAACTTGGTCTTCCCTGGGAAAACCAGGGCAAGAGCCAGCTAAGGGCTCACTGGGATGAACTGGGAAGGTTTTACCCTGGTTGAGGGGTTGCAGAGCTGCTCCATTACAAAAAGTTGGGGGTGAGCGAGGCCCCCTGACCCTCCTGCCCTTCATCTTAATTAGTAAATGTGCAGCAATCCTTGAGGGGCTGGGGCTAACGAGGCTGCCCCGTGCTGGGCTGGGAGTAGGGATGAGGCTGTTGGTGATGGAGCACTGCAGGACAAGCCACCAGCTCCTCAGCTGCTTCCCTTCCATTCAGCATGGGGCAAAATCCAAAGCTTTTGGGAAGAGGGGACACCTGTCTGTGCGCTGATCTTCTCTGTGTGGATTCTCTGATGTCTTGTACAGCCACATCCCTTGACCCTGCAGGTGTGGGAGTGGTGTGGGTGCCATGGGATCCTGCTGGATTGGCTGGGGTCCCTGCTCAGCGTGAAGGTGAGCAGGGACCTTTGCAGGCAGTGGGACATCCCCCCTCCCTCCTGCTCTCAACCCTTCCCCAACCAGCCTGGGGTCCCCCAGCTTGCCTGACCGCTGAGCTGTGACCTGAGTGCCCACTGGTGCTTGAAGAGCTCCCCATGCTGAGCATCCTTCTCAGGGGACAGGTGTGTGGGTTCTCTCCCACCTCACCCCAGCTTCCTCCCCACATCCCCTCCTGGCTCCCCATCCTCCAGGGATGGACTGGAGGGGCTGAGGGCGGGCTGGGGTTTCAGAAAAGCTGTATCTCCACCATAAGAAGGACATGGAACTGTTGGAACGGGTCCAGAGGAGGGACAAAAAGATGATCCGAGGGCTGGAGCCCCTCTGCCATGGGGGCAGGAGAGCTGGGGTTGTTCAGCCTGGAGAAGAGAAGGCTCTGGGCAGACCTTAGAGCAGCTCCCAGTACTGAAAGGGGCTCCAGGAAAGCTGGGGAGGGGCTTTTTCCAAGGGTCTGGAGTGATGGGATGAGGGGGAACAGCTTTAAATTGGAAGGAGGAAGATTTAGATCAGACATCAGGAAGAAATTCTTCACAATGAGGGTGGGGAGGCCCTGGCCCAGGGTGCCCAGAGCAGTGGTGGCTGCCCCATCCCTGGAGGTGTTCCAGGCCAGGTTGGATGGGGCTTGGAGCCCCCTGATGCAGTGGGAGGTGTCCCTGCCCATGGCAGGGGGTGGCACTGGCTGGGCTTTGAGGTCCCTTCCAACCCAAACCGTTCCATGGTTCCTTGATGCTTCTGGGGAACAGGCTTGTGGGTTCTTTCCCACCCCACCGAGAGCCAGGAGGGGGGAACCCCAGCTTCCCTTCCACTCCCCCACCTCCCTCCGGGCCCCTCGTTCTCCAGGGATGAACTGGAGGGGCTGTGGGAGGACTGGGGTTGCAGGAAAGCCTAAACCACTGGTACAGGTGATGGGCTGGGGGCGTGCGGAGCTCTTCCCCCCCCCCCCCGGGATGAGGTGATGGGGGGGGTGGGGGTGGCAGGGGCGGGCCGGGGCGGGCCGGGGGCGGTCGGATGGCAGCTCCATAAGAGCCGGGTGCCACGGGCAGCCCCGGCAGCTGAGGGATGCGGGTGTCGCTGTCGCTGTGCTGGCTGGGGGCTGCGCTGCTGGCAGCGGGGCGCAGCCCCCCCCGCCTCCGCCTGCCCTACCGCGGTGAGCCCGGGGAGGGGGGGGGCACCTGCTGCAGCGGGGGAGCCCACATTTGGGGGTCCTCAGCCTCCCCACCCACGGGAGGCAGGGAAAGAGGGGGTTTGTGGAGCCTCAGGTGTGGGTGCTGCGCCCAAAGGGCGGGTTAATGGTTTTATTTTGGGGGGGCACGTGGCGCTGGGACGGGGGTCGCTGCTCTGCACCCCCATCCTCCCCAGGAGGGATGGGGGGGAGGGGGGGGCTCTGAGGAGGAGGAAGAGGAGGAAGAGGGGGGGGAAGAGCTGGGTGTCGGGCGGGTGCCGGGGAGCGGGGGGATGCGCTGCCGGGCTCTGCATCAGCCCCGCTGCTTCCCGGGAGGGACCGTTTCCCACGTGGGGGTTGGGGAAACTGAGGCACGGGCGCGCTCTGCCGCGTGGGCTGGGTGGGTGCTCCCCCAGCACCCATACCCCCTGGGGTGCTCAGCGTCCCACCCGACCGGCAGGTCCGTGGGTGCTGCTGAGCTCCGAGCCCCGCCGTGCCGGGGGGACCCTCGGGGTGCTTCCCGCTTCCCAAGCAGGATCGTTTCTCACGTGTGGTTTGGGGAAACTGAGGCACGGGACTGCTCTGGCACACGCATGCTCTGCCGTGTGGGTTGGGTGGGTGCTCAGCATCCCACCTTCCCTGCAGGTCCCATGGGTGCTACTCAGCTCTGAGCCCCGCCACGCTGGGGGGACCCTCGGGGTGCTGCGCTGGGAGGGCTTGGTTTTAATTAAAACTCTCCCTGTGATGCCACTCTGGCTCGCTGTGTCTCCTGCTCTGCCAACTTAAGCCAGGGGCTGCTTCCAGCCAGACTTGCTGGAGGAGTCTTGAGCCCCCAGATCTCTCTCTTGTCTTAAAGCAATGAACCTGCTCTAAAAAAAAAGGAAAATAAATTAAATTGCAAAACGTGCGGCTTGCCCCTTCCCAAAGTGGGGAAGGGCTGGGGCAGCCCAGCTCTCAGAGTATCCCGGGACCTACTGGGAGAAAGAATCCGTCTGCCCTTGGGCTGCCCAGTTTGGGGGTCCCTCAGCCTTGGGGCACAGCCTGGCTGCGTCCCTGCCTTTGTCCTGGGCACAGCAGGCAGCCCTAGGGGCTCCCTCCCTGTTCAAAGGGGGAAACTGAGGCACACAGTGACCCCGCTTACCCTGGGCGGCCACAGGCACCCGTGATGGGTCCCGGCTCTCATGGTGGGACCTGGTGTCATAGAATCATGGAATGGTTTGGGTTGGAAGGGACCTCAAAGCCCATCCAGTTCCACGCCTCTGCCATGGGCAGGGACACCTCCCACTGCATCAGGGGGCCCAGGTGTCCTCAGGTTGAGCTTGGCCGCAGGGCTAGAAGATCTGGGAGTCCCAACGGCGCTTGGCCAAGGGGCTCAAGGTTTAGTGTCTGATCCTTTGCACCTTGAAGTCCATCCATGCTGCGCTGTCCCTCAGGTGTGAGGAGCTCGCTGGTGACTCCTCACCTCCCGAGCAAGAAACCTTTTGAAGCTTTTTTTTCCCCCCCTTCTTAAGCTGATTATGCTGTTCCTCTTCCAAATTGGAAACAGAAACAAGAAATTTCCCATGAAACACATTCTGCCACCGCCTTCTCCCTGGGGGCAAGAAAAAGAAAATGAAAATCTCAATTAAAACCATTAGAAGCCTCTGCAATGAAAAGCTGGGTGAACTGAAGCTGCTTGTGCTCAGCTCCACAGCCTGGGCTGTGCGTGGTTGGTGGCTTTGGCTGCAGGGTGGCTTTTTTAGGGGGGGTGATAGGGAAAGGCATCGTGATGGGGATGCAGGGGTGACCCTGTGCCCAGCTCTCCTTTTCACTTCAGGCCACTCTTTTCCTTCTGCTTCAACGTCCAGCAGTGGCTTATATTGAAAGAGGAAGGAGCACTTTGGTGCTGCAAGGACCAGGAGCATCTCAGCCCATCTTTGTCCCCTCCAAGCTCTCCACTGTCCCCTGGCAGAGACACCTCAACTTGGGAGGTGGCTTCTATGGGAACCCCACCCTGGGATAAAGAGGTCTTAAGGATGCAAGGATGTTGCTCCCTGGGGAGCTGACATAACCGTAGGTGTAAGAGGCTTTTGCTGGGGCTGGGGGAGAAGGGGAAGCGTTGCCTGAAACAATAAAAGGGGCCCGATGACTTGGCCAATGTTTTTCTGCGCTGGGGAAATATTGTTGCAAGGCAAGAATAGAAGGAGATGACAGCGTTTCCCCAGGCTGGGCCTGGCGATACAGGAGGACCCAAGATGCTGGGAGGGTGTAGGGACAAAGGTGCCCCCTCAGGGAGGCGGGTGGAGGGGCCCCTGGTGCCTGGCACCAGCTCTGCTTGCAAGCGCAGGGTTCTTCCCAGTGAGGAAGCTGGACCCCTCCATGCCACCAGCATCACCAGTTAGGGGCAGTCCCAGTGTGACCTGGCAGGAATGGAAGTTGTGTGTCACGGGGTGGAGGTGGCTGTCCTTCCCCAGGGTTGGACACTGTCGCCCTTGCAGGACCCAGAAGAAGCATTTCTCACCAGGATGGGGGCATTGTGCTGCTGGCCACCTCCTCGTTGGAGGTGACAAATGTCTCTCCAGCAAGAGCAGGGCTTGGTACCTGGCTGTCCTGGGTTGTTGGCAGCTGGGATTGTCCCGGTGCCACCCTCTCTCTCATGGCGCCATGTGGGGGGTTGCTAAGGCTGGGGGTTTCCCCAGGGTCAGCAGGGGTGGCTGGCAGCCTTCTTCAGCACAGGGTGTCTGGGGACATGGCTGCGCTCATCAATGGTGCTTTGTCCTCCTCCCTCTCCACCCTGCAGTGACGGCAGCCTGGACCAGTGTTGGGGCACTCGCTGGGACGGGGTTTCAAAGCCCAGTGAAGCTGAGACACTTCCTTTTGCCCTCTCCTTGCCCCTGTGCCAGGGATTTTGGCTTGCTGACCCCAAAAATAATTTCCCACTGGGAGCCAGTCATGCCACTGCCCTGTGGTGGCACCACCGTGAGGGTCATCCTTACATCCCATGGAATTTGGGCTCGAACCTGCTTTGGGAGCCTTGCCCATCACACCCCATTGTTTCAGGCTCTCGGGGGTGCCAGGAGGTGATGTCCATCCAGAGACGCAGCATCCTGTGCGGGTGCTGTGCCCCAAGTGCCGTCCTTATGCCATGGTGGGCAGGAAGCGAGGTCTGATGGTGGTGGCAGCGGGCTTTGTGCGCTGGTTTCCCCATGGCACTGGGCTTGGTGCCTGCTATTGTGTCCCTGGCTGGCACCCGGGGAGGAGCAGGACCTGCTTTCTGCCCACCCCATGTCCACTGTTAGCACCCTTCCCAGAGTGCTGATGGCTGGCACGGGCTTCTCCAGGCTCTTGTGCACCCTGAGTTGCCGCGGCACAGCCATGGGAGGAGCCCAGGGTGGTTCAGCTGCAACTTGCTCAGGGCAAATTCGCAGGGAACCCTGCTGCCCGCTGGCTCCATGGCTTTGTCCTTGGCTGGGATGGAGAGCAGCACCCTGGGCCAGGAGAGGCTGGGATGCCAGTGCTCCAGGAAGGGATGGAGATGGATGCTGCTGCCCACAGTGGATGGGAGCAGCTCCTCTGGTGGCCCAGGGTGGCTCTCTGATACTTGGAAGCAGCAGTTCAGAGGGACCCACCCACCCGTTCCCCCCTCACAGCCCTCTGGTCTTTCCCTCACAAAGCCAGGACCTCTTGGTGCCACCATTGGGGTGGGGGTCTAAGCATGGTTTCACATTTCCCAAGGAAGTTTGAAGGGTTTTGGGGGGTTGAGAGCCCACACGGCACCTGCGGTTGCGTTGCCCCTCTCCTCTTTCCCTGCCGCAAAGCCCCTTTGCTGCAGCCCCCTCTGAGGGCTGGGTGCCCAGCTGGGGGTGCTCCCAGGGGTGGGAGGGGACACTTTGTTGGGGGATGGTATCCATAGCTTTTCCCTGCTGTCCTCATGGTGGGTGACAGCACCCTGGCATGTGCAGCAATTGGAGGGATGTGGTGAGGGCCACCAGGGAGCAGGACATCTCCCGGGCTTGAGGAGAGTTCTTGTGCCCGTGGCTGGGAGGGGATGTCTGGGGGCAAGTGGTGCTTACAGATCCCTGCTGATCACAGGGGCTCCTCCTGACTCTTTCTTCCTCCCTCGGCAGAGCTTTTGAGCACCAACCGCTCTGTCCTTTTCGTTGGCCACCGAGGCTTCCTGGGCTTCCGCTCCCTCTACCTGGATGAGTACCGCGATCGGCTCTTCATCGGGGGGAAGGATGTGCTCTACTCCTTGCTCCTGGATGGGGCCAGCACAGATGCCAAGGAGGTGAGCTGGGTCCTGCTGAACACCTCGGAATCTCCACCCCCACCTTTAATCCCTGTGCATCCTGGGTTTCCATCCCCACCCTGACTCCTGGTGCACCCCTTACCCCTCCTAGCAGATGGTGCCCATCTGAGCCAGGAGAAGACACCCTGAAGCAAGACCTGCCCTAGAGGTGTCCCCACTCCAAGCACCCTGAAATGCATCTGCAAACTTGTGCTGCTTGGCAAGGGAGGGCTGGCCGTGGTGGCTGCAGGACAATCAGTAGTGGCTGGCAGATGGTGGCACGGCACACCCATGAGTTCTGGGTGCAGAATGGCATCTTGGACCTTGCTTTCCTAAAAGGCTGCCATCAGGAGAGCATGTGTTCCCCATCTTCACATGGGCATCCCCTTCATGGGTCAAATCTCCAGCTGAACGCCTGCAGAGCAAGGAGCTGAAAGCATCCGTCACTGCAACGAGCTGTACCAGGGCTCAGCTGGCAAAGCCCCCAGACCTTTCCTGGCTCCTTGGTGGGCCAACTGATGGATCAGAGTGACAATGCTGAGTGGTGGTTCCCCTCCCCCTTTCCCCTCTCCCCTTCTTGTTTTTTCAAACGTGGCTCTGTGCCGTCTCTCGCTGAAGAAAGCAGAGAAGGAAATGAAGTGCCCCTCGGCGTGCTGGGTCACTGCGGCGGGGTCAAGGGCTTGTGTACCCAAACTGCCCTTGGTCTGAGAGCCACCAAAGGCTGTGAGGCACTAGGGCTGCAGCACCTTGATGTCCCCAGCACCCTTTCCCCATGTCACCCACAAGTCCACCCCCTTCCAGGCCCAGCATGACCACCACAGCCCAGGCTGTGGGCTGTGACCACTAAGGACACCTCCCCTGGAGGACGGATGCTGCCCTGGACTGGATGGGCTCTGTTGGTCCCTCTGTTGGTCCCTGTCTCCATCACCTCACCATGCCACCAGCTACCTGGGGACATGTATTTGCAAGGCTGGGTCCCTGCTGTCCTTCCTCCTTGCTCCAGCCGGTCCTTTGTGTTTCAGATCTACTGGCCACCCCTCCCCGGGCAGACAGAGGAGTGTTTTCGGAAGGGCAAGGACCCAGGGGTGAGTCTCGCCCCATGCATGCTCTGCCTTGAGCTGGGGGGTTTCCTTTGTGCCCTGGTGCCAGCTGGATCCCCGGGCGCAGGGGCTGTGCCACATCATCCTGCCAGGGTGAGCAGGGAAGTGCAAGGGAGCATCCCAGTGCACGAGGGAAACTGAGGCTGGGAGTTGGTGACCAAGCCTGACCATGAGAGATGCTTGCTCTGGGCTCTGGAAATCCCATCTCCAGGGCTCTGCAGAGCGGTGGCCAGGGTGCCCCAAACACAGAGCGGGCAGCGACAGCCAGGCTTGGAGACCCAAGCTGGGAGGAACCGAAAGCCTCCTGCTGTCCTCCAGCCCTGAGTGAGGTGGTCTGGCCCATCCTGGCCATCCCTAAAGGTGGGAAACCTGCAGCTCACTCATGTTCAGTGACCTCGGTCCCCAAACCTCTTTGCATCCCCCCGCTCCGATATGAAACAGGACCACGGCGGGGAGAAAATCCCCGAGGCTCCCCCAGCCCAGACTAATTAATCCTCGGAGTCCCCGTCCTGCCCCGCGTGTTTATTTTACAAGCTTTCACCGACAGATCCAAGCTGGGGCAGACTTGAGTTTTTATTTTTCTTGAACATATTTTTTTCTTTGCTAGTTGCTATTTTAGAGGCTCTTTGCTAGGGAAAATAAACAGCGGGGAGGCTGGGAACCCCCGGGGTGGCTCAGGGGTGGTGTTCCCAGCAGACAAGGGGCCTCCCGTCTCACCAGGGGAGGATGATGGGGTTCAGGCAGGGCTGGGGGAGCTGAAGGGCTAACGGTGGTGATGCTCAAGTGGGAAAAGGAGGGGATCCCTTTTCCAGTGGGAAGTGCCAGGAGGGACCTCACAAGGTGGGAGGAGGCAGGTCTGCAGCCCTGGGGGTGTCATTGCTACTGGTCCTGGGTGGAAGGGGACAAGCCCAGACAGTAGCGATCAGGCTGTCCTGCAGGCAGCTGAGGATGCCTCTCCGTCTCCTACGTTTCCTCCTTTTGTTTCATCCCTGACGTGAGCAGGAACACAACCGGGAAGGACATCCCTGCATCTGGTCACGTCCTGGGCGCCGGGAAGAGGAGAGTCCCCAGGGGTTTGGGGCTTGGGGGTAGGAGCTGCTGCTAGGATCTCGCTGGGCAGGTGACCTTGCTCCCCTGACCAGCGTGGGCTGTGCGATGGGTGTGAGCACACAGATGCCCGTGAGCAAGAGATGCCCAGGTGCCAGCTGGATCATGTGTGGTTCCTCCAGGGATGCTCTCAGAGGCAGGAAGACCAGAAAAAAGCCCTGTCCTTTTGCAATGTGCTGGGGTCCATTCAGAGTGGCTCAGTGCAAGCCCTGCCAGCGGGTGCAAGCTGCCATCTCGCACCCTGGCACTGGGATGAAGGTGGAGAGCCCGGGAGCAGCCTAGGGCTGGAGCTCCACCTGTTGTGGTGGGACCCCAGGCAGAGGTAGGGAGCTGGGGATGGTTGAAGCCCCAAGCCCCCTGGTGACCTTCCTCTCGCCTGCCATCCTCCCAGACCGACTGTTCCAACTACATCCGCGTGCTGCACCCCTACAACCGGACACATCTGCTGGCCTGCGGGACAGGCGCCTTCCACCCCATCTGTGCCTTCATCTACGTGGGGCACCGCGGCGAGGTAGGGCAGCACCACAGTGGGGTGCCCATCCCAAGCATCCCCACTGGGGCACCCCTGGGAGGTGATCCCCGCCTTCTGCCTCTTTCCTGGGGGCCCCTGGGGCTGCGTGGGGATGCTGGGTGTGGTGTTTGCCCCTTGCAGAATAGAATCATAGAACGGTTTGGATTGGAAGGGACCTCAAAGCCCAGCCAGTGCCACCCCCTGCCATGGGCAGGGACACCTCCCACTGCATCAGGGGGCTCCAAGCCCCATCCAACCTGGCCTTGAGCACCTCCAGGGACGGGGCAGCCACCACTGCTCTGGGCACCCTGGGCCAGGGCCTCCCACCCTCATTGTGAAGAATTTCTTCCTGATGTCTGATCTAAATCTTCCCCTTTCCGGTTTAAAGCTGTTCCCCCTCATCCCATCACTCCAGACCCTTGGAAAAAGACCCTCCCCAGCTTTCCTGGAGCCCCTTTCAGTCCTGGGAGGCTGCTCTCAGGTCTCCCCAGAGCCTTCTCTTCTCCAGGCTGAACAACACCAACCCTCTCAGCCTGTGCTCATGGCAGAGGGGCTCCAGCCCTTGGATTGCCTTTGTAGACCTGAGCAGTGGGGTGGGTCAAGAACCAGCTCCCCTTGCCCCTTTGCCCCTGTGCTCCCCCATTCCCGTCTCTTCCGCCTCCCTGGCCTAGCTTTGCCTTTCCAGACGTGTCCCTCGAGGCTGGTGTCCTGCCAGGGTGGCGTTTCCTCCTCTCCCAGCTCACTGCTCAGCAGTCTGGTTGGCTGGGGTGAAAAGGCAGAGCCCCCTGTTCCCTCCTCACTGCCCGGTGCCGTGCTGGCAGCGGAACCCCTGCCAGGCTGCCAGGCGAGCGGTGGGGCTGGTGAATCCCTCTGGCTCCTGATCATCCCCATAGCATCAAACTTGCCCCAAAAAGCAGAGATCCCACTTCCAGATGAACTTTTGAGAGTGCTGGGGCTGCGGATGCTTGCAGCAAGGTGGCTGCGAGCTGGGCAGGGAGCAACACCAGCCCAGGACATGGTTGGGGGCTCACCTGCCTGCTCCCCCCAACCCAGCACACCTTCAGTCTGGAGCCCACCAGCGTGGAGACTGGCCGGGGCAGGTGCCCACACGAACCCAGCCGCGCTTTCGCCAGCACTGTCATCGGTGGGTTGTCTTCCTTGGGGACCTGAGAGCCTCTGGGATGCTGGGACCAGGGATGGTCCCCATGGCAGCTGAGGTGGGTTCTCAGCCCTGTGTTGGGGTGTTTTCCAGGCGGGGAGCTCTACGCTGGCCTCACCGCAGATTTCCTGGGCCGCGATCCCGGCATCTTCCGCAGCATGGGGACCCGCTCTGCCTTGCGCACCGAGGTGGATCAGCGCCTACTCAACGGTAACGACTCCCCTCTGCCCCTCCATCTGCCCTGGCTGGGCTAATGCTGGGGACTGCAAGGCTTGTGGTGGCCAGGGCACCCACTGGTCACGGCGTGGCATCCCCCGTGTTGGGCACAAAGCAAGGAAAGGCACCAGGGCAGCGTGGTCTGAGGGTCCTCCTGGCCAGTATCCAGTCCTGGCATGGTGCAGGGGTCCAGTGGTGGTGGCTGTGCCCTCTCACCCCCCCTGACCGTAGCCAGCTCTTGCTCGTAGACCCCAAATTCGTGACAGCGCACTTGATCCCAGACAACGATGACCGGGACAACGACAAAGCTTATTTCTTCTTCACGGAGAAGGTGGTGGAGGTGGACAGCAAGGAGCATGCCATCGTCAGCCGTGTGGCGCGGGTCTGCGTGGTGAGATGCTGGCAGGGACCGTGGGGCACAGGGATGCGCCAGGTCACAGCGGTGGCCCAGATGCTCCTTGTCCCTGCAGAATGATGCTGGGGGCCAGAGGGTGCTGGTCAACAAGTGGAGTACCTTCAACAAAGCCCGGCTGGTGTGCTCCGTCCCGGGCCCTGGTGGCATTGACACCCACTTTGACGAGCTGGGTAAGGACAGCAGAGGGCTGGTCCCTTAGTTGGTGGCTTTGGGAAGCCCCTGGGCTTCCAGGAGAAACCCTAAGATTTCATCCCCAGAGGATGTCTTCTTGCTGAGGACAAAGGATGGGAAGAGCCCGGAGATCTATGCCCTCTTCAGCACCGTCAGGTGGGTGGTCCAGCTCCAGCCTCTGGGGACATCCAGCTGCAGCCACCCATGTCCTGCCCTGTCACTGTCACCACGTGACCGCTGGTGGCTCCCCAACCCCTGCCAGCTCTTCTCTGGTCCATATGGAGACATTGGTGCCCCGTGACCCCACTGGTGCTGAGTGCAGCTCTGCTCACCCAATCCACCATCCCCTTCCAGCCATGTCTTCCAGGGCGCCGCCGTCTGCGTGTACCGCATGGCCGATGTCCGGGAGGTCTTCAATGGGCCCTTCGCCCACCGGGACAGCCCTCAACACAAGTGGGGCGCCTACGAGGGCAGGGTGCCCTACCCACGGCCCGGCGTGGTGAGCAACTCCTTGGACCTTTGGGTCCCCTCTGCTCCTCCGAGTGCACTTTTGGGGGGTTGGTGGGGCTGATCCTCTGTCTTCTTGCCCGTTGAGATGGGCTGTCTATGGGATCCACCCTGGGACACCTGAGCACCATGGTCTGGCAAAGGGGTAGAGAAGTTGGATCCCAAATTGGAAGGCAGGGAGGGACCCAAACCAGCTCTACAGGGCGGTGGAGGAGGAAGGATGGATGGGTGCTTGGGTGGCCAGGCTGAGCTGGTCCCCTCTCATCCCCACAGTGTCCCAGCAAGACCACCAACCAGCCCCGGTGGCAGTTTGGCACCACCAAGGACTTCCCCGATGAGGTGCTGCACTTCGCCCGCGCGCACCCCCTCATGCACAAGCCCGTGTACCCCCGGCACCGCCGGCCCCTCCTCGTCAAGACTGACCTGCCCCACCGCCTGCGCCAGCTCGTGGTGGACCGGGTGGAGGCTGAGGATGGGCAGCAAGATGTCCTCTTCCTTGGGACGGGTGAGTGGCAGGAGTGGTGTGCAGGAAGGACATGGATCTGTTAGAGGGAGTCCAGAGGAGGCTCTGAAGATGATCCGAGGGCTGGAGCTCCTCTGCCATGGAGACAGGCTGGGAGAGCTGGGGTTGGTGAGTCTGGAGAAGAGAAAGCTCCAGGGAGACCTTAGAGCAGCCTCCTGGGACTGAAAGGGGCTCCAGGAAAGCTGGGGAGGGGCTCTGGATCAGGGAGTGCAGGGAGAGGATGAGGGGGGACGGGTTTGAGCTGAAAGAGGGGAGATTGAGATGAAATCTTGGGAAGAAATTCTTCACTATGACAGTGGGGGAGACCCTGGCCCAGATTCCCCAGGGAAGCTGTGGCTGCCCCATCCCTGGAGGTGTTCCAGGCCAGGCTGGATGGGGCTTGGAGCCCCCTGATGCAGTGGGAGGTGTCTCTGCCCATGGCAGGGGGTGGCACTGGCTGGGCTTTGAGGTCCCTTCCAACCCAAACCATTCCACGATTCCATGAAAGAGCCCTGGTGCTGGGCTGCCTGTGGGCACACTGCGGGCATGCATGATGGCAGGGTGCTCACACCTCCTCCTCCCCCGCCCTGCAGATGCCGGCTCAGTGCTGAAGGTGGTGGTCCTGCAGAAGACAAGCTCAGCCATGGCTGAGGAAGTTGTCCTGGAGGAGCTGCAGGTTTTTAAGGTGCTGTTTGCTGCCCTGCATGCAAGGGAGAGGGGTAGTGGGGTGGGCTCAGGCTGGGGACACGTGGGGATGGGGGCTCAGTGCTGTCACCGCATTGTTGGGCACTGGGGGGTCTATGAGGACAGGGCAGCTGGGGGTGTTTTCACCCTCCCTGAAACCATTCCCCACGCTCCCCAAAGCTCTTGTTGCTCTGAATGAACCAGGCTCTCCGTGGGGAGGTTTTCACGAGCCTCATGCCTGCTCACCTTCCCTGCAGGTGCCTGTGCCCATCACCCAGATGGAGATCTCCGTCAAGCGTGTGAGTACACACAGAGCTTGGCCATGGGACTTTGGTGACCAGGAGGGACTGAGCTGCTGTCACCAGTCTCTCAAAGCCCACATGGTGCTTGCCCCAGGGTGGGTGTTTCAGCTGGGGACCCCAGGTGCTGTGCCTACATCACCATCTCGGTGCTGTTCCCCCAGCAAACGCTCTACGTGGGCTCCAGCATGGGGGTGGCTCAGGTGCGGTTGCACCAGTGCGAGAACTACGGCAAGGCTTGTGCCGAGTGCTGCCTGGCCAGGGACCCCTACTGCGCCTGGGATGGCACCGCCTGCACCCACTACCAACCCTCTGGCAAGCGCCGTCATCGCCGCCAGGACGCCCACCATGGCAACCCCGTGCACCAGTGTCTGGACCAGAACCTGACTGGTGAGAGACTGGGGGAGGGCTCACAGGGCTGGGGGGCTCATCCAGGTGCCCAGAGATGTCGTGGCATCCATGTCCCTTGGCATCCAGAGGGGCCTGCAGCCATCCCAGGTGGGCTGGGCCACCACCTTAGGCTGAGGGATGCCCCAGGAGAAGGTGGTTGCTGCTGGGATTGGTATCTGTCCCCAGGGAGAGGGGGGGGAGGGGACTGAAGCCGCATGGTGGCCACTGAGGGATGATGTCTGGGCACGTGGAAGCTTGGCTGTGCCCTCTTTGTGAGCCAATGTCTGTCTTTGCTCCAGTGGATGATTTTGAGAGCGTTGAGGAGAAGGTGCTTTATGGGGCTGAGGACAACAGCACCTTCCTGGAGTGCACACCCCGGTCCCCTCAGGCCAGCGTGCAGTGGTTCGTCCAGAGACCCCCCGATGAGCAGCGGGATGAGGTGAGGCTCCCAGTGAGGACACGGGAGGGATGTGGGGCTGGATCTGGCTCCTCCAACCTTGTGGTGGCCGACAGGTAAAGACGGATGAGCGGATCCTTCAAACGGAGCAAGGGCTGCTCTTCCGCAAGCTGCACCGCCACGATGCCGGCATCTACTACTGCAAGACACTGGAGCACGGCTTCACCCAGACCGTGGCCAAGACGGTGTTGGAGGTGATCACCAGCAAGCAGCTGGCACAAACCTTGCCCCGGGAACGGGGCGACGAGCCCCCGCGCCCGCCTTGCCCCGAGCCCTGGATGGTGCCGCAGGCTCCCAAAACCTGGTTCAAGGACATCATGCACCTCGTCAGCTCCCAAAACCTGCGGCGGGTGGAGGAGTACTGCACCCGCCTCTGGTGCGGCAGCCACCACCGCAAGAGCAAGCTGGCTCAGACCAAGCATGTCCTGGCTGGTGTGGACGTGGGCAAGAAGAGACGGGCAGCCAAACCCCACAGCGAGAGGAACCGCGTGCCCCGGCAAGCGGTGGCCACTTAGAGAGAGCAGGATGTGGGGTGGCTGGGGGCGAGGACCAGCTCCCTGTGCTGCTGGTGGCCCCAGGGGACTCCTACCCCAGCAGTTGGCTTGCAACGGTGCCAGCCTGGACCCACCATGCTCCTGGATGCGGTGGATGAGATGCCAGGGCTGGCTCCTGGGCAGGTCCCTGTCACCCTCAGTGGCTGAAGGGCCACCTCTGAAATGGTGGTGGGACACATCAGCCCCACAGCTGGGCACAGTCACTGGGGTGGGTTGGGGCTTGGCATGCACGGTGCCACCATGGTGCCATCATCCCAGGGAGTGTGCTGGCTGGTTTTCTCTGCAAATAAAGAGGCCGAGAGCAGTGCCATGGGGAGCAGTTGACAGCTCCAGGCTCTTTCCACACCAGCCCAGGGCCTGGGAATTATGACACCTGCTCTAACGAAGGGGGAAAAACTAATCATCACCCCAACCATCAGCCCCAAAAGCCTCCAGGATGAGCCCTGTCATCCGCTGTGCCTGAGGAACTGAAGCTGTGCTGTGCTTCCCAGGACATACCTTGGAGGACAGGAGTCTCTCCAACCTTCCCTGTGGCACCAGGACACGCTCAGCAGTGCCAGCCTGGGTCTGGGTGCAGCTCCTCTCTGTCCCCGGTCAGCCACGACCGTTTAGGGCTGGGCAAGGTCAGGGAGGAAAGCAAACGGCTGCGGGCAGGTTAGACCCGTTCCTGGGTAAACACAGGAGAGGCAGTGATGCCACCCCAGTCACTGTGCCTGGGTGGGAGCAAGGACACGCAGCAGAAGGTGGCCCTGGCACAGTTTGGTGGGGCTCCACCCCAGCCTGGGTGTGTTTCTGGTGGTTGGTGGCTTTGCAGGGCAGGTTTGGGGGGGGGACTTGATGGAGCTAAATCAGCATCCAGAACCTCTTCCAGAGGCAGGGGTTAGGAGGTGTAGGTGTGTGGGAAGCACCCACAGGTTGCCAGCACCATCCCAGGCGGTTAGAAAGGTGCTCACTTGCTTTCCTCACCCGACATGAGCTCACTGGCCTCTCCGGGTCGGCCTGGGGTGATAAAGATCTCCCCCTTCCTGAGGCAGGGCAGCCCCACACAATGGTGTGAACCGCAGCCCGGCCACCGCGGGCATTGTTCGGAGGTAGAGGAAGAGAAAAATAATAATAATAATAATTAAACCCCCTAAATAGCTTGTGCAAAGCCAGGCCATGATATCATCGCTCCTCCCTCTGTGTGTGTGTGTGTGTGTGTGTGTGTTTGTGCTGCTGCAGCAGAGCCCCATGGAGAGCAAAGTCCCCCGTTGCCCTGCCCCGTGGTGCACCCAGACATGAGCCGTGGGTCCCAACCCTCTTCTCCAGCTCCCAGTTACAGAATCATAGAATCATGAAACGGTTGGGGTTGGAAGGGACCTCAAAGCCCAGCCAGTGCCACCCCCTGCCATGGGCAGGGACACCTCCCACTGCATCAGGGGGCTCCAAGCCCCATCCAACCTGGCCTGGAACACCTCCAGGGATGGGGCAGCCACCACTGCTCTGGGCACCCTGGGCCAGGGCCTCCCCACCCTCATCGTGAAGAATTTCTTCCTGATGTCTGATTTAAATCTTCCCCTTCCAATTTTAAGCCATTCCCCCTCACCCCATCACTCCAAGCCCTTGGAAAAAGCCCCTCCCCAGCTTTCCTGGAGCCCCTTTCAGTCCTGGGAGCTGCTCTCAGGTCTCCCCGGAGCTTCTCTTCTCCAGGGTGAACAATCCCAGCTCTCCCAGCCTGTCCCCATGGCAGAGGGGCTCCAGCCCTCGGATCATCTTCACAGCCTCCTCTGGATGTGCTCCAACAGTTCTATATCCTTCTTAAGTCCCACCTATCCTGCAGACTCAGGGTGTCTCCTGGAACGGGGAAGCTCTGGCGAGCTGGGACATGTTCTGCTGGGAGGGGAGCGGAGCTGGTACGGCTGATTTAACTGATTTACGGGCCAGCCAAGCACGTGGAGTTGGTTAATTGCTGGCCTGGGGGGCACAGGAGAACAACAAGCAGAGACAAGGAGGGACCTGGGTGTAAAGCCAGAAACAAGAGACAGAAGTCTGATTCCTCAGGGCCTGGATTTAATGGCTCTGAAGCACTTGCACGGGCAATGCTTGCGCCCCGTTGCCTCTGAGTGACCCCCTGCGCTTGGCAGAGCAGGGGCTGGGCTGCCCATCCTGGGAGAGGCAGCGAGATGTGGTCCTGAATCCTCTGCTGCCTGTGGGACCTGGCCCTGAGAGAAGCTGCAGCAGAAGCTGGAGGTGACACCAGCCGTGCTTCAAACTGAGCAGGAGCAAACATCAGAAGAAAGCAGTTCCTGAAAGGGTTTCCCCCTCCTGGTAAATCTCCGTAGGTCTCTACAGAAGCTCAGCCTGGTCCTCCTGGGCAGATTTACACCCAGACAGTTGGAGTAGGAGGGCATTTGGCAGGGTGCGAGCAGGGTTCTGCAGAGCTCACCTTCCAGCCTGGTCTCCCTACACTTGTCTCTCCTACATTGTCTCTCGTGGTAACCTGTCACCAGAGGCAAACCTGGGACCCCAGAAATTTCCAGGGGCTAAAAGAACACTAAGATGTTCTCACCCACCTCAGGGGACAGAAGACGACAACTGGTGGGTGGGTACCACCCTGCTGTCCCCATCTCCCCAGCATGAGGGGAACGTGCCCTGCCTGGGGACCAACGCTGCTGGCAGGAACAGGGCGAGGGGGGTGCAGGGGGACGGGGCGTGCGTGGGAACAGCTGCAGAACAAAGCCACGGTGGGGGACAGGCGCAGCCGCAGATCCGGCTCCTATTTTTAGCCACTTCCTAAGGAAGAGCAGCGCTGGGGCGCCCACTTGCCCTGGGAGCCTTCCAGCCTCTGAGACGGTGGAACGGGAGCTGCTGGCAGGGTCACGGCTGGTATGGCTGATGTCAGCGTCACCGGGAGCCCTCACACCTCGACATGGGCAGCCTGGCCCCAGGCCTAGTTCATAAAACCATAGCATCATTCGGTTGGAAAAGACCTTTGAGATCATCGAGTCCAACCGTCCCTGCCCACTACTGAACCAGATCCCTGAGCATCTCGTCTGCCCGTCCTTTAAACCCCTCCAGGGACAGAGATTCCACCACCTGGGCAGCTGTTGCAGTGTGGGAGAGCCCTTTTGGTGAAGAAATTTTTCCTCATGTCCAATCTAAACCTCCCCTGGTGCAACTTGAGGCCATTTCCTCTCACCCTATCACCTGTCACTTGGGAGAAGAGACCAGCACTCATCTCACCACAACCTCTCTTCAGGCAGGTGTAGCCAGTGATGAGGTCTCATCTCAGCATCCTCTTCTCCAGGCTGAACAACCCCAGGTCCCTCAGCTGCTCCTCTGTCCCTTCCCCAGCTCAGTTCCCTTCTCTGGACGCACTCCAGCCCCTCAGTGTCCCTCTTGCAGCGAGGGGCCCAGAACTGAACCCAAGATTTGAGGTGTGGCCTCACCAATGCCAAATACGGACACAATCACTTTCCTGGTCCTGCTGGCCACATGGTTTCTGATGCAAGCCAAGATGCTGGTGGCCTTCTTGGCCACCTGGGCCATTGCTGGCTCATGCTCAGCCGCTGTCGCCCAGCACCCCTTGATCCTTCTCCACCAGGCAACTTTCCAGCCACTCCTCCCCAAGGCTGGAGCCCTGCATGGGGTTGTTGTGACCCCAGTGCAGAACCCAGCACCTGGCCTTGCTGAATATCACCCTGTTGGTCACAGCCCATGGATCCAGGCTGGCCAGATCCCTCTGCAGAGCCTTCCTGCCCTCCAGCCCATGGATCCAGGCCGGCCAGATCCCTCTGCAGAGCCTTCCTGCCCTCCAGCCCATGGATCCAGGCCGGCCAGATCCCTCTGCAGAGCCTTCCTGCCCTCCAGCCCATGGATCCAGGCCGGCCAGATCCCTCTGCAGAGCCTTCCTGCCCTCCAGCCCATGGATCCAGGCCGGCCAGATCCCTCTGCAGAGCCTTCCTGCCCTCCAGCCCATGGATCCAGGCCGGCCAGATCCCTCTGCAGAGCCTTCCTGCCACCGTGGGACTTTTTTGGCGCCACCATGGCCAAGTCCAACCCCTCAGGGCCTTTTTTGGCGCCACCCCCCCCCCCACCCCGGAAAGGAAGTGGCGTGGCGCGATGACGTCACGTGCGTCGCGCATTGGTGACGGGCGGTGGCGGGGCCCGGAGTCGGGGCTGGACATGGCGGCGGGGCCTGGCCCGCGGGAAGATGAATAAGGGCTGGCTGGAGCTGGAGAGCGATCCCGGTGAGCGGCGGGGCAGGCTAGGGACGGGGCGCGGTGCGGCCTAGGGGGGCAGGGCGCTGCGGGGGAACGGGGCGGGGGTGAGGCCTGGGCGAGGAGGGCAGAGTGGGGGGCTCAGGGGTGCTCAGTGGGGGGGGGGGGGCTCAGGAGGGCAGGCCAGGGGGGGTTAGGAAGGGAAGACCATGGGGGGCTCATGGGGGACAGGCCTCAGGGGGGCTCATGGGGGACAGGCCTCAGGGGGGCTCATGGGGGTCAGGCCTGGGGAGGCTCATGGGGGACAGGCCTCAGGGGGGCTCATGGGGGATAGGCCTGGGGAGGCTCATGGGGGACAGGCCTCAGGGGGGCTCATGGGGGATAGACCTGGGGAGGCTCAGGGGGGACAGGCCTCAGGGGGGCTCATGGGGGACAGGCCTCAGGGGGGCTCATGGGGGTCAGGCCTGGGGAGGCTCATGGGGGACAGGCCTCAGGGGGGCTCATGGGGGATAGGCCTGGGGAGGCTCATGGGGGACAGGCCTCAGGGGGGCTCATGGGGGATAGACCTGGGGAGGCTCAGGGGGGACAGGCCTCAGGGGGGCTCATGGGGGATACGCCTGGCGAGGCTCATGGGGGACAGGCCTCAGGGGGGAAAGGTCTCGGGGGGGCTCAGCAGGGACAGGCGTGAGGAGGCTAAGAGGGGACAGGGCTGGAGGGCTTGAGGGGACAGGCCTGGGGAATCAGGGGGGCAGGCCTGGGGGACTGTGAGGGTTGTCCCAGAGTTTTGCAATGACTAAGGACAACCTGTCACTCAGGAGTCTGTGAGGGTGGCATCTCCATCCCGTGCATGTCAGATCCTGTCATCGCTTTGCAGCTGAAGGAATGAATCAAATCTTCTCCCCTAGGTAGTCCAGGAAAGGTGCTGAAGAGCCCAGTGCAGTGCCTGAGCAGCCAGGAGCAGGATGGTCCCCATCCCCTTCCATCGGAGAAGGGGTTTCTGTGTTAAGAGTCCCACAGTTTGTTTTGCAGATTAGGATCTGAGGGCCAAAGCCTGTGTTGCACAGGATGTTGGATGAGGATTGTTTCAACATGTCTTGAGTTGCCATAGGTGCGATGTGGCGTTGTACTCTGGGATGCTGAGAACTGGTCTTTACAATGTGGTGGTATATTTTTAAGGCTATGGGTAAAGAAATTGGACCCCTTGCATTATACTCATCTTCCTGTGCTCAGTGAAGGATTCCGACTCCTGTTGGTGTCCTAGTCAGCGCAGGTTTTGCTGCTCTTTATCCGCTTTTTGCTGATTTTTGGGAATTGCCCAAATCATTTCCATCCTCCCCCTTTATCATGATGATACTGAAGACAGAACATGGTTTGTGTTCTCACGTATGGGAGGGAGAGTTATTTGCTTGGAAGATAAATCTATCTGAGCAAAGGTTGGCTCTCAGCATGCTGCAGCCGCATTCCTTTGGGAATGACTGTGTGTTGCTTTCAGCCTTCAGCGCATCCCGGCCTTCACCACAGGGCTTGGGACTGAAAGCTCTTGATGCTTTATTGGTAATGAAGGGTTGGTGGATCCAGATTTGGGCTGTCTGCTGTGGCTGCTGGGGAGGAGAGGAGCCTGGGAACTTGCAGGCTGCTGTTATAGTGTTGCTTTTGCACAGCAGAGCGTTTCCTCCAGCTGACCCAAATAGTTTGGGATGGGAGGGTTTGGGTGTTCCAGGAGGATGGCGGCAGCAGAATCACAGAATGGTTTGGGTTGGAAGGGACCTTAAAGCCCACCCAGTTCCACGCCCTGCCATGGGCAGGGACACCTACCACTGGATCAGGGTGCTTTAAGCCCCATCCAGCCAGGCCTCGAACACCTCCAGTGTTGTGGTCCCTTCCAACCCAAACCATTCTGTGATTCTATGGTCTGCAAGGACCACTTGCTCTCAGGGGCTGCTGCTTCGGGACTGCCTGAGGTCTCTGTAGATGTCAACATAGCCCTCCATTGCATTGAGTATTGTGAGCAAAGCCATCTCTGCCAGAAAGGTGCCGGGGCTTGGTGTAGCAGCATTGTGTGGCAAGGAGACTGTCACTGTTATTTCCATAGTGTGTTTCTTACCGCTGACAATTTTGTAAGAAATAGGATGTTTTCTGCTAATTTAATGACAATGTTTTGCTGCCAGAAGTTTCCTCCCTGTTTTAGTAATTTTAATTTTGGTGCGGAAGCCCCTTGGGTTCTCCCCTTCTTGACTGAGCCACTTATATCAGGTTCCTTGAATCCTGTGCTTACAGGGATGCTTCTCAGATCGAATCCTTCTTATTGGTATTCCCTGGACTTCCTCCTAGGCTTTCAGCAACCTTTACATGGGAGCAAAAGAAACAGATTTATTATTCCAGTCTCGAGCTCGCTAACTCCGCTTGCAGGAGCATTGCCTGAAAATTGGGTGAGCTGCGTTTGCTACAGCATCGTTGCAGAAGCTCCTACTCAGTTGCTGACGTGTAATAAACCCTCAGTCTCTTTGCCATTGTGTCTGTATCCCTAGTTATGTCGTTCTGGAATGGGAATTTTGGGGGCAGGTTCTTGGATTTGGTCCCCCAGGAGAGAGGGAGATGAAGAGAAGCTGTTCAGCCTTCGGACTTCCCCATAATCCTGTTGCTGTAAGCTGGCTTTCCCTTCACTGGCTGTCTTGCCCTGACAAGAACATAAATTATCTTCTTTTAAAGCACCCTGTGATCTGTACAGCCGCGTTTCCCTCCAGTCAGAAGCATGCGTGTTGTTTGAGTGCTCACTGCTGCTGCTCAAGGTGGGGATTTGCGTCTTGGCAGGCCATCTGCAGTGGGTCGGGGTGTGGGCTCTGGCAGGAGAGGCTTGGTTCAGGTCCTGTTGAGGAAGAGGATGATGAATGAGGATGGAGGGATGAAGGGAGCCTGGCATTGCTGTAGTGAGCTGTGGAGTCAGTGTGATCCCAGTGCTGCTCTGCTGTGGTTTTTGTGGCTGCACCTCAGCCTGGGAACATGTGGGACCTTTGGGGGCCGGTGGTAGCCGGATTCCTCTCTGCTCTCTTCAGCCAGAAGTAATCTATGGGGTTTGTTTCTTTTTAGGTCTCTTCACACTCCTGGTTGAAGATTTTGGTGAGTACAATAAACCTTCCTGAGGAGTCAGTTCTACCCCTGGTCCTTTCTGGTAGGCTTTATAGCAGCTTCTGCCCTTTTGTTTGCAGGGGTCAAAGGCGTGCAGGTCGAAGAGATTTATGATCTGCAGAGCAAATGCCAAGGGTAAGTCATAGGCATGAAAGCATCAGTTTTATTAATCAGAATGTGTCTGTGAGCCCAGGAACTCCTTGCCTGGTGTTCAGCAGGGCCCATAGGAGCTCATCAGGCAGCCTTTTAAGTGATGAACTGAGTGCTTCATCAGGTTTGGGGCAGGTGGGCTATCTCATGCCTTGAGAAAGACCTTGTGGGGCAGGCGGGGGACATACTTTAAGGGATTCATCTCCCTTTCTCCATGGAGAGGTGCAGTGTCAACCAGTGTGCTTGCAGTGTGGGCTTTCTCCCTGTCTCAGTTCTTTGAAATGGCTTTGAGGCTGTTGCTTTCTTAAAAGCCATTGTCTGAACTCTTCTTGAAAATGAACACAACATGTATTTAAAAGGAGGGGTCATTTGGTGGTCAGGCACTATTCTGCAAGTCAGTCAGTGTCCTGAGGTAATTTTCACCTCCCATTTCCCTCTCCTGAGACTCTTCAAGTCTGTCAATCCCTAAAGTTTTCAGGTTTGATTGTTGTCTGAGCCTGGAGTGTGAAGCGCAGGAAAGTGTCCTGGGAAATGTGATGCTGGGGGGACCCATGACAGGGTCAAGTCCAGAAAGCTGGGGCTTGTGGTTCTGGTCTTTCTTTCTGTCTTTGCTTTGCCCATGGTTTGAAATGGAAAGTTTCTGATGCTGGGCAGGGAAGCCCCCCTGGTGTGGTCCATCTAAAACGATGGAGCTGCTGACTTCTCTCTGCAGCCCTGTGTATGGGTTCATCTTCCTGTTCAAGTGGATTGAGGAACGCAGGTCACGCCGGAAGGTCTCTACCCTGGTGGATGAGACGTCAGTGATCGACGATGACATCGTTAATAACATGTTCTTTGCTCACCAGGTAGGCTGGAGGCGAGGGGAAAGGGGGAGGAGTGTCTTGTGCGACATCTCAAGGAAGCAACATGGTGCCGAGAGGCTGCAGTGCTCTTGTTGGCTCCTCTTTCCTGGGAGTCCCTGTCCTGAGCTCCAGGTTGATGGGAATTCATTGAGGGCTGTGAGCCTGTCCGTGGCCTGTGCTCTGAGCAGATGCTCATGCGGGCACTGTGTGGCTCGCTGAACGAGACTGACCTCTTCCCTTCATTGAGAGCTGAGGTCAAGTGGCTGCTCTCACAAGTGGTTCTTGCGTCAGTACTTTTCAATTGATTATTGTTGACTCCGAGGGGCTACTGAAGGGTTGCCTTGTTCCTGCTGCTTAAGATGGTCCTTGTGTCACCCTTCAGCTGATCCCCAATTCCTGTGCCACCCATGCCCTGCTGAGCGTCCTCCTGAACTGCAACAATGTCGACCTGGGCCCCACGCTGAGCCGCATGAAGGATTTCACCAAAGGATTCAGCCCAGAGGTAGGGGTGGGGCTGTGCAGGGCTCTGCACGGCTGGCGCGTGGGAATCTGCCTCTGCTCCGCTTTGAGGACAATGCTCTAACGAGCTGGCTCCTTTCCAGCCCTTCATGGCAGCACGCTTGTTTCTTCTTGCCTTGCCTTGCTCAGAGCCTTAGTGCCCTTGCACTGGGCACAGCTCTGCGCCTTCTGTCCTGATAGAACCATAGAATCGCTTGGTTGGAAAAGACCTTTGAGATCACCGAGTTCAGCCGTCCCTGTCCATGACTAAACCAGATCCCTGAGCACCTCATCTGCCTGTCTTTTAAACCCCTCCAGGGATGGGGACTCAATCACCTCCCTGTTATTCCGTAGCCAACGCGCATTCTTTAGGTCTTATGATCAAAAGTCCTCTCTCCTCCCTTCACACCTATCTTGAAGCCTGTGTTTCTCTCTGACTGTAGTTTCTTCAGTAGAAATCATGTGTTCTTTTCATCTTGTAACTCAGCAGAGCCCGAAAATGTGGGCCTGAAAATTGCTCTTGCAGTCATGTGTTTGGATGGAGGGAGTGAGTGAGTGAGGAGCTGGTGGGAGAAGCATTTTGTTTGTTCCCTGTCCTTTCTTAATTATTTTTGTCTCTTCCTGTGGCTGCAGAGCAAAGGCTATGCTATTGGCAACGCCCCAGAGCTGGCCAAGGCCCACAACAGCCATGCCAGGTGAGTGACAGGGTGTCTCACAGCTCACTTGTGCTGGAGGAGGCAGACTTTACACTGACCTCTCGCCTCTCTTGCTCTCACAGGCCAGAGCCACGACACTTACCGGAAAAGCAGAACGGTATCAGCGCCGTGCGAACCATGGAGGCTTTTCATTTTGTCAGTTACGTCCCCATCAAGGGACGGCTGTTTGAACTGGATGGGCTGAAAGTCTATCCCATTGACCATGGTAAGAGCCCGCCTGTCCCTGCTCTCTGAACAGTCAAATAGACATCTTGGTGTGTCTGAATGTGTGTTTTATTTTACATTGCCACTAAGTGTCGCCTGTTGTTTAGAGAGAAGCACTCCAGTGGCTCCTAGATTTACCCTGAGTGTTGACAGCTCATTTTGGAGCCTGTGTGCTGGGGACTGTGTCTGGAAGGCAATTATTTCTAAACGCTTTGTGCTGTTTTTTGAGTCTTGCTGTTTTCCTCCCCATTTGCTCAGGGTCACAAGGTCCTTCTGTAGCTCTGCAATAACTTGGTATCGCAAGCAGCATTTGTGTCCTCCTTACCCCCTCCTTGTGCCAAATAACTGCTGTGTCTTGAGGCACAACGTCCCAGTGCAGATTCCAACAGGCCACTCAGGTCACTCCCTTCTCTTCATAACTTGACCTCTAGTTCTGTCTTTTGCTTATTTATCCCTGCTAGAACTTAGCTTCTCTCTGTCAGGCCCTTTGGTAAAGTACCCACTTCATGTACCTAGGTTTCCTAAGAATGGCACCACATCCAGTGGCAGGTGGATCCCAGCAAGACCTGGGGTTTCCTTGGATTTGCCAGAGCCTGTGAGACACTTGTGCTCTGTAGAATTCAAAACTCGCCTTTCCGCCCTGAGATAACTCATGTGTTCCATTTGGAAGGCAGAGGCAGAGGGGTTCCATATCTGGGCAGACAGCACTGTCGTGCTTGCCAGGCCCTTTTTTGACTTGCTATCTGGTATGCAGGAGAGCCATTAGATTGCCTCTTGTGGGGATGGCAGGATCTGCTCTGAGTCTGAAGCAGGAGCCTTGGCCTGCTCTGCTAATTCCAGCTCTGTCGTTATCACAGGGCCGTGGGCTGATGACGAGGAGTGGACGGACAAAGCCAGGAGAGTAATCATGGAGCGCATTGGCCTGGCCACTGCAGGGTAAAATATCCCCAGCCGCGGTGCGGGCACCGGCCCCTCACTATTTTTCTGTCTGAGAAGCTGTGGTAGAGGAGATGGAGAATGTTACTTGGGATGGGTGTTGGTGCACTGCCTCCTTGCCTGTATTTTGCCTGCTTTCTGAGCACGCAGAGAAGCTGCCCTCTTTGTGTGAGGCAGAGTCTCTGCAAACGACCACACAGAGTAAGAGCAGCCAGATTAGGTCCCTCTCAGCTTGAGTCCATAGGAGAAGGAATGGTGCTTCTGGTCCTGAAGTGGACTCTTGGATGCTTGGGTGAGAGGGTAACCAAGCACTGGCACGGGTTGTCCAGAGAGGTTGTGGAGTCTCCATCTTTGGACATACTCAAAAGCCATCTGGATGTGATCCTGGGCTGCCAGCTCTGGGTTACCCTGCTAGAGCTTGGAGCAGATGGCCTCCACAGGTCCCTTCCCACCTCAGCCAACCTGTGACTTGGTGAAGGGTGTTTTGTGTGGTGGCTGAAACAACATTGCTCTGCTTCTTCTGCCAGTGTGAAGTTGACTTGGTTTTGGGGGGAAAAGCCTCCTGTGTTTTGTTGTTAAACACCAGGGCAGGGGAGGTGCTGCCTGGAAAGAGCCTGCAGGAGGTGTGCAGGGTGTGGCTGCCAGCCTGCTTCACCCCTCATGCTGGGAGATGGGCTTTCCAGTGCCAGCCCGTGGTGACATCTGCTGTCCTGTCCTGCAGCGAGCCATACCATGACATCCGCTTCAACCTGATGGCGGTGGTGCCTGATCGGAGGATGAAGTATGAGTCCAAACTGCACATCCTGAAGATGAACCGCCAGACTGTGCTGGAAGCCTTGCAGCAGGTAGGACAGCCCAGGTCCTGAGGGAGTGTGAGGCTGGTGTGGGCATAGGCTCTGTTTTCCAACCATCCCCCTTTGCTGTTGGGGAGCCTGGCTTTGGGAGTGGGTTGACCTTGGGAAATCTCTTATGAGAAAAGGAGGTAACTAAGCCTTGCTGCTCGGTCATTTGCTGCTCACCTGAGAGCTTGTCCATGGCACTGTCGGTTGATTGTGCACACCGGTGCTCAGCAGTTGGGTCACCCTCATGAATTCTTCTGCAGTGCTCGAATGGGAGGGATGTGGTTTGGATATTCCCAGTCCAGCACTCAGTTTCTGTCTGTAATTTGCCTTCAAGCTTATTCGAGTAACTCAGCCTGAGCTGATCCAGACCCAGAAGTCTCAGGATTCTCAGCCTCCCGAAGAGACAAAGCCAGCCAGCAGCAAGACCGTGACTCCAGACAGCACCCATCCAGGTAGAATCCTGTAGCGGTGGTGTTGCCAGCCAGCCAGCCTGGCCTACCATGGAATGAGATCAGGCTGGTGATGATGGGTGGCTGACCTGGAGCTTGAGGCACTTTTATTGTCAGCTCCACTTTCTTTCCTTCAAACCCAGCTCTGTGCACACTGTGCTGGGGTGTGGTAGGTGCCTCTGTGCCCAGGAGAACTGTTGGAATGACTCAGAGCTTGAAAATGGGAGGGCTTAAGCTTGGGGACACTGGTGACAGCTTGAGGTGGAATGGGAAGTGGGTGTGATGGTCTGGTGGAGCATAAGAGCTCTTCTCTTAAATGGGTTGGGCAGGGGGCGGCAGGGGACTTTCAGTGAAAAGTGATGATGCTGGTCGTGAAAGGCTGTGCTTGTATGGCAGATGGCACCAATGAGTCCGCCAGCCATGGCCACGCTGCGGCCACGCAGAGCCCACCCAACAAATCCAAACCAGTGGCAAAGACATCAGCGAGCAGTATCAATGGGGCGCCTCCAGCAAACCCCATTGTGCAGAGGTTGCCTGCCTTCCTGGATAATCACAACTACGCCAAATCCCCCATGCAGGTAGGCTGGGGCTCTGGGCCGAGCTGAGCTTTTTGCTTCCAGTCCCTCATCTCTGTGGAACGGTGGCTGTCAGCCACTCTAAACCCTTCCGCTGCCTCACAGCCTGCCTGCTTTGCACTAACCCTGGCTGGAAGGGCAGAGGGTAAATAGACTGACCTGGCAAAAGAAATTAGCATTTATGTGCATCAGTTGAGCGTAGGGAAGAGTCCCCTGTCCCCTCTTGGAAGGGACAGGCCCCACTACTTGCTGGACAGGGCACGTCCTCCTTGCAACTCCATTTTGCAGGAGGAGGAGGACCTTGCGGCAGGAGTGGGTCGTAGCCGAGTCCCAGTCCGGCAGCACCAGCAGTATTCGGATGATGAGGATGACTATGATGATGACGATGAGGAGGAAGTTCGTAACACCAACACGGCCATCAGGTGACAGCTTGAGCCAAAGAGGGGTGGGCAGGGAGGTGACATCCGTAGTATGTGACTTGTGGATCTCCTTCTGGAGCGCTGTTAGCTGTGTTGGAGACTGCACCTCTGTGTGCCATTAGAGCTGTTCTCGCTTCCTATTTTACTGTTCACTCGTGTTTTGTAAAGCTCTTCTGTTGCTCTTCACCATGAGAGTTTTGTCTGCCCTGAATATAATTCTGTGTTGGCAGCAGTCTCTGGGGAACCTCAACTCCCAGTGCCGATTGCCAGATCGGCTCTTGGTGACAGTGTTAGTGCACTCAGACTGCTGTGAAAGTCAGGGAGGGAGGGTCACAGTGAGACTGCTTTTGGGGCTTCTGGAAGAAGAGGGTGGGTAGACAGCATCCTGTGCCCCCCAGCTGTGTATGGGTACCAGTAACTGAGCGGTTCAGTGGGGTCGGGTGCTGCTAGAGAAGCTGTTGGCAGTGGGTGACCTAGAAATGTTTCAGGCCTTGCCTCGTCCCACCCTGAGTGTGGAGCTGGCAGTGCCTGCACTGGGCGCCCAGCTTCTCACCTCCCCTGCTGTATTCCTGGGCAGGTACAAAAGGAAAGGGCAGGTAAAGCAAGAGCACGTGGCAGGGGCTGCGGATGGCCAGCTCTCCGTCCTCCAGCCCAACACCATCAATGTCCTGGCCGAGAAGCTGAAGGAGTCTCAAAAGGATCTTTCCATTCCCCTGTCCATCAAGACAAGCGGCGGGGGTGCTGCCGTGGCGGTGGTCACGCACTCCCAGCCCTCTCCCACCCCCAGCAATGAGAGCACAGACACCGCTTCTGAGATCGGCAGTGCCTTCAACTCCCCGCTGCGCTCTCCCATCCGCTCGGCCAACCCCACCCGCCCCTCCAGCCCTGTCACCTCCCACATCTCCAAGGTGCTCTTCGGTGAGGAGGACGGCCTGTTGCGCGTCGACTGCATGCGCTACAACCGGGCCGTTAGGGACCTGGGCCCTGTTATCAGCACAGGGCTGCTGCACCTCACGGAGGATGGCGTGTTCTGCCCGCTCGCTGTTGCAGGTAGGTACCCACCAGCTTTAGAGGGGGTGGCATCTCCCTTGCCGTGATGGGACAGTGTCCTTTGACTTTGGGAGTGGATACCCTTCCTTTGTGATGGCTCCTAACGGTTCCTTCCCCTGCGTGCAGATGGGGGGAAAAGCTCCCCCCCTTCCATCAAACCCGGTGAAGAGGCTCCGGTCACAATCAAACTGGACGAGAAGGAGGGCAGTGAGGCCAGTGACAGCAAAGAGAAGGTGGGACTTGGCAGGACCAGTGATCACCCTGGGGGGGAAAAGTATTCTCCCAAGGTGAGTTTTGTGCTGCGACAGCCCTGGGAACGTGGAGCTCCCTGCGCTCACCCAGAGGCGCAGCAGCGCTGGCAGTGACTGATCCGCATGTGCACGCTGTCCCGCTCGCGTGTCGCCGTCACCGCCCCTCGAGGCACAGGGCAGTGCAGGGTTTGTGCCTTGCGTCGTCTCGGGGATGTTTGCCTGGGCAGGGGGCAGAGCCGCTGTCTCCCACAGCTGAGAGGTTTGGCATGCTGTGCTCTCCTTTGGGCCAGAGGCTGGCGGGGTCCTGCACCCCCAAATGCCAGCCTGCTTTTACTGCCAGGACCAGGCTCAGGCAGCACAAGTGCATCAAGTGCTCCCTGAAGTGGAGCTGGCTACAAACTGTTTTACTCAAAAGGGAAGTCTTCAGAGTTATTGAGAAAAGCCAGGCTCTGGAGTGTTTCTCAGGGTAGGCAACACTTTCCCCTGCCCCAGAGAATGGGGTACACAGGGCTGAGCCAGGCTTGGGCACAACCCCACTCCCCCAGGGCTACCTGTAGCGCTGGATGATTGATCACCCTCTGATTCAGAAATTCCCTACAATGAACTGATCTATTTTTTTCCCCCCTGACAAGTGTTTTTAGCTTTGATGAATACTCTCTTTCCCAGCTCAGAGAGGAACAACCACCAGCTCACCCCGCTCCCTCCTGGGCTGCAGCAGGGGTCTGTCTGCTCATGTTTACTCTGCTTGATCCTGGCAGGAGCTGTTGGCACTGCTCAAGTGCGTGGAGGCAGAGATTGCAAACTACGAGGCCTGCCTGAAGGAAGAAGTGGAGAAGAGGAAGAAATTCAAGGTGTGTTTGTTGAAGACTCGTTCGCATTGCTGATTTGGCTCCCTGAAGGCTTCTGCCTGGAGTGTGTGTCTATATCAAAGTGGAGGGAAGAGTGGTTCCACTGAGAACAGCAACGGGGAGCACTTGGGGTCCTTTTCCTGTTACCAAGCAGCCCTGTGGGGCAAGAGCTTCTGCCAGGACAAATCAGATTCCCTGGGCAGCACTAATGAGCTTGAGGAGGATGGTAGAGCACTGCAGCTGGACCATTGCAGGAAGGAGTCTTTGCTCCAGGATCTGGCAGGATTCCTCCCCTGCCCGCCCTCGTCTCTCCCCAGGTGCCCTTTGTGCAAAATGCTGGTATCTGAACTGGGATGGAGGCTGTCCCAGTTTTGCACTGGCCTGAGGTCTCCTCCTGCTCTGGTCCCCTTGGCCTGTGGGTTGGGCCCGGCATGCTGGTTCTTTGCCCATTAGCCTTGAGCTCTCTCCATGCCACCTGATTGTGGATTGTGTGTGGGTTTATCATCTCTTTGTAGATCGATGACCAGAGGAGAACCCACAACTACGACGAGTTCATCTGTACTTTCATCTCCATGCTGGCCCAGGAAGGTGAGCTTTGCTGTGCGCCTGAGGGGGTCTGGGTGCACCCAAGGGGGTCTGGGTGTGCCCGAGGGAGTCTGGATTCAGCCAAGGGAGCTGCACTGAGCGTGGCAGAGCCGCAGCTCTGTGCCTGGGAAGCTCACCCTGCCCTGCTGCCTGTACCTGCCAGGTTTGTGGCACGAGGTGGTGCTCGCTCTGGGGAGCCGCAAGTCTCCACTCTGTGTCCTTAGGATTTTGCAGTCCCAGGAGAAGCCCAGTGATGGGGTTTGGGTGAGAGAGGGAGGGCTGTGCCCTGGCAGAGGTTCACCAGCATGGGGACACGTCTGCCTCTCCCCCGCAGGCATGCTGGCGAGCCTCGTGGAGCAGAACATCTCCGTCCGCAGGCGGCAGGGGGTCAGCATCGGCCGCCTCCACAAGCAGAGGAAGCCGGACCGCCGGAAACGCTCCCGGCCTTATAAAGCCAAGCGGCAGTAGCCTGAGGGTCAAGCCTGTGAGAAGAAGGAGCTGCCCTTTGTGGCTTTGGGCAGTGGCACTTGGATCTGTGTTACCCTTGGCCCAAGGAAGACGAACTGCAGTGACGAGCCCTTGGCCAAAGTGGAGCATCGGGACAAAGAGAAATCGGGTTTTCTTCGGAGCCTGAGTTGTGAAAGGCAGAAACGCATTGTCTTGAAGACTTTCCCTGCAACAGTAGGTGAGCCCGAGTGCCCAGCTGCCTGACTGTGCCACAGCAGCATGTGGATGCCACGGGCCCGTGTCTCAACCCTGTGTCAGGTCTGCAGCAGGAGGGGAAGAGACCACCCGGCCTGGGGGCAGGTTTGGTGCTGTGGGAATGGCCAGTGATACCGACGCGAGGCTGTGGTGGCTGCAGCTGGCTGCGGCCTGTGTCCTCCTGCGTCCAGGCCTCCAGCTCAGCACTTCCCCGGGACATTCGTGACTGATTTCTATCCCTCTCCTCCCCTTTCCCAAATCTGGTTTTGGTTCTGACCCCCACTTCAGCCATTGCTGAGCGGGGTGGCTCCTGGACAAGCCAGAATCCACCCTTGCATCCACTCTTGCTGCACCACGCAGCTCAGACCTGGCCAACGTGTGGCCATGCTCCCCCATGGGTCTTACCAGCTCTGGTGCCAGGTGAGGACGGGTGGGCTTGTCCCTGGAGCTGGGCCTTGTGCCCAGCTCCCTGTGGTGGTGCTGGGGGGGCAGCATGTGGCTCTGCTGCCATAGCTGTTCTCCTAGGGACCAGCTTTGTGGCCCTGGCAGTGCTCGTGCATCATGCAGGGCTGCTCCAGGCCTGAGAAACCCTGTGTATTATCAAAAAACCAAGTTCATAGTGTGGCCCCGGTGCTGCTGGGCACGGCCTTGGGGTGGACACCAGACATGGAGTCACTTGGTGCCCTTTCAGCTTGGGGAGAGGTGATGGTGATTGCTGTAACACTTAAAGCTGGACAAGGACGGCAGTGGTGGGTGAAAGCAGTGGAGGGAGCCCAAAGCTGCTCCTCCTGCCCAAGTCGCTTGCTGGCTGCTAACCCAGAGCTTGCTGGTGTGGGCAGCAGCCGTTTCCTACTGCAGCACCAGGCCTGGCCAGCCTGTCCTCTGCTGCCTCTGACCAGCCCTCCTGCTGGTCTCCTGTCTGTCCCCAGCAGCCCAGCAAAGGCTCAAAAGCCAGAGGTCAGCACCTCTTCTGCGGTACCCTGAGGCCAAGCTGGGCCAAGGGGAGCTGCCCCAGGAGAGGAGTGAATTTGCAAATGTGCAAATTTGTACAGATCTTGGTCATGGAATGAAACTCCTTTTTTGGTATTTGTTGAAGGGAAGAAAGCCCTTTCCATCTGTTGCTGTGTCCAATATCAAGTGCTGTAAATAACGGACCTGTCTGAAGGAATAAAGCTATCCTGTAACAGCCAGCCAAGAAGAGAGGAGCGTGTGTGGCTGGGAGCACTGAATCCCTGCTCTGTGCCACATTGTCCTTACTGGCAGCTCTTCTGTGGCGCTAAAAACTTGAGACAGTGGTGGGGATTACACCACCACCAGGTGACGACGACGCTGGTGGAATCAAACTCAATTTATTGACACAACTTGAAGGGCAGGAGAGGAGCAGTGGCTCCCACTGCCTGCACTGCTTACCGCTGCGTGGGCTGGTGGGGCCCTGGCTCAGGCCCTCGGCTGGGATGATTTCCTGCCCTGGGTGGGTTTTCTGGTTAGAAGTCTAAGGCACAGATCAAGGCTGTGCCCCGCTTGATCCAGTGCTTCTGCGGCTTGTCCGTAGGGATCTCCACGGCGATCACGTAGTTGGTGGAGTGGCCTGTTGTTGACAGCGTGCCTGTAACGGGGGAAGCAAGGGCATGAGGGTGGAACTGCTGCACATGGACCCGGGAGTCCTGTACAAGTGACCCCATATGAGATGCCCTGTCCCATCCCCACGCTAGGTCACAGACTGAGCAGGACTGGGGTGAGAAAGGCTTGTGTATTTTCAGGTGTGGGCTTGAGGAGAGCCTGGCTAGAGGCACTGCTGCATAGCCAGGCTGTCAGTCTGCTCCCATCTCCACAAGCACAGCAGAAATCTTGTTTTCCTTGGGTGGCCTCACCCAACAGCATCTTGCTCCATGTCAGTGCATGGCAGGAGGAGCTCTTGCAGCCTCTCCTGGGCTGCCCTTCCTCGCTGCCTCTACAGTCTCCTTGGTACCTACCTGCACGAGTGAGAGTCTTATAGATCGGACACAGGTAGGTGCCGGTGGCTGGAGGCTTGCGGTTGGGGACAGGACGCAACCAGATGACAGCCATCTCTGTGTAAAGCTCCTTGGGCCGTGACTCCGCTAACTGGAAGGCTGCGGGGTCCCAGCGGGCGCCTTCGAGGAACAAGCCGTGGATGTAGCAGCCTTCGCTGGGCTGGCGAGTGAGCTCGCTCACTGCCTCCTTCATGACCTGCAGAGGAGAGCAGGTCCGGGGTCCTGGCTGAGGTGCGGCCCTGGAGGCTCAGCCCCAAGGAACCCCTTAGGCTGCTCTTAGCTAAGCCAGCCCAGCTGAAGGGGAGCCTGCCCAGCTCACATGGGCTGGGCTGGGTTTTCTGGCATCTCCCATCATAATCTCCCTGTGGCAAAGCCTGTGGAGAACTTGAGCAGGTCTGGAGAGGCAGAGAGGTCTCTCCTTACCTTGCCGAGGTGTCTGGTAGTGTGGGTGGGTGTACCTAAGCACAAAGGGGATGAAGGGGTCTGTGGGCAGCTGGTGGCTTCACCCCTTGGCCAGGTCAAGGCTGGAACTGCTGCCGATTCTAGCAGCAGAGTCCAAAAGAATCCAGAGCCTCTGGCTGACTTTCTCACCTCGAAGCTAAACGAGATCGTGTCGATGGAGATGACAGATTTCCTGGCAAAGTTCTGCAGTGTCCCCGTGAGGAAGGCCTGGGGGAAGAAGAACCCACTGATCCAGAACACAGAGGGGGGCCCATGGCTGATCCATTTCTGCAGGAATTCAATTCGCTGCACCAAGTCATTCACCCAGGAGGCCAAGGGCTTCAGCGACGGATAGGCCTGCAGGGCACCCAAAAGAGGAAAGTTTTGAAGAGATGCAAGGACACCTTAGAACTTGTGCTCCAAAAGCTTGACAGCTGCCCAGAGCCAAGGGATTTATCCAGCCTGGAGCTGGAAACAACTCCAAGCTGAATTAGGCAGGAGACATCTCCACACTGGGGCAGCAAGAGCCAGCTCCGTGGGAGACAGCCCAGATCAGCCGTGGTGGTTGATGACCCGTTCCCCTGGTTTGGGTGAGCTCTTGTGGGCAGCTGGGCTGGCTGGAGCACCTACCTTGGCATTCCACATCTTGGGGACAGTGTTGTTGTACAAGCTGCTAGCCATCAGCTCTAGCTGAGAGGACATCACCACCAGGCCTTTGAGAGCTTTCAGCAAATCCTTCAGTGTCTGAGCAATCACCTCCAGGAGCCTGTTGTACCTACAGAGAGGGAGCAGAGGGATCAGCGCAACTCTGTGCAGTGGTTTATTGTCCATGTCTGGCCAGAGAAGGTCTGGATCTCTGCACAATGAGGTCTCATAGCTTCATCCTGCCCTGCCTCGGGGCCCTGGATTGCTGACAGTAGCAGATGGAGACGCTGATGGGTCCCTGCAGGAGGATCACCTGAAGGCTCTGGCTGGGACCACACAGTAGTTACTGTGGCTGCCATGCTCAGCAATGAGGTTCCTCAAGGATGGGTGGGAGCAGGGCCTGCACGTCCCGGCTGTTCCCCAAGGAACCAGCCCATCTCTGGCCCAGGATGTGTTACCTCAGGGGTTTTACCTGATCACCTCCTGCACCAGCACCGTGTTCATGGACTCTTCATAGAGCAGCGGGTACTTGTGGATGACCGCCTGCAGGTTCATGGGGGCAGGCAGCTTTGCCAGGATGTCATTGGAAGTCTCCTCCACGATCTGGAAGAAAGGCAGCAAGTGGGTGAGCATCCTCCCAGCTGTGACTGCTGAGAAGGGGAGAGCTGACACCTGGATGGCAGCACTGGCACCTGGCAGGCAGGGTGGCACTTTGCAATGGTGGCACCCGGTGAGAGCTGGTGTTTGTCCTCGCTGCTCACCCCAGGCACTGCCTGCCAGAGCACCCACCTCTTCCCTGCTGTGTCCTCCCACCGTGAAGGTCTTGGGTTGCAGCTGCATAATGGTCCCCAGCAGAGCAGAGGTCTCGTTCTGAGCAAAGGTGATATTGGCGTTGTCGTGCAAACCAAAGAGCTCTGGGCTGTCATTGAGGGGCAGGCTCTTGATGTACTGCAGGTAGCCCTGGGGAGGAACCCACACATGGTGTGAGGCCACGAGCACAGGCATAAAGTTGTGGTGCCCCTTCAGGCTGCTGTGGGTCTGGCCGGAAAGAAATGACTGAGCCAGGGTTGCTGGATAAGCTAAACCAACAGATCTGGGACCTGCAGGTTCGGTTGGGAGATACTCCTCATCTTGGTGTTTGAGATTCATTCATCTGACTTACACAGCTCCTTGTTCATCACAGCCAGGAAACCTAACTTGCAGCTTTGACTTGGGGACAATTTCGGCCTGCCCTGAGCAATGCTGGCTGACACGGGACTTGGGCTGAGGGGGTGGCAGCTCCTCTAAGCCAGGTCGGGTGGCTGAGCAGAGGCCACAGCCACAGCTTGTGGTCTGGGCAGGGAGCTAAATTGCATTTGTGTGGAAGCAAACACATGGTATGAGAATGGGCAGCTGGGCAGTGAGCTTCTTGCCGTGCCTCCTGCAGAGCTCCTTGGTGTGATAGCAAAATGATTGCAAGTACAAAGGCTTTCAGCTGGGGAACTCTGGCAATAGCTGCTAGCTGTGCACAGGGCCAAGATTTTCTTCCTGTTGCTTGAAACAGATGCAGCTTCCTAAAAGCAGCTGAAGATCCCCAGTTCTTACAAACCCATATTTCCCCAGGAAACTGGAAATGCAGTGGGTTTCAGGGAGGAGTGGATCCCCTTTGCACTATGATGACCCCGCGGATCTATGAGCTGCAATTTATTGAGTACTTACATTGAGATCAGATGAGGTATTGATCTGCTTGTAGATCCCCGATTCCGAATAAGCAAACTCAGGAATCAGAACCTCAGGCTTGTAGAAGTCTTCCAAAATATTCATGATGCAGCGCCTGTCCCAGTCGTCAGTGACGCGGCCGCCGTAGTTGATCTCCCCAGCCGTGTACTTCAGGACCTGGGAGGGACCCCACTGTGGCTTTCTGACCCACACGTGCATCGTGAGCCCGTTCCTCCTGCAGGAGGGGCCAGCTCATGCGCTTACCTTGTACGGGATGTTTGCGTATTCGCTCAGGAACATGCGCAGCTGACTGATGCAGATGCAGAGGTCTCCGTCTGTGAACTCATAGGGGATGTTGAACCCCAGAGGCCCAAACTTTCTCCTCTCTAACATGTTCCCATGGAAGAGGCAAAGTGACAGCAACAAGGATTTAAACTCTGTGACCTGCAAGCAGGGGAACAGAGAGAAGAGGTGTTCAGCTTGCAAGAAGGGGTGCTCAGATGGGGTAAGTTCCTACTGGGACCTGGCAGAGGAGATGTGCCATTCACAGTGCCAACTGGAGCCTGGAGAGGTGGAAACCCCAACCAGGCTCCTGAGCTATGGGAGGCTGCAGCCCGCTTCCTTGCGTAGCGAGAGCTGCAAGTGCGTTACAACAGGCAATCCTCTGCAATCCTGTTGCTTCTGGACCTCAAAATGAAATTTCTAATTGGCTCAACACAGAATAGGTGCAGGCTGATGAGAAATACCATCAGCCCACTTCTAGGATGAGAGCTTTAGTGGAGAGGCAGATCTATGCCTGGAGAAGGAGCAGCATCCAAGTGGAGAGCACAGGCTGGAGCAGGCATGGGCTGGGGGCAGCAAACCAAAGGACAACCTGGATCTTACCTTGGGGCAAGAATTCAAGAAATCATCACTGAAACTGATGTAGGACTTGAGCAGGTTAGCCTTGACCCCACGGGGAGGCTCAATGGTCATCTTGGAGCCATTCTGGAGGATGGACACAGGGAAGCGGTTGCTTGGTAGACTGGTGAGCCAGAGGCGGAAGTCCTGATGCACCTGGAAATCCAGAAGGCAGCAAACACTCAGAGGATGCAGGCAGAGCCTCTGCTGCTGCTCCTGCACCGGCCCTCTGGTTTTATGGGGAACCTGTGGTTGGGATGGAGCTAAATCTGGGCTCCTCCCAGGGCTCCAGCCTCCTGCCTGTCAGGCTGCTCAGTGAACCAGCTCACCTTGCTGGGGTCAATGCCCTCGATGAGTCTCTCCAGTGAAGGCATCCAACTGGGGGCCAGGTGGCAGTTCTGGAAAAAGATCCAGTTGCCCTGCTCCATGGCGCTTTGCATCATGGCTTCAGCGCGGGGACCCTGAGCAGACAGATGAGAATAGCTCAGAGACCCTGGCCCATCATGGGTTGTGCACTGCTGAGCTGGACAGGGAAGCAGCTGCGGGGTGGAAGTGCTGCTTTCCAGAGCTACAGCCTGGCTTTGTCCCGAGGGCTCAACTGGATCTTCACTGGTAGCATAGCAAGGGCCCTTTTGCAAGCCTGTGGGTCTCATTGTGGGAGGGTGGAGGGAACAGAAGAACCAGGGATGGATTTGGAAGAGGGTCTTGAAGCAAGAGGGTGTTTTCACTGTGCTGTAAAGGTGTTTGATCTCCTTGGAGCTAGATCAGATGGCTGGGAGTGACAGTAGCACAGTGCTGCCCCAGGCCAGCACCAGCAGCTCACCTGGCCTTGGCCTAGAGAAATGGCAGAGAGGTTTTCAGAGAACTTCATTTCTTTAGCAAACTTGTAGAGGTCAGCAGCTGGGTCAGTGCCGGGGGACAGGACAAACACCAGTGGGGTGGTGGCTGTGGACTCCCTGAACACGACGGAGAGGTCAGTGGTCTGCAACACAGAAAGTTGGTCAGAGCGGAGGGACTATAGTGTCACCACATGCAGCCTCTCCTCACCCTGCCTGGCCTCCAGCTCCTCTCCAAAGCACCAGCATGGTCTTGAATGCTGAGACCAGAAACATTTTGAATGAGGGACTGGTACAGCTCTCTTCCAGCAGCATTAGGATCAGAGTAACGACCTCTCTCCCATTTGACAGACTCTTCCTTCATACATCTCCACTGTCTGCTCCCTCCCAGTGTGGTTTAACTGATGGACCATAGGTAGGACATCCCTCATCCAAGACGTGTTACCCCAACTGTGGTGACAGTGCAACCTTCTCTGCAGCTGGAGAGACACATGGGCACTCTCACTGCAACTGGAAAATGCTGACAGCCCATTCACAGCAAGCTTGAGGCCCCCTGATCCACCCCTGCCCCACCAGTTCTTCCTTTTGTCTGGTTACCTGGGGCTCAATGAAGCGCCGATCCAGTTTCTGTGCCACAAAGTCCTGCATGGCATTGGTGATCTTATCTCCCCGCAGACACCGCAGAACCAGCAGCTTCTGGAAGGCATCAAGCTGAGCCTCCCACTTCCCAGGTAGGGCCTCTCTGCAAAGCAATTAAGTGCATTTTAGTGGGATGTGCCAGGCCCTGCAGCTCCCCAGGAAGCACCGGAGCTGCCTGCAGGCAGCCATTGGGGTTCCAGAAGAGACAAGGACCTTCCAGTCACTTGGCTGAAGTTGTCCATAGCTCTGAAACCATCAGCAGGCAAGCCAGAGCTGCTTCCAGTGGGGAAGTGCCAAGTACTGCTGGGCTAAGGTATTGCATGGTTCTGCCTTGGGCAAGCAACACGAAGAGGCAAGGGCCACCCTTGAAGAGACAAGGAGATGCCTTGTGTGGCAACAGCCCTGTGAGCAGAGCCAGCACTGGGGCTGCATCGGCTCCTCGTGCTCTCCCAGAACGCCATTACCCTCCAGGTGCAATACAGCTAAGCCAACAAAGCAGGGGACACTTGCCTGTGAGGCTTGGGGCTGTCAAAAATGGTCCTGAACCCTGCCAGGTTGGCTACAAAATCATCAGTGAAGTCAGAGAAGTTCTTCAGGTTGCTCAAGGCCAGGATATCTCCCCATGCTCTCTCAGACAGCCAAGCTGGAGCTGGGTTCTCCCGCATCTCCTTTATGGTTCCTCCTGACAGCAGGTACCTCCACTCCTCCTGGGAACAGGACAGGATGTGGTGATGGATTGTAGCCTACCTGCCTGGGCCTGAGGGACATGGGATTGTGCTGTATCCGAGTAAAATCCTGTAGTAACTTTCTGGCTGCCTCTCCTGCTAGATGTGTGTGTTGAGGAGTACATAAACTGGAGGGTCTGGAGAGATCAACATCACTGCTCAGCAGCCACTAGCTTTTCTCTGTCTTCTAATCCCTGCCTGCTCCCTTGGAACTTGGTGAACTTTGCACCAGTCTGGCAACAAACTCAAGCAAAACCAGCAGGGGATTCAGGCTAGGCAGCTCCAAACACAGACACAGGGCAAGGTTTGAGATCCTGTAGAGAGGCCCCAGGTTTGCCCACCAGCTTGCCAAGCCTGCCCCCAGCCCTAGGGAACAAGGCTCCCTTCCCACCCTGGCATGATATATGGTTGGACTCGATGATCTCAAAGGGGACTGAGCATAAAATCATGGAATGGTTTGGGCTGGAAGGGACCTCAAAGCCCAGCCAGTGCCACCCCCTGCCATGGGCAGGGACACCTCCCACTGCATCAGGGGGCTCCAAGCCCCATCCAACCTGGTCTTGAGCACCTCCAGGGATGGAGCAGCCACCACTCCTCTGGGCAACCTGGGCCAGGGACTCACCACCCTTATTATGATCCATTTCTTCCTAATGTCTAATCCAAATCTTCCCTCTTCCAGTTTAAAGCCGTTCCCCCTTGTGCTATCACTACTAACCCTCATAAAAAGTCCCTTCCCAGCCTTTCCTGCTTGGGTTGCTCTGATGGGATCCCATCGAAGAACCAAGGTGACTTGCTCACCATATCGATCTGCCCATAGTTCATCAGAATCCGGATGCAAACCAGGAAGGCAAACATGAGCTTGTGCTTCTCAAAGAGGCTCCGGCACACCTTGCAGTAGAGACTGAAGGTGATGTAGTTGTTGATGTTTGTGACCCGGTCCTTCACGGTGTCTGAAAAGAAAAGTATTAATCAGACAAGGGTGATGGGTGCCGTGGTGGGTGCTCTCCGTGCCAGTCTGGTCAGAAGGCACACTCACACCCTTCCTAGGAAGAAGGGATGCTGCTGCCCTGTCTGACCAGTTGGGAGAGATGCCAGGGCCAGGACACAGGCAAGCCAGATGGCATCCTGGTCATGGCATAGAAATCCCTGAGAAAGTACAAGGCTGTGAGACTCAGCACACAGAAGAAAACACTGTCCCAGCACTGGGAGGGAGCTCACACTGCTGCACAGCAGCCCACATGGGCCCAGCCACCCCCATCCTGGCTCACACGTGCTGCCGGGTGCGGACAGCGGCCCTCAGCCTGGCAGCAGCAGCCAAGACCTCTGCTCCACAAGTCCCTCCTGCGACTCTAGGGCAAGTAATGCCACACCACCACTAGGATGGTGTGTACCTTGCCTATGCCCCGGCACCAATACTCCTCCCACCTGGTCAAACAGGGCAGCAGAGAAGTGGAGAAGCAGAGGGTAGGCTGAGACCCAAATCTTGTCTTCCCTTGTGTGGGCACAATTAGGGGCAGCTCTGGACCACGCTGAGAGACAATGTAAGCAGGCAGGTTCACCTTGGCTCTTCAGGTGTCCTGGCTTCTGCTGCCACTACACAAAGAAGGTGGAGTAAGGAAGGGGATAGGAGGGGGGTGTCCCAGGCAGGCACCTGCTTTCTCGGAGTTAGCGATCCCCATCAGGAAGATGTTGAGGAACCACTCAAGTGAGTACTGGTACATGGGGTCCACGTTGGACAGGTCTGACACACAGAAGTAGAGGATCTGTGAGCGGAGGGCGACGGGCACATACTGCAGGCGAGTGATGTTGATGCCCTCCTCTGTCTGCTCTGCCACCTTTACCTTGGCCTGGGGGACAGAGGAGATGTCACGGTTAGTGCAGTGCTGGCAGGGGATGCACAGCTGCTGGAGGAGAGAACCTGCATCTCTCACCTGGATCTCCCCTGCCTTGAGCTTGGATGCCTCCAACACTTTAATGAGCTCCAAGTCATCTACAGGGTTTCCTTCAGAACTGCTGAGCTGATACAGGATCTGGTCTTCTATCTTCTTCAGCTCCTGATGCATCTCAGCATTGCTAATAATTAGCTGGTTTCTAGCTTCTTCTAAGTCAGGCCGCTCTGCAGCCACCACTCGTCCCAGCAGCTGGTCTTCCAAGCCACTACAAGAAAAGCCACGGAGGTGAGGGTGGGTGCAACAGGCCTGAATGTTTGAGGACTGTGAGGAATGATGCTCAGCAGCACAGGCAGCAAAGGGGTAAACAGGTACCTGGGTGAGAGGGTGAAGTTGATGAGGGTGAGCTTCGTGGAAATCTCAGGGCTGTAGTGAGGGTTGGGCAGCTTGGTGGTGATGTACATCTTGAAGTCATCATGGTAGGGGATCACCGTGTCCCCCAGCTTTAGCACTGTGTTGCCTTGCTGTTTGTAGGTCTGTATCAGAGAGAGATAAATGCAGGAAGGCTGGGATGGCTTCCTCTTGTGAGGGAAGGCATCCTGTGGCATAAGGAAGGAGTCTGAAGACTCTCTGGACAGAGGAGCTCAAAGTTGCCCAGCAGATCTGAAGGCAGCATCTGTATTCCATGGCCCTGCAGGCAGCAGACTGAGGAGTGGAGGAGGCTACCAACACACTGCAGCCCTGGCCAAGACAGACGAGCACTGAAGAGGCAGCATCCATGCGAGTGCTGCCTGCCCGGAGAGACCTGCAAACCCACCAAGTCCCACTCAGCCAGATACCCCCTTCCCGCCTGGCCAGGTACCCACTGCCCTCCTGGCCAAGGTGAGACACAGGACCTGTTTCAGCAGGACGGGCTCAAGGGCTGGATCCAACTCCTCGCCGACATTCTCCAGCAGGAAGGGCTTCCCGAAGGTAATGGCATTTTCCAGACTGCTGAGGAAGTCCTGATCACTCAGTTTGGCCACCTCCAGGCTGTTCGCCTTCTCCTGAAAGGCAGCAGGGGAGGGCAGGGTCCCTGTGGTGTCCAGCTCTGGTGCACGGTACACCTTTCACTGGGCCGATTTAGCCCCCCCAAAGCAGCAAAAATAATATCTTTACTTGCTCAGCTGGGTTTTGGCTCTGTTGGTAGGGTTAGCCCATGTCACCAGGCACTAAGATAGAGCCCAACAAGGCAGCAGGAAGCAGGGGAATGGGAAGAAGCTCCTTCAAAGAGCTGTATCCCTATGGAACCCCACATTGGTAACTCAGAGCTTGTTTGCCTTCAAAGTAAAAGCAGGTGGGTGGGGAAAAGCCTTCAGGGAGCAAAACAGGAGCAGCTGCCCAAGCCTCCCAGCTGACTCTTCAAAAGGGCAGTGGGTGGGCTCTCTTCTGGGAAACAAGAGGTAGTGGTCTGTGTTCCCAGAGCTTCAGCAGCAAGGACTGTGCTCGCTAGCCAGGTAATGCAACCCTTATCCTTCCTGTCCTAGAGACTCTAAAGGCTGTTATGGGAGATGTTAGCGTTGGTTTATGGGGTGGGGAAGGATGTAAGGACCTAAGACTGCTAGTGGGGAGCCAGAATGGGAATGTGATGCCTCACTTGCTTGTAGTGTCCCTACTCCTGTCTTATGCTCGTTTCCCCAAGCAGAGAAGTCCTCTTGGGATAGATATGGATGTAGAACTTATCTGGTATTGGGGAGACTGGACTGGAGTAGTAGGGGGTCTTGAAGCTCTGGAGCACAAAGGCTGAGGCTGCTCTGTGCAACTCCTAACAGAAAGCTGCTTCTGCTATCATGATAACCCTGGCTTTCGTCCCCACAGCTCTTACCAGATTCTTGATCCATTTGTTTGCTTGTCCTTGGGGATCTATGTAGTGAGTCCAGCGCTGGGAGAACTGTGTTATTACTCCATTCTCCACAGACAGAGTGTCGTTGGGTAAGCCAGCAATCTGATGGGGCAGAAAAAGCTGTTGGAACACCTGATAACGCATTACAGCTGACCAGAGGCTGACCTTGCTGCCCTGGCCCCAGTGTGGTAGGCAGGGGATGGTGGTGAGGGCATTTCTAAAAGTAGCTGAGCCATGGAACAGAGCTGTGTTGGCAGAGTTAGGCTTGGACAGGCTATGGCCAGAGCTTTGCTCTAAGCCTGTGGCTTGTAAATAGGAAGCTTTATGGGTTGAGGTTGATGTCCTGAGAGTTGCTGTTGCCACCCTGGATGCCTCCAGGTCCTCTCGTGCTCGTAGTGTAAGGAGCCCTAGCAGTAATTCCAGCTCTGTACTGTGGAAATGTTTGGTCCTTATTGAGCTGTTTGGTTTGGGCTCTGCCCTTTGGCACGGGTGATCCTTGTGAGTGGTGAGCTGAGTGCTTTAGCCTTTGCCTGAGGCACATACAGCCTGAGCTGCTGAGTTTCTCTCCAACTTGCCTGCCAGGAGCGGATTTCCACAGGGTCTCCAAGGGTGCTGATCAGGTTTGGCTCCTTGGTGTGAGGAATGTTGTTTTCTGACAGCTGCCTCAGCCACTCCTTGCACAGTGCTACTCGGTAGTCTCCCTGCCACGAGAAGCACCATCATAGCCTTTCTTCTACCTGCCGCCCATGTGTTGTGATCATCTAAACCCCCCTGTTCCCATTCAAATGGGACGGTGTGCAGCCTCTGGCACAAATTGAGATCGATCCAGAGGAGAGTTTGCACCCTTTTGCCCTGTTCCTTTCTCCCAGCAAGCAACAGTAAGAGGCCAGGAGAGCAGAGCAGCTAAGCAAGACTTACTGTAAAAGGGCCCAGGTAGGCTACAAAGCCAGCTGCAACCAGCATGTCCCCACTGATGTTGTTGATCTTGTGATCCAGGCTCTCTACAGTGTCCCGCCAGCGCATCTTCTCGTCAGCCAGGCAGTTTATGAGCTGTGGGATAAGTTGCACGTGTGAGAGCTGCTACGTGGTCTGTCTGTGTCTTGGCCTGCTGCTCTCTGGGTAATGCTGCAGGTGACCAGAAGTTGCATGGTGGCCCCTGCGTATCCAAAATTCTGTCCCCACTTAATCTTTGGGTTACTGGGCTGCTCTCAGCTGTCCTAGAGACCCATTTCTGGCTGAACAAGCTGTGTAGTGGAGGACAGCAGCCTTTCACACCAGTGCCTGGCTAGATTGGCTTCCTGAGTCATGCTGTGCTGCTGAGATCTGGCTTCAACCTAGGATTTTTGAGTTGCAGGCACATAATGGTTTTCACCTCTGTGCTCCTTAACCTGGAATTAGGTTGTCTCACATAAGCAGGCAGAACCCAGCTTTGTCCCTTACTGTGTCGGCGCGGCCCAGTCTCTGCTGACACTGCTCACACTTCATCTCCAACTCCTCCTTCTCGTCTATGCAGTTCTTGTATTTGACTTGCAGTGCGGCAATGCCACGTTCAACCCCACTCAGGCGATCCTTTGCTTCCTGAAGGACCAGCTGAGTGGCATGCAGGTCGTCTTCTGCCTCCTTCAAGGCTCGCTGGGGAGATGCACAAGGAAACAGTGGGTACTTTGGGCATGTGGCCAGGCTCTTCCCTAAAAAGTCAGAGACCTTGGAGCAAGAGTTGCTTTTCCATGAATGTACTAGCTGATATTGAGATTGAGATCTTTTGCTGTATGATAAAGGTTGACTTGCCTAACTCCAGGGGGATGTTCTGCAAGCCCAAGAGTAAAAGTAGGGGTAAGGAGGGCATTTCTGCATAGCTCCAAAAAGCCAAGAGCCTGTGCTAGCTTAGACGAGCTCAGGATGTTGCCCACTGGTGAACTGGAGGAATGGTTCTTCCACTTGCCCCAAAATAATAAAAAAATAGCTAGGCTTGGAGGGGGTTAAGGCTGAAACACTAATGAGATGTGGGAATGGTTCTGTAAGTACAGTTTCTGCTGAGCCAGGAACTCTGCACAAAGAAAAAAAAGTATCACTTCAGTCCCAGCATATTGTAGGCTTATTTATCTATTGATTATGTTAAAAGATTTGGGGGCTTTGGCTCTGCCAAGGCTTGGTCTGAACATAAGTCCTGACCTGCAGAACATGGTGACTCCCAGCATCTCCTTGCAGGAGGCTGCTAGTGCTGTGCTCCCTAACACCTAAGCCACACTGTCTCTCACCCGCTTAGGCTCCACAATCTTGGCCACGAAGTGGTACTTGTGCATGGCACGGACCCACTGGCAGATGGAGGTGCAAGCTTTGGAGACTTTGGCAATTGCAGCTGGCCGAAACTCCTCGCTGTCAATGTAGGGCTGGATGGCCTTGATCACAGTGTCTGGAATATTGTCCTGCAAGGAACAGTGGGGGAGAGAGGAGATGGGTGATATGGATGCCAGAGATCTGACTGAGGAGAGTCTCAAAGGGCTTCCCTCAGTGGCTACAGCCTGTCCCATGCCCTGGCAGAGTTAAGACATTGCACTAGAGCAACAGGAATCAAATTACTGCTTGTTGAGGCCTGTGGAGCACAGCTGTGGGATTGGGTAAATCCCTTCCCATACCACTTCCACCCAGCTCCTCCACATGAAAGAGCAGAGGGAGAGAAGGGGAGGACCTGTGCCTCTGGGTCCCATTGCTCAAGGCAACCAAGCCCAGCCAGCTGATATGAGGGCTTCCAGGATAAATACATCTGCATTCTCTGTGATGCCAAAGGGTGTTGCCCACAAAGAGCTTTAAGTTTTGTTGCTGTGAGAAGTATCTCTGTAAGGCAATGCCTGTTCCCTGGTCAAAGCCGCCCTCTGCCACCACTTACCTTATCGTAGTTACACAGGCTGTCAAGGAACCTCCCTGGGTCTTGGAGAAGGGCTCTGCCTGGTTCCCAGTAGTCATCCACCTTGGTGCCTAGCTTTTCTCCTGCCACTCTTCTGGGCTTGACTCCTTTCATAATGCAGACTGCTTCAATCACCATCTTCACACCGACAGGAGGCCGCTGCAGTGCCCGTACCTTAAAAACCAAACGGAGACAGTGGGTTGGTTTGGGTCTCAGTGACACAAAGTGCTAATCCTAGGGAGACTGGGACCAGAGGAGGACATTTAGAGGATGCAGTGCACAGGCAGGAAGGAGAGAGGTATCCAATGGGAAAGCTAGTTATCAGAAAAGGAATGGCAAGCTACAGGTAGGCTGAAAAAGCCTGCCCTCATGCTCTGGTAGGTGTATCTTGGAGGCTGAAGTTACCTTGGCAAAGGAGCTAGATCTGTATGGCCTTGGGAAGGAGGCTGTATGGTGCAGGGCACGGATAGGCTTTCTCCTTCACACTGTGGGCTTTCATTTGTCTTGTACCCACTGTAGCGATGCTGCACCCCTTGAGCACAAGTGTGCAACACTTGTGGAGGGACTGCTTAAGTCCCTTAAGCTAGGAGTGCTGCTGCAACACCCTCGAGGTGGCTGTGGGTGTTGGGACCCTTAATGGTGACTCCTGATTTGTTCCTTCTAGTGTTGACCATCCTTGCCATGTTCAGCCAGAGACATTCCCAGGCCTTCCCGCTGGACACAGTTAACAGAGGTGCAGAGTTTGTAGAGACACTGAGGTTGTTCTACCCCCATGCAGACACCCTCTGTGAGAAGGACTTTGACTGGCTCTTTGACTGCCCTCAGACAAAGCCGTTTGTTGAGTGGTTCTGCAGCACGGTGACTGAGGAGAATGTGCTGAGCCCAGCTGAGGTGGAGGCCTACGAAGCACTGCTGGCTGCAGGCAAGCCCATCCTGGAAGATGAAGCCCTCAAGAAGGCATTGCAGATGTGCCACCAAGTCCCACAACTCCCAACTGTGATACCAGATGATGAAGGCCCCTCTCTGGAGGCCCTGCAGCAGAAGCTCCGGGAGCTGAAGGACTATCGTGGTTGCCTGGTCTCACGGTACAACAAGCTACAGGTTTGTGCAGCCAGCCTGCAGCAGGAGCTGAGGTATTTGGAGGAGAGGGAGAAAGTGGTGCAGCAGGACTTGAGGAAGGCTCAGATGGACCTGGGTGAGAAGATTTACCATACCAGTGCTGTCCTGAGCCAGATCAGCGATGCTGCAAAGCAGCTGGCAGAGTGGCACAGGGACATGGGGAAAGGCCGGCCTCCAACACTGCTGTGCGAGCTGGATCTCAGCCCTTACATGGAGTTAGAACAACTGGACACTGACATGCTTGAGAAGTACACCCAGCAAGTCCTACCAGGGACTGTCCAGGCTCCAGGTGCTCAGGGAGCAAGAGCACAAGGAGAGAGGAGCCTGGACGAAAGGCTAGAGGCTGGGATGCAGACAGACTCAGACTGGGAACTACCAGCAGGAAGAGGAGGAGCTCCTTATCAAGAGTGTGGAAAGACAAGTCAGGACACGACACCAGGTCAGGGCATACAGGACCAAGATTTGAGGGCAGAGATGCTAGCAGAGAGGAGGAATGGGAGAGAGGTGTTGAGTGTGGAAGATGAGGAGGAGATGGATGGCAGCCAGGAAGCCACAGACAGAACAGATGTCAAGCAAACAACAATGCTGGAAAGCCTTGGGACTGATGGAGACAAGTTACTGGAGGACAAAGACAGCTACTGGAAGGAGTTGAGCCTAATAGAGAAAGCACATATCTGTGCTCAGAGGGAGGTTATAGTCATGTCAGCAAAAGTGGAAGGCCATCGTGCTGCACTGGAGTGGGCCCAGAGGACTCTGGAAGCTCTCGAGGAGAACCAGGTAGTGCCAGTGCTCTTTCCTTCACCATCCTTTGGCAGGATCTGCTTCTGTGTTGGACAGCCCCTCCAGCTGAATGCTGGAGCACAGCTGATGTGTCAGGAGGGGGTGGCAGAGCCAGGCAGCGCTAGCGGTGCTCCCTGACACTGGCTTGTTTTGTCTTTCCCCTACACAGCACGAAGTTGTGGTGGAACTCTGGCATCAGGCTCCCAGGCTTCAGAAGCAGCTTCACGCCCTGCGTTGCGACATTACACAGATCCTGACCCACCGGCTGCCACCGTTGCTGAGGGCACAGGCCCACTGCTCTACCCTGCCCATCCTGCAGACACAGCTCAGCACGGAAGCTGCCCGTCTGCAGGACACTGCCAGGAGGCAGGAGGAGGTGGCTGCAAGGCTGGCAAACCAGCACAGCCGCCTGCAGCTGCTGGAACTCCAGCTCAAATGGGAGAGGGAGGAGCTGGTCCAGAAGGCTGCTCGGCTGAGGGAGATGGAAACTGCCATGAAGGAATTCCAGACCATGCTGGGGGAGCTGCAGGACTATTTCAAAGATGCCAGCTCCTCCCAGAAGGGTTGTCCACACACAGGGATAGATCCCAAAGATCTTTCTGCTGTAAGGTAAGGGCCTCTGTGTGTGTGAGGAACAAACTGGATGTGGAGGAGGTGGCATGGGAATGTGAGGCATGTGGCAAACTTGAACTACCAGGCGGTCTAGCAGTAGTCTTTTGCTTGTGCAGAGCCACCCTGATTCCACAGCGGGGTGAAGTTCCCCAGAAGATGGCATCTGCTTCTTCTGGGCTTGCTAGGTCTGGTGCAGCAAAGCATGGGTTTGGAGAAGGGAATGAGTACAGAGAATAGAGATCTTCCTAGGATGTGAAGGTGGAGGGTGTAGAGGCAAGACTTCAGCCATGGAGAAGGAGAGCTGGGCCTGAAGGAAGTGTCCTGCACTGACAGGAGCTTCTCAGTCCTCCCTGCACAGCTCTGGAGGAGCTGGTGTTGGTGTCTGCCAACAAGGAGTCCCTGACTGGTCCTTTATGGTGCTCTTTCCAGACCTCCAAGTCATGAGCTGCTCACCAGGAGCAGCTGTCCTCTCATTGCTGCCCCATGGCTACTTGCATCCCAGTTCCACAGTGTACAAAGTCCTCTGAGCTGTTTTTCCTCAGCACTGGCACACTGCTCATGTTTGGGTGGCTGTCCCCTCCTGCAGGCTCTGGGACATGCTGGTGGGGCAAGATCAAGAGAAGCACCTCTCCTGCAGCTATGAGGCCATAGCAGCTCAGTGCTCCCAGCTGGTTCAGGAGAAGAAGGTACTGGAAGTGCAGCTGGCACCTCCTGTGTCCCAGCTCCCTGACCTGGAGTCCTCCATACAGGTGCTCTACCAACAGCTGTACAACAGCTCCAACCAGCTGCAGCTCTCCTCTCCGGTAAGAAAGTACTTCTGCTCCCCCAGGCCTTGCTGGGTGGCACAGGGTTGGGAGTCAGAGCCCTCTGCTATCCTCACTGGGTGCAAGGGAGAGAACTTACTGCCTCTCAGCCCATAGGGGGAGAGCAGGTTAGCCTGATCCTTATCCTGTCCCAAAAGCTGTGTCCAGTGAGGCAGAGACTGGGATGCCTTAGCCAAGGCAGCCCTGTGAGCCACCTCTCCTCCTTGGCTTGGATGTGTTTGGAGGCCAGCAGACAGGTAGTTTGTGGGCTGAGCTGTCCCATAGGTGGGAGGAAACTCCCCTCTTTCTGCATGTTCACGTGCATTTGGACTCTGCCCCTCAGGAGATCGCTAAGCTGATGCAGCAAGTGATCACCCTGCAAGATGACCTCTACAAAGCACTGGCAGACCTCCTGAGTGACTTGAAGGTCAAGCGCAGATCTCTGAAGAACCCTCTCCGGCAGACAGAGCGCAACCTGTATGTGTATTTTTACTGCAATGAGGATCGGCTGAGAGAGGTGGTGGAGGAGCTGGAGAAGCAGGTGTTGGCTTCCTCCCAGGGACCACTGACTGAACTGTCCCTTGTAAAGGAGTAGGTCAAAAGGTTGCCCTCTTTTCAGTTGGGTTAAGTCGTTAATCCTGGACTGGGAGAGAACCCTGGTGGTCCCAGCTCCAGTGCTGGGTCATGGCCCAGCAGCTGGGCTTCAAAGAAGAGTTTTCCCGAAGCTGGGGAGTGGGTTAGATGATCGTAAGAAATTGATGTATCTTGTGAGTTGACCTTGGAAGCCTGTATAGACAGAAGACTTTTCACACCAATTCTACCAGAGGATGGGTGCTGGAGTCAAGGGGACACTTGTCTGTGTCTTTCTCCACCTTTTGGGGACAGTTTTGTATGTTTTGTGGGAAATAAAAATGTCTGTTATTCACAGCTGCAGAGCAATAAGCTTGATTGTTCCCCCACATCCTTCAGCTCTTGCATCCCATGCAGTAAAATCCTGTACTTGTTGAGTTTGCACTCTTGGCTATAGGCTGTGACACTTGCCAGGCTCAATCACCCTACGTTCTAGAATATCCTATTTCAAGCCAATGTCTCGTCTGCCTGTGGTGTAATCCCTTTCAAAAGAGCCTGCTGGTTCAGGCAGTGTGCTGCTAGACCTGTCTTTGTGCTGAGCAGTCAATGCTCGAGGGCTGCATTGTGGCACTGCCTGCCACTTGCCTCATGGGCAGGCACTGTGGGGTTAGCCCTCCTTAACACCACTTCTGGCACAAGCTGGAAACAATGTGTAGGGACACCCAGGAGCCACTTGCTGCCTCTCTGCCCTTCAAAACCCTTTGCTTCTGAAGGAGTGAAGCTGAGAAGCTGCATGGGCAGACTGTGAGCCCAGAGGGATGGCTATAGATGCTGGAAAAGGCTGGGGATGCTGCAGCCCTACAGACGGGGAACTACTGCAAAGTGGGATATTGTACAGGACCAGACCCAACTCTGCCACCCTCCCCCTCAACCCAGTTACCTCTGAAACATCACTTTTGTTGAGGTTCCTCAGGCTGACAAGAGCAGCATCCAGGGCTGGGAGGGCTTCATCCAAGTCCTTCTGAGCATTGTTTGCAATGGCTTGGGCTGCCTGAGCTTTTGCCTCAGCCTTCATCTCCTCAGCCTGCACAGCTTTTCTTGTCTCTTCAGCCACGGCTGCGTCCGCCTGTAATACCAGAGACTGCCTGAGAAGCACACAGGAGCCATTGCACCCCTTTGGCTTGGCTCAGCACTGCTAGGTAAGGATCACAGCTCTCCTGGCAGGTCATCTGTGTTCTTCCAGCATTGACATGCCTGGATCTAACTGCTGGAGGGGATCCCCTTCCACATCATCCCAGCTGGAGGTTTTTGCCAGCCTGTAGGGATCATCCGCAAACTTCAACTCTGGCTGTGCCTGGAGTGTCCTGCAGGAATTGGCTGCTCTACCCATTTTTCCTTTTGGCACAGGGAGAGGATGTATAAGGATGCAAATGCGTAGGGGGATGGAGGAATAAGAAGATATGCTGGGGGTTTTGTTGCTAGAACTGTCACTTCTGCCTGCCCCCAGGGCTAAAACACTACCAGGAGGCATAAAGGGAAAGTGGAATACAGCCAAGTCTATCTGCTATGTGGGAACATGGGAAATTGAAGACTTCCCCCTCTGCATGCAGAGCTGTATGAGGTTAGTGTCTCTGTTCCCCCTCTGTCAGTCTGGCCATCCCACAGTAGGAGACAGGAAGGGAGGAATTTGAGGAGGGAAGGCAGTGACAGCCAACACAGGACAGTTCCCCCTTCTGCAGTGCCATGAGTGCCTGTGTGTGGAGACCCCTGAGGTCTGGGCTAGCAGGGCAGGTGGCAGCGGGATCAGCTTCCTGGGGGTGGGTTGTGGGGGAAGGATCCCCTTCACCAACAACAATCTGGGCTTTAGAGCCTCTTGGGCTACCTGAGGACTGTGTTAATAGTGGTGCAAGGACTGAAACCGGTGAAGAAAAGGAGCTGGTAGCTTGGTTGCCTGACCCCTGGGCTGTGGTTCCAGACAGGGCCATGTGAACCATCGCTTCTGTTGGCAACTGGCCGGTAGGTTGTGACTGCCACCCCCCACCAGCAGAGCAGGGACCTCAGCAGAGGCCACTCTTGCTGGCATTGCTGTATTAACACACCTGTTCTGTTAATCTGGGGCCCTTTTACTGTCAGATCAAGCAAGATTTCATACAGTCCCTACAATCCCTTGTGTCCAATCCGAGCAGCCAGACCCAAAGCGCGGGGCTGTCCGGCAGTACCTGCAGTTGCTCCCTGGTCGCCGCTATGTCCTTGGCTGCCTGTGCCAGAAGAGGGCGGGCGGTCTCCAGCTCCTCCTGCATCCGCGCTACATCCTCTGCTGTTTGCAGGAGCTGGGGGAGCAGAGCAGAGTGAGAGCACACGCAGCCGTGCGAAGCCCCAGCCAAGGGCTGGGCTGCCCTGGTGGGTGCTTGCTGCCCAGTGTCAGGCATCAGGTCTTGCCCTCGTCCCTGCTTGTGCACCAGTTTGGCACTGGTGTGGTTACAAACAGCAGTGCCTGACGCCTGCATGTGATGGGCTGTGGCCACCAGACATAAAATTGTAGAATGGTTTGGGTTGGAAGGGACCTCCAGGGACACCTCCCACTGCATCAGGGGGCTCCAAGCCCCATCCAACCTGGCCTTGAACACCTCCAGGGATGGGGCAGCCACCACTGCTCTGGGCAACCTGGGCCAGGGCCTCCCCACCCTCACAGCAAAACATTTCTACCTATCATCTTACCTGAATCTCCCCTCTTTTAGCTTAAAACTGTTCCCCCTTGTCCATATCCCTGCACTTCCTTGTAAAAAGCCCCTCCCAACTTTCTGGAGCCCTTTCAGTACTGGGAGGCTACTCTAAGGTCTCTGGAGCTGTCTCTTTACTAGGCTGAACAACTCCAACTCTCTTGGTCTGTTACAAGGCCTTCAACTAGAAGGTTAATAAGGAACATTCCGAGAGATCAGTCACAAAAGGCTGGGGACCATCATTGTTTCAGAACTGTTACAGACCCAGACCTTTGGAAAGACTGGCTCTGGCAGTTGGCATGGTTCCCGTTTGCTTTAGCATGTTTATTTTCCTGTTATACCCTGCTCAGAGCAGGGAAGGAGGGGAGCCCAAAGCCCTCTTGGCTGTGAGAGACAAACCTTGTCCAGGCCACTTCTCATCCTTTTCTTGGCTGTATTCAGTTCCTGTTTCTTCTTTCCAATCAAAGAACTGAAGATGCTGAGGAACTCGAGGTAGCTCTTGGGAGTGACATAATTGTGTCTGCCCAGCTCTGCCAAGTACACTTGGCATTTCTTTGCCACGGTCTGGTGGATTTCTACACACACTTGAATCTACAAGGAAAGAAACACTCATATTCAGTACTGAACATGTAGGCAAGTTTGTGATGCCCACAAAGAGCACAAGGGGCTTACAAGGAGCCTAAGTATACTGTCAAAGCTGAGCTTATATATGCATGTCAGCTTCAATGCCACGCAGAGAGAGGGAGACAAATGGCGATGGCTGTTTCAAAGCATACAAGCTAACAAGTTCTGTATTTGAATGATCTTGCCATGAAGCACTTCTGCTACAGGGTAGTACCTTTCTGCAGGTGTGTCTGTCAGTATCTAGAGACATGGCACACTGACCATAACAGGACCTATGTTTTGTGTGTGGCACCTACCATGCCATTGACATTTTCAAGACTGGCACCAAGATGCGGGATCTCTTGCAAGAAGGAGGAGGCAACACACTGCAGGGCTTCAGCAGGCCACTCGTTAAACCAGTCGATGGTACAGCAGTTCACAAGAGAGGGGAACTGTCTCAAGCGTGCACGGAAGACTTCTCCAATAGGGCTGAGGGAAAGACATGCAGAAAAGAGACGTTACAACTAGCTATAGACACAAGGATAAAATAGCTTTCCTACTTCCCTAGAACCACCCTGAACTCTTACAGAGTAAGAAGGAAGGGAATATACTCAAGGAAGAAAAAGGAGGGAGGGAAATAGGGAAGGAAAGCTCAGGCAGTGAACTGCATGTATTCTGGAAGTGTTAAGATGGTAGCGTGGTGATGTTTTCCTGAGTCCCTCCCTAAGGACAACACTTACAAGCTAAGAAATAAATGGGATCTGAAGTGTATTTCGAGCAGATGAGTGCAGATTGCATCATGAGACCAAAATCACGGCCCTGATTCTGCTCATGGACTACATACTGGAACCATGAGTAAATGTAATGCAACTGAGCCTCAAATTCAAACAAGATATTGTTGTAACAAACAGCTCAGTGAAGGAGGAAGCTTGTATTTAATCTGGATCACATATAATCCCATTCTTAAGGTTTTCAGACTTCATCTTGAAACCAGTAGAGTGTGGGAAAAAGAATGCATCCAGTCCTATGGGAAAGTGGTCTGCAAGCTTTACTTCTCCTCCAAAGTCAGGGGCCTGGACACAGAGGTGCTGTGACAAAGTAATGCAAGACAAAGGACAAGGAGGGAATAATTAACATTGACAGCATGAACTGTACCTCATGCACAGGACCACGTGGATATTGCTGCGAACCCGTCCTGTGAACGCAGCCATCAAATTGGCCTTGGTGGGCTGCTGGCCTAGATCTCGAACAATGGGCTTCATAGCCGTCATGATCTGTTCTTGATCATCGAGGCCGTAAATGTTGGGAACGTCACCCAAGTTGAGCAGGTTGTTGATATCCTCAAGGAAGGATTCATTTTTAATCTAAGAAGACGGTAAGGGGGGGAGAAAAAGCAGTTTCATAAAACAGTCATGTCTCCACATGCCATGTAGATCGCCTTGGGATAAATATAGCCCTCAGTCTCTGTTATAAGAAATCACTTCAACGATCACTTGGCTCCAGTAAAGTATATTCTGACCCCTATCCAGCATTTCCAATCAAACGGCCATGTTCAGTCACTTCAGGGGTGGGAGCGTGTGCCTGAGAACAAGCCTCCTTCTGCCTATTCACCATCTCCTTACAGACAAATTGCATTTGGGTCTTATTCCCTGCCTCACGATGACTCTGCAACCAGACACCAGGTTGCTCTGGGTTTTCATTCCTCCAGCACAGAACACTTCAGTATTAGGATAAAACTCCTCAATGTGTGAGACAGAGTAATTGTAGCCATGTGTCGCAGACTTTGGGACAATCCCCCTCCAGAGCTACACTCACCTCTCCACCTTTGCTGAATCAGAAATACTCAGCACCTATTTGACTAAATGCACCTTCCTATGCACCCTTTCTCCCACACATGCTTCTCACTGCAGGGGAAAAGATGCAGGAACAAACAGCATTTGACAGATGCTCATTTCACTGCTTAGGGCACTGCCAGAAGGGACTTGGTTCCTATGATAATGAAGGCAGTAAAAAAGCCAATGGGGAACATAACCGTGAATTCCAGAAGCTGGCCTAGACATTAGCAAGATCCAGCTTACAGTAATGAGCCAACATTATCCTGTGAAACCAGAAGGCATAAGGTCTGTAATGTTGCTTAGGACTTCTGGTACCAGTGGTCAGCATAGCACTTAGCTTTAGGCGGCTGTGTCTAAAATCTTGGATCCCATCAAACCCCTGGATAGAGCGGCAAGAGGCTTCCTTAAGCAACAGAAGAATAAACCCACTCAGACACAGCTCTCTAGTCCCTCCAGCACCACCTTTAGTATTCATGGGGCTTTTTTATAAGATGATGAAGATGGGCTATTTTATCAACCTCCTCAATCCTCTTTAGGAGGATCTATTGAGCTTAGAGATGTGTTTCTGACTCTGGGATGGAGTCCACTGTGATAATATTCCTTTACCTGTGTGTCTACGAACAGGAACGTTTTGGGTAGATTTTCAAGGCCTGCCTTCATCATGATCTTCCTCAGATCATCTCGCCATTCAGTCGTGCCATAATTTTTGGACAGTTCAATCTGGAAACACTCATAACCTGCCCTAAGGGAAAAAGAAGCCGGTGGAGTCACATCAAATTAAAATCTCCGCTTTTGTCAATCCTGAGTATGTGTTGTGGACTCAGAGGCAGAGGACTCAAGCAAGTTGTTTTCCTGCAGTGAGTCCTGAGCGCACGCGTGTTCAGCCACCAACCCAAGAGCATGTTCTACTCAAAGCAGAATTACCTCAGGTAGCTAGAAACCAGCAGAACTACAGCTCCACGAGCTAAGAGTCACACTGCTTCTTAGGGCCAGTGCCTCAGGGTGCAGAGGGAGTATCTCAACATGGATTTTTTTGTGGTGCTGTCCTTGGAGGCGGGTGCACCTGGGAACTGTGATTGTATTTCTCTAGGATAACACCCTGTATTCAAAGCTGGAAGGATTTGCTTCCCCAGCCTAGTTCCCCATCTCTTTACGTTTACCCCTTGAGACCCCTTGGCTCCCAAGACTCACAAGTCCTACTTGCAAAACTGCCACTGTCACTTGATCACTTGCCACTAGTAACTCCTGCCTTTGTCTTCCTGCTGTCTAGCTCCTAGGAAGGATTTTTAGTGTAGATGCGCATGTTAACTGAGCCCTAGCTCAGTGTTAATTCTGAAGAGTCAGCAACCAGAAAAATGTGTAACCAGTAGCAGGGAGGGCAGGAAAAGATTCTCTGGAGGCAGCCCCAATGGAGCTGCTCCATATTATGTTCATATTGAGTGCATTACTTACATGTGAGATGCCAGTCTGGTGAGAGACTGTTTCCCACTTCCTGCAACACCCAGGAGAAGAGCATTCCCTGGAGCCTGCCGCAGGATCCGGCTGATTCGGCAGATGTGCTGTATAGCATCCATGAAAAGCACAAGCTTCAGCTCTGGGGTGTTGGTTTGATTGTACTCCTCCAGGTATTCTTCAATCACAGACTTCAGCTGTGGGCAGAAACAGTCGATTGTGGCTACCAGATAAAAGCAATTGTGAGGGGGAGGGTGGTTGTAAGCATAGCCAGGCCTCTGGGAGGGCACAGCCTGGTGCTCAGTAATGCCTGGGAGCAGCTGCCCCTCAGTTGTTCCTTAGAAGCTGCTTGCAGGGAGGTGATGGCTCTCTTTGCTCCAGGCTCCTATAGCAACTGCCATTGGACTGAGCTGCATTTAGCTTGTGCCGGTAGCAGAACCTGCTTGACGGTGACCTTAAACTAGCTGAGGCAAGTGACTAAGGCCTGCTGTTCCCCTGGAGAAACAGCAAGGCATAGTTCAAACTAAAACAGCTTATGGCTGCTTGACTCATGCTGTTCCAGGGCCTCCCTCTGGGAGAGCTTTACAGCTGACCACTGCCTGCTACTGCACCCTGTGGCTCAGACCCTGGCTGGAAAGGGCAGGTGCTGGAAGAAAACCCTGCTGGTTGTAGACAAGTAAAGAAGCGCGCTCCTCTCCTGGTCCAGCCATTGCACAGAACAGCCGCAGGAGCAGTGTCTCCTGCCCTTTCCAGGGCTCTCTTCAACAGCACTCTCATGCCAGAGCAGGAGATGAAGCATGAAGACATCTGAGATTTGGTTCTACACCCTCAGCAATCTCACTGTGAACCTGGGCAAGCAATATCAGCTGGAATTCTTGAAGCACTGAGATCCCTGCCTAGATGCCAGTGTCCTGTGCACATCAGAGGACTGTGCAGTAGCTTGCTAAGTCTGGCTGTCTCAGCTGTGCTTGCATCAGTCAGGAACAGGCCTACCTACTTAGCAAAAGAGACTGGAAAGCTCAGTTAATTACTAGTCCTTGTCCTTGTCACACAGGTATCACATGAGGAGAGAAAACAGGATAATCATTTGTTTCTGATAATGAGTGCAAAACACACTGCTCATTGCTTTTGCTTAATTATCACTACCAAAGTACCTGCAGTATCTTCTCCAACAGGGAACCTGGCAATAACATTAATTACTTGTAAAGGTCAATTGTAAAGTCTTTAATGGCAGAAGTAGTATAGTTTGGGGGTAATGTGCCATTTCTTTCCAACAAATTTCACTTCTCAGTCCCAAGTGCAACTCATTTTGGGACATTTGGCATAGCAGGTTGCCCCCAGGATGGCAATGCAGAGATAGCTTGTTCCACCTTAACTTCCCACTGCACCAAATGCAGCCACTATGCACATCTGGGGTAGGATTTCACAGGGGAGCCCTGGGAGGGTTTGTGATTCCAGACACCTTCAATTCAATCAGCTCCCTGGTTACTGTTTTCTTTTGTTTGCAGAAGACTTGGAACTTAGCATCATCATCATGGTTCCCAGGGTTCTTACCTCTTCCTGGTTGTTGATTGCTTGGTAAAGTTTGACATCAGCACCTGCCTCCATGAAGTCCCCAAACAGAACTGGCTGGGAGGGGATGACCTCCTCAAAAGTGGTGCCTAACTCCTCCATCATACTCTTCATCAGGTTATCAAACCAGGTCCGGTCCTCCTCGCTTACCAGGCGGTCACAGAAGACCCGACAGCTCTCGTGGTACCAAAGTCTCAGCAGGTGCAATTTGTCCTGGTAGGAAATCCCGCGTGAGAGAAGCAGACAAGTATTAAGATTCTTACTGTCAGGAAAGCTGGTTCCTGCCCAGCGTGCGGCCAGCTCTGCTCCAGCTAGAAGGCAGCTGGAGCGCAGAAAGAACCGGGCAGAGGAAGCTGCATTCCCTTCTCCTCTCAAAAGCAATGCCTGTCATAACAGCTGCTTTACAGAGAGCTCATTACAGCTTCAGATAATCCTCTACTTGTCCACATGCCAGGCTTTCTTTGAGAAATCTAAATCTCATGTTTTGTTCTTATTTTTCTCCCAGTTTGATTTAATTTCTATTGTTTTCAGAAGTTCTTGTTGGTTTTTGGAAAGACCTTTTTATTTAGGCATAGCACAGAACCAGGGTCCCAAGTACTTTCTGGGATAAGCCAATTTCTGTGTGTTAGGCTGGAGCCACAGCAAGATCCTCACGAGAGCCAAAGGGGCAGAAGCCCTCCATTGCTACAAGCTGGTGACAGACCTCTGCCCCTGTGTGTGGTCTCCTGTCTGGTCCCCTATGGCTCCATCCAGCCCTGATTGGCTGGGCTGTGACTCCCTGTGGCCACTGACCTGCTTCCCCACCAAGAAGGGCTGGGGTGGCAGGGGGACTCTGGTACCAGGCAATGCAGCCAAAGGGAAGGTAACCACATTCACCGAACAGTACCAAAATGCAGACTCAACAAGAAACTGAGGCCTTAACTGGAACACTTCTAGTCTTCCCCTGGGTGGCCCGGTGATGCTAATGGGAGGGCTCACCTTAATCTTGCTGGGCTCAGCCATGAGCATGCCCTGGAACACCTTGGAGAGGTCTCTCAGGTTGAAGGTGTAATGTGACTTCGCTGGTGTGGGCAGCAGCTGGGATGTGATGGTCAAATACAGACCTATAGTGGCATCAACCAAGGGCTCGTTCAAGTCTTTGACTGCAAGTGCTCCTGCTGCAGAGACAGAGGAAAGGAGAGAGGATGTTAAGGTGGGGACTGTGGTTTGAGAAGGTCCTCACAGTGCAGACAGATGGCACTGAGTAGCAGAGCTGTTGCTAGGACTTAGCCAGGAACACGATTCTCTTCTGCTTTCTTAATGCAGAGATGGTACGAGGACCTGACCGAGCACCTGCTCACTGCAATGGACAGTTTGCCAGTGAGTCTCCCAACCAAAGGGAATCAGATTTGAGGAGGGAGCAATGCATCACAATAATTTTGCATTTTTAAGATTTCATGCGCCCCAGAGAAAGAGGAGACGCTGCCAGACAGGGAATTGGTGCCTACCTGAAATACTCCAGACAGATTTTCCTTCCCCTTCCTTGTACTCCCACAGTGCAGCCTCAGCTACTTTTAAGTTAGAAAGTGTGAGTGCCCTCTTAGCTAAACCGCTTTGCAATTCATTAAGCTCAGCAAACGCAAAGCCACTGAGGAATATGCAATAGGCTGGCAAGATTTAAACACAGCTGCCAATTTTGGAGCATAAAATAGTGGTGTGGGCTTTCTTACTCCCAATTAAGTTCATTACAAACACTCCAGTGGAAGCAGAGCCCTGTGACACCCAAGCATTTTGTCCTTTTTTCTTTATTTCCAAAAGTCTTCAGTTTCTTTTTAAATCCCAGCTGTATGTCTCAGTGTGGCCCTGAGCCTATAGTCAGGTACTGGTGCTTGTGAACATTGCACAAAATATTGCACAAAGCTCTGCTTTGCTTCTCTCACAGCTCACTATTCTCACCCTTTCCTACTGGCAGATTTGCAGATGAGGGCTCGTTTGCAAAGATGATCCGAAATTCCCACTCTGTCAAATATAAGAGGACTCATTTCACTCCAAATGAACCCTTTTTTTTTGGGTGGCTGTAGCGTCATGCTTGGATCCACCCTGCTCAGCTGTCCACAGGCTGCAGCAGATGGAGAGTAACAGAAGGCTGTGCTTCCACAGAAAGCTGTTGTCTGGCCAAGTGTCTGCCGAAAGCACAGGTAAGCTATGCTGTGCCCATCAGCTTGTTCTGTTCACAGTCTCTCTCATCTTTCTGCTCTTACTTACGCACTGGATCTCTGTAACTTTTTTCTCCGAGGAGTCCAGCTAGAAAAAGACAAAAAGACTGAGTTACTACTTTACCTGCTGAAGTGAAGCCTATTTGCATCATCCATCACAAAAAGTCCTCTTTGGAAGGCCTAGGCTATAGGATACTTTATGAAACTGTGAGTGCCAAAGCTCAAGTTGGCTGATTTGCACCAGTAGAGTTTGGCCCTGAGACTAAATAGCGTACGAGCTCCCTATTTGCAGAGATTCAAACACCACTCTCCCCAAAGCATCTTCAAGGAACTAATTCAAGTTCCAGCTTCCAACATTCTGATCCGATCATTGATATTAATCCCTCCCCTTCCAACCTCCACTATCATTGGGTTGACTTGCAGCAGGAGGAGGTGTCTACAGAACTTACCCATCCAGCTGCCAAGGATAGTGGAGAAGATGGTCTTCTTGCTGCTCTCCTCCATCTCAGTGAAAGAGAGGTAGTTGAAATGGCGAGTGAGGCGTGGAGTGACAGCATTCCTTCCGCCTCCAGGAGGTCCCATGGCACAGACAAAATTAATATCTACCAGCTTCTTAAAAGTCCCTTGAAGAGTTCAAAATCAGGAATGAGTGCCAAGTTGTAGTTAAAACTCTCTCCACAAATCTCCACAGCAGGTTATGTGTTATCTATCGACAGGATAGCTTTTGCCAAGAGTAATGGGGAAAGGATCTGGGTCATACCGATCTGTTTCCTGTCGTACCAGCCATGGTGGTCCATCCACTGCCGCAGCAGCTCGATGGGTGGCTGTGCACCATATTCCTCCAGCTTGGGCATGTTCAAGTCATCAATAAAAAATACGAAGTACCGCCCAACCGGAGGCCCGAACACACCTTTCCGCCTGTAAGGACAGAAGCTGTGTAAGGACACAGGACAACTCCTATTGCAAAGGTACTCCTAGCTTGATTCAAAAGCAGTTTTTGCTGGGTCAGCAGTGTCAGCTATCTTTATACTCGCACTCCATTTACCCCTTTAAATGGACCTTTGTGTGGAAAAGATCCAGAGCAATGTTTGAAGCACTGGCTTCTTTCCAAACACAAGTGAAATTTTGTCTACTTGTGCATAACATCAATAAACTAATGGGTGCAAATAACAGCAAAGCCTAAGCCCATGAATCTGTTGGAAATGTCAAACCAGTGGCTGACCAGGGAGGCAAAAGGGAAGCCGTTAACTGTGGGGAGTGGGACTGGGAGTCCCATGTTTTCTCCCCTCATCAGTTTCTATAAAGATCCCACACCAGAGTTTGCAAACACCTGTGCTGTGAAATGTTCTATTTCTGGAATAACTAGAATTGGAACAACTCTTATAGATCCTCACTAATCCTTCTCACTTTCTTGCTGTTGTATCAAGTTATTAATGGCTCTCACAACCCCAGCTCAGATTTGCTGTGTCCTATTTGTTATCCACACCTGTACATACTTGGGGTGAAAATAAAAGGCGAAGTTGATAGAAACACTGAGTTCAAGCATACTATATTTGCAAACACAGAAAGGAAACTTGCCTCTTATCCAGTTTGCTGTCAATGAGATCCTGGGTTTGGTTAGCAGAGGTGCGTGCCGAAAACATCAGGAAGTGGGTGATGTATTTGAGAGGCAAGTTCTTCAGAAGCTTGTCTGTAACTGTGAGAGTCTTCCCTGTGCCAGTGGGACCGACGCAAAGAACCTATAGAAGTAAAATTAGCAAAGTAACATAACTGTAGACAGCCTGTGTTTCCTAGCTCTCTGCCATTTTCTGGAAGAAACGTGGGTTACTGCTCACTTAGGCATTCAAAGGCTGAGAGAGGACAGAAGGCTTCCTTCTGCAGTAACAACAGCTGTTCAAGGTAATGGATCTCTGCATGGAAGGAATCAAAGTATGAAATGGAACAACAGGAAAAAGGTAAAGAGGGATGGTGATGGGCTACCATTGGGGTGGGGAGTGATCTATTATTCACTGCATTTTGATGGAACAACTGAGAGCTGATTTTCCTTTCCAGTAGTGGCACAGTGCCTGGGGAGAGACTGGAGAACTCTTGTTGCTTGGGCACAGCTTTTGAGCAGAGGAACAGAAACCCATGAGAGTGGGAAATAATCTAAACGTACGAAGTAGCTGGTAGGTTCTGATAGCACTGGGAGAAGAAGAGGTGCCCCTGTTGAAAAGAACAAAGTTGAATCAAAAAAATCAAAGCTAGGGCTGAGAACATACTGGCTTATGGTTGGTGAGCAACAGCTCCAGCAGATGGGCCATTCGGACTGTGTTCATCGTGGGCACAATAATGTCACAAAAGCTGGTATCAGGAACCATGGTGAACTTTGCCGTAGAGTCCAGCCACTTCTCCCAGCGTACCTGAAAAGTATGGGTGTGTTTAGAGGAGGTGGTTACATCTGTCCCCTAAGAGAACAGTGTTTCTGCTGTGTTTTCCCTGTCGCAGCTCTGACAAGGAATTCAGGTTTCCAGCCCCCCTGTCTTGTCTGGCTGCCTGTACCTTCCTGTAGGGCAATGCTTGTGAGTGCCCGACTCGTTTCCTTCAGGAGGGACCAAGACTTAGACATCACTGCCCCAGCAGCAACACGCTTGCCTTTCCATTTTGAAGCAGGATGGAGCGCTTGTGACACTTGCAAGAATGGGAATTCTGTCTTAAGCTGACCTACCCTGTAAGTGCCCCCATGGCCAAAGGCCAACGAGGGCTTAGCTGGGATTCCATCTTCATCTTTGGTGCCATCGCCCTTGTCACACTCAGAGGCACACGGAGGTTTTGTACTTGTCCAAGACCTGGATGTCTTGAGCTAGAATCACAGACTAACCTCCCAGAGGCCACTGTCAGTCAGATGGGCCTTGCATACCCTACTGCTCTGCCATCTCCTGTGAAAAAGATGGCATATTTGTCTGCCTTGCGCCTTCTCCAGACTCTGCTGCACACAGGTCTTCTGTTGTTGGGTACTGCTTTCTAACACAGACAGACCTTTCCACCTGAGCTTCTGCAGCAGCCACACTTGTAGAGCCCTCTCACTTTGCTGGGCACTGGCAAAGGCACTCAGGTTTGAATTGACCAGCTGTTTGTTCGGATTTGAAAGATCTGCTTTACAATCCCTAGGGCAAGAAACTGCCTTCTTCCTTTAATGAAAAGCTTGATTTCACTTTAATCATTCTCACTTGGTTCCTATAGGCCTTTCTTATTTGTCCTTGATGAGAAGATCCTATCAAATACTGTATTGTTTCCTGGTCCCTTCCCCTAGATTTCCCAGCTTGGAGTTAGAAGTGTTTTACCTCCCGAATGACCTCCTCATCCTGATCACCTTCAGCACTGCTAATCTCAGCATCATGCAGTTTATAGTCATAAACCAGTCCTTCTTCAGGGAAAAGTAACTGGATCTGTGGGAAGTAAAGCTATGGTAAACCCAGTTGTCACTCAGCTGAATTCACAGGTGGATCTACATTAGCAAGGAGCAATTTAGTAGCACGATGCTGCCCCGACCAGGGAGGTCAGATCTCTCTCCCAGATATTCCAGCTCCAGAAGTCCCTTGAAGTTTGAAGCAGATCTGGGATATCAGATCCCAAGAGGAAGCCCACCCAAAGCCTCCAGACATGCAAGAAGAACTACCAGTTTGTCTATAATGAGAGAGGATCTGCTGTGCCTTTACTCACCCCTTCCTTTGCCATCTTCTCCCTCAGCCACAAGCTGAAGGCCATGCGGCCTTGGGAATCTCCAGTAGCACCCACACTCCAGATCAAGGCAAATATAAACCAGGGTTCAATCAGCTCTTCAATATGAGCTGACTTCTCCTGGGGAATCCTCCTAATACCCTGAGAATCAGAGAAGAGCAGAAGTAAATTTTGCAGGCACGGTTAAGGTACACAAAACCTGGACTCTTCTTAATGTGCTTGTAATTCTATTTAGCTTCTATGTAGCTTTTTCTAGCCAGTTTTTCACAGGTCTTGTTAATGTATTCTGTGGATTAAAACTTGCTGTTTCATTGGTGTACTTGAGAGACTCTCTTCGCTGAACTAATGTCACTCAACAGGAGCTTGGAGAAGAATTTAGTCTTTGGTTTTTAATTTGAAAGTTGTCTGGCCTTCTCAGTACTAATTCTCAAAGGAGCTGCAATCTGAAGTGCATTGCTGCTTAGCTCTGATCTCTGCTTTCCACTCATTCTCCAGTTCCCTCTGCTATAAATAAAAGTGAACCTTTTCCCTCCAGCCCGGTAGGCATGGAGCTTATCTTTTGCTTTTTCAGTGGGTAAAGCATAATCCTTCCAGGTTTACCTGTGCTTTGCAGGAGGCTGTATTACCTTCTGCCATGTAGATGAGCTACAGCGTGACCTTTCTGCGCCAAAATCCTGTTCTCTGGTGACTAACCCCCTGCATGACTTAGTGCCCTTAAGAGTTACAGACACACAAGTGACAGAGGCAGCAAAATCCTACCTCGGCAGGAAGGAAAGGCTGATACAAACATTCCAAGAGCATGAGGAGGCTCCTTGTAAGGTTACTGTCCGTTGAGGCAATTATTTCCTTCACAGATCTCCGGACAAAGCTGATTGCCTCCTGTAAAGACAGGAAGGAAGAGCTCAGCTCATCCAACACATTCGACTTTGCTTTTACCTTCCAGGGCTCTGGTTTCTCCTTGCCTCCCTGCAGGCTATGTTTAGCAAGGAGGGGATGAGTGGGAATGCTGCATCCCACGGTGTCCCAGGTACCGCTGTTTTGACTGAAGAGAAGCAAGTCAAACCCTTTGGTTTAGTCTTAACCACAAGAATCCTCTGGACCTGCCTTTTGGTTCTGTGCAACGCTGACAACCACCCTGTGCCATCACTGCTGTTAAATGGTTTGCTCCCTTCCGAGCTTTCATTTGCAGCTCTGGGTTATTCGTTAAACTAATGGCTTAGGAGCAGAGTAGAAATAACAAGACTTGTTCTTACAATTTTCTCCCTGGAGCATATCCACTGTCAGCAATGGAGCTGCACCAGGGATGATTTTTTCCAGAACATAATTTTAAAATGAAATAAAACAAACTATAATGACCATTAAGATCAAGTCACATCTGTAGGGATCAGTGAATAACCTCTATTAAACCCAGGAAATTCACAGAGCAGTTTGTATTACTGGTAGTCTGAAGTGTTCCCACACTGGCACTTAATTCCAGGCCTCGGCAAGTCTGTGCTACGTGATATCTGAGCTGATAATCTCCAAGCCACGGAAGGGCTGGAATGGAATGGTAGCTCACCTTGAGGAATCTCTCGAAGAGAGATGCTAACTTCTCTGAGAAGGGCTGCATGATGGCTGGGATTTTTTTCAGCCAGCATTCGACGAAGGGCTCCAGCCCCAAGATGCTGGGTTCCAGGTAAACCATGCCACAGCGGGAGACTGTGGCAGGGGAAGCAACAGCCAGATCCTGGACTTCAAACATCATGGTCATGTTCTGGAAATTGCAAAAAGAGAAAAAGCGGGGATCCTTCAGCATAATTTGGTGGAGCTGAAGTCCTTCCCTCTTTTTGTTGTGCTTGTGCAGCACAGCAGAGACCTGGCCAGCACAGGGCTGCTATTGAGACACCAATTTCCATACGAGTGCATCACAGACATCAAGTGGAATACAAAAGGCAAGTCTGTTCCAAGAGGAAGAACAAAAGGCAGCAAAAGCATGAGGGATGAGTTACCTCTGTCAGCTTGATGATTTCCCCTGAGCTAAGACACAGCTTCTTATTGTCATCTAACACTGTGTTCATGTTCTCAATCCACAAAGCATCAACTGGCCCATCAAACATGTACCACTTCTTGCTGGTGTCGGTGGCCGCAGCTCCCTGCCGGATGAGCGAGGAAAGGATCCCATCTGTCCTGGAAAGCGGGAGGAAAGCAGAGATTGGCCCATTCTGGTTTTGCTGAAATCAATGGCAAAGCTTCCACCGTATAAGGCAACAGAGCCAGAATCTTACTCTGGTTCACGTGCCTCACCTGTTGATAAGCTGGCATAAAGGTAATTTCATTCTTTCTTTTCCTGAGACAGACATCTCAGCCTGAGTGGTGCCATGAGACAACTTCATTGGGCAAGAGGATCTGGACTTCATGTCATCTAACTATAAAATGCCAAGGTTCCCTTTAACGCATCTGTCCTCAGTGAAAAGCAGAGAGGCTTTTCTAGTGTCCAGTCCAGGTCCATAGGTAGGTTACCCGCTCTCTTTTTCACCAAGTGCAAAGAGAGGCTTAGGATAGCTACTCTGCTAATTCAAAAGCTTCAATTGGGTTATTGTAGGTTAGGAGGGTAAGTCCAGGCTGAAGAGCATGGCTCTACCCTCTTTATAACTGAAGTGGCCCATCCTCAGCTGTGAACCCAGGTGATGGTGGAGCTGGTGAACTGGAGAGCAGAAACACAAGGACTGCTGACAGCAAGAACTAAATCTGTACGTGGAAACCTGGAATGCAATTTCCATTCAGACCCTGGACTCTACTTCCATTATTAAATAATTATTTGTTATTTTTATAATGCTAGTGAATTCCAGGGTATTGTTACTGAGATCAAGGGAAAACAGTCTGTTCTAAAGCTCAGCTGATTAAAACAGATGGATTTGCCTGTTAATACATTTTACATGGCTGCTTTATTTTTCTTTTTGTCATGTTGACGTGCCTGTGTGCTGCCCTTTGGTTGTCATATTGTAAATAAACTGCCGAGCTTAACTGGAATATCCTATGGAATGTCCTTCAGCAGAGATGCACCAAAGCGCAGTTTGGGAAGCTCTGGGTCTCAGCATCAGTAACGTTTACTGGCCCGCACTTTCCCACAGGCAGTTAGTTTCATATTTATCTAGTTTCCTTGTTTTTACAGAACAGTCTTTAGCTTTGCCCCTAAGCAAGTGGCAGGTGACAGGGCCAAAGGGAGATTCACACTGCTTCTCACACCTTAGCTTCTGGATAAAGTGTTCTGCAAAGTCACCCTCAGGTCACATACGGAAACGTAAGCAGTAGGGCCTGGCTGTCAAGAGGGCAAATGGGCTATTGGCTTTCACTTCCAAACTGTGTAAGAAAGCAGGAGCCCTGGTAGTGGGAATGAAATGCCCCTTTATGCCTGAAAGTTATCCCTCATCATTCAGCACCAGGAGCGTTTTTATACAGAACAATTCAAGAGCGCAGCACAGAGGTCACTTTTCTTCAGAAGCAACGCAAGTGTTTATAAGCTGCTGTATCTTAGAGCTGGGGCATGTGCTCCAAAGCAATTGAATTATTCCTTGTTACACAGTTAACGCTGCCAGCTGAGCTGCAGTAACCGTCTGGGCATGTGCTGGCAGCCAGGCCAAGCGCACAATAAAAGATGTCAGTTTAAATCGCCGTGACTGGCTATTGTTGCTTGGTGAGGATAAGGACTTGATCGCTTCTGGTTTTATGCCACTACCCTAAACAGTTTTCAGCCTGCAAGAGAAGATGCACAAGCCCAGAAGAAAAGCTTTTCCCATCTGGAAGGAAGGAAAGGAGGTTTTGTACTTTACCACTCATGCGTTAGCAAGTTGAACTCTCCATAAAGCTGGCCCATTGTAATGGATTTGGGATTCAGCACAAAGTAGCTGACTGCTTCGTAATTCCCACCACTGGCTGCAGGCTGACCTTTCAGTGACGTCATTGCAGCTGCCAGGACTTCATAACTCTGCAAAAGCAGGAGAGTTAACTGCCATGGCTCCATAATGACAAAAAGGCACTTGTTCTCACTGCAACTGCATTTAAAAGGCAGTGAGAAAGGAGAGGCAGTGAAGGATAATACCATAGTAAGGAGATGGCTGGCTGCACTGACAAAAGTAAAACATTCCAGATGCATGGGGAGGAAGTTAGATCTCCCATACTAGAGGCCTGAAGAATCTTGGGATGTCAAAGTATGTCTCAGCATTACAAATTTGCAGCAGAGCGAATAAACCTCGGTCTAATCTCCCAATTTGAAATACTGACTTACCAATGTATTTCCCCATAGCTATAAATCGTGGAATCTTTCAGGTTGGGAAAGGACCTCTAAGATCGTCAAATCCAACCATCAGCCCAACCAGCCTCATCGTGCCTGCTAAACCATGTCCCAAAGTGCCTTGGCCACATGTTTTTTTAATCCCTTCAGGGATGGTGACTCCATCACTGTCCTGGGCAGCCTCTGCCAGTGCTTCACCACTCTTCCAGTAAAGGAATTTTTCCTAATACTAAAAGGTCTCCTGGTATCTATCTGAGAGAAGCTGGAAATGCTGGAGTGTGCGTCTTCTGTGAAGCTTAACCAGGTGCACCACTAGGTAGGCAGTGATTTGCTGGGGCCAGTGCAGCACCTCAACCGTACCTTTGTCTTCCCAGAGCCCGTTGGCCCCACTAACATGAGGCCATGTCGAACCACAGTGGTTTCGTAGAGCTGGATGCACTTAGTCACAAAACCTGTAGAGGAAAATGACAGAGTGGGTCTGGGACCAGCTGTCTCTTTCCTAGGGTAGAGGACCAGACCCAGAGGGAGCTTGTGGAGAGCCTTTCCCCTCACCATCAACATCCTTGAGATTCTCTTTGATGCAGGATTTGCGAATGGCTTCTTCCAGGATGCCATAATCAACAGGCTCTTCTCTGATCTTAGGAAATAAATCCGAGACAATACCACTGAAAAGCTTGAGGTCATCCTGCAGGAATTTGGGTACGTTGGCATCCCTGATAGCCCGCAGGCAGATCAGCTCCTGCAAAGATTTAAGAACTCAGAATTCCAAAGATCCTGACTCTCTCGTGTGACTGCAGAGAAGGCCACATATGTCTACGACAGTGTAAAGTATAAGCACATTTACCTCATCCATAGTGGGATTCTCTCTTTTGAGGTTGCCAGCTGTTGAGATGACAGTCTTCACAGCTCTCATCCCAAAGTCATAGTGGTCCTAGAAAAGGCACAGAGGAAATAATGTCATCAGATACAGAAGCATCACCTAAAAATCTCATGCATGCACTTAAATTAGGAGGTAAGAAAAGAAAAATGAGGGAGTTACACCTTCATAACAACCGTTCCTTCATCCAAGTCTGCTCTCAGGATCCTTCAAACAATTAACTAGTCCTCAGCTGTACAGACAATGGGTGAGAAAGACAAGAATAACTGGATGACAAAAAATTGTAAATGGAGGGATAAGTAGGCAGAGCTGCTTGGCTCAACTCTCCTGCCATTGTAATCCTAACTAGACTGAAGGTGAATGCAAGTCCAACCACAGGAGGACAAATGAGGATTAGAAAGGTGGGAGGTAGGTGAAGAATGGGTATTGTGACTTTTTTTGTGGTACGCTATCAAACTGCATCAAGAGATCCACCCAGGTTCTTTGTGCCTAGGCTGAGAAAGCTTCCCACCTAAAAATCATTCATGGACATTAAGGCACCCACCTGGGAGCTGAGCTGCTCTGACAATAGTTTGAATGTTGTGGTGATCTTCTTTGCAAGGATTTTGGCTTCATTAAACCCAAAGGAGTAGAGTGAAATCTCAGCAATCATGGTGTAATCTGGGACCATCATAGCCACAGGACGAAAGAGAGCCTGAAACACACAGTTCCAACACAAGATCAAACCACTGCTGGTTTGTGCTTTTTCCAGCAAACTGACAGGGCTGTGTATCTATCGCAGACCATTTACAGGACACAGCAGAAGTGTGTCTGGCATCTGATGGGAATATCTGAGGACTGCCATTTGCTTACCGATGTGATTCAAATCTCAAAATGATCCTACAAACATTGAAAAGCATCACATCCTAATCCTGGTCACGGTCATGCCGATGGTCTGGGTAGCGTTCAGTACCTCTGTCACCCCTCTTCTTTTGGTCTGGGCAATCTGCCCTCCCTACCTTCAGGTTATCGGGCAGTTCAGTACGCCCAGCGTACCCTGGGTTCATTGTGATGAAGACTGCACAGGATGGCACCAGCGGGATCTCTGTGCCTTCAAACATGAAGCGATTCACCTAGAAAATTAAAAAATATGATCATCCTCAAAGAGCAGAGCCTGACTCGCAAACTAAATAACTTAGCAAAACCTTCCAAGAGAAAAACAATGGCTTTTAGTAGTTAAATTATCAAGCATGGACACACACAGCTGCCCACAACTGTAGTGACTCAATCTGGTCCCACTGCAGGAATCCATTAATACCAGCAGTATTTTTCCCTGTTTAAGAAACTGGGCTCATGGAAGATTTACTGATAGGATATAACTTTTTTTTTCTTTGGCTCTTGAACAGACTTCTATCCCTCCAGCTGTAAACAAACATCTTTCCATTTATTCTGCAGTAGAGTTTGGACCTGAATTAATTTGTGGCAGATAGGGCAAAGAGAAACCTAAATCCTTTTAAAGCTGTGTAGGTAGTAATTTCAGAGAGGGGATAAAGTAATGTAGACGAATTCACAGACAGAAAGTTTCTAATCCCAAGCCAAAGTCAAGGAGATTTGGGTCTTAACCCTTCTGAATCTCCAGAGAAGAAAGCATAGGCTGGCTACGAGACTGGCTGACAGGTGGGTCTCCATGTAAAGCCAAAAATTCACTTTACATTGCAGCACTGTGCGTGCATGAATATGCGTTTTTCCACACATATTGGGTTTTGTGAATCCATTAAGGCTTGGGTAACACATTTAGACAAATGTGGTGCTGAGCAACTCATGGCAGAACACTGGCTGCCTTTATCACAGCTCCAATTTGTATCAGCTCAGTGGGTCTGTATCAGTATCTCCCACACCACAGTCTGCTGGCACTCAAGCTCAGATATACTTCTGCCTGTGAGAGTGTGGGCAACTGTGGCAGCACAGACTAGGCTGAAATTACAAAATCCACCCAGGATGCTGCCTATGTAATGGCCTGATATGATGTGCCACAGCTAGGGCTGTATTCATGCCTTTCCAAGCTCAAGTGTGTCTGAGTTGCCCCTGAGCAGTGAAGATGGTCCTTTGTCAAGAGGCATGGGAAGACAAGGACTAGGCTAGACTAGCCCAAGTGGAGACTTTTTTCTCTGCCTTTGCATCCACGTGTTTGTTACATACCCTCTGCTGCTGTGCTTTCTGAATGGTTGTGATCTGCTGGGCCACCACCGACAGCACCTCGATATCAATGCGGTTGAACTCATCAAAGCAAGCCCATGCGCCAGAGCTGAGCAAGGAAGGAGAAATAAGGGGAATCAGGTACATTACCCAGAAGCAAACTTGCAGTCAAAAGTTCAGCTAGATATAGAAATCATAAATCCATGTACTGGGAAGGCAGACAGAGATAAGTGAACCTAAAAGGCCCCTAACGTCCCACACCAGGTAGTGACACTGCCACAGGTACTGTGGAAGGGGAGGTAACACCCTGACCACGCGATGAATGAGAAGGTGCATGGTCCCTGCAAGACTATGGCAATGTCTTACCCTACAGCCTGGCACCAGTTCTCCATGTTACAGGTTTGGGCTTGAAGGAGGTATCCCGTTGAATTTCTGTTTTGTACCTGAGCTATAAGTGTAGTAGACACAATTTAAACATCTCTTAAGTCCACTTTTCAGAGCTTGGAAGACTGTGTATAAAGCTGGGAGTATGTATATGAGGAAGGTGATCTTCCCACAAGGCATGGTTTAAGAGAGAAGTGAAATTACTTACAAAGAAAACATCTGAGAAAAGAGTATTAGCTTTTGTTGGAGTGACTAATTCAGATTCACCAGCGGGCAACTGACTAATTGGACCAGCTCTGTTTGAAATGTGGAGAAGACAGAAGCTTCTCTGAGATGATTCCTCAGGGCTTGGAGCAGTCTCTCTTGGCTGCTCAATTTTGGATACATTCAGCAGATTCTCCTCTTCTTAAGATTAAGGAGCTTGTGGGCAGAACTTCAGTCTGATGTATATGATATTAAAACAGAGGCCAAAGCTGCAAATATTTGCACAGGTTTCTAACACTGGATCGGTGCAAAGCATTTTAATTTTGCCTTAAATGAACAGGATCTCTTTTTTATCCTTTTTTTTTTTTTTGTTTTAATTGGCTCAACTGTCCCTCCCTTCTGGCAAGAATTTTGCAACTTTGCTCATTCTGGAACACAATAAGCCTCTTTCTAGGGCTTTACTCGATCTTCTGGGCTGCTATGAAAGATATCTATCAGTTCCCACTGGCCAGCATCCCCGTATCCTCCCCACTCATTGACAATGACACACAGCATTTAATTATACCTGGCTAGCCCCTTGAAAAATTTTCCCATTGCCATGAAGTCAAGCTGGTCAGAGCAGTTGAACACCACAGTTTGGATTGCTAGTGCTTTCCCCAAGTCTTTTGTTGTTTCTGTTTTGCCTGTTCCTGCTGGTCCTGCAGGTGCTCCTCCAAATTTCAAGTGCAGAGCTCCTATAAGTGTCAGATAACACCTACAACAAAGAAGAGACCAGACTATGAAAAGCATTTCTACCAATGATTTCAGTAAGATATGATCTATCAGATATGATCTATCCAGTTGGAGACCCGTAGGAATCCATCCTTTACTATTCTGCACAACTGCTTAGATATGCAGCATTCTGCAAAGTTGTGTGGCCTTGATCAGTATTCATGGGGGCCTGCAAGGATAAATCCTTCTGCCACTGGCTACAAATTCACTCTCCAGAAAAAGAACAGCTACAAAAGGGTAAAACTATTATTGCTGATGGATATTCTGGAGTGTTAGATGCCTCTGTCTACTGGTTTGTGGAAGAGCTCCTTAGCTATCAGGTGGGCATTTTATATGAGTTAGAACACTACATTAAGAATTAGGAGAGTGAAAGCAATCACTCTGAGCACTGATCACTACAATACAGTAGAACCAACGCCCGGGTGTTCCTATGCCCTTATCTCAGGTAATCCTTTACTGTGCAAATTTACATACATTAAGCAGTAAGAGCAGCATAATCAGATCCTTGGCTTAATCTCCAGTAAGGCTTATCCATTCAGGAAAAAAAACAAACTAAAAAACCAACCCACCCAAAAAGATACTTCTTAGCCAGAAAACAATCTCCTTACCTGTCAGTGAGGGGCGTAATAACCAGACGGCCACTGTTACCCAGATATTCATAGCCATAGAGAAATTCAGCATTGACTGCTCTGATGTACAGGTCTCCCCGTGTCCAGTAGTATCTAATGATGAGCAGACACAACATCAGGAAGATAAACACTGGCTGGCAGATATCACAGCAGCTCCTAAGACTACAGTCTGCAAGTCTGGTGACCTGCAGGTTAAGGGATTTCCTTCATGAGAGAAGAAAGGATGAGGTAACATAACAGGGCTGACAGGAGTTCTCACAGGACCTGAAATTGGGAGTTAATATTAAGTGTTGCATTCCTTGGGCAGGAGCAGTCCCTTTCACAGTGAGACTGTGAAGCAGCACAGTGTGGCTTAGTCTATATTGCCAAAGTGGACACCATGAAAACTAGGTCTGTCTCAGATGCCTTAGAACTGGCATCCTTAGCAGATTTCAATCCCACTCCTCATAGGGTTGTTAGAGGCAACTCAGAAATACCGCTTACAGACTCTTCAAACTCCTGTTGCCATTTGTCATGGACGCTGCTTATGGGTAAGGAGACTGAAGACAATGCCAGGGAGGCCAGGTGAGGTTCAACAGCTGCAGTCTTTACCTGAGCTGTGAGATCCACTCAAAATCATTCATGCTTGTCACGTTCTCCTCAATCAGCTTTGCTGCAACATCCTTGGCGTGGACCTCAATCACAATAAGAGCTGACAACACTGCTCGTTGCATCCTAGACAATTTGCCACGGATGAGGGCAACCAAATCGCCCAGCTGGGTAAGGAAAAGAAAGTACTCTGAAGTAATCCGTATCCCAAAGACCCAGCCTGTACTAACACAATGCGATCAAACTCATGGCATGCTAAATCCTGCGTCCACGCAACTTCTGCCTCTCCTCGTCAGATGTACAAATGACTGCTCAGAAAGCAAATACTGCACAGGGCTGGCTCAGAGCTGACTTTTGCCAACACCATTACTGTGTTCAGGTGAAAAGAAAGGGTTAGAGCCACCATGAGACCTAGAGCTGAGGACACCATATGAAGAATGCAGTTTCACTTTGATTTCTACTATCCATCACTTCAGTTCTCTCCCACCTTTGACTTCTTGGGTGACACTGGAGAAGCTATCCTTCATCTTCTTTCTGTCTTCAGGTAATAATCATATTATCACTTCTGTACACTATTTGAGGCTTATGATGACAAAAATCCTAATGACTAAGTTGATAAGAACCTGGTTTTTTAACCTGGTTTCGAGCTGTGCTATGCAGGACAGTGTCTTTGTCTCTCCTACAGCATTGTCCTGGTTGCATTTTTAAGTTATCTAAAGGCTGATGATTGAAAAATCCCCACCTGGCAAAAATCTCACCCTTACATTCATTTTTCATACCTGAGCACTCAGCTGTGGGAAAAGCCTGCTGGACAAATCTCCAGCTTCCAGAGCTTCAGACACTTCCTTTGTCCAGAAAATCTGGCAGCCAGCAATGACCACTTGGCCAGGCCACTGCAAGACCCATGCAGTACGTGGAGTCTTAAAAAAAAAAAAAAAAAAAAAGATGGTAAGAAACGATTTTTTTGTCTCCCTGCTCTCAGATGAATCTGTGAGACCCAAAAGAATGTTTCTCCTCCTCTGGCCTGTTCTAACTTTCCTAGTTGCACATTTCAGCCTGAGTAGAAAACAGTAACAGAAATATCTGAGGCCTTTTCTTTTTTCAGACTTTCTCCCTCCCTAGACCCAAACAAATAAAAAAAGAGATTTTTCTACTTTTATTTTTTAAAGTATAGCTTTTACACAGAAATCAGAGCCAAGATGCGTTGACAGAAACCAACAGTTCACAGTGCCTCACTGTGTGAGACATGAGAGCTGAAGAAGACAAAAGAGAGTAGATCCTTATGAAAAGGAAGTTTCCTGAAGGGGAATAAAATCGTATTCACATAGCATTGTTCTGTGATATTGGGAATTGTTCTGTGGCTGTTAAGTGAGTGTGCAGGGTTTGCATTTTTGCTACTTGCCCAACCGCGCATTCTGCACTTGACCCACACACATTTGGGTTAAAGGTTGTATTTTAAAACAAATAGAACATCAGAAATTCATCAGCCGCATCACCGGTGACCTCTATGGCAAGCCTGGAACCACAACATCAGAGACCTACCGGTCTGTGGTAAACCTCTTACCTCTGGATAAGCACAAACTGATCTTTCTATGTTGTCCCGTACACTGGCCTTCATGGATTTCTCAACTTCCAGCAGCCAGTCCTCCACATTGTCAGTGGGACAGATGGGAATACACAGCTTCACCTCTTCTCCTTCAGCAGAGTACATATGTGTGATCTGTAGGTCCACCTGGAACTGTAGCTAATGGAAGAAGCGCAATGGGAGACGTGAATGGAGGATTTCTTTTCTATTCCTGCCTTCCCACCACAAGGGAGAGCCAGGCTGCAGTTGGTTTATGCTCATTACAAATCTGGTGCCAAAGTTGATTGTCAACAGTGATAATAAAGTGTGCAACAGATGTGTAAAATGACCTCTCTGAAAAATGGAGGATGACGGTATAAAAACAAGAGATTCACATCACTGGTTTAACTTGGGTGAAGCAAAAGAAATTACAGGCAGGATGAATATTTCTTATTACCTGTCTAGGATTCAAACCCACGATTCCTGTTCAATTCTGCAGACTCAAATGATTTCCCTTGAAGTCAGAGTACCCAGTTGTAAGAGTAAACTTTTAGCAGCTTCTCCATTGCCCCAGCATATCACTGAAAGTCTCCTTATTTATTCCAATGGCTTTGCACCGGGTTTCCAGTTCAATTTCCTTTCTATTTTCCCAAGTTAATGACTAGGAGATTGGTTTTAGTGTCTGAATATTGTGGTGGTGCAAGCTGTGACTAGTCATGGTGTCTGAAGTTTATTAGGAATAATAAAGAGGAAAAATAGCCGAGTTAACCCCAGCTCCTAAGTAGGGATGAAGGCAGAAACTTAATTCAGTCCAGGCTTGTTCACTCCTTGTCCCTCCCGAGGCTGTCAGCAAGAGTAGGATTGCATCCTAACCAGGTGCCTGCAAGTAGACAGCTAAGTCGGGCTAGACAGCTAAGATGGGTAGATGAGTTTCTTAGGGACATGGTTTAGTAGGGAGACAGGCACGGTTGGACTCAATGATCTCAGAAGTCTCTTCCAACCTTAGGATTCTATCATTCTAAGTCTGAGCTATTTCTCTGGGCCTCCACAGCGGGATGAACAGACATCTCCAGAAGAAGTGTCTAAGTGAATTTCGGTAAATTGTCCTTTGCAGATGCCTCCTTGTCTAAAAAGCAATTGAGGGTGCCCAGTTCATGGGCAGATGTCTGGCTTTGAAATGTCTAAAGGGTGGCTGTTTGAATCCCACTCCAGGGCAGGCAGCACCTTGCAATGCCTACATACAGCTACAGGTTCCCAGGAGATACATTTCCACACAGCAGAATGTGAATGCTCCTCTAGATCTCAGCAAACCTCCAAGTTCCCATGACACCAGCATCCCCAAGGTGGGCCAGGCCACTAGGGTGCTTGCTTTTCCTACCTGTGCGATGTTCTCAAAGCACTTGCGGAGGTGAGGCTGCACAGCAGTGGGGTCTTTTGTCTGAGACAGTATTTCCAGCAGCTCATCATCTGATAGGAAGTAGAACCTAGAAACACGGAGCGAGGAATGAGGGGAGTCTCTCCTTACTATAGCAGCAGGAGCTAGTCCTGGCAAGATGAGGAACAAGATTATTCCTAGAGACACTGATTCTGACTACTCACTGATCTCTGTGTTTGTGTAGGAGAGTGGCAGCCACTCCACCTTTCTGCGGAGACAGACTTCTCCATCTGCAGAAGTCAGTTACTCCCATGCAAAATGGGTTTAAATGAGGATCAAAGAATAGAAGTATTCCTTCAGGAATAAGGGAGGGAGTTAAACGTAAGCTTTCATTTAGCCCCATCCTTTCTAGACAAATCAGGAGGCACAGATATGCAATGATGCTACCAGACTGCCCCTAACTCACAACTTTTGTGTCTGCCCATTTTCTCCCCATCAGATGGCAGCATTGAAAGGCGCAGCCTTGCTTATGTTTGCTGTCTCATGACAATATCCTTAGCTTAGATTGTTTTGCTCTTTCTTGGAGTGAGCCTCTCCTTTTGTATTTTCTGAACCAAGCTGTGTGAACCAGCCAACTGAAATTTGGGATTACCTGGGAAAAGCACTTCTCTTGGTCTCCAGGTATTCACTCAGCCCTTTCTGCACAAGTTCAAGCAATTTATTACAGTTTCTCAGGTTCTCTAGCAGCACAGGATCAGGGCACAAAGAAATCACCTATAAACAGAATGGAGAAGAGAGGAAGCATCAGTATTCTGAGCATGTGGGAGATAAGGCAGTGGAAATAATTGGGTTGCCCAGTGATGTTACTGATAGGATTTAAATGACTCATTCACAGGAGTAATTTCAAGGAGGGATCTGTGAAAGGAGAGGTGTCAGCTTTGTGGGCAAGGAGGGGAAATAGCGCTTACGGATGTGACAAGCCCATTTCTGGGCTCCCTGAAATACTAACATTTGTAATATGGAATACAAACACTGATGGAGTCCTGGAAAGTGGAGACTGGAGAAAGAGAAGATGGCAGAGCACTGTTACCAGGACACAGGTGAAGGACCCAACAATGGCTCTAAACAATTTACAGAGTCAGTCTTGAGGAGGAATCAAAGGAATTAAGGATCAGGGTTATAGCAGGGCTGGTTTCAAGAGCTGTAGGAGGGAAGGAGTCTATGTGCTGAGAAGAAGGTATCGGGTGCTGTGGAACAGCTTGGTGCAAGGCATCATCGGGAATGACTCTGTTTGGACATCGCAATGAAAGGAGATGTTCCAAGAGAAGAAACCTAGCACACCAACCCGGGCAAAGTTGCATGGCTTATACAGTGCTGCTTATTCCCACACCATTACAAAAGCAACAACTCAAAGCCAGTCCTTGTGTGAGGACAGCTCCAAGGAATTTGGGATACCTGCTCTGGCTCTCATTAAGGCACACACCTGAGGGTTTTCATTAGCATTCTTCATGATGTTCCTCCATTCACTATCCATGTCCTGGTATTTCTGGCTTTCCAACGGGAGCTGTCTTTTGATGTCCTCCGACCTAAAGATGGGCTCCAAGTAGAGCCAAGAACGCTGGCAGTTCAGCCATTCCTCTAGGACATCCTGTTGGGAAGGAAGAAGGGAATATCAGGACACCACACTACAAATCTGTTTGACAAAACCATTCAAACAGCGCTCTAGAAAGGGTTTTAAAAAATAAAAGGAAAAGAAAAAACAAAAAAGAGGTGACGCTGCACTTAGACCTTCCACCATTTTAAAATTTACCTGCACCTTCAGGAGCTGGAAGTTCATTCCCAAATAATTAACAATGAAATAATGTAAACATCCCCTTTGCTAACTGTTGTCAGCAGGCATCGGAACCAGCACCCACTGGTTTAACATGGGTAGTTTAGATCTACATGTAAGCTCAAAGGGACTTTGTGATGCTAGGTCAAATTTCTATGGCTAGCGTTCCTGTATTTTCCAGAAGACAGAAGTGAGCACACAGTAAGATGGGGATTTTATTTTGTGAAAAGAGATTTTTACGGAAAGAAGAATGACAAATAAAATACGCCACACTCTGCAATTTTGTCAAATCCTCTCTCCTGCCTGATACACCTCAGTCCCAGACTTGCCTACAGAATAATCCATGAAAACATCTTCAAACAACACTGAATTCAGAGAAAGAATGAAAAGCTAAACATTTAAATTAGACATCAGACAGGAAACTCTGTTTGTCAGGCATTCAAAGGAGGAAGAATTAGGTTGGAAGAACATCCTCCTCTTCCATTTTCAGGCATGGGAGACTGGAAGGTATGGGGAACCTGCCCAGCATTGCAAAGCAGCTCAAGTGAATCCCTTTCAGAGTGCCTCAGTTGCATGCACTATCTACTGTTCCTGAACACAGGCAGCCACTCGATCTAGCAAGAGATGGGTTTTCCAATACTACAGGCAATGGTGCTCACCAATGCTCTACCAGCTAACCCTGATAAGCCGCTTCCCAGAGGGGACTCATGGGCCTTTAAGCAACAGGAATGAATGCAATCAAAACAAAGGCTAGGAAAGCCAGGGTGAAAAAGTGGACAACATCACAGCCAAAACTGTAAGGTAAATAATTGAACTTCCTCATGTCAACTACTGCCATAGGGCTTAGGGTAACATTTCTATGTCCTCATGAGACAAAGCCAGCACTCTGACAGCCCGCAGCCAAGCACACCCAGATGGTAAGCACCAATAAACAGAATGAGGTAGTTACGAATAACAGATAATAATGCTGCTGTGCATCAAATGCTAGAATTTACAGCAAGTTCTCCAGCTGGATACTTGTATTGGAATTTTTCTCCTGCAGCAAAACACTGCTCTGCTGGATGAGTCCTGCTGGCTGCTGAGCATCCAAGCTCTGGTCTGATGAAGAAGTGCTGGCATGGTCTGCCAGATCGTGCTCTAAACAGCAGTCTTCTGTGTGCTTTCCTACACTGAGATGTGAATGATTAGCAGGGATTTCACAGGACCTGTTAAGAATCTGTAAGATTCACTTAGTAAAATATGATTTGAGGTGCCAGAGGAAAGTAGCAATGGGAGAGTCCTGCCCCCACCAAAGACTGTTGGAACAGGAAGCAAAATGTGGAATTTCATCATTGCTGTTTGCCGAATAAGGTTCTAAGAATATTCCCACTTCCACTAGAGTGAGAGGGCTTTAGACAGACCCTCTTCCTCCCAACAGACTGATATTCTCTTGATAGCTGTCCTCCCATCCCTAGCAGCAGCTACACAGTGTCTATGTTCAAGCATGGCAGCGCAGCCCACCTGCTTCCCTCACCACATGTGTGTGGGTAAGAGACCAATACCTGTGTCAACTTCAGCTTATTTTCCCATGTGCTCATTCTTTCCTCAAAAGGTTTCTTGAACGGCGAGAAGGACATGCTCTGAACCATGCCAATGTGATCATCTAGGAGCTGAGAAGCTTCATCGGTGTTTTTCAGAATAAAGGTACCTGTGTCTTTGTAAAGCATCAGAGTAAATAAAACGGAGTTCCATTCAATCTCTATCTTGTTGAGAGCCTGGAAAAGAGGGACAAGCAATTGAATTTTCAGATACAACCTGTGCACGGGTAATCTCGGGCTCCACAAGTCTCTTAATGCCTCCCTCTAGCAAGCTACAGATTTTTGCCCTTGGATTCTACTGGAAACTGCAGGTGTGTATTCAGTGCATGACACACTTAGCAACAGCACGTTTCCTCCGCACTGCCCATGGCCTCCACATCTCAATGCTGTCCTAAAAGGAAAATCTCAAGGGGAAAAAAGGGCAATTTCATCTCCAGGCCCATTTATGCTATCAGATGCACAGAGGCTGCCAGCAAAGTGCCTATTAAAGACTATGGTTAACAATGGCTTTGTGAAAGGCATAGCTATCCATTGGGAATTTGCTGCCAGAAGGCAATGACTTTGAATCAAGACCATCTTAGGTCACATCCAAACTGGTGAACTTGAAGCTGGAAGACCATCTAACTTATGAATCTCCAGAGCCAGCAAGTCTTCCCTGCACGTTTACTGTGTTAAGGGATCTGCCACCTCCACTTCCAGCCACAGCTAATCTCCCTGATATAATGTTTGAATGGCAGAATGCAGACAATCAGTTTATTTTAACTGTGGTTGCTAACCCCACACTGAGGTGCGAGACCCAACCAGTGGATCAGTATAACCATCAGGCAGCACTGTTACGCTACAACTGTAAATCCTGCCCAAGGTGAAATGACAACTTCTAGTGTGTGAACACAGTAGTGTGGCTGTAGCTTCCCTCTCTAAGGGCAGCAGACTTTTTACTTGTGCTGCAGAATGTGTCTTAACGCCCTGCGACAGCAGGAACACAACCCAAGGCAATGACTGCCTGCTCAATAGAAATACATTTGAGAAGCAACCAAAGACACAGCAAGTCCTTCTCTCCTCACATTCTCAATGGTGTATTCCTTGCCAGCGATCTCAGCTACTTTGGTAATGGTCTCAATATGGTCCAGCAGGTTCATGTCCAGGCAATAACCAACTGTCAGATTAGGTTCTGCCTTGATACTGATGTTAAGGTCTTCTGACAGCATCTCCCAGTGCCGGCTTCTCATTCCAGGATTGTGCAGCCCCTGAATCAAGGGGATGTATGGTTTGAATTCTTCAATCTTGTCTCGAAACTCCATTGCCACACCCTGGCAGGCTTTCAGGGAGAGAAACAAAAGAACGTCAGCAACACCACTGTGTGAGGAATTTACCTTAAGGAACTTCCTAGAAGTTATCTAAAGCCTGATGTGCTTAAAAACACATGGTACGAAGCAGGTAAGCAGCAGGAGAGAGCAGTGGAAAACGTAGGTTGAAGTAACGAGGACACAAAGGCTCTCTCTCTGCCTGGCTGCTAAGCAAGGATGCAAGCCCATTCCCAGAAGGCTGTTACAGGCAAGTCCATGACAAGCACAAGCGCGCCTTAGCCTACAGCTCACTGGAAAGCAAGAAGCAAACTAATCTAATTCCTTAATATGGGCATGATGAAGCCCCACCTGCCAACAGACATTTTAGAAGATCCAGTCATTGTTCCATGATCTTCACTTCCATATCAAGACTGGGCTGCGAGTTACCTCACACCTCAGCTCAGGTCAGTCTAAATAAGGAAATGGACACTATGCACAGGAACTGGAAGTAGCCCAGGATCACAGCCAGCTACAGAAATAGAGAGCCTGCAGGAAAGGCCCTGCCAGCCTATGGCCACGCTAGAGCCAAAGGTACTTCTGCCTCATAGGAAGGACAAAGTTAACAAAAGGACCTTGCTTTCTGAGGGCACCCTGGAAGCCCACATCTCCACACTGTTCACCATCCTGCCTTTTTCAACTTGTGCTACTACAGGCATAGGCACAGAACATGGGACTTGCTTCCTTTCCAAAATCTGGATACAGCATGTGCCTCCCTTTATTGCACCCTGCGTGCTCGCACTGCACACTCACAGCAAGGATGTGACCACCTCGCACTCCCTCCTGGGTGCTCTGCAACGACAAGGCCGACTCAAGGATGAAACATATATTTTACCACATGCCAGGGAATATTGTAATGAATATGAGCAGGTATTCTTAGTATTTCTGTTTATCATAATGATTCATAGTTACTCACGCATCCACTCATCACCTCCTCCATTGGGGCTGATTCATGGCATTGTTTAAGAGCGAGTTCAAGTTAAAAAGGATGAATCAAAAATCTCCCACTGCAAAATATATTTCAATCTAAGCCATCTGGCAGGAGATTTTAGAATTAGCTCTAACGAATGACCAACGAATCTCTGAAAATCATGGAATGGGAAGTTAAGCTGCAATTGAAGTCTCAATTCCAGCTTTACTAGAAGTCACAATTAAAAGACCTTCACATGAATTGCAAGGGCTGGATGAGATCATCTAAACTTCACACGCATTCAGGCGGGAAAGAAAATAGTTATTACATTCCCACAGATCATTTTCAGATTTTGCAGCTTCATTTTATTCATAACAAAATCAAGATCTCTTCTGGCTTTCCATTAAATTCATTGGCCAATACAGAAAATAAGATTGGCCAAGAAAACACCACCTGAAGACCCAGATTCAAGTTCCTTTGCTGCTTGACTTTCGTAAGGGCTTAAACCCACACGTCTAGCCACTGGGCTGTATAGTAATTCTCTATGACTAGTCTGGGTTATTTTACTTTACATAAATGAGTAAATATTAACTACAAGATAAGAGGGCGGCTTTTATCTCAGTACTGTCTTGGGAATTAGATTTGCAGCCTAGTTGTTTCCATGCCAAACTGATACCTCAAGCAGCAAACTAGCATCTAGATGTGAATCATCATAGTTCCAGGAAAAAAAAAAAAACCTGTGCAAAATAACTTTGCTAGCATTTTCTCAGCTGGCTCCAATACACACAATGCATCCATGTGACATCCTGACGGCACTCTGTGACACACCTCACATCAAAATGCTGATATGCACCAATTTCCTTTCCCCAAGCTGCATATCTACCTGGTGAATCCTTGAACTGCTTCACGCATCTCTGCATTGTCTTAAACGAGTCATTGACGGTCTTTTCTAGCTGCTCAGTGTCAATTTCCATAAGAGGACCATTTATCCAGCTCTCATACCACTGCGTCCAGTCTGACACTGTAGTCCAGAGATCACAGTAGGGCTGGAAGTCCTTAGCCATCCTGGATAGTTTCCCATACTTTGGAAAGAGAGAAAAAGCAAGCATAAGCAGGAAGCATATTCTCCTCTGGGTGACAGCTTGCATGTCAAAAGACAAAAAAAGGCACAATTGTTCTTTGAATCTCAAGCAAGCAATGAGAATACACATACTTCAAAAAGACGTCTCAGACTGCCTCTCCCGGAACCACAATATAGATTCCAAGGGAGAGCAACAAGTAGAGCTGCGTTTTACACATCCAGGCCAAAATTCATCCAGTGGAGCTGTGCCTGCACCAAGTGTCTGGCATGGAAAGCACTCTCTCCATGTGCCTTTACAAACGCTCTTGCTGTAGAATGAGGACACTTGGATGGGCAGTGCACACACCATCAGTGAAAGCATATGCTGCGCATCATATTGAAACCATCAACTGAGAGGTAAGAAAGGAGCATATGAAATCTTCTTCTACTTTGCGGCCAGACTGGGCTGGATGTGAATGACAATGATTCATTGGCAGCTGAACAGCTACAGGCAAAATAACTGTTTGCAACTTTATAAACTCTTGCCTTAGGAGAACAGGCTACACTAAGCCCAGCTGCCTGCACACCACTATGCAACTACTCTCATTAACACCTATATATCTGCAGGAACAGCCTTACAGAAATTGAAGCATCGTAACTGCTGCTTCAAGACCCTCTCCATCCAATTCCTCCTCATTATCACTCAGACCTGAAGTCTCTCACAGAAGTGGCAATATCAGTTCTCCAAACCGCCTTCCACATTTGCCTGAGATCAGCTCTTACGCAGCACAGCGGAGTGATGGAGCAGTGTGGTCACTCTACAGAACCATCGAGCAGTTCATCAGATAAAGATCATGCAGGATTCCTTCCTAATGAACTGTGTCTCATTATTTGCTTTAACTACCACCTAGAAGGCCCAACAAACATCAGGGTAAAGGACCCAACACTTACATTAGTAACTTTCATCCCGAAGATTCTTTCTCTGTTGTTGTAGAGAACTGCCAAATTCTGAAGCTCCTTCAGCTGCTTCCTGACCTCCCTTGCTTTGTCAGCCAACTCTTGAGCTTCATTAACATCTGCCAGGGTGGAAAATCTACCTACAGTCAGCTGGAAGATAAAAGGAAAGCATGAGGTGTGGGTCTGAAGACAAATACTGCCTCTGGACATCTCAGCTTCCTGGTGTGTTCTTTGTTATGCTCAAAGGCAGGATTTTTATGCTCACAATTTCTCCTTCCCTAATCCAAATCCACTTCTATTTAGACCATAATAAAAAAGGAAAGGAGAAGCAATTACCACTGGTCAGGTGGATGAAAGTGCAAATGTGATGACCAGCTGCTTTTCATCTTTGTGACAAGAGTCAGTCCCTGAGGAGCGGGAGCAATGAGTCTGTACCCAGATTTCTTGGTACTGAACTTATACTGTCATTAGTTACGCAATCAGTGAAGTGAAAAATGATAGCTCTACTAAAGTATTGCCTTTCCCACAAAAATGAAGCCCCAAAAAGGCCAATTTCCAATAAAAAAGTGGGGTGGGAGTGTGATAATTTTTGGTCCAACAATACATTCACCTAAAAACTCTGACTGAAATCTCATCTGACAGTTTCCCACCTGGCTGACCACAAGAGCTACAAGGTCCCTTTCTCTGGACAGTTTTATTGTCAGGGGCTTAATACCTGCATCTCTTCCAATCTTTCTTGAAAGCCCTGCTGATCTATGATCTGGATTTTGCAAAATTTCTCTTCATCCTCCAGGTGCTGCAGGCGAATGGCTTCAGTTTGCTTACTTATCTTCAGAGGCCAGGAACTTGCAGCCCACCTGCACTCACATGATTGAACAAAACAAACCAAACAAAAAGAAAAAGCGGAATGAGAGAGAGAGAAGCTTTTTGAGCATATGTTTGAAATGCTCAAAATAACAGAATGAGAAAGCCAACTCCCACCAAACAAGGAAGCTTTATAACAACAGAAACACATGTGCTTTCAACAAAACACTTTTTTCCAGCTTGTCTTGTTGATATGCAGTCCTTGTGACTAGGCTATTCAATTGGAGAAGGCTGGGGAAAAGTGGAGGGCCTTTTTAAAAGGAACAAATCCAGTGTGTTGCTGAAAAGCGAGGAGACAGCAAAATAACAGTTGGCATCCAGAGGGAATGCCTGCCTTTGAATGTATTCACAAGGAACTGAAAAAAATGGGGTCAGAGTCTTGTAGCTTTTCAGGGCTACTGAAAAAGCCAGTCTCCTGTTAAGCAGGGCAGTGAGGGGCCAGGGTAACCCAGATACAGAAAGCCCTGGAGAGCAAGGCTTCTGCAGAGCACCCTGGGGAGTACAATGCACATACAGGAGAGGCTGTACAAAGTGGCTGCTCACACCAGGCAGGTTTCTTGGTTCTTGCTCAGCCGTGGCCCACCCGTTACTCCATTTGGACTTGTTAGCACATGTGCAACGGCAGATGCAAGGTTTGCAGCATTACACTCGCGGTCACACCCCTCCCAGCACCTGGGGATGCAGCAGTCTTCTACTAATTCTGCATGTGCTAAGTCTGGCCAGTGGCCACGCAGCTACATCTATGCTAAGCTGTCCTAAATCGGAGCTGTTTTCCTGCAGCTTCTGTGGGGTTCTTGCACCGTGCATCCCACATTTCTAGTTTAAGGAGCACCCTGGCAGAGGCTCACTCAGGTTGCAGACCCACTGGACCAAGCCCATGTCATAAAAGACATGCTTCCAGGGCTGAGCTTACCTTAGAAGTGGTGTAACCATGGTTTGTGACCTGACTCCGCTACTGGGGCATAGTCAGGCCCCAATCTGAATAACATAGCAAATGATAAAACCAAGAGGAGATTCCATGGAAAAAAAATGTAGTAACAATAATACAGAGTTCATGTTCCTTCCTAGTCCTAAGCAAACCCTAGTAGTGTTCCTACCTTAGAAGTTTTCATTCAGTTTCAGACACAGATAAAACTGTGTACTTTGAGACCTTGCAAACGTCTCAAAAAATAAGGAAAAACCCAAGAGAAAAGAGCTTTAATATGTTAAAGAGGTTAAAGCTACCAGTTTGCCTTGCCCCAGGCCAGAAGGCAGCATGAAGCCATGCTTCTTCTCTATAAACTTCATTTCAAGAAGTCAGTGCTCATACAGCCTGACAGGCACTTAAAAGTTTTGCTGAAACCCTTGATAGACACATAGCCCCTGAAGCACTGAGAATGGTAATTGCTGCCAAGAGTCCCAGTTTGACAGTGGGAGAAATGCCTTGCACTCACTTGTCACTGAAATCTTCATCAGTGAGATTGTAGAGGAATCCCTCCAAGACCTCGTAATCTTCCATGACTTCACGAATCAGTTCCTGCATAGGGTGAGAGAAAGAGACAAAAAATAGACACCTTTAGACAGCACTGATTCCAGCTCTCTGGTGTATTCCTCATTTTCATGAGTTGCCTTTGAAGGACGTTAGTCACACAAGCTTAATGTGTTGTAGGCTGCTTCTCCACTGCGTGAACAGTGGGAATGGATTTACAACTCCTTGTTCTGGGAATGATCACGCCATCATCGCCCTCTGTTCCATGGGAATGAAAAGAAGTGTGACCTAGTGGATAAAGTGCTGGACAGAAATTGAGTGGTTTAGGTTACCCTCCAGGTTCTTTCCTTGGCATGAACAAGTTAGCTTACAGGTTGATGCCTTTGTTCCCCATTTGTTCAGGTGGGAGAAGAGCTACACTTCAAATAACTCTGAAATAACTCAGCACTAGAATGTCCTCTTACAAGAAATACGTTAACAGCAATAAGAGCATTTGGTGGCAGAAATATTTTCTTCAAAACATACATTAATTTTTAGAAGACACCAATTCAGTACATAAAAGCAGAATGGATCATGAAGGTAGCAAAAAGCACACATATGTCTTTCAGGCAAGATTTTTAAGTGCTATTTTGTTTTGCATCGATATTTAAATTAGTGATATGTGTATTTAAAAATACAAATGTTAGGCATTACAAAAGTGCAAAGCCTTGCATACAAAGACATCCAAGCAAAAAAAAAAAAAAATCAGAGTTCTGCTTCTGAGGCACCACATATTGCATTGACAAATTTCCTCCTCCCTTCCGTTGACGTCTTCTGTCCACAAGGAAAGCGTGCCCTACCTCCTGCACAGCCAGCTGCTCAGGGACTCCCTTCATCCACTCCCGCAGCTCAGCCAGCTCCTCGATGCAGTTTGGTTTCTCATGCATTTTGCAGCTGATGGCATTATATGCATTACAGATCTGCAGGAGGACACAGTAGAGAAAAGACCATCAAAAAGTCATTCATGATGACTTTTTAATCATGATCCACCCACTCCCCATTCTAAACATGGACTCATGTTTCATATTTTCTTTCCACAGTCCTTCTCCATCCATCTCATTTGAGCTCAAATGGAATAAGACTGCCAAAAAAAGAGGAAGAGGAACTGCAGGTATGTAGTTGAAATGATGACAATAATGGATTTAGACAACCCTCTGGCAGATGCAATTGTCTATATTCCAGTTACCCTCACAGCAAGCAGAAGCACCTTCCAGTTGTCTACTAGGCAAATCCTTTCAATCCACCAACACATATATACAAGATGGCAGGGTCTTGAAGAATTCAGTCTCAAGAGATACAGCTTTCAGGCACATAATTATTAAGCATATTTAATACTTGATTCAGTTGAGTCCATGTATCTCCCCTCTAGCAGCTTTTTAAATAATCACTCTGATGCAATCTGTAAAATGAACTCATTAATGTGGCCTTGGTTGCTGTCTCTTGACCATTTCACAGTGACTTTAAAAGCAGAAGGACAAGACAAGACATAGACATGATCTACTGAAACAAGTAACTTACACTCTCCACCTGCAAATGGAGGTTTTTAGCCAGCAAGTCCAACATGGAAGTGGCAAGCACTTTGTAATTTTTGGACAGATTTTGCTTAACATCTTCTACGATAATATGGAAGGGACCAATGACAATAGAACTAGGCAGACTGTTGTACAGATTCTCCTTTTCAGACAAGTGCATGTTTACTATATTCATCACCTCCTGGGCAGACGGACATTGCTCTTCGTAGTCTCTGTAAATAAAAACACCATTAAAAAAAAAAGAGTAACATAGACCTTAAGATTATTTGAGCACTCAGGCTGTTTGTAGGATGTCCAGATGTGTCATATTAAAGTAATAATGAGTCTGTTTACTGTTAATAAAACATGCATCTATTTGAATGTATACAACTTTCTGCAAGCACAGATTGAGATGGCACCAATGCCTTCTAAACCTTACAACAAAAGATATTACTACATAGAAAGTTAGGAGTGTTTGTATCACCTTCAAGTACTATCTTTAACCAAGCACAGGAAGTTGTAGCTGAAAAAGACATCCCGTCTTAAGTCCACCTATTTGGGTGAGCAGCCTGCACTGAAGGCTCTGTGTCAGTGCCTTCACTGCCATGGTTGCCAATGCCAAGCAGAGGAAGCCAGGCTGCCTGTGCCTACCCGCACTGCAGCTACACCCACGCAGCAGTGCAGACAGGGCCCCAGTTTCAGAAGGTGTGTATAGGAGAAGGCATGAACTGGTACGTAGTTGAGGAACTGGGGAGCAAGGGAAGGGACAGACTCACACCTACAATGAGTTATAGAGCACCATAGGTTTGGAATGGAATAAGAACATAAAATATTTTAGCTGCAAAAAAGGAGTGGAAGAAAGAAATGAAAGAGGTTGTAAGGCAAGAGGGGAGGGAGAGATACAACGGTCTAAATGTTGGGAGTGTCATATGTAGGGATAGGAGTTGGACTCGATGATCCTTTTGGGTCCCTTCTGACTCGGGTACTTCTATGATTCTATGAAAATGAAAGCACTGGTGTAAACAGACCAGGAGGCACCTTAGGGAATGGCAGGTGTTGTCAGGGAAGATACAGGAATTTGTCAGATAGGATGTGTAAATTGATTGAGATGGAATAAAAAAAGAGAAAAGGGGGTTCAGTCCCACTGTTTGGAGAAAACATGAAGCCTAAAAGAAGACTGGTAAAGTAACAGAGGCTAAAGGATAACATAGATGCAAAGAGGTTTGACAGTGAAAACAATGAGGCTGAAACAAAAGAAAACATTACTTTCTACAGAATGCTACCAGCCTGAACAGACACTGATTGAAGGAGGTCAGAGTCAAGTATGCTAACTGGATTTTCAAACAGGATGAGTCATTTGTAGGGCCATTAATATCTCCAATTACACTTAAAAATATGACAGGAATGTGACTGCTGTCAGAGGCAGGAAGACATTCTCATTGCCACCACTCATGTCCTCTAAAAGTATGGACCATTGTCAATGGCTGAAGGCTGCCTCTGATGGATGCCTCATCTCACATTTAAGGCATGTCATGCACGCTTGTGGTCTCAGAACAGGTCTCAAGCACATCCACACAACAGCTTCTGAAAAGACTTGCCGTTTGGGTTAGAGGTCACTCACCTTAGGAAGTACTGGATGTTGTTATTTAGCTCTAAGAAATTCTCATATCTCTTGCCATACGCTTGGAGAGGGATCCGTGCCTTTCGAATGGCAGACCGCACAGTCTCACGTAGTTCTTCCACTTCTTGTTCATGCAAGCCCACTGAGTCCAGAAAAAGTGTGTCCGTGATCAGTAAGTTCTCCAACACATACTGGAAGGGGAGGGAGAGAGGTCTTTCAGGACTAGCAGAGCCAGCCGTGCCTCCTCAGGAGAGGAGTGAGACAATCGCTAGTGGTATTTTTGGGAAGTCACGCACTCCATCCTTCTACATTGTGTCAGGAATGGTTTTATCAGTTTTACGTTGTCTCCCTAGAGAAGGAGGATCTAGGGAGATGGATCCTTCACAGTAGCAGGCAGAAGGATGTATATGCAGAAAAGACCTGCACCAGACTGACAGCACTGGAAAAGGTGCTGTTTCCTTTATGAGTCTGCTTTTCCCTGCTCCACGCACTTAGGGCAACCAGGCTACTTAGGATGTGTCTCTACAGACCGTGCAGCACCAAAGCAGAGACAGCAACCACTTAAAACAGCTACAGAGCTGGGGAGCCTGAAGAAACCCTGTCTGTATTAGCACAGTGCTGTGCCTTAAATTAATTTAACTGGATTCCCAATTACCTACTCCTGCAACTGTCCCTCAGTACAAGCACAGAGGTGTCTATGCCAAGCTGCAATGTAATGAGGAGACTTGCACAAATATATCACTGTCAATGCAGAAGACTTCACCTTTTCCAGCTGTGGGACAGTGTGAGTCACCGTAATTCCCTTGTCAAACAGAGAAATGAGGGACTTCTCAAAGCTCTCCACAGGGGGGCTGAAGTGAACACCACTGCTGTCTAGCACCAGCTTTGTTACAAAGAGTGGATTCCTTTGAGGCCTGCAGTGGGAAAAGATAAGCAAGAACAGGGATGTTTTTTGAGTCAATGGCACATAACTATATTGCTTTGGTGCCTACTGGACAGGAAAGGAAAGCAGAGGAGGAGAGGAGGACTATCCCATAGAGATGAAGACATGAAAAGCTGCATTTTGAATTCACCAGTAAAGACATTGAGAACTCTTATCTACCAAAGGCGAAGGGACGTAACATATCGGGATCCCCAGGAGTCATAACCTTATGTTGAGAATTGGAGTTTCTTTACAGAAAAAATGTAGATGCTTTTCAAACCAGGCATTCAGCATCTCCAATATTCTCTTAAAAGATATCTTCCAGAAGTTACATTCAGTATCTCCCAATCTTCTGTTAGCAGTATGGCTCAGGATTAGCTGAAGTCAGTGTCAAGACTTCCAAAGTAAAAGGCCTCATGCGAGTGACAGGTTTTTCTTCTTCCTGTTTTCAGTTTCTGACTTTCCTTTATTAATGCCATGAAGGACAGAAAATCTTAAATCAATACCCAATGGGATAAAATTCTAGGCACCGTGAAAACCCTAATTTGGTATTCTTTAGAGATGCCAGCCAGATCCTACTCCCGTGGTTTAATCTAAGAATGAAATTAAGCAGCCATGGCTCCTGGTGTTCTTCTTCCTGACCTCCAGAAAAAAGCTAGTTGAAATGCTGGAAGTGGCTAATCTTTGGAACAGCATGTCAAAGCAGCAGACTTTGGTTCTGATGGGCTGCTTCATGTCACTAACAGCAAACTGAAATCTGTATTAACAGAGCAGCCAGATCTGTGTCATTCTTCCAGACTCATGCAAATGTGTCAGGTGGAGGACTAGGGGGAACAGCCCAGCCTAAAGTGCTCATAAAATGCAAAGCTCGCTTGCAAAAACAGTAGCTAGAAAGACAATGGCACTACACTTTTCTGCTCTTTCTCCTCCTTTTTTTTTTTCTCTTTCTCTTCCTTACCTGTAGGGACTATTGATGAGGTCATCTCCCCATTCCATGTCCTCTGAGCAATCCAGGATACCATGGCAAGCATCCAGCAAAAGCTGGGTGAAGCTGATCAGCGAGTTCTGGACCAGACAGCGCACAGAGTCCTGAAGAATAAATCTGATGCGCTTCATCAGCTTACACAGTTTGGACATCTGGTAGGCATCCCAGTGGCTCTCTTCCAGGTTGTACCAGTCTATCTCTGCATCTCCCAGGTTGCTCTTTACTGTAGTTTTTAGAGTGCTGATCCAAGTATCCTTGAGAAATGTTTGAACCTAGGGCAAAGGAACAAAGCAAGCTGTGCAATCCTCCAAGGGTGGATAGGAAAGCAGTATGGCGAGGTTAGCTGCTAGCTAGGGCTGCTGGACCTTTCTCTGCTCTGAAAGGTAACTCTTCTCTTAGAGCTGTGGTGGTTAAACAGTAGCTCTCAAATTCATGCACACACACGTGGCATCTGAACCTGGTCATACATCTCCTTCACTGACAAAAGACCTACAAAGAGAAAGCCTGATATTCTAAAAGTGGGAATGCTCTATTCTTTCTTTCTATACACAGCGTTTTCTTTTTGTTCTCTTTTCTATAGAGCAGCATCCCTAGAGCTGCCTGTGTCAGGGTCCCTCATAAGAAGTTGTGCAGACAGTATGATGAACAAGTAAAGGACAGAATGTTGTCTTCTCTTGACAAGCAAGGAGAAAGAGGGGCAGAAGTCAAGGGCAGCAGCAGCCTGCAGTGTTTTAATTTATTAAAATACCACCAAGTGCCACTTTTACTCCACAGGCAGCTGCTATTTGTGTGGAATAAAACAACCTCAGCCACTGAGTGGATGACAGCACTGCCCAGCTGAAACAGCATGGGACTGGGAAGGACCAGCACATGCCCTCCGCCACTGATTTACTGTGTAACCCTGTGCAGGCTACTCCATGTGGCCATATTCAGGGTGCAATGTGCTGCCCTCACTTAGAGGGCATGAAGATCTTCTGCTGAGAGCTATCAGAGAGCTGCAAATTTTTGTCCTAGTCTGTCTGCTGGCATCGCAATCAGAGTAATTCAATTAAGCCCATAAAGAACACAGAGTGTAGAAAAGCATTACCACCATGAGTGTTTCAGGAGAAAGCTCCTGTGCCTTGCAGCTGGAGGGATGGGGGAATAAAACTAAAAAAATGGAAACGTTGAGTGCTAACCAGGACTGTTACCTGCATTGAGGCTAGGAAGAGGGAAAAGTGGCTGTAGGTACATACCTGTACAGGGTATGGTCACTTGTTCAACACATAACTAAGAGCATGGTGAGCGTTGGCTGATGCTAACTAGGAGGCTATTGCTCTTTTAGCCCATTCATTCTCCCCACATCCCAGTAAATTTGCCAGCACATGCAAATTCCCCCCTCCCCTATCCACAATATGTCCTTTGAAAGCTCATCCATTTCCAGGGCATTGATCTGCAGCTGCTGCATCTGTCTGATACAGGCTGACAGCCCTGCTGGCTGCTCCAACGTGTTCCCACCTCACACACCCTCTGCTCACCTGAGTGAAGGCCTGGGTCTGGATCTGTTCAAACTCCTCCAAGCTGACAGGCTTGGCTAAGTTTGTGTTAAACAGAGATATGGTGGCTACCTTGTTGCACTCATCTTGCACCTGTGTAAGGAGAAGAATGACTTCTGGCGTGGTCAGGAGTGAGAGAAAGTTGAAATCTGCTTGCTGTTTGTTAAAAGGATAGTCTGGGATCCAGATGAGCCCTGGCATCGAAAAAAAGAACATTATTGTCTGCAACAGCCATTCCAGCTTCTGCTTTAGAGGAAGAGTACAGCTCCCTTTGGGAAAGTACTTGTGAAAAGGACTCTCCTCTGATGCACAGACCTTATAATGCAGCACTTTTAGCAGATGGCTGGATGAAAAGAGAGTCTCTGCTCTGCAGCAGAGACTTTCTGCAGCCTCACATTAGGGGCTGAGGGACTGTCTTGGTGTCTGACCTTCCTGAGGCTTGGCTCGTGAAGTTTCCATGAGAAAGAACATTGGACTTGAAGAATCTTCCCACTGAGCCTTCAAGGCACAGCTGACTTATTTCCTCTGTGAGAGGCCACTTGTTAACAAGGCATTCCAATCTTTGGAAGATCGAAGTGCACAAAATACATGCCCCCATCTTTGGCTGTGGTCATTTTCCTCCAGCTGGGGGCTCTAAAAGAGCCTGAGCCTTCTTTCACACCTGAAATTCGCCACAGCTGAGCATGGCAAACAGAAGAGGCAGCCAGCCCTGGCACAGCGTAGAGCTGAAGGCAGTTACGCTAATTACACTGCCATACTTTTGGTGCCATTAAGGGTACCCTTGCAGAGTTACTGCAGCTTAGCGGAGAGATGGTAATGTGTTCAACTGAGGTGTCGTGGACATGCAAATACACCCTAAAAAAGAGCTGACATTCTCAAAAGTCTCATGCAATCTCCCGCTGCTGCCCCTGATGAGCCCCAATCATTAACAAGAACCTGACAGTTTCTACAACAAAGCATGAATCCTGCCGAAGACAAGAAGTCCTATAACCATGCCAAGTTGAGACTGCTTCGCTATGTCCCATACCTTTCTCTGGTACTTTCTTCTCCTCTTTGTCTGGCAGGGTGACACAAGAAAATGCCTCAGGTTTGGAAGTGACGACTCCATCAAAGGTGATCCTGTTCATGGTACGTGCGTAATCTAACCTCACTTCTTTCTCCAGGCAGGACATACAGTCTAACATGCTGTTATAAGACATGGAAACAATGATAACCCATGGTGCTTGAGCAGAAGTATGTCTGTATTTCTAGGTCTTCTCTTCTCCCAAGTGACAAGTGATAGGACAAGAGGAAATGGCCTCAAGTTGCACCAGGGGAGGATATTAGGATATTGGGAAAAACCTCTTTACTGAGAGGTCAAGCACTGGCAGAGGCTGCCCTGGGAAGTGGTGGAGTCTCTATTCCTGGAGGTGTTCAAAAGTTGCATAAATGTGGCACTTTGGGACATGGTTTAATAGACACGGTAGGGTTGAGCTGATGGCTGGACTGGATGATCTTAGAGGTCTTTTCCAACTTTAACAATTCAAATACATTTACTGCAAACCCCATCTTTCACACCGTCCCTCCTGGATTTGCTAACCCAGAAGCTTACCTGTTACTCAGTGCCTTAGGAGACCTGTGCAGACAAGGAAGCAGCCAGCAAAGCTATCAACTGGACATTTAAAGACAGAGGCAAGTGGGGACCTGGGACTAGGACTGCAGCCTTCTCAAGTGCCTTTTCAGATCAAAGTAAAATCTCCACTGAGGGTGTACTGGGGGAGAATCATTACAGAGGGGAGGGGCAGAAAATCAAGAACTGAGGAAGATAGCAGGCAGTTCCAGAAAAGTTAGGCTATCCAAGCTGTCCTCCCAACCACCTCCTGCACCACCTTTTGAAATCAGTCTCCTCAGACAAAACATGTACAAGTGCTGAAGCCCTGCTCCATTTGCCCCAGGAAATCATCATCTTTCATCTCAAGGAGGCAGACTACTTTTCTTTATACCTATATTTTTGCTCACAAACAAAGACTAATTAGTCTCCTGCTCTCTAGTTCAGGCTGTCAGACCACGCAGCCCTTCACATCTTTCTGCCTCTGAGTCGGGCAATCAGTCATGGCTGATTCCCAGCGACACCACCAATGGCTTATGAGTCATCAGCCCAGGGACTCTTAAAACGCCTTTCTGATATAAACTGCATCTCCAAGATTATATCCAGGTGGAGATCTCCTGTTCTGTTTGCTTCGTGCTGTGCAGATCTTCCTTTGATTTTAGCAGTTGTTAATAAGTAGCAGTCACCAGCAGACAACAGCCAACTCTCTGGAGACAGTTGGTGGTCTGCAGACCAATTCAGCAATGACTGATCTGTTCTCTGAAAGCACAGCGAGACAGCAAGGTCAACCATGCCATTTCTGTTCAACCTTCCTGCTGCTGAAGGCTGCTTCACTGGAAGCACGGCTCAATGGATCTGCATATGAATTACTTCTACTTCATCATGGAAGACTGACAGATCCTGCACATGAGTTTCTGGGGCTCTTGTCCTACCTACTTCTGATGACACTCTGGGCAAGAGGGTGGTCTGCACGTGCACAGGCTGGAAAGCAGATGAGATCTATGCCCTACAAGTTGGATGCTCAAGATAGTCCTCCATTGCCACTCATTTTGTAGCCCTGTGAAGCCCTACAATGTTAATGGACTGAAGGCTGAGCTCCCAGACGTGTACTTGATGTTTTACCTCTTCTCCTTCTTCAGCTTGGGAGTGTGCAGAGCCAACAGCTTCATTCTCTCCAGGCTTTTCTCACTGATGCTACTGAGTCCCTCTGTGGGCATGTGATCCACGTACAGGTGATAGAGTAGCAGTGCCTGCGTCTTCTTACGCAAGCTGTCAGCAGAAACGACCCGCTGTGCAAACACCCGGGGATCTTCAGCCAGAAACAGCAGGAAAACTCGTGGCACCCAGTACTGACATGACAACAACGGGGCTCTTCCTGGGAAATGAAAAGTAAAGCTTACATGAACCTACAGGGATCACAAAACTCAGAATGGCTTGCAATGCCGACAGCAGCTTTTTGATGGACAATACAATCAGGTCGGCTTACTTGGTGATCAAATCTGAGGACAGCAAGAGATAAGAAGCACAGAATTAGCAGCACCTCCAAACATTACAAAGAGGGGCGTGCTTCATTTTAATCTGTCCACATCCCCCTCAAAACAGCATTGGCTCAGAAAGACCATCATTTAACTTGTCTTGAAGGCAAGCTAGATGGGTGACACAGTAAAAAGGAAAGGTATCTCTCAAAGGAAGGCCTCAAATAGGTTTTCAAATTAAGAACTGGAGTTCTATCCCCTAGAGATTTTTCAGGACAGTCTAGATATGTCTGTCAACGGTGGTAACAGGGAGAGGAATTAAATGACTTCTTGATGCCCTTCCTATCTCTACCTAGGACCAGTGTGGGTAATAGACTGGATCTCAGAGTATATGTTAGTACCCGAAAGGCCTTACTGGAAACATACCTTCTGGAGTTATTCCTCCATTCAGGATGGGTCTCCCTTCTTCATCGCGCACCTGCCCATTCTTATCTGTTTTATGGACCAAGTAGAGCTCTGTCTCCTTGTCATAATCCAGAACACCAACATCAATCCACTCATAGATTAACTTCTGGCTTTTGGGGTCCTCTGAGAGAATCAAGGATTAAAACAGGCTTAAGACCGTTCTCCTGGAGGCTACAGCAAATGAACTTTCATGATCAGAGTGGTGATGCTACAGTCAAATCCATTTACTAGCTTGAATCTCAGTCAATCTCACATAATTTCTGCTGTGATCAACTAAATAATGCACTCAAGTCTTACAGTTTAGCATTTCCAAGTGTCCACACACACCAGAACCCTCATTTTTCCTCCTCTTACCTCTGTGGGTTCCTGGTGGCCCATCTTCCCACATCCTGCTTCTGGTACTCTCTCTCTCTTTGCAGCCATAGTCCCATATCTTGGTCCCTTATGCCCTTAGATTCTCTCTTTCATCCCATACCTGGAGACACATCTGCCTCCCGATTCCTTCACCCCTTGATTGAGGACCCCTCATTATCCACATGGGCTCTGTGGGGATCCCATTCTCCTTTCCCATGTGAGGCTCTAGTCCTGTGTTGCCCTCCATGAGTTCTCATTCTTCTCATTGGGAGTGGGTGTAAACCCCTGTGCCTTCTCCCCAATCTGTTTTTTCTCTGGGTCATCTAACTCTTAAATGCTTGGATCATCTTAGGTGCCGTGAGGTGCTAACCAGACAGATATATATTTAAATCCCTGTCATTATATAGGTGAGGGCAGAGTTATAATGAACTAGGGAATGGATGCTGTTAATCACAGGTTTGAGCTATAGGAATTTACTATGTGGATGCCAGTGGTCTCAGAGGGTCTGACCACTTGCATGCAGAACAGTCCATTCAACCCAGACAGCAAACAGGTGCTGTACTCCCCAAGTCACCTGTGAGCAGAACTTGGCCAACACATGCTAGCTGCATGAGGATTTACTTACGCTTTACATTTGCATTTTGCGGACAGCAAATCCTCTGGAAGTCATCCCAGAGCTGCAGTCACTATTCATGCCAGTTCCTACGCTTTAAAGCAAAGGCAGGTGCGTTGGGATGAGCTGCAGCCACAACTGGACACCAATACAGGTGTACCTAGTGATGCCTTCTCATTGGGAAGGAAAACAACAGATATCGACATCACTTTATTTGCCCCAAATTTACTACTTAGATTTTCACTGCAATATGAACTTGACTTTTGATCCTGCACTTGCAGTGAAATCCAGACAGAACACGCTGTGTTCAAGCTAACTAACTTTATGATACCTATAAAGTGAAATTTTGACTGTACTGACTTCCCGACACAGAAACAGGAGGGCAAAAGGCAGAAGCTACTTCAAAAAAAGTGGGAACAGTCAGTCCAGGGCAGGACTGACAGTTGTCAAGGTCGCTGTTCTCTTGCTCTGACTGCCAGAGCCTGGTCAGAATGCTTTTCCATTATGCATTTGTCAGAACCTACAGGCTCCCTGCTGCTGAATGGGCCTGGAATTGTCAGCATTGCCTGGCTTGAGTAGTAACTCATTCAAGCTTTACCATGTCCCAGCACATCATCTGTAGGTAAAAGTGCTTTTCCGGGTACTGGCTTTCTATTGCGAGACCCTGGTTCCAGTCCTAGTGAGATCCACTCTTCCGGGGTTCGACAGTCGTAGTCGACATCATCAAATATCTAAAAAGTCAAGACATGAGTTCAACTCAGTCTTACTTCAGAGAAATACTTAATGCAAAATTTAATGGGAGGAAAATTAACATGCAGTTCCTAAATGGGCAACAAAAAGGGAAAACAGTCCAAGAGTAAAAGCTGTGCTGATCAATTTTCTCCCAAACAACAGTATCTGTGCCTCTAGCCCTTTCCCAGAGAGCAGAGATACCACCTGGAGAGGTCTCATGCAATAATACTGCTGGCTACGGCATCCACAAGGAAACATCAGACATCAGCTTTTATTTGGACACAAAAATGACAGTGAGGAGCTCCCTCAAGAACTAATAATTCTGATGGGAGTTGTGGGCACCCTGCAGAAGATACTCAGCATCTTGTAGAGATCCTTCACGGCCCAGACCTGCTCTAAAGCATTTCTTTGTTTCATCACTTATTGTCACCAATGAGGCCAAGTGTCCTGAAGTTCTCAGGAACATCCTGTGGTACAAGCAATGAGACAGATCACGAGTGCCAAACATGCTTTCCTACCTTTAATGGGAGATAGATGGGAAAGACAAGATCTGCCTTCTCGTCAGTAGCTGGCATATCATCAGGACTGTGGTGCCTTGGAATCAGCTCATTGGAGTCTATCCCCTTGCTGGCCAAGAGCTCAGCAATATCAAAGGTGAGATATAGGCGTCTTCTCCTATTTTGAATCAGAATGGGAAATAACATTGAATGCGTCTAACAAGGGTTCCCATGCCTCTGACTCTGTTTTTTGAGTGTAATCGGTAAAAAGGTTTATAAGCACACACCACATACGTGTATTTCTTTATCTATAGAATAGAACAGTTCAGTTGGAAGGGACCTACAATGATCATCTAGTCCAATTTATAAATTACATACACATACTATACTGTACATTAATACTGTACATTATTATGTCATGATAGAGAATATGCAAAATTAGAAATTAAAAAAGGATAAGAAAAAGATGAAATAAACTATTTTAAAAAACTAGTTTCTTCCCACACCCCAGTGAACTCTCTTGTGCACTTCCTGCCATGAACACACTCCATTTTGGAGACTGCTGCCTCAACAGGATAGCATTTTCCTAAAGACTTTTGACATGTCACATCATGCAAGCAAAAATCAACACCCTAATCTGCTATGTCCATTCTGTAATGATGTCTCTAGCCACCTTCTGGTTACTTACCTCTCTAACTCAATCTCCCGAGGGCTTTGCCCTGGAAGCCTTTGGAAGGCAATCTGTATTTTAGGCTTAAATGATTGCAATGGGAAATCTGACTTGATGAGGTTCTCAGTGGTTGGTCCAATCACTTGTTTATCCAGGACACTTCCAAAGTCCTCAGGTATCTTGAAGGTTGTGACTAAGAGACAAAGACAACATGTCTGAAACCACCAGACGTCACTGCTTTGCATTCACACGCACACAGGAGGACTGAGCTGTCTCCTGGGTTGTCTGCAGAAGTCACTTTGCTAGATTTGTGATAGAAATAAAGCAGATATCAAATGGGAGACAGAAAGGAAAACATTTTTCCTGCTGCAATATATCATTGTGGTTTTCCAGTATCAAAATGATGGCATAGAAGAAGCATCCACTGAGAATTACTGTCATGCACCTTACTAGAAGGTAGGGCACTGACCCAGCTCTAAGCAGCTCTGTTCTGTTCCCAATTTTGATACAGCCTCTACATGACTGTGGGCAAGTTACTGTCTCTAGTGCACAGCTTTCCTCACTCTCAGAAAGTGTTGGGACTCCCCTGCCTCCCTGGAGATCCCTGAGACCAAGAGTCAGTCGTAGCTGGGAGGAACTTGGTCAAGATGGTGATAAAGGGCTTATGAATATTGCAAGAGAGAACAAGTCGCTCAGGTCATCTCTATGTGTTGAAGTCCCTATTCACACCTTACTCAGGACAAACCTCTCCTTGTTTTTTGCTCAAGCAAAACTCCCACTCACATCAGCAGTGGTGTGAGAAAAAATTGAGTTAAACAGCTAACAATCTCACGATTCGGCCAACTGTTTTCAATGCAAATTTGGACTAAGCAAGAAGTATATATTTCCAAGAACTGGCTGAAATTAAACCATGTCATTTACCCCATAAATAAACTGTTTATATTGCTAAGCAAGCCACAAATAATAGAACAGCAGCAAACTGGGAATTTGAAGCTTAACCTAAATTAAGTAATTGCAGGCAAGCTTTAAAAAGCACTATTCCCTAGACAGAGATAAGCATTGAGTTAAAAATAGATTTTAGTGGATTGAATGCTTTTTATTTGATGAACTTTCACACTTTACCAAGGAGAAACTTAAGGTTTTGGCTCATAAGCATGTATTTTGGATGTCAAGCTCTGGACACTTACCCTGCTCTGTGCACTTCTGTTTGCCTCATGGATGCGACCCCTTGATCTCAAAGCAATTGTGCAGAGCAGGCAATAATGCTGAATGCAGACATGTTTCAAGAGGATCAGGTACATAAAGGGTCCTCCCTTGCCCTTCCTAAAAGGCCCTGACACAACCCCCCGTGGCTATACTTTGCCTGCTTAGGGACTAAAGGACACAGCCACTGCACAGGCTCCTTTCTCCCTACTCCTTTCTCTTAGGAAGGGCGTCTAGCCTGGAATAAATATGATTCTAAACATTTCCATTGTCCATAGCAACACGCATGTTTACAATAACCTTGAGGAATCCCTAAAATGCAGAGGGTTTACTACAGCTCCTTTAGCCTCATGCATATCTCTTGCTTGGGGTCCTTACAGAATGGCCCTGATTTATATTCGTTGTCAGGGAGCACAGCTGTTCCAATTTTGTCATTTCATTGTTGCAAAATCCACGGCACCATCCATTATGGCACTTTGTGCACTATCAACTATTTATGTCAATACTTAGCGTTTCATTTGCATTTACATTTCCAGCTTGATAGCTTCTTCCCCCTTGAAGAAACAGCAGATCATAAATAGAGATCTGTCTCCACTTGTTAGGGATGAGTCTAGCTTGTCAAGATTCACTTGAGGATGCAGTCATTTGTCCTCACTCATGAAAATAAATGTCACTTCTAAGCACAGGAAGGTGGTATATATAGTTACCATCTTTCTCTAAGGCTAAAATCCTCTCACGCGCACACTTTCTCCCCACCCGCCACCAGCCTATGATCCATCTCCCCAGGAGTGCTCTAGGGGCTGGTGAACCCTTCAACCATGCTTTGTTCCTATATTTGAGAATTCAGGATACCACAAGCTCTTCTAAGCAGGTGGGACCAGCAGCTCTGGAGACAAAAAGACCCCTTGCATCTAGGAAGAACAAGCCACTCTGGGGGACAGCTGGATGCAGAATGAATAAATGAGAGAGGATCATGCCTTTGGCTATGGGTACCTAGATCCTGAATACAGCTCTCACAGGCAGCTCCCGTTTTCACAGGGAAGGGACATTGTTGGCCCCATATGCAATGATAACACATGCAAAATCAATTCTCTCCTGGCACGTGGCCTGTGGGATCAAACTCCCACAGGCAGCAACGCAGTCTACCTTGGATCCTGGGGGGAGTAGGCTACATCCAGGAGAAGAGGGAGCATGGTTTTACCACCCAGTCAGATCGCTTTGATTCAGCTCTAAATGAAACTTTCTAAATGAACTTCCCATGGAACATTCAAGCAGCTCAGCACCATTCCTGGCACCGAGAGGAGAATGAAAGCAATGCACTAAACCTAGAGTCATCACCATGGTTCCCAGCACACTCACTATAACCAGCTTTACATGGCATGGCCCCATTTCCTGCCACGTCACATTCCCTCTTGGTGTATTTACCTTTAGGTGTGTGCTGCTCGAGGTCTGCCTGCTTTACCAAAGCATGGTACATGCGGAGACCAGCAGAAACATCCTGAAACGCAGCAAGAGATGGAATTGTCAGAGATAAAGCCCAGTTGTAGCACAGTGGGTTATAGAGGTCCAGACAGGGAGTGAGACTGTAAGACCCATTTTACTAGAACTTTAGGGACAACTGAGACTGTGAATAATGGTCAGAAAAGGCTCAAAGAGGCACAAATACCTGGAAACTTCAGCCCAACGCACAGAGAGGTGGGGGATTTGTCAGCAGAGTACAGCTTGATCTCAGCTCAAGATGTGGATCAAGGGCTGATGAAGCAGGCAGGGTTTTACTTCCAAATACAACCATATGCCTGCCCTGCCATGCATCCTGAACCCTGGCAACATCATGATGACAGTGACAGCACTGGCCACTGAGAAAGGCAGCACAACTACAGTCAGGAAGAACCTTATGACTTCACTTTGTAAGAGTCAAGGTCTTTGCACGAAGGCCTCTGACCAAAATGAAGGGCTAGGACCTGGAGTGAAAGCTGTATTTCTCCATACCAGGTCGACCATAGGTCTTTCCATATTAGAAGGACAGTGGTAGAGAAAGAATCACTCTTTGCACTTACCTCTGAGATACCGGAGGCTCCTGGACGGAGGACATCAGCATGAAACATCTTTTGTCAAAAGGCAAAGGGGGCTACCGGTCCCACTGCTCTGTGGCTGACCTGATGGCTCACTAACCCTGGGGAAAGAGACCGCTTTATTATTCCAAATGAATTTTGGAGGGCGAAATCCAGCAGTATACGCTTGAAAAGCTGCTTTCCTGAAGCAGCAGGGGCTTCCCAGATCTGTGGCAGCTTTCAAAAGGCTGCCAGGAGAATGTGAGTAAACTGGGACTACAACAGAAGTGCTACTTTTGCTGTACCCAAATCCCTTCAAAACCTTGACTCCAGTGGGAGTAGGCTACAGCCTAGATACCAACACAGCTAGTCCCAGGTGTCAAGTCTGACTCTTTCATTTAAATAATTCAAGAGAGAAGTTTAAGCATCGCCTAACGAATATTAAAACATAGCCAGAAGCTTCACTCTCTCTCCTTCTGCAGGGGATATTTTTGCTGGTGATCTCAGCTCACAAATAATTTCCACTCTTGCACCTTAGGAGACACAAGTTCAGCCAAATATCATAGGCTTTATTTTATACAAACCTTTGTGCACTGAGTGATACTAATTAAGAGCAGCCCACAGACTTCTGGTCCGATAATAACACAACCCTGATTTCAGGCTTGTCTAAATACAGAGATGACTACCGTAACTAATTAGTACAGCTAAAGTGACACAAGCCCCTCCAGCCTGCACACACATGCGCCAATGTAATGATGTACACATACCCGCATGACCCATTCCTATAAATTATGAGTCAAAGCTCTCCACGGTGTCTCTCAAGGGTACTCTTGAGTGTAATACAGCTTATTCATCGATTCCTGCTCAAGGCTAGACCCAGATTCCTCATCCAGCTCTACCTGACTAATAGTTTGTGTCCTGCACCCTTGCTAGGACCCACACATCTGCCTTGCTTACTTCTGGAGGCCAAGCTTCTGCAAGGGGCTGCTGTGCTGGAATCTTCCAGCTTGCCGCAGCTACACCCTAGAAAGATCTTGCCTAGTCTTGCTGGCCACAGCTCACACAGTACCTGTCTGGAGAGTAATCCTGACACGGACACAACATCACAGCATCCCTTCCTGCCATGCCCTCTGTGCTCTGCTCTTAAATGGAATGAAAACTCTGCCCATCTCATACTCTTGATCAGAAAGGGCAATTTTTTCTGAATTTCACCTTGCTGCCTATCTGCAAGAATGAATCGGGTACACACAGCAGAGAAAGCATTACATGCACGCTGGAGATAAGGGGGAATAACTCTGCTGGTTTATTACTGCAGGTTCAGGCCAATGCACAATTTTGAGAGGTTGATTCAAAAAAGAAACCAGATAATAAATCAAGGTTACCATGACACAAATCTTTTAAGTGAAATGGAGTAAAAGAACAGATTGGAGAGACTTGGGAGATGAGATCAATAACACCCCCTCCTCTCTTTCAGGCTAGAAAATCTCAAATCTTTCCCCTCTCAGCTTCTCTTTGGCACAGCAACTGGAACCTCATACCCTGAAGAATGAATTTTCCATGGAGGATTTGGTTTTTATTAGCTATTTTATGCTCTGGCCGTATCTATTTTAGCAGCCCAGCAGGACTGATTGGTATCAGCCAAGATCCAAGGATTCATGATGAATCACTGCTGGACTCCTTCGTGCCTGGTGCACTGGCACAGAGAATAGCAGCAAGGCAGAACGACCCTGTGGTGGCTCTCCTGATATGTCACCTGAGCATCCTCTTTCTGGGTGCAGGTGGCAACGTGACTTGATGTACTTTTTCCTCTTAGGACCAGAATCCTAAATGAGTCCAATACAAAAAAAACTAACTCCAGGCCACAAGGTCCATCTGAACCTTTAGCAGGGTGAGTGATGGAGTCCACTCCCTATTTAGCAGCACTGGTAATCTCTGCCTAGAACCAAAATAACGTGGCTGCTGCTGCTGAGGGCTGAGTTCCTGTGACAGGGAGAAGTGTGTACCCTGCCTGCCCACAGCAGGCCTAGTTCTTCACTGCTTTGCTCCCTATGTACTCACTTACACCTCCGTAAAGTCGTTCCTGAGCACTTCTCTCAAAATAAAACAACCCCCTACTCAGTGTCCAGCTCAGAAACATCCGTCACGCCTTCGCCGCTGCACAGAGGGGGGTCTGGTGTTTGTAACTGCAAAAGCAACCTGACACGCACCACCCAAAATAAAGAACAAAACCAGGCCTCCAAAGTTTCCCCAGCAATTCCCCAGACATACGAGCAGAACAGCTTGTCTGAGCGTGCTAAGGCTGATGGAGAGATGGGAGAGTCGCTAAGCACAAAGGGAATCCTACTTCCCTTCTGCCCCCGCTGCTGGGATGTGGCCAGGCTTTCCAGCAAGGTCTCCCAGAGCATGGTGGGGAGCTCGCTGTGGTGCCAGCCTCTAGCTAACGGGTGGTTTGGAGTACTCAGGAACGGTGTTCAGGTTGGTGTAAAAGGCAAGAAGAGAGATCCTCTCTCTTCTATTCAGCTGTCATGGTTTTAACCCCAGCTGGCAACCAGGATCGTGCAGCTGCCCTCTCAGTCCCTTCCCCACCTCCAGTGCGATGGGGAGGAGAATCGAAAAATATGGAAACTCGTGGGCTGAGATAAAGACAACAAAGGAAAAGAGAGTAAGGATAATAATAATATACAAAACAAGTGATGCACAAGGAATTGCTCACCACCCAATGACCAATGCCCAGCCCACCCCAAAGCAGGCATCCCAGAGCAATGAACACTGGTCCACTTCCCATTTATGTACAAAGGATGACGTTACATGGTACTGAGTATCTCTTGGCTCTGCTGCCTGGCTGGGCTCCCTCCCAGCTTCTTCTGTACCTGCTCACTTGCAGAGCACAAGAAACTGAAAAAGTCCTTGATTTCTTCACAACAACTAAAAACATCAATGTATTATCAATGTTCTTCTAACACTAACTCTAAAACACAGCAGCTGCTGAGAAGAAAATTAACTCTGTCCCAGCTGAGCATAAGCATTACGTGGCAACAACTAAAACAATATGTGTTACCAACACGATTTTCATACTAAATTCAACACCCAACAGCTACTGGGAAGAAACCAGCTGAAACCAGGACACCAGCTGCTGAGCCAAGGGGTCTATTGCAAAGCAGTTCACTCTTCTCCAGCCTCTAACTCCACCAAGAGCATCTTCCACCCTCCCACTCCCCCAAAAATGACGAGTAGCTTGCAGACTCCAGGGCTGTCCTCCCTACTCTCCATCCAAGGGTGACCCTGGACCCTCATCTCTGGGCAGCAGAGCTTGGCGTGTATTGCCGAAGCTGTCACTGCTCATGGAAGGGAACATCTTCCATCTTGCAGCGAGGACACAATAGCAGCTCAAGCTTTCAGGCAGCTCCACTGAAGCAGCTGCCAACGGTGTGAAACAGCTCGAGCTCGAGGATTTCTTGGTTGCCCGAGGAATCCTGAAGAAAAGCAGTGAAACTGCCCAGAGCCTTAGTGTGACGCTCCAGCTGCTGCAGCTGCATGCCGGAGGCAAGACGCATGCTATGTTCACAGCCTTCAATCCTGTCCTACTTGGAGCTGGAGCTGCCCTTCGACAAGCAGAGGTTCAAAGAGGAGGGGGAAAGGAGCTCAGCTCCTTGCAAACAGATGTTTCCTGAAAACAGACCCTTTATCCACCTCAATAACCCTTCATTCTCTGCTGCCCCTACACGTCTGGGAGTATCTCCCTGCTTTTCAACAGCAAATATCTGCTTGGCACCAAGCCATCTCAGCTTTACCTACAATAAGCTTTGAAAATCTTTTCATGGCTTCTGAAGTGCTCATCTTTCCAGCAGTTCAGTCATGCTCTCACACCTGAAAAGCATATTTCCTAGATATACCAGGTGCCTTGTACTAAATTGAACTATTCAAAACGAGAGCATTTTCTAATGGCACTGCTGACACAACATTAGCTACAGCGTCTGTGTGTCATCGTGGCAAAACTATAATTACAATTTCTCAGTATATCCAGGCTTTACATATCCAAGAAGTCAAACTCCCACGTGTCTTGCTCAATGTCTGGTACAAGCTTTTTGATCTGTTTCCTCTACTTCAGTTCTTTGATCCAAAGCTTTGACAAAATGGATTCTTTTCTCTCAAATAAGGTTCAAAATGGCTTAAAATTGCAACAGCAAAAGAGAAAAGTACTTTAAAAATAATCTAACTCCTAAGCAAAATGGCAGATTGAAATCTAGTAGTCATTTATCTGAAATCTATTTACCCGTGGATAACCAACCCAACTACTACACCATCCAGATGCTAACACGTAGAAATTCTTTCTTCCTATAATTTAAGGCATATAATACAAACTCAGACAAGGTGATGTGCTCTCAACAAACTGCTTTAAACATTATCCTCTTCAAACCTCTTCTACTTTAAAAAGGGAGTTGAAAGTCATTTCGAGTTTTATAGCAGCCCATTCCCTCCAACAATTTGCGTGGGTTTAAAATTGATTTTCCTCTGGGTTCTCAAATGCATTCCTTTCTCCGTGGGAAAGCACCATGCAACCACCACTAGAATACAGGGACGCAGGGGGGAACAGCAAGAGTGATGGCAAACAGTGTTGCTCATTACACCGAGTGCCGTAACAACATTTTGAGGTTATAGCCGTGGCAGGTGTTCCAAGCCACCACATGAAGTATTCAGACCATGACTCTGACAGTGCTTGTTTCATTTATGAAGCACCACAGGCTCTGTTGCTACTGAAGTGCAGCAGGAGAACCTCAGGGCAGATAATGTGCTCACGAAGACTCAACGACAGGGGAGCCACTCTACATACACCCAGCTCTGCACCAGAGGCAGGGGACACCCCGCTTAGAATCACAGAGGTTGGGAAAGACCTCTAAGATCATCAAGTCCACCTGTAAGGCCAACCCCACTGTGCCTACTAAACCATGTCCCAAAGTGCCACATCTACATATTTTTCTGAACACCTCCAGGGGTGGAGTCTCCACCACTGCCTTGGGCAGCCTGTTCTGATGCTCGATCAATCTCTCCATAAAGAAATTTTTCCTAATATCCAATCTAAACCTCCCTGGTGCAACTTGAGGCCTTTTCCTCGCCTCCTCCTACTTGTTACTTGGGAGACCAGCACTCACCTCACTACAACCTCTTTTCAGGGAGCCGCAGAGGGTGAAGACACCTTCCCCCACTCTCCTCTTCCCCAGACTAAGCATCCCTCACTGCTCGCTGAACCCCTGGGCTCCAGCCCCTTCCCCAGCTCCATTCCCTTCTCTGGACGCGCTCCAGCCCCTCAGTGTCCTTCTTGTACTGAAAGACCCAAACCTGAACCCAGGATTTGAAGTGTGGCCTCACCAATGCCGAGTACAGGGGGACGATCGCTTCCCTGCTCCTGCTGCTCACATCACAGCTGAGTCTGACGCTGTGAGGAATCACAGAGTGGTTGGGGTTGGAAGGGACCTCAAAGCCCAGCCAGTGCCACCCCCTGCCATGGGCAGGGACACCTCCCACTGCATCAGGGGGCTCCAAGCCCCATCCAACCTGGCCTGGAACACCTCCAGGGATGGGGCAGCCACCACTGCTCTGGGCACCCTGGGCCAGGGCCTCCCCACCCTCATTGTGAAGAATTTCTTTCTAATGTCTGATCTAAACCTTCCCCCTTCCAGTTTAAAGCTGGAGTAGGGGAGCAGAGGGGCAGAATCCCCTCCCTCGCCCTCTGGTCCCACTGCTTTGGGTGCAGCCCAGGACACGGGTGGTTTATGGGCTGGGAGTGCCCGTTGCCGGCTCACGGTGAGCTTTCTCCTCCCCAGCACCCCAAGTCCTTCTCCTCGGGGCTGATCCCAGCCACATCGTCCCCCATCCTATATTGAGCCCAAACCCTGCCCGACATCCCGGAACACACGAGGGGTCCCCCCCTCGCCCACACCTCCGTGTTCCGTCTGTCTGTCCGCCCGCCTTCCCCCTTCCTCCCGCCCCCCTCTCCTTGGGGGCCTCAGCCCGGCCTCCCCCGACGCCCCCTCGCAGCCCCTTCTCGGCCCCCGGGGCGGCTCCGAGCCCCCAGCCCGCCGGGCCGTACGCACCGGCCGCGCTGCGCCACGCCTGCAGGCTCCGCCCGCCCGGCTCGGTCGTTGCTACGGGAGGAGCGGGCATTGCTCGTGGAGGCGTCGCGCGGGGCGGGGGCCGAGCCCCCAGCACGGAGCAAGCGTTGCCGGCCCAGAGCCACCGCAGGGACACCGCAAAGCCCCCAGGGACACCTCAGAGCCACTGCCACCAAGTCCCTAGTGCCACCTCAGAACCACCACCACAAAGCCCACAGTGCCACCTCAGAGCCACCACCACGAGGACGCTGCAAAGTCCCTAGTGCCACCTCAGAACCACTACCACAGAGCATCCGTTGCCACCTCAGAGCCACCATTGCCACCGTGGATCCATCACTGAGCCACCACCATCATCAACCCAGGACCATCACAAAACTGTTGTAGAGCCACCGGGAAAGGGACAACTCTCCGCAGCCAACTCTCTGTGGAACATCTCTACACAGCCCCCTCTCCATGTGGATGGCTCAACACTACACAGGGAGCCCCAAGCGACGGGCTGGGGTTTTGTTATCTTTTTTTTTTTTGGAGGGTGTTGTTTTTTAAAATTGAGGGACTTATGGGCACAGAGTCCCACCACTCCAGCATCCTCCTCAGCCCCAGGCAGCCAGGAACACAGGGAACCAGCAGTCCCTGCCGTTGTCTAGAGGTCCCTGCAGAGAGCTGGCCGCATAGGGTTGTCCTAGACCCGAGCCACCACAGAACTGCCACCAGAGGCCACTGCTGCTGCTGTGGAGCCACTGCCACAGCCACCGCCACCCCAAACCCACCACTCTCCCTGGCCTCCTGGCTCCAAGGTGCAGGTGCTTGGCCATCCCACCGAGGAGCTGGCCTCCACACCGAGTTCCTCTGGGAACAGGCCCCATGACCTGTGTGAGGGGACTGGGAGGCTGCTGCTCTGGTGCCACCTTCCACACCAGCTGGCTGCCAACCGTATTGCCACCTGTTCCAGAAGGTTCAGCAGATCCGTCCTTCATCCTATCCCCAAAACCATTGTAGGCAGGCAGGTTGTGGGATGTAAAGCTGCACAATGGCTTGTCTACAGCCAAGCTTACGTACCCATGAAAGTCTTCAGTGATCACATCTAGGGGGTAATGTCAGGTGGAGACGGGTGACTACTACCACGTGCTGTGACCCTGGAGTACACATCATGCCCTGCAGAGGGAAGGGTGGCACTAGGTCCTGATAGGAGGCTCCCAACAAGCTGATCCCTCAGGGAGGGGATGATGGGGAAGGGACAACCAGTGCCAACCTGACGGGGGAGTGAGGAAGAACGGGTTTGGATTATTTTGGGGGAGAGAGAGGAGGTGGAAGAAGCAGAGAGAAAAGGATTTAAAGAGGAAAAAAAGCCTTAAGAGATTTAATGTGAGGGAGGGCGAAGGGCAGAGGAGGAGGAGGAAAGATGAAGCAGGAGACCAGAGTGAAGGCTCCTGCAGGAGGGGAGCCATGGGCAGGTGGATGAGCAGGGGCTACAAGCCACTTTGCCCCCCACGCCTGCTGGCTCTGCAGAGCTCTGCAGGGCTTCCTGCAGACACGACAGCCAGCAGGCTGGATGGAGGGACACCTGCATGATCTTGCATGGGGGCAGAGGGTCAGGAAGGGTGGCACCTGGCTGGGAGGTGGGGAGAATGCCACGGGGAGGCAGCAGAGGCCAGCCCATGAGCACCAGCTCCACTCCCTGGCACCAGTCCCAGTAGCCAGGTTGGCACTGGGTGCAAAAGGCCTGGGAGTCAGGGTGGAAGAGGCACTTGTGCCATCCAGAAATCTACAAGCAAGGGGATGTGAGATTCAGGCAGAGGGAGGTGGAGGCTGTGGCAGGCAGACCCTCAGAGAAGAAACACAAGCTTCTCCTGGTAAGAAAGCTTGGTCCCAGCAATGCTCAGCTCCTGCCAAGACATCCTCCAGATCAGCCTGTTCGGATCAGAGAAATCTCTGTGTGGATTTGCAACCTTCAATGAACTGCCCCTGCTCAAAGCCACAGCTGGTGGAGAACCTTCCAGGTGTAGGTTCTCCATCACGCTGCTGGCCTCACTGCTTTATTTAAGAAAGTGAGTGCTGGCTTGCCTCAATTAGGTTTGATATAATTAAACTTTCACTGGAGTTCCCAGGAGTCGCATCCCAGATGGTTCCTCTGGCTGGGAGGAAGCAATGGTGGAGCTCCCTTGCCCTTTGTATGGGAAAAATACCTGGCCGTTTCATGCTGGCTTTGTCTCCCCTGCAGCAGGTTGGGATTCACAGCAGGTCTTGCTGTCCCTGCAGTTAGCTGAGCTTCATTTTTGACCAGACTTTCAAAGTTTGACACAAAATGCTTCGGCGAGTCAGGAGATGAGGAGATGAAAGCTGAGCTGTTTCGACTGGCTGGGCCTTCAGAAACGCACCAGGCCAGAACAGAAAGCAGACAGGTGTGCGAGCCACCCTGCTCTCCATCCATGTGCTGCCACAACTGATTCATTGCCTGACCTGCCTTCAAAAGGGCCTTTATGGTTCCCCAGAGACTTGCTCCCAGGGGTTGCATCAGCATGCACCAACACCGTGGCCTGCTTCCACGGGTGCTCCTTTAGCCCAGGATTGCCAGACAGGGGAGCGGAAGACAATCACTCACAAAAGGCAGGGTCAGAGTGGTTGGCAGTGGGCAGTTGGCCCAGCTGGCTGCAGCGTTGCTGAGCATCTCTGTGCTTTCTCCTTCTCCTATCAGTCCAAGCTGAGATGGTGTCCGAGCCGCACCAGCGCAAATGACTTAGTGCTGTCTTTCTTCTAACAGTTCTTCTTCCTGCTCCATTTCTGCTGTGGGTTCTTTTGAGGCCACAGATCTTCCTGTACTTACAGGTGATGCTGAGTTCCCAAGAAAACATTTCTGCAAGAAAAGGTTCCTGAGTTCCTGCTGAAACAGGGTGATCAGTGACTTAATCAGGATTTTCCCTAGTGCAAGGCTGTTTTGGGAAAAAACCCCTCACTGTTCTCCCTCTCCAACCAACCAGACCACTGGCATGGTGACAGCGTAGCAAGGGTTAGCAGAGTCTAGACCCACAGTGAAAGAGAGAGGTCTCATCACCCTCAGTTACCAGACATGAGACTCAAACCAGTTTCAATAGGTGTGAACTGGCACTGGGAAGGAGAAATATGTGAAACATGAAGATTTATTCTGCCTCTGAGGATCTTGTTTCTCTTTTCTGGCTGAAGATCCAGCTTCTGTCTGATGTTGTCCACAAGCTGTTGGAGCCAGATTTCCTTCAGAAAACACCATTGGCAGTACAGCGTATCACACTAAAGCTCACTTCTGCAGAGCTTCTTCCTCCAGTCATGGGAGGATTAATGTAATATCAAAAAGCCCAACTCCTGTGGACCTCAGAGATGATGCACTGGTTGTTTTGTTTCATCACTTGCACCTTCCCGACGTGGGTTGTGTCCCCCTTCAGATTTAGCACTGTCTCCATACCCACTCCCCACACATTTTGCTGAAGGTGTAAATGATCCTCAAAGCACAAGGCCACTGAAGAATAAGGCTCTGGATTTCTCTGTCTCCACACCTACATGTATTCCCACACACAAGAACAAGATCCAGCATGAATCTAGAGTAAAACACCACATGTTGATAATGCCAAGAGTACATTTGAGACAAAATTCTTAGATCAAACCCCAAAATGCAAACTCACGAGGAAGGCACAAAGCAGAGAGAGTCAGGACTAGGTCTGGCTTTGTGTTGCCTGTGCCCTTCTCCTGAAGAGGCAGCTTGGTTCAGGGAAGGTGATATCAAGCCAGATTCACCTTACATTCCCGCTGCTTTCAACAGCTCTCTCAATCCAAGGCTGTTACCTTGAATTCAGGCAGGCTGAGGCTGGAGGAGCAGTTTGTAGCAGCCAGCTGCAAATTCTCTGCTTTCCAACCACAGTTTTCACTGTGGCCTCAAAAAATAAACGAGACTTTGACCCTGATAGAGTGACATTTTTGTTGATTAGCTTTCTCCCTCCTCTCCACCACCGAGCCACAACTAATCGTCTCCCCAGGGTACATTCTTTCACATTCAGGATCACACTATCAACCCAGCCAGAAGGCATCCTCAAGGAATGTGCAGACAGAGGTTGATTCTTCAAGGAGGGTGTGCAGGAAGTGAGGAGCTGGCCAGTGTAGGAAGATGACAGTGAGGATTACCAGGGCCAAGCCTGAGCAGGCAGGGAGTGGTGATGATGGAGAAGCTAAGCAAGCCTCAGATGAGATCTCAGCAGCAGTGGGCAGAGAAGCTCGCAGTGGATGTTTTTTACACAACTGATTCAGCTGAATTGGTCGTAACTTTCTAATGCAACAGTCATCTTCTCCATAGGGCTGTAGATAGAAGGAGCCTGTCAGCCACCAGTGAACTGGAATATTTTTTCAAGAAAAGCGTATATGAACTTTATAAGTACCTTGATTTCAAAGAGGATTAGCGGCAGAGGAACTCTTGAAGATCCCACCCTCTTGCTTCCACATCCCTTGGAGTTAGATCTTTAAATTCCTCAGAAGTCCCAGCTGGATAAACGGCCGGATTTTGTGCAACCTGAGATGATATGGTGACAAGTCATTTGCCGTGCACAGGAGGCTTGGAGCTCTGGAGCTCCCCCAGCAAATACAGAGCAGGCACTTCTCCATCTTCCTCGGAGAAAGCATCAAAATGGAGCCATCAGTCTAACCACTGGCACCCAGGAGCATCAAGACAAGTAGTTGTAGCCTTGCTCTGGCACAGAGGGAGCCATTGACAGCTGGGACACGAGTCATCCCGGGTAAGAGTACCAGGGTCTGCCTCACGAGGAAGCCAATATACCCAGTCTGTACTGGGGAGGATGTAGCCTGAGAGGTGACATTTCCTGGCACTCTTCAGAAATTTCAGAGATTCGCATATAAACACTCTTTAAGCATGCAAAACACAGCACTTGGGAGGCTATAGATAGAGCCTGCTCTCTTCTAGGAAATTTGTCACCCGCCCCCAGTGAAATCGATCCTAAAAGAACTGCAAGCCATTTCTAAAGAGCTACTAACAGTCTTACAACTCAGGCATTCCCAGACAACATAGAGGGATCGAGGTCCTCAGCCAATTAATTTTTCATGTTCCAAGGGAGTCCAAGGAGACGCTTGTTTTCATAGAATCGGGAGAAATTACTTGCCTGCCCTCCACAAGGGCTGGAAATTTTCCGTGAGGCTTTCAGACGAACATCAAGCTTTTCATGAGATACAGAAACATCTTGGCTCCCTACCAGTAGGACACTTGGTGTAGGGAGCCCTGGTTGAAATATATTCTGGCCCAGCCCCATTAGGCTCAACGTTATATCTCACCTCAGAAGATCGGTGCCAAAGTCATATGATTTTCAACAAAAATTCCATCCTTTGCTGACAAACAGTAACAGATTCCTGCAAAAAGGCCTTTCTTTCAACCAACCGGCATTTGATCAAGGAATCCCCAACCTGTTTAGGTTTTTTCCACTTGAAAGCACGTACCAAAAGCTGGGATAGATCCTCACCTGAACACCACCATTCCAGAAGGTCTACAGAGCGAGGCCTGAGCTGAAGGGCTGAACAGAGCCACAGAATCAATGCATTTCTTTCCACCAGGCCTTAGGAGTGCAACACCACCACAAGCAGAGGTTCAAACATGCCAATGTGTCACAGTGGCATCTCTCCATACAAGAGGACAACCCAACATTTTTTGATTTAGAACGGCTTGAAAACATACTTTGCTGACACTTGTTCATCAGCTGATTTATTGCACTTCCTGCCATCAGTAGCAAAGCACTGTCAATATCTGGACACTCACATCATTTATCTGCCTGGTTCATCTACTCTTGAAGTGCCTTCTCACTTAGCAGTGAATTTTCCCGTGAAGAGCTCTCTTACAGAGAAACCATTAAAAATTCTTGGTGGAAAGCAAAAAAAAAACCAAACCACCCTTGTTTTTTTTGCTGTTCTCTCTCTGATTTTTGTATGCAACTGTGATTATTGTAGCAATACAAATATGAATGTGAACACAAATATGAGGTGCAGAAGGGAATGGAAATTGAGCTTGGGCATGACCTTTTCTTGCAAGTCAGCCTGCCTGCCCTGCACTTGGCGTAAGGGGAATTGTTGATGTGTCCATCTTGCAAGAGCAAGGAGACATTTCTGAGGATCTCAGTGGGAAGGAGATTCCTGAAGCTTAAAGTTGCATTTCTTCTGCCCAGAGAAAGTGTCATTTACTTAGTGAATACTATATCTTTTGCCTTGGTGCTTGGAACAGAGTTCAGAGTAGGCAAAATCCAAAGGAAGCCATAGATGTGACATTGCTTGAGAGGGATGTAACAGGGAGAAACTGGGCAATCAAGTCATAAGAATTATAGCTTCCAAATGCATATCGTCATCCTGCTAATTCCTAGCTCTCCCTCTGCTCCCTCTTCTGCTGACGCTCCAGTCCCCACTTCAATACCTGCCAGGTCCTTTTAGAGAGTTGACATTTCCATTCCTGACATTTTCTGCAGCTCCATCTGGGAATTAATGGCCGGATATTAGCAGCGATGGGGCCGTTTATCATAATTAGTCTCATGAAGCTACTAAGCATCCAACTATTTTTCATCAGCACCGAGGAAATAAACTGCAGAATCCAGTAGACGAGACGGACGATTTATTTATTGATTGATTTATTTTGGTCTGTCAGAAGGCAGCTTTAAAGTTTGCCGAGATGAGCAATGCTTCTCAGAGGCAATGATGACGGTAGGGCTGGTTTGCCTTGGGTGCACAAACTGCAGAGAAGAGGCCCCCAAACCCCCTGAGAAGTAAGGAGACATTTCTTACTCTACATCTGCTCTAGCCTCCCGCTGATATAAAATGACAACTAGCAACAGGTTGAACCATGGCTGGCTTTTTCAGGGAGAGAATGCCAGTAGTCACATGATGGCATCATGAATGAAAGCCATCTGCAAGTGTGCCTTTTTTCTCCATCACAAAAAAATCCCCTAGAATGCTGGCACACAGACCAGCAGCTTCAGAACTGTCACTTGTCTGGGTGTGCCAGGTCATCCTCCAACCTTAATGCTAAAGGAGGATGCTGGAGACTGCACGTGTATCTGTGTGACCTTCCAGATGTGCCTAGGAATGGATGAAACAATTTTCTTTCTTGTAGTCCCACTCAGAGCAAGGTGAAGCAACTGGCTTGTTGTTTTCCTTCCCAGAGGATCAGCAGCAAAGGGTGGTGAGGCAAAGTCTCAAACACAGGAAAGATCAGACTGGGACCCCTGTGGGTAAGGGAAGGCCCCTTGGAAGGGCTGGGACTCGCCATTAGTCACCTTCCCTGCGAGAGTAGTAGCTAAGACCTGCTGTGGTCTGAGTCTTTTTAGGGGCCAGTGCAATACACTGTCTTCTTCTGTGAGGTTGGGTACTCAAGGAATATGCCAGAACCTGTGCTCCTCTCTGGGTGTAGCTGGTCACAGACCTGCTGAGATCCACCAGACATTGTTATCCATCCTGATGGCTATTGCTCTAGATAAGGAGCCTCTGTTTTCAGTAACTCTTCCACTGATTGCAAGTCTTGATGACCATCTCACAAGTATTGAATGAGAGGAGATGGGAGACCCCTTGCCGGGGTCAGCTGCCTTGTACTTCACTTCTCTGCGTGGCTTGTAACCTGCAGCTGCACCTTCTCTTTGTCTTAGCAAGAAATGAGGATTGCAAGGCTGAGCGGAGCTTCTACCCAGAGCAAAACACGAAGGCTTCCAGGGCTCCTGGACTCAGCGTTGCTCTTCCCTCTATTCCCACGAAAACCCACAAAGTCTCGCTACAGCCCATACACGGCAGTGCTCACCTGCAGCAGGCCCACCTCCTCGCCTGCAGGCTGATTATCAAGAGTTTTCTATCCTGAGGTTTGCTATGCAAACATCGAACATTTGTGTTTAAATATTACACTCTTCTGCTGATGTGAAGCTGGTAATTACAGCCAGATGGGACCTGGCTCATAGGCAGGCGCAGGGCCCACACTCTGCTGGGTGGCAGGTTTTATTGCAAAACCATGTGGCCGACCACTGGCAGGAATATCAAAAATAGCTGAATGTAATTAAAAACAATGAAAAAGAAAAAAGGTTTCTAAATAAATCATGCAAAGTATTCCAGGTGAGCGCTAAGTGTTCCTGGCTGCAGTGCCTGGCAGCCTCAGTACTACCTGGGACGTGGTCCAAGCCAGCGTGCTGGAGCCATACGTCCCTCCAGGCACAGCCCGACAATGACATGCACCGATTCGGTATTAGCACCTCCTGTAATACCAACAGGGTCTGACCTTGCAAAACCTTCGTCAGCTGAGCAAGAGCTTCTTGCACAGGGGCCTGAGTCAACCTGTGCTCTAGTCCATCAAAGCGGCCTCTACAAATGCATTGCAGTCGCAGGGCCACCACACTGCCAGGGTGAGCTTACATCTGCTGCTGCTCCCTCACCTGCTAAGTTGAGAGATCGTCTTCACTTTGCATGCTTGCACACATTTCTGCCTTGCAGAAGCTGCTCAGGGTAGAAAATACTTCATTTTCTTCCAGGATTTCAGGTCTGATTCTGTTAAAGGCAAAAGAAAAGCACTGTGGCAAGTGGTGGATTTTTCCTCTGGATGTTAGCCCGTAGTCCACATTCACATTCAACACCTGATTGTGTTTTTAAAAGATCATCCTCTCCCCTTTGCCTCTCCCCTACACATCAAACAGACTCAAATGTGAGCAGGAACAACCAGGTTGAGCAAAATGCCACAATGTTTTTCCTACCCAACATCTGTGTTATGTGTACACACCACCAAGTGCCCAGAAAGAAATCACTCTCCTTGCCCACAGACCTGATCAAGCTCTAGCAGCAACAGTGATGCAGACAACAGCCATCATTTACCACCTGAAAGAGGGCCTAGATGTAGCACATCAGGCACAATTTAAGTAGCCTGGTAAAGAAATCATTGCAGGTGACACCACTCCACGAAAAACAAGCTATGAAGGCTACCGCCCTTTCTCTGCACTTTTTCCACTCCCATGAGCCAGTGGCTCCCCTGTTTTGTAACAAATACAATGCTCCTAAGCCAAGTGATGCAAAACTGGAGCTCAGTTTCCTACCCAAACCGCCAGGGATGTTTAATTCCCTGGGATGGTTGCTGGGTTGTATCCTCTGTGTTGTAACGCTCAGCATTACACAGCTACCTGCTCACCCAGCCAGGTGTAAGAGATGTCTGCAGCCAGCCTGCAAACAGGGGCCATTGTCTCTGGCTGCAAGGGGAAGAAAGAGAGAATAAAGGAGAATGTCTGGGAGATGTAATAGAAATCATTGTTTTGTGAGAAACAGTAGAGCCACAGCGAACACATGCTGTCATTTGAGACAAGTGCCAAGACTAATAGTTTTCCTGAGGAAATCAGGGTCAGCCTTGGTAAGATGTGGAGAAAGGGGGCAGGCAACATGCACAGGGAGATGGGAAGCTCTCATCCATCCATCCATCGCTGTTGGGCCCCAACCTCTGAGGAGGGCGACCAGAAGCCTGTGGCCATCTGATTCGTGTTCATCCTTTCCCCTGCTTCCCTGCTACCCTGATCTCACTGTACTGTGTGGGCTTCTGACTTCCCAAAGTTTTTTCCTCAAAGGACCGTGAGCAGACCTTTCCAAAGAATCTTATTTCTGCTGTCGTATACCTCAGGAGAGAGAGAAGGGAAGGGCTCAACGCTTTTCTGTTTTCTGCACCCAAGAAGCAGACCTTTGGCGTACCATTACCAACCCTCGTCCCTGCAGTAACCTTATCTATCCCTGCATGGGTCTGTGGAGGCTGTGTTGCGCTACTGTTGCCTTCATGAATAATGGATCCCCTTCCACCCACCCTCTCCTCTTCCCTGTTAGATCCCATTTCATGTTGGGCATGTCTGATATGTTTGCTGTGTCCCTGGGGCTGATATGGGTGCTCTGATTCCCAGCTCCAGTTCCTCCCCCTCTCCCAGGTACAGGTGATACACAAGAAGGCAGCAGGAAAAATTCACATGGTTATTAGCAGAGGCATGAGTAGGATCCACCTCTTGCATTTTGTAGGTTTTTAAGGTATTTCTATTGCTACCAGCAAGGCTGTCAAGCCTGTATAGCCAGGGCCCTGAGGGCACTAACAGACTTAGTGGCCGTGACCAACCTCACCTGAGATGTACTCCCCCCCACTCTGCTCCAGGAGCAGCATTTAAGCTCAAACCTGGACCCCCAGTTCTTGCCCAAGTTACGTTATTAGTGTATCCAGCTCCAGTCCCATCTCTACACCTGCCTTCTGGATGGACTTTAGATGTGTTGTAGCCTTGTCTCCAGTTCTTTCTCTGGCCCTTTTGCTCCTAACAGAACTCCCTGGGTGGACCCGGTTCATCATTTTACCTTGCCTGGGACTGTCTTTGACCTTCATTACCAGCAGTTGGCTCTGCCTGACAGTTTCAGATGCTGTGAGACCATACCCTGACTGGTGAGGGTCACCTCTGGCTGCTGGCTTGTCTTCTGGTAGGAAACACTTTGTCCTTGCTGTTTCTGGAAACCTATAAGTTCTCCTTCTCTTCTGAAATTTCACATTTTAAAGACAAAAAGTATAGGTCCAGGAAAAAAAATATCCATTATTTGGGTTCTAATAAGTCAAGTCTGTGTAGCTAAAAGAAGCATATCTACATTTCTACATGATTTGGGGCCAGGGAACATTGGGGACCACTTCTACAAGGCAATCTGGAGAACTTAATTTCCCTTGCTCCTGGAAATACCCAACTTTATTCAGCTTTATCTGGTAAAGACCGGTATTTTGGCTTTATTCCTCTTTAGAATCCACGGGGTCAGCAGTGACATAGCCCTGATTTTAGCAGGCAATACGCTACAGCATTTAGCAGCATGGTGGGTGTCTCCTTCCTTAGGCCTTGCTGCAGTAGCACCATGGCCCAAGATGAGGACTTGGTTGAGTTCAGCCCAATCTCTTTTGAGTCCCTTTCTAGGGTTTGTAGGTACAAAGGACTGTCAAAGCTGTGTTTTGATCTCAGTTAATTGTCTTTCTCCTTTAGTCTGATCACACCAGGCTATGAGAAGTGCCAGCTTATATGCCCTTATGGCAGACTATATTTTCCTACTGTGTCTTCTTCTGCCAACCTCACCAGCCCAGTTCTTTAATCTCTGCCATTCTCATTTTGTGTTGCTGCCCCTGAAGACCTACCACCCTTGGGGGTTTCCATGAGGAGAGCCTGTGTTAGCGAATATTTCAAAAAAGAACTGCAAGGATCTGAAAATCGAAGCCAAGGGGTGGCAAAATCCTTCCAGCAGAAAAGCTGAGTCTGTGTGATTTGGGTGAAAGTGTAATGCTTACAAAGGAAGGGAAGGAACCAGGGTCCTCAGTGAGAAACCCCACTGTTGGAGGCCCTTGGAAAACCACAGAATCAGTTGCCTGGAAACTAACAATGCCCCTTGTTATTGCCAGGAACAGAAAAGATCCACAAGTGCCATAATTCAGGCCACCACCACTGTCTTTTTTCTCCTGACTGTATGGAAGAAGCAAAAAGAAGAGGCTTTGCATGATCTGTGGGTAACAGGGTATCCCCTTGCCCTCAGCTCAAGAGGATTGCAAGCTCAGTGCCGTTGCATCTGGATGGCCAGTTCCCATGGCAAACCTCATATCCTGAAGGTTCGGGGCTAAACCGTCTTCTCCCAGCTTTCTAACGTCCTAGGCTGCTGGTCGTGAGGAGCCTGAGGTAACGTGCTATATCTCCTCCAAGCACCCACACAGGGCTGCCAGCAGAAACGGTGCCAGGGGAGGTGAGTCTTCAGTTTGACTCGACATGATGAATAAACTCAATTAAAATATTCTGAAGAAGTATTGTAAAAGCTAGTTTCTTCCCCGTCACAATTCAAGCTTCTGTTGCTGCACCTCTGTTATTACAGCATCTCGACATACCTAAAGTAGCCTCAGAGTTTGCAGAAGATAATTAAAACAGGGGAGACAACCCCATTGTCAGCAGGGTCAGAAGTATCAGTTAAGGCTGCTCAACATTGGGCTGCTCAACCTTTCCCACTCTGAGGCCAGTTTTTCAATTGCTTAGAGTTTTGCCCAGCTTTATTGCTTTCACTGGGTTTTGTCTGTTGGATATCTACTTCCGCAGCTCGAGGGAGTTATATGTTTATCCTTACTCTGTCACCTTCTACAGCTACTTAAAAATTACAGTGTAGTTGAGGTTGACAGGAACCTCTGGAAGCCAGGTAGTCCAAACGCCTGGCTCGAAGCAGGTCAGCTCGAGCTGGTTGATCGGGACCTCATCTCATTGGGTTTTGAGCATCTCCAAGGATGGAGACCCCACAAGATCTCTGGGCAGCCAGTTCTAGTATTCAATCACTCTTATGGTAAAGTTTTATGTTTAACATTTAAACAGAAATTCTTCTTCTTCCCAGCTCTTGCTGCTCCTTTGAAATGCACCCAAATTTGGCCAAAATCAAAAACTCTTTGGCAAAGGGACAGTGCAGGTGACTATTACGAACAAAACATGCAGGCGTCTACACACAAAAATTGCTCAAAGACCAATCTGGTTGCAGCATTCAAAATGCTAGGTCACAGTAATTTGCACAGATCTTAATTTTTTTTTATTACACAGATTTTTTAATTGTAATGTTAACGACACAGTTGAGCTCTTTTCCAGAGGTTCCTCCCACGCACAGGACAAACATGGCACAGGTAGCAAAATGTCTTCATTTCCAACTTGTTGCTCGGTGCATGAAGCCTTAGGCAGGATTTACTGCTCATTATTCAGTCTCTGCTGGGGAGGTAAGTTTATTAGTCTCCTAAAAAGCTTTTCAATCGTGCTCACTAAAATAGCTGAATGTTTCGAAACTGTTAATGATTTTAGCTTTGCAACTCCCCTGCCAGAGGTTGGATCTGCTCTATGGCTGTTTTACAGAGAACAAAATCTGAGCTAAAGGGATAAGATTTTTGGGGTGCTGCATGGTCTGGTCACACCTCAGATGGGACGTTTCGGAGCACTTAGAAATGTGTCAAAGTTTTCCTTTAGGGCAGGAGTCTCTCTGAAAGCCAGCTGCCTCATGGCAGACACCTGGAAAATAGAGCACACACCAGCATGAAAGAAGATGCTTAACAAAGCTGCTGCACAAAGAGCAGCTCTGTGCCCAGCTGGCAGTGGAGGGGTCAGTGCTGTCATCGCACCACCTTAGCGCGCCCACTGGTGCCAAATCATTTCCTACAGCCCAGAACCAAAGAGGGTATCGGTCGTTTCAACTCAAAAGTGGTTGAGATTGTCCATAGCTGGGTTTAGGCAAGTCTAGCTCATCCTACCCAAGGCCCTTTGCGTTTAGGAGGGTGAGTTGAAAATAAAGAAAGCGCTTTAAGGGCCACGCTTGGGCAGACAGGTAGCACAAAGCATCTGGCGTGTGTTATCCTGGCCCCGGGACTGGAGCCACATAGCTTTCATCACACAGGTGGTGGCTAATCCCTGCTGTCCACAGCTATTCCTGTAATCCAGGGCAGCAGTAACCTTCTTGTCTGTAGTCCAAGGAACCTTTTGTCATCAGACCAGAGACCACTGCAGGGACCCCTTTTCCTGATTGCCCCTAGGAGAGGGATTTGGCTTTTGTTTCGGTGAATGCTTTCCTGATTCAGCATGGGAGTGGGGGAACATGACACACGTTTCAGGAATTAAATCCGTTGCAGACACAGAAAAGACCCCAGTCCCCAAAGTGCTGATCTGTGGTGTCAAGCCGGGAGGAAAAAAGAGGAAGGAAGGTGAACAAAAAAGAGTTTGCAGGGAGCAGATCAAAGGCAGGTCTGAATTTCACTGGCTGCAGACAAGAGCGAAGCTTCCCCTCGCTCCCTTCCTTGTCTCCCAGCCCTTCCCACTTCTGAACACAAGCTGAACACAACCCTGGGAGGCCCCTAATCTGCTTTGTTGTACAAAAGGCCCAGTCTACTGGCTTTCCTTTTCTTTTTCTCTCTTTAAAGTTGAAGTGGGGATCGGTTTCCAGACACGCAGGCGGGGAGGGGGAAGGAGCAGAGTGCAATCAGTCACTCTCGAAAAGAGATCCTGCAGAAAGCAAAGGCACAGGTGGCTTCAGGTGGGCTGGAGACATGGGAGATATGGGCTTTTGGGGGCCATCAGGCTCCTTGCTTTTTAATTACTGAGTTTTTCTGATGTGCTTGGATCCCATTCATTCTCATGCCAACATCATCCATTTTTTATACAGCTTTTCTTTCTCACATGTGCTCTTTCCACCACCCCAGCTAGCAAACCAGCAGAGAAGGTAGCTCCTTCCAGCCCTTGTTTTACTTGTGAAACAGGATCTCCAGTCTCTTGACTCAGAGAATTTTTCTGCACTGCTTTTGGCGTGAATTCAACCTACCTGCCCAGGACTTCTACCCAGTGCTACACAAGCTCTTGTCAGTATTCTGCAAATGCTATTAATAATTTCCTGCTTCTACTGGAAATATCCCAAGCCCCTCGGGTCTCGTTTGCCTTTTTGTGTCTTTAGCTCATTGGTGGCTCATAATCACCCATGACTGCTAGAACTAAGTTCACCTCCTCCTCAGTCATGTCCAACTGACACACTCCCTGTCTAGCACAAAAAACCCCACCCCTGTGATTAGTCTTGCATTTCGTGCTGTTGAATTTCAACTCGTTCTATGTCTCCGCGCTCAAGGTTGTCTGCTGCTTTCTGTTTGATCTCCTGTCTCCTCTGCATTCACAATGCCTCCTCCTCCTGCGTCATCAGCTGGCTTAACCTAAGCGCTTCCACTTCTTATGACAACATCATTCATGGAGAGAATAAACAACATCGATCCCAGGATCGATTCCAGAGAAACTTCAGTGGTGAACTCTGCGTAGCCTGCTGCTGCCTCTGTCCAGAGGTACAGCTTCTGCACCCGACTTCTATTTCTTCCACTAATCTCATCATCTTCAGTTTAATTAGTAATTTTCCTCTTACTCCATTGAGCACAGCTTGCTGTATTTGTCTAGAAATTTGCCCAGATAAATTGAGATGAGCAGGCTGTCTCGGCAAAACGATTTCCATGGTCTACTGAGCTGGTTTTCCTCCAGCTGTTTGACCATGCTTGTCTGCAAGTCTTGTTCCAGGTCTTTGCGTGCTACTGACCCATCCTACAAACTCTCCATCCCTCACAGTAAGAAAATTAAACAAAGGAAGAACAGGTATTATGTTCACAGTCTTCAGTGTGGTTCTTTCCCTTCCGCAAGAGGTTCTCCCTCTGCAAACCTTGCCACCAAAGCTGCAGTTTGGCACATTAGTTTGTTAGGAAAGCACAAATGCCTGTGTGTCGTGTCTGTAGTGCATTGACATATCTGACTTTCATTTTTATATGCCGCTCAGTTTTCATTCTCTGTCTTGCATGTTGACCCTATGCCCAGCACTATCATTTCCTTCAGACTGGTTGGGGGCCACATCACAAGCATCTTTGCTGCCCGACAGACCTGCTATGTTGAACTGATGCCTGGATGGTATTTTCCCCTGTGTTATAACATGTTTTGTAAGATTTTTCTCATCTCAGCTGGCCATGTTATCCTTGCTGGTTCCAGATCTCTACAGTACCATCTCTCTTGTCACCAGAACTAATAGGGGATGACATTGATCCAGTTGGAACTGGAGTTCCCACAGCTGAACTCTTCCTTGTCAATGTGGGGCTGACACATCCCAGATCCAGTCCTCAGCTGGGGGCTCTGGGAGCTTTAAAGTTTTATATAAGCTTTGTTAAATGCCATGCCAGGGTACCTGGTACTCCTGCTTCTTCTGACCCTCAGGCATTGGGTCCTAGATGTTCCCAGTGCAGTCCTGGCCTGCCAGAGACAACTTTGATGCTCTGTGTGGGGGACAACACTAAACTTGGGAGTCACCAGCCTTCGTCTGGAAGTAAAATAACAAAGTGTGTGTCCTGATTAAATTGTAAAACTCTCTCCCTCAAGCCACTGAAAATCAGTTTTTCCCGATTTAATCCAGCCTGCCAGGACACTGGGATCCCTGAGCAGGGAGGAAGAGGTGAATCCATCTTCATTGAACAGAGATGAACAGGCTCAGTGAACAGAGATGAATGGACTCAGTGAACAGAGACATGAGCTGATTCCATGTGTTGTAGAGCAGGCTGGGGCAGAGCCCATGTGCAGTAACGGGTAGGTGGGATGGAGCCTCCAGAAGGTCACTGCTCTGCGTTACCCTTTGCAGGAGATGCCCTGAGCATTGCTTTGCTCCCTGCGCCACTGGGTATGCTGTCAGCTGTCTGGGTACCCGGCTTCCTTGGAGACCGTGTCAGTTGTTCCCACCTCACCTGCCCTGCTGGGAACACCAAAAGTGAAGCCAGAGCCTCAGCCTGCCTGCCCTCTAAAGCCTGTCTTGCAGTGGAAATAAATTACCTCAGATTCCTGTAACTCAGGCAGAAAACCCAGGCCCCTTGCTGATAAAACCAGGCGGCCTGGACAGCGTTGCCCTGGCAACCTGCACTTTCTTCCCCATCCTTTTGTTCAACCTCGGACCCAGACTTTTGTACCCAGCCATAATGGGGCCAGACTCTTGGGATGTTTACGGGGTGAGGTGAGAGGAATTTCATTCAGCCACGTCTTGCCTGGCCCGTCTCCTTCCGCAGGGCGAGGGAGGAATGTTATTGACCAAGGCCCCATGCAGCGACTGAGGCACTAAAGAAAGACACTTTAGACTTTCAGGCAAAGAAAAGAAATTCCTGCCTTCCCCCATGCAAACATCCCCCCCTGCCCCGACAAGCCTTTTGTTTCCTTATTTCTCTTTTTTGTAACTTCCCTGCTTACCCACTCCTGCCCACAGCTGCTCTCGCCGGGCACAAACAAAACCCTTTAGCGTGCCCCGTGTGCCTGCCAGCTCCAAGCTGCAAGATATTCAATCCTCCTGGATCCCCATCCTCTGAGGCACCTTGCTGATAAAATGAAGCTGTACATGCACTGAGTTTGACAAAGCACAAGTGCTGTGCAGCTGAAGCCTGGGCACGGAGCAGCCAAGCACGGCAGAGAGCCAGAACAGGACCTCCAGCCCACTCCGAGACCCTGCCATGCTCAGTGCCTCTCGCTCCAGATCAGGCTGGAAAGGGTTAAGCACATCAGGTCTAACTGCCTGCTGAGAAGACAAAAGGCTTTCTTGACATCCAATATTGAAGCTCCCAGGGACACCACTGAGGAATTCCCATTAGCTGGTGTTTGTGGAAAGCCTTACATCAAATGCCAAGGATGGACAGTTTGCTTTCCTCGTGCCAGTCACTGGGAGAGCAGCAGCACCTTCCCGGCACCAGGTCACAGGGGAGAAGCAATGTCTGAGCTGTGCATTTGTGGAGGAAAGGCAAGCAAGTCTTTCTCCTTATCTGCCTGTGCTGCTCAGCTAGAGCAGCTCTAGCAGCAGCCAAAGCCCCCTGAAGAAACTCTTACGTGGCTTGACCAGACCTGTGCCTGGGTTCAGTTCGCTCATTTCAGATGTGGACCCTATAGCGTCACATTTTTCCTGGCCTTCAGACCTCGTTGCGTCTTAGGAGAAGGCAAATAGATCCATGGTTTGGGCAGAAGACTTTGAAGACCTGTTACTGCTAAAGCAGTGCTGTATCCGATGCACCTTGCCCACACCGCTGTCTTTCCAGGAGAGCTGGGCAAAGCAGAAGGCGCGGGCAGAGATGGGATGTTGGACAGGAAGGGTTTGGGGTTTTCTTCAGCTCTGCTCGGGGCATGAATGGAAAATAAAAGCCCAGTCAGTGCTGTTTGGCTGGGCAAGGACCCATCAAGAAGTGAGTGGCTCCTGCTGTGGACAGCATCCCTTTCCCAGGGGCTCAGCCATCCCAAGGGACCGTGCTCTGGCTGATCTGGCAGCAGAGAAGAGCCTGCAACTCTTGGCAGAGACACTTGGGGATGGTGAGAGGCACTGGTGGAAGCTTTTCTTTAGCCCTGAATGGGTTTATATGGTATTGCTTTCTCCCAGTGAGATTACCTGATGTCTAATTAAAGGTGATCTCATACATCGTAGCCTTTCCCTTCAGTTTGCACTGCAACAGGATGGAGGAAAAAGACTTGGACACCTGTTTTCATAACACTTGTCTTTGAGACTCCTATTCTTCCATCACGATTACTCAAAAAAATCAGCTAGTAGATTTAAAAAGTGACACAGACAATGGAGGACCACAGACATCTTCTTCTGGGCCTGTCGCCAATGAAAACCAAAGCCTAGGGCATACACAGTTGGGTCTTGGCAAAGGACGGTCGCTCTGGCACCATTTCAGTGCTGCTTGCCTCGAAGGCATGAAAACCCAGCTATAAAGTAAGCTGGGAACCAAGTGGAAACAAAATGCACACCAACCATGAATAATGGGGCAAATGTGTCAATCCAAACAGAAAAATATGGCAGACCTTCCTTCCCTCGTCCAGTCTTGGCATGGGCTTTCCAAAAGCAGCCGCTTTTCCTCCTCATGCCACACACCCCAGCAGAAAGGCTTCCCTGTAACCATCTAGTGACACCCAGAGAGAGGATCCCTCTCCAGAAACATGGGCTGTCTAGTCTAAGGAAATGGCCTCAAGTTGCACCAGGGGAGGTTTAGATTTGATATTGGGAAAAGTTTCTTCACTGAAAGGGTGGTGAAGCATTGGAACTGACTGCCCAGGGAAGTGGTAAAGTCACCATCCCTGGAGGGGTTCGAAAACGTGTAGCCATGGCATTTTGGGACATGGTTTAGTGGGCACAACGGTGTTGGTCTGATGGTTGGACCAGATCAGCTTTTCCAACTGGAATGATTCTATGATTCTCTGAAAGGGAGGTTTGTCTCACCTTGAGACATGTATTTGAGCAGGGAGAGACTCATCTTCTGTAGCAGCCCCTCTCTGTCCTACGATGACTGGAAGAGCCTAACTAATGAGTTGAGCACTAGGTCCTAATCCTTTAAACAGCAGCAATGATAGGAGATTGAATTCACCAGAGTGACTGCTCAGAAGATACTCACTCCTGTTCCTGAGAACGCAGCAGGAAGAGTTGACCCTAGATCTTCCAACCAGGGGTTTCAGCCCTAGGCCACTCTGGGAAAGGACACTATGTGGTCACTGCTCCTAGGACCTGCACCATCAAGGCAAGACTATCACATCCTTATGGAAAAGACCCCTTCCAGACCCCAGCTCAACCCTTTCAGATACCTCACCAGCTGCTTCTCACCTTCACAAAGAGTTGCGATGACCCACTTCATTTCTGAGGGAAGGTTTGGGAAGCAAGGATGGCCCATGGTGGAGGAGCTGCAGGGACCTCTGTGCATGTAGGGACTTGGGCAGCGAGAAGTCAAATACTCAAAGCAGCAGAACAGGCAGCAAATCTCTGCTTAGATGCCCCTGCACCTCCACGCTGCCTTGGTCACTCGCTGTATCCAACCTCATCTTGAAGAAACCAGTTTTCTTTCTACAGAATTCACAGCAATCTTTAGAGGGCTGTGGGGTCTGTTTGAGGTCTCAACGAGGAGACGTGGTGCAGCGACTTCAAATGCTGCCTTCACCAGCAGCTAATCACTGGGCACCTGAATTGTAGGAGTGGGAATTGTGGCAGGCTGGCGCAAGAGAAATTCTGCCGCTAATATCTCATCAAGCCAATGCAGGCTTAACCTGTCAGGCTAAACAAGAAGTGGTGGAGACAGAGTACCAATTAATAGGCTTTAGGACACACAAAGCAGCAGGAAACCCATTTTTCTCCAACCACCCACGTCCCATACTGATGTAGCCTTGGGGTTTTTTTTTGGTTTTGTGTTGGTGGAAACAAAAGCAAGTCTCTTCTGCAACCCATTTGAGCAAGAAAAATGACATATGGTAGAGGCTCCTGGGGAGGCTTGTTTTATCAGAGATACCAGTGTTGAGGGGCTAGAAATGAGACCAATGAGGTATGAGTGTTGCACTCGATTTTGGGCTGTCTGGAATGCCTCGGATGGGACAGGGATGTCATTTCTTCCCTCTTGCCTCGGTCCAGGTGGGTTTGTGGTGTCAGTGCCATAGCAGGCTGACAAGGCATTAGCTGTAAATCTGACCTCCCCTCCTTACTGGGCAAATTAGGGCCAGTTTGTCCCAGCAGCAGCCTTTCTGCATCCAAGCCATGGCCGTGGGTCCCCAGGAGAGGTTTAGGGCAGAGGTACAAGACAGTTTCTCTCCGTGGGGCCTGTGGCAGATATTCAATGCAGCCAAAGTTAAATCGTTTGTAAATCTGATGAAGCTAAATGGGATTTGTCTCCTGTTTCAAATATCAGGTACTTTGATATGCATAAAACATCTTGGATGATCTGTAAGTCAGAGAGTTTTGCATAAGAATATTTCCTTGGGATCTCATCTAGCAGAGAGAGAGAGAAACAGAGAGATTTTATCTGAAGTTCCTTTTTAAAAAACAATCCATAACCTCAATTTTCCAATCAATATAAAAAAAATTTTAAAAAAAATCTATCCAATGATTTTCTTCCTGCTTTCTTCTGACACGGCTTTTCTCAGCGCTCTCCTCCTCCCAGCCCATTAGCCGGAGGAGCATTGCAGGGTGCTCTGAGGTGATGTGAGACAATTCGATTACAGCAGCGCTGAGCACCCTTGGTTCCTGCCTTAACCTGCTGCTTGTGGGGAGCACAGCAGCCGTGTCCCCCCCTCCCACAGGGGGGCATCCACGGCTTCAGCGGGTGGCAGGAGATGGAGATGCTTCTGGTTTAAAAGGTGAATTGTCGGTATCATTACTGATGAACTTGAGTTGCGTCACTGCAGCAGCAGCGAAAAATTAGTGAAGAAAAGAGAGAGTAGCTGAAGAAATTCCTCTGTTTGCTTTTTCTGTATGAAGAATGGCGACAAAACTGTAAAGGAGATCAAACAAATGGAAAACTCATCAAGATGACACAGAAATGACATCAACTTACCAGCAAATTACACACCTGGTGTTCAGAGACCACAACTTTGGTTTCCACTCCCCTGGGATTTCCAGTGCATCATCTTCAAGCTGGCTTCCTCATTCAGCCGTGGCTGGGTCCTGATGGCTACTCTGGACTCTAAAATCATGAAAGATTTCTGTTAATAAAGGCAATAACCCCCCCATCCCCTTGCTTTATTTTAAGAACGGCCTTGTGCTGGAGATGGCACGTTGTTTCCCCTCCACAACAATCCGTCAAGGACAGTTCATCCCAGTCTCTGATAAATCCTATTATTTCAGCTGCACATTTCCACTGCCTCCAAATCAGCAGCTGATGATACGCAGAGTGTTGCAATAAATGTTTATGGCTCTGCCTCTCCTCAGCCTTTAATTTCAATGGTTTAATGTTGATCAGCCCGTTGAACGGCAGCCCGTTCACATCATTACTGGTGTGTGCAAACAGCTTGCGCTGGGGACCGGCGCCAGCTTAGCTGCCTCACTGATCTTGGTTTGTTAGAGGTGTTTCCAGATATGATCTTATAACTCATGAAAACGAACGGTTCCCTCCAGCCCTGAGCTCGCATCCTCTGCTCTACAAAGACTATGGATACGTTTATGCATGGATGAATGCCTTGGGTGTAAATGTAGCTTGGGATTTTATTCAAACATATCCCCACCTCGGCGCTTCTGGGCAAATTCACAGCTGAAGCACGCGAGCAGTTTAGGAGCCACACGCTGGCTGTGAAAGCCTGCAATTAAACATCCCCCCAAACCAGTGAGTGGCCGTTTCCCTGCCAGCCTCCTGCCTTTGCCCATGGAGCAGACGGGTGCAGGGGAGGATGTTGCTGCTCTCCCCTGCCTCAGCGTTGCGAAGGCCAGAGGGTGCTGCCCTGGGGGTCAGGACTTGCTGCTGTGAAGTGCTGTGCAAACACCTACTTTCAGCCACATTTTGGCAAGTCCAGCTCTGAAGTTTTTGGTGCAGATTTTGGGCAAACAGTCTGTGCAGGGTGTCTGAGGCAGAGCTTAGACTGCATCCCTCAGGTCCTTATCCAAAGTGACCATACTTCCACAGATCCCAGGGCGAGCTGAGATCCCAGTACTGACCACATCTTGCATCCCATTATGGACAAGGCCAGGCTTTCTCAGCCAAACATGCTACCCAAATACACAAGCCAAACTTCTAGACCAAGAATTTGGTAGCCATGTTGAAGGAGACCATTTCACAGTTCCATGGAGACAACAGCTTAGAAGCCCAGAGCAACTGCAAAAGCCACAGGACATGAACTGGTTTCCAGGCTGCTTAGAACCGAAAGAGCACTTATGGGGAGGAGGAGACAAAGGTACATCAACAGGTTTGCAGATGACAACAAAGAGGGGTGTGTTTGGAGGGGAGGTGCTGGTTCCAGCTCCTAGCAGAGTCATCCCTGTGTGACCGAGGCATTTCTTGAAAGATGCTTGAATTCTGGCAAAACTGGAGATGTCAGCTTGCAGGTGTCATGGCTGGATACCTTGCTTGGAGATGCTGCATGCTGCAGGAGGTAAATGGAGCTGGACCTGTCCTCTCAACACCAGTCTCAAGGCTATGGGTGACGGACAAGGGAAATGAGAGAGGAAATGGTAGTTCCTCCATGCTGTAGCTCTTTGTAGGTGTTGCTGCAGGAGGAGGCACAAACACACGGAGCTCAATTGTGCTGGAACTCACTGGACACAAGGCCAGCAGAGACCTCCATGGACACAGAGATGTCAGGTGTCTGCGGCTGGGGGACCGCACGCATCCCACATCCCCACTGTGGGACACAGACTTGCACCTGGATCTGTGGCAAAGTAATGCTGGGAGGCTCAGGCACAGCAGGAGGATGCAAGGGAGGACCAGGAGTTGGGCATGGGTGACACCTGCAGATGGTGTTACCCATCCAGTGGCACTACAAGAGAAAGGCTCAGGCCAGAAATACCTGCTGGCCCAAGCCTGGGGAAGGGAAGGAAGGAAGATGAGCTGGGGTTCTGATTGCCAGAAAAAATGAAGTTCACAGCTCGCTTGTCAACACAGAAAGGGGAAGGGGGGGCTTCCTGGGAGAGGGATGGAGCTGGGGAGTGTGGGTCGTTAGCCTTCTGCTCACATCGGCGGGGGAAAGCAGTTTCATTTGCTGGCCTGATTGGACTGATGAGATTTCCATATTCTTCATTAAGGGGCTGCCAGCAAGCGCGGCTGGGCTGCCATTTCCCATTACTCACAGCCTATCCATTATGCAAAAGGCGAAGGGGAGAGGGACGAGCTGGTGAGCCCAGATAGCAGCTGTAATGATCCTGTCAGCCTCCGCGCCCAGCTCCAGGGAGAGGGCAGGCAGGGTGCTGTGGAGCTGCGCTGCCTGCCTGAGTCCTTGCCTGGGCACTTGCTTGCTCCTGCAGGTGCCAAGTTGATGGCATCACGCTCCATGTCTCGTCCCAGCTTCTCCATCCCCCATGTGCAGCTCTCCCGTCCTGTCCCGCTCCCGCTGCTGCGGCAGGGGGCCAGGCAAGCAAAGCCCCACTGCTGTGAGGAACAAAGACCTTGCCAGCCCCAGGATGTGCCCACCAGTCTCTCGGTCATCAAAGGTACTGCTGGACATCCCCTTCCCCATGGCAGATGATGTGGGGCTGCCTGGTGCTCTGAGCATCCTTGGTGCATCAGGATGGGGCGGTAGGGAGTAGGGAAAGGAAGGTGGAAAAGCATCCTTTGGTCATAGAGGGATGGAGGGCAGGAGCAGGTCCATCTGTGCCCTGCTGACCTCCAGGTGGGCATTGCTCCTGCCTGAGGGCTCTCACTGCACCCCATGGGAGACCCAGGGCTTCAGGCTTGGTACCCTACTATTCCCCATCCCTCCCCTGGGTCACAGCCCGTGTAGGGGGGATGTGTCATGGGGCTGTGTGTGATTTGAAGACAGGCATGCCCCAAGGATCACCACCTGGATCCCTCCCAGAGAGAACCTGCACTGGGGGAGGTTGAAAAATTGCCTCTCCAACCCCAGTATTGAACTGGGTTGCTGCAGGGAGGTCGGAGCCAGGAGCTCTTCCCGAGGTATCCGTCATGCCTGACCTCAGCTGTCACCAGCAGGCAATTATCTCAGTGCTGAGAGATCGCGGCGGGGATGCAAGGACTCAGCTCTCCTCCTGCCTCCCTTCCAGCCTCCTTTTCCCTTCAGCGCAGGCAGCAGCAACTTTTCACTGGCTGGAGGGCACAGGCCAGGCAGCCCCCTGGGATGCTGTGATCCCAGCATCCATCCCGGGTTATGGATGGGGCTCTCTGCCTGGTTCGTGCCTCAGCAGGGGCAGTTTCATGGCACTGGGGAAGGGATGAGAGGAGAGCTGTGCCTGCGGGGCCTCTCAGTCCCCTCTCTGGCTGCCATGGGATTGTTTCTGTGTCTCGGCTCTCCGGAGGGAGCGCAGCTCAGCTCCGAGTGAGGCTGCACTCGGATGCCAAATGCCCAGACACTGGAAGGAGCAGGAACACGTGGCAAGGAACAGTCTGTATTTATTAATGACAGCAACTCCAGCAAAAAATAGCCTGGTCTTTGTCACATCTTCATCCCTCCAATATCTCTGCGGAGCACAGGTGGAATAGCACTAATTGCTCCCGGGTGCAGGGAGCGGAGATCAGAGACTGGCAGCTCTCTCCTCACCTTCTCACGCTTTCTTCTTGCCTTTCTCTCATCCTCTCCGCACCTTTCTCTTCTATTCTTCTTTCGTCAGCACGGATACAACCAGCGTGCTTGGCTGTCTTGGCTGCTTCATCCCTGCCTGTATTTGCCTTCAAATGACTTAGAATCACAGAATCATGGAATGGTTTGGGTTGGAAGGGACCTCAAAGATCTTCCAGTGCCACCCCCTGCCATGGGCAGGGATCCCTCCCACTGGATCAGGGGGCTCCAAGCCCCATCCAACCTGGCCTTGAACACCTCCAGGGATGGGGCAGCCACCACTGCTCTGGGCAACCTGGGCCAGGGCCTCCCCACCCTCATCGTGAAGAATTCCTTCCTAATGTTTGATCTAAATCTTCCCCTTCCAATTTAAAGCTGTTCCCCCTTGTCCTATCACTCCAGTCCCTTGGAAAAAGACTTCAGAGACCTCGGTCCTGGTGACCCTGCTGGGCCCTGGGAAGATGTTTCTGCTGTGTTCCTCCACCTTCCTGGCTGCTTTTGGTCACCACTATGGCAAACGCTCTCGTCCCTCCCCTGCGTGGAGGCAGAAGGACCACACCAAGGGAGATGAGCAGGGGCTGCACACGCTGCCCCGTGGCCAAGCCTTGGCTACGGGGTGGGGGACCTGTGTTGGGGGGCATGGGAAGAGAAGGGTTAATCTCCCACGTGCGGTAACATCGCTCAGTGCCCATCAGCCGCTCTGTGTTGCACCAACAGTGGGGCACTGAGTACCTTCCTTGTTGGCCGCGCTCCAGCCTGGCGGAGGAAGCTGCTGAGAAAATGCAATTACAGCAAACAACAGCCACACGCGCAAGCGCTGCAATCCACACCTGGCACTAATTAACTTAATTAGCCCTTAATGAGCTACACTGGTCGGAAGGCCTATTTTTACTTAATTATCCCCTAATGTGCTTGGCAGAAAGTGGGGGCCCTGATGGATGGAGAGGTTTTGCCTGGCTTCCTCTGCTCAGGCAGGATACTCCATCATCCCGGCATCCCTAACGAGCTGAGCTGCGAAGCAGGGATGTGCCTGGGATAGGTGGGAGCTTGGCATCCAGTGGGCACCTGCCTGGCAAGCTGTGGGGTTTGGCCATGCTCACAGGGGACCCTGCGTGGCTTGTCACCATGTCCCACCTCCTCCCGGTCTGGGTGATGTTTAGGAGAGTCTTTGGGGTGAAGGCTTGACGCTGGGACAAATGGCTTTCCTCGGGGCACGATGGCCTGGAGGTGCCAGGCTGTACCATGCAGTGCCTGGTGGGATGGTTGGATCTGACCCTCTGGTTGACTGGGAGGGGAGGTGGTGGTGATGGTCCAACGCATCATCTCCCACCCCGGGGAGCCCTGTGCAAGGAAACACCCCGCATGTGACAAAGACTGGGGGGAGAGGGTGACCCTGCTGTTTCCCGGTGAAGATGGGACTGGAGCAGTTTGGGGATGGCGTTGGCCTCCTGCATCCTCCACTCTCCAGCTGCAAACTGGGTGAGAAGAGCTGGTTCCAGGTACAGGGAAGATGCTGTGGTCCCTGGAACTGGCCCTGCTGTTTCCACAGAAACCAGCATCATCCGGCCCGGCCCTGGTAGCTGCGGCATCAGCTCTCTGGGAGTTTCCTGAGAAAGTTCATCCATCGCAACAATTTGATTTCTCCCACGTGGGACCGGGCTCAAGCGATGGCCTGAGTTAAAGATCCCGGAGCCAGCACTTCCAAATGACGTCCCTGCGGCGGCAAGCCAAGGGGGGCGGTGGTGGGGGGGCCGCGAGGTGTCACTGTCACCAGCCCTTAGTGACACTGTCCCTCCATGGAAAGATTCTTTAAATTAAAAGAAGAGCGAGATCCAACAGCTGCCCAGGGAGGTGGTGGAGTCACCATCCCTGGTGGGGTTTAGAAGATGGGTGGATGAGTTTCTTAGGGACAGGGTTTAGTAGGGAGACAGGCACGGTTGGACTCAATGATCTCAGAGGTCTCTTCCAACCTTATGATTCTAAGAGGGAGATGCAGCTTTCCCAGGCTTGAGCCCTGGGTGAACATCTCTGTAATTTATAGACAAAATTCACTGTGCTCCCAACAGCCGTGGAGCAGCCGAGCCTGTGAGGTGGTAGAGAATGGAGTGGCTGTTCCCGACAGCGCGGCAGGGCTGGACACCACGGGGCCGATGTTCTTCTCTCACCTGTTCCACCACCACCATCCCCGCACAACCAAGCCTGTCCTCGCCACCAAGTGCCAACGGGCTGTGCCAAGGTCGGGCAGCCCTTCCTCCTCTTCCATTTCCCAAGCAGAGTCGATGAACAGTGCTGTGCCAGATCTCGCCTTCGCTTGCGTTTTGTCCCTGCACCTTCCCTCGCTCCCCCTCCCAGCGCTTCGCTGCGGTGATGTCCTAGCACTATTTTAATAAAGGTTCTATTTCTGATTTCTCCCTCGTTAAGTTATCACTGCCCAAACCTTGACAAACCACTCTCCTGCTGCTTTCCCGGCGCAGAGCTGGGACGAGTGCCTGCCAGGGCCACTGTCCCTGCACCCCATCCCACAGGGTCCCCTCCCTGCCTCCCTCAAGCCTCTCCAGGCTGATGGATGCTTTTGCACACCCAGCTCATTTGTTTAGCAGGTTAAGGACCAATAAATTGATTTTCATTGCCTTTCCTGGGCCCTAAATGGTTTTGCTGGGCGTGGGGGAGGCACACAGGCTGTCAGGAGGTTTCTCCTCATCTGGAACTTGGTTAATTCGCTCTGTTGTCCCCGATGACTTGAATCAAAAGCGCCAGGGCCTTTATTCACACATTAAAGTGTGTCGAGAGTTTAAGTGAGGGTTTAGAAGCCACGGGTGGGAGTGGGGAGGGCTCTGAGGGTGGCTGGTGGGGCTGCCCAGCACCCCCTGGCAGTGGAGGGCTGCCTTGTGCCCAGGGGTGGTGTGTCCCCAAGGGGCATCACGTTCCCAAGGGATGTTTTGTCCCAAGGAGTGTCCTTTCCTTAAGGGTTTTCCTGTCCCCAGGGGACAACCTGTCCTGCATGGGGGTGCTGTCACCAAGGGACGTCCTGTCCTGTATGGGATTCTTGTCCCTAAGGAGAATCCTGTCCTGGGATGGGGAGAACCTCTTCCTGAGGGGTTTTCTGTCCCTGAGGGATGTCCCGTCATGGACAGTGACCCTGTCCCTTAAGGACATCCTGTGCTGGAGGGGGTCCTGTCCCCAATGGCCATCCTGTCCCCAATGGCCATCCTTCCCTGGATGGGGATCCTCTTTCCGAGGGGTTTTCTGTCCCCACAGAACATCTCATCCCCATGCTAGAGGGGATATAAGATGCATAAGATGTGAGACAGGACTCCTGACGCTTCCCACCCTGCTCACACCACGGCACAGCCGGGAGCCCAGGAGCCCCCTCCGCATGCCCCAGCTTTCCCTGAGGGACCCCCCCTCATCCATCCTGACCCCCACAATCCCTCACTACCCTCCCCGTGGGCAGGGTCTCCAGGGGCAGATGATGGTGCCCTTGGAAAACAACGCTTTGCTGCAGGGAAAAAGGGGCCTCGAGTCACTCAGGGGAGCCCAGCTGGGGGCTGGCAGCCGCTTCCAAAACCGGGGCTGTTATTTTGTTGTTGTGGAGAGAAAATAGGGCATCGAAGTGCGTTTGAAGGTGAGCTGGCACAGATTTATCGGTGGCTGGGTCTCTTTGGGAGAAGCATTTAAGTAGTGCTAAGAGGATGCTGGAAAAGTGTTTCCAGCAGTGAAATCCATCATTTGTCCCTAACAGAAAGCAAGGAGCTCCAGCCATGGAGCCCACCTGAAAATCACCCACCGCTGTAGCAACGTGGCTGTTATAACCGTGGATGGAAGCCCCCGACCGCTTTTTCACCCCCTCCTGCTCATCGTCAAGTCAAACAGCTCCACCTTTGACCCCATCAAGCAGCACGGTGGGGGAATTAGCATGCTGAATCCTAAATCCAACAGAAAAATCTGAATTCAACAGAATTTAGATTCAAATCTAAATTTGAATTAAATAATTCAAATCCAATTAAAATAGAATTGAATTAAATTGAATTTGAATCTAAATTTCAATATAAATCTAAATTCAACAGAATAAAAGGTTTTTTCCAAAACTTTTGCTCCTGGTGACCCAGGGATGCTCCTTGGTACGGCACCCATCTCATCCAGGCGCTGCAGCCTCCCTGGGGAGGGAAAACCCCACCGCAGGGCGCAGGCATCGCCCCCCATCTTGGGCTTTATATTTGTTATTTAGTTAATCTCTCATTTGAAATGGATACAAGGCGGGGAGAGATAAATTAGCCCCATTCTTCTGGGAAGAATGAAGTGACCCTGCGAGGCGAGGGATGGTGGCGATGCTGCCCCACTGGCCCAGGCAGAAATGCTAATTTCTCCTTTTCCTCCAGCAAACGCCGGAGCAAAAAATGCTAATGGGGCTGACGGCGGGCTGGAGATAAAAGTCTGGGTGTCTGCCTGCGCGCACGCAGATGGGTTTGAGCGCCGCGATAAGCTGGCAAACAAGGTAATTAAAATAATTAAAATGCTAAACAAAAGGGAGGATGGAGGCGAATGGTGCAAAAGGCTGGGAGGGCCAAGCGGCTCCTGGGAAAAGGCAACTGGGTGCAGGCAAGGAAGAGGAGGGGTGGCAGTGGGTGGGCTGGGGCATCAGGTATCTCATCCCATGGTGGAGCCCTGTTCCCACGCTTTGGCCACGGGGATGTCTGCCTCTTCCCCACCCGCTGCCGGCCCTCGCCCACCGCGGTGTCCGTGTTTCGGGAGCAGAGTCCCTATCCCAGGAGGTGCTCCCAGCCAGAGGGACACCTTGTGCCAAGGTGAGCACAGGCAAATTCCCACCAACTTGGTGAATTTCACCCATTTAAACAAACTGCCCCCAAAACAGGCATGTTCTGCTGCTGGAAATGCCTACCTCAAAGTCTCGCTTCTATTAACAATATCCATTAAAATAAAAAAAGAATAAGGTCTATATTAGACTTAATTTTCATCGCAGGCCAAGAGAAACATTTGATTTGAGCAAAGCAAAGTTTTATTTAAAGCAAAGTGCTCGGGTGCACTCAGGCAGCTTTCCTCCACGAGCAGTGCTGGGGGCAGGCGTCGCTCTAGAGACCTCTGAGCCGAGCCAAGGCCAAATCCCAGCATCACCAGCTGCAAGTCCACGCCGGTGTGGTGTTCGGTGGCAGCTGAGCTTGGATTTCCCGTTGGTTCAAGCTCACTTGGCTCCCTGCTCAGTGCAAAGTCAGCCTTTTCCTTGGGCTGGTGCTGCCCCGGGGCCTGGCACAAGGCTTAGTGCCACCCAAGGTGCTCCTACTCTGTGTCACCCAGTGCATCCCTCCTCTCCAGCCGTGTGGCACCCACTGTCCAATGTGCAATGGAGACGTTCCTGACGGGCTCCCACCGTGCAATCTGCAAGGTGCAACATGGAGCGAGGGCATCCCTGATGGGCTGCCCCCAACATGCAGTGTGCAAGGTGCAACGCGCACTGGGGGCATCCCTGGTGGCCTGCGGCCACCATGCAACATGCAAGACGCAAGGTGCAACATGCAATGGGCTGTGTTGCCCCATGCCAGGCTTTAGGATGCTCCGGAGGAACACGTTCCTCCTTCCCCAGCGCTGCGCATCCATCCCTAGTGCTTGTCTGTTGGCCATGCCCTCTGGACACCAACACTCGCCTGAGTCAGGAGTCAACAAGACAGGTTTCGCAGAAGCTGTGGAGGGTGGGGAAGAAGCAGATGTGCTGTGAGACGCGATGGGGTGGTCGGGACTGAGATCCCCCCTGCTGAGCTTCCCGCTGCAAAGGAGCTGTAGCCAAAAAGCAGGCTGGCGGCTGGCAGCCTGCCCGGCAGCGAGCTGAATCTCCGGCTGCAGTTTGAAGCTCGCAGACAGCTATTTAACACAAACAGCCAAGCTGTTATCTTTTCCCTTAGGGCCACCATCCCTTTCGCTTCTCAAATGCCAAATTACAGCCTACATTTAATTTTGGTGCCACGGGGAGATGCGTGTCAGGGGAGGGCAACTTCGTTTAAAATTAGCCACATCAGATTAGTGGTGATACGGATGGGGAGGAAGGTTTCGGAGAGAGGACCTGCTTCCCCATGAACTTGGGGAGATTCCTCCAGGCGCATCAAAGGTTCGGGATCCGATGGAGCCAGATCTGCCCCATCTGCTGCATCCCTGGCTCCCACAGGGATGCTGGCTCTGGCTGGGGATGCCCCACACCACACAGGGACAGGGATGTAGGGCACTGGAGGCACCATGTGGAGCTGTCATGGACAGATGCAGGGCATGAAGTTTGTTTCCAGCCATCGGCTGTTATTTATTTGATCAAGGGAAATTTATAAGGACCTTCAATGAAAACAGTAGGGTTTTTTTTCCCTGGCTGCACTCATGGGGGCAGGGCATGAGGTGGCATTGGCTTCCTGGCCACGGCATTGGCTTCCTGGCCACGGTGTTGGCTTTCTGGCCATGGTGTTGGCTTCCCAGACACAGCATTGGCTTCCCAGATTCAGCATTGGCATCGGTGCAATTTCTGTGAGCTTTTTGCCTGTAGAAATAGAGGTCAAGCAAGCAAGGAGCTTCTGCTATTGCCCAGCTACATTCTGCTCCAGTTTGAGCTCCCAAAATGATGGGGGTTTAGTGGGCAAACAATTGGAGGGGTTTAAAAACAGCTGTGTGCACGTGAAAAGTGTCAACCCAGATCTCAATTCTTTTTTTTTCACATTGAAGTTCAGAAATGGTAAAATTGTGGGCAATGCATTCATGGGGAATAGTAGTGACAGCCAGGGAAAAAAAAAAAGAGAGCCTGTAATTGCAGGCTTTCAGTGACAGCAAAACAACCCTTTAATAATAACTAAATACAAGGAGCGTGCAGAGAGCAATCTTCTCCAAAAGAAACAAACACTGATTTCTCTTTTTTTTCCCTCCTCACCAGAAGCACCTCTGCTACAAAGGGTCAGGCAGCATTGTCCCACACCTCCTTCAGCCACGGGGTGAGGATTTCCAAGCTTGCTGGTGCGTGGGCAGGGGAGGATGAGTCCCAGCGATGCTCCTGCTCCTCCATGTGGGTACCCGGTGGTGCCAGCCTGGCTGCTCACGGGGCATATGATGGGTTCACGGCACAGCAGGGTCCAGCATCCCCCATGGGAATCAACCTGGACAACAAAACTACTGCAACCTCGAAACCCCCTGGGTGAGGGCTATGGGGGAAGGGAAACAGGCACAGGACACCACATGTGGGGAAATATGGAAAAAAAAGTTCCCAGGGAGGTCCCCGATGGGGGTGGGGGCAGCAGTGCCATGGGGCAGTGCCATCTCTGCTTTGGCTGCGTCATCTGGGCAGCCCCATGGCACAGGGATGCTCCTGGACATTCTTGTCATGGGAGTGCTTGGGTGTGTCACTTTTGCAGGGCTGCTCCTGCGTGTCCCCATCTCAGGGCAGGTCCTGCACATCCCTGCCACAGGGATGTCCTTGCATGTCCCAGTGACAGAGATGCTCCTGCGTGTCCCCATCTCAGGGCAGGTCCCACACGTCCCCATGGTGGCAACGCTCCTGCGCAGCACTGGTGCTGGGCTGGCTCCATCCCTCTGGACAGTCACCCCAGCTCACCCCAGCAGGAGCCGGGCAAATGCCGATGGGGCGATGGCTGGTCCCACAGGGACTTTGGCAGCTGCTGTCTCTCCATGCCACCACCCTCCTGCAGCACTCCCAGTTTCCATGCACCAAGCTCTGCCTCGCAGGATCCCTCTGCCCCAGCCCAGCAAATCCAATCCCCTCACTGTGGGCAGCTCTTCCCTGCCCTGAGACCACCCAAAATACATTTTACCTTTCCCACGCAAGCAGCTGGCTGTTTTTACAGCAGGTGAGAAAGCGGCAGCGGAGGAATGGGGGAGCAAGGCTGGGCAGAGCAGCGTCGAGCTGCAGGGATGCGGCATCAGCATGCAGAGCAGCGTGCCAGCTCGACGGTGGCTGGACGGTGTCTGGCTCGCCCAGACAAACCTCTGCAGGGAAAAGGTGGCAAATTCAGCCTCAAAAATAACAGCGAAGGAGCCTCCATGCCTCGAGCCAGCCAGGGTGGGCTGAATCCCACCCGTGGGAGCTCCTCATGGCCCTGTCTGTAATTAGGCAGTAATTTAGGCGCTTGCTCCAATTAGAAAAGGAAGGCTGCGTCCTCAGCTCCATAAATCAGTGATGTAACCCCAGTGCTGAAGCTCCCCCACCTGTCCCCGGGGGTGGCATTTGGGGTGGGAAGCTGCCATGCTTGGGCTGGGCTGGCCAAGCTGCTGGTGCCAGCCCGGTGCTCGGGAATCTGCTGCCTCGTGGGGCTTCAACCAATGTGACTTGCATCTGTAATTTATTTTTAAAAGGGGATTCTTGCTTTCTCTCTCTGCAAGCTGCCTGCTGGCTGCTCCTGGATTTTCCAAGCAAAGGGAAGGGGAAGAGGGGTATGAATAAAATATCATCATGACAGCTTTTATATATATACATGAACCCGCTCTGCCAGGCTGCAAGCTTCATTTTTAAATAAGAAGCTCGACTCTGTTCCCAAGAGGCCGGGAGAACGCAGCGGGCTTTTAAGAGAAGGGACCAAAACAGAAGAGCATTTTCCTCTTCCATCACATCAGACTGGAGCTGGGTTAATTACGCTTCTCTGTCCTGATTTAAGCATGGGAGCTTATTCAGTACAACTGTTCCTTTATTAATGAATTGCAACCCAATTTTAACCGGAGGAAGCGGGTGAGGAGGAAAAAAATAAAATAGGAAACCTTTTGCCAGTGTGCTCTGTCTGCTGCTGCCTTTCATTTACATAACTTCAAAGTGATGCATTTTTTAAACCAACCTATTTTTGGGTCCGGCTGGACTGCATGGGTGCACGGACATCTGTGCAGATGTGCTGCCCAACATCTCTCCATGTGCGCCCACTGCTGCAGGATGCACCTCCCGGGCACGGCTGGGATCCACCACCCTGCCCGGCTGGGATGTGCCTCTCGTGTCCTCTCCTCTGCTGGCTCACTTGGATTGGTGTCAGCATGAGCTTATGACCTTTCCTCACGAGGGAAGGAGGAGGACCAGGCATTGATCTCTTCTCTCTGGTGACAATGACGGGACCCCAGGGAATGGCAGGAAGATGTGTCAGGGGAGGGTTAGGTTGGATGTTTGGAAGAGGTTCTTCACCCTGAGGGTGGTGGAGCACTGGAGCAACTCCCCAGGGAAGCAGTCATAGCAGCGAACCCGACAATATTCCAGGAGCATTTGGACAATGCCCTCAGACACACAATGTGAGTGTTGGGGCTGTCCTACGCAGGGACAGGAGTTGGACTCAATGGTCCTTGGGGGTCCCTTCCAACTCAGGCCATTCTATGGCTCCATGGTGCCAGCTGGTCACTACAACCCATCCCAGGGCCACAGCCATGCCCTGACCCATCCTCACTGGGCTGGACCAAGGGGCTTATCCTGTGCCAGTCCCACCAGGCATCACTGGCACCGTGGGGTCCCACTCTGCCTCCCCACAGCATCAGAGGAGCCACGGGCATCACCGCCCGCCGCAGCGTGCTGGGGAACCGAGGACATATGCTGCTTTTTCACACTGCGGAAACAACACCTGCTGGGCTCCCTGCTCAGCCCCAGGCAGGCGGGAGGGAAGCCCACCACCCTGCTGCCCCTTGGGATGTCCCTATCGCCCTTCCAGTCGTGGTCACCCATGGGTGGCCTGAGCTCCGGAGCCCATGGGATGGCACAGCCACTCCCTGATGCCGTGCGAGCGGAGAGATCTCAGAGCGATTCCCCAGCCCCACCATGTGCCAGGAGCCAGCCTGGCACCAGCACCCGCCGTCGGCTTGCTCTGCACACGGGAGAGGTGCCGGGGAGCCTCATGGATATTCATGAGCAGAGAGTTAGCTGATCAAAAGGCGCAATCCTGTTTTCCTTTATAATATATCTGGTTAATACGGACTTAATGAACGAATGAATAATAAATTAGTCCAATTTTGTTTTCTTTCTTCTTGGAAAGGCAGGCACGAAGGGGGACTCTGTGCAGGTTTGATTGATAGCAGGGGCTTGCTGGGAGATCTGCTCCTCAAGCCCTTATTAAATATGAAACAAATAACGGTGCAATTGGTTTAATCTTGTTGTGGTGTCGGGTGCCAGGCAGGAGGAGACGAGGAGGATGGGGAGAAAGAGAATCCTCCGTCGCTTTTGCCCTGTGCCGGGGCAGGGTGTGAGGTCCCTGAGCAGGGTGGCCCATCGTGGTGAGGTGCTCATGTTGCACCATTAACCAGAGCAGGGGGTGGGCACGCAGCTGTGGGAAGCAACAGGCACCGCCTGGCACCATCGCGGCGTGGGTGGGTCACCATGAGGCCTGGGGTGATGCAAAAGGCATCACAAGAGGATGGATGGAGTCTGTGCAACGGCACTGTTACAGCTGGATCAACACAGGATCTTCTGCGCTCAGCGGGGTGATGGCTGAGGAGCTTTCAGCAGAAGGACGAGATGATGAGCTTCATCAGGGAGATGAGTTGTGGCCACCCCCTGCCATGACCGTGACCCCAGTATGGTGAGGGCCTGTGGGTGCCCACGCAGCAGCACAGCTCACTGAGCCACTGCTGCCTCCGCCACCACGGCTCATTAAAGCCCTCGGGTTCATTTCACATCCCACCTGCTGATGTGAAGCATCAGGAGATGTTGAGTCACAGGCCAGTGGCGCATCCTCCACCCGACTGAACTGTGGGAAGGCAGATGCCCAGGGCAAAGGCCACCCTGGCCCAGAGGGTTTCACCAGGGATGACCATGGCTGGCGTGCAAGTCTGCAGGGACACAAATCCCTTTGGAAACACTCTCCTGGCCTCCAGCAGGCTTAGAGGTCTGGGGTCCGTCCTGGTCAATCCCCAAAATACCCTACTGAGTTGCCCGAACTGTCTGGACTACCTGCAACAGGAGCCAGCAATGCATGGAGCGTCGGGCAATGGGAGCAGCCTAGGATGGAAGCCCTAGGACCACTGCATCCTTCTGCCCTAGGACCACTGCATCCTTCTGCCCTAGGACCACAGCACCTGCTTTCACCATGCAACGGTGCTGGGCTCCCTAAGAGGCAATGGACAGGGGTGTCATGTGTGGCTTTCCCCACTCTCAGCACCCCTCTGCTCTGTGAGGAGGGGCTGGGCAGCTCGTGCCACCCAATGCAGCACCCAGGCCCAGCTTCGCACCACAAGGTCGCCTTTCTGCCCACCCTGGTGTGGGTGATGCCCTCATCCCCCTGACCTTTCCAGGCAGGACGAATGATAGAATAGAATCGTAGAACTGATTGGTTGGAGAAGACCTCTGAGATCATTGAGCCCAACCGTACCTGCCCACTACCAAACCAGGAGGTGGGTGGACCCTGCTCTCTGCACCCAGGTGGGTGCCAGCACCCTAAACCACCCAGTGGTGCCTTATGGCACCCAACTCCACCGGTGCAGCAGACACTTGGTGTGAAAGGTGCTCACCTCCAGGTAGCTTTCCACTTCTTCAATCAAAAAGAATCAGCAATTCCCAGCTGCTGCGAGCTTAGTGCAGCTCCAGCTGCCTCAGCCCAGCCTCACCGCTTCCCTTTGAGGCTCAAAGCCCCTCGCTTGGAGTCCCGGCCGCGCTGGGAAGCCACGCTGGGGATGAAAGCCCTGCTTACCTGCTTACTTCTGCTCCAGCGCCCAACGAGCAGCAACGCAGGGATTACCAAAAATAATTCCCCCTAGAAAAGGGTGGGGTGGGGGGGGGGGGTAGAAAGAAAGAGATAAAAAAAAAAAAGAAAGGAAAAAGCCCAAAGAAGGCTGTGCTGTGGGAACGGCTGGCTAACCTCGAAAGCCTCTTACCTGGCTGGATTTAACTGCCTTTGTTGCTGCATCAGCCGGAAAAATCCCCTCTCGCATCGTGTCGGTGCTGCTGGCAGCTCGGAGCTGCTTTGTAATGAAAGGCAGCTCTGTGTGGAGCAGCGGCTTGGGCTCCTTTGCTCCCCTTTTGGGCTTTTCTCCTGGGAAACCCAGCTCATCCACCGTGGTTTTTTTCCCTCCGCAGCCCTGTGCTCGGTGTGTACCGGGAGTTCCGGAGCACCCGAGCGGGATTGGCCTTTAGTCAACGTCCGCCCCAGTGCTGGAACATCTTCTGCCTCCCCGAGCCCGCTCCTCGCCGTGATCCCAATTGAGGTGCTTCACAAAGCAGCATTTCCGAGCCATCTCTCCAACCTATTAATTAATTAATTGCTTTATTAATGCTAGAGGAATGGTGCCCAGAGGCTGTAGACGTGAGGGGCACGAAGCTTGGGTGAGACCAGGGCGTGAAGGAGAAGACGGGGGCTGTCCTAAGGGGTCAGCACTGGTGGGATGCAGCTCCCACGCTCTCCCTGTCCCCATCCTTCTCCAGGGACAATCTCGGGGCCACCTTTGCCATCGCAGCTGTGCCACGCTCGAGCCAGCAGCGCCCTGGGGCTGAGAGTGGGCAGGACACCATGAAAGGGCTTCTTGGGAAGCAGCCGAGCAGGGACACCCATCCAAAATCACCTTCATCTTTAAGCCATGTCGCAGCCCCAAGAGCCACCACCATCCTTCCTGGTTTGGCGATGAAGTTGCTGCCCTCAGACTGTCACGGGCAAAAGGGAAGCCAGGGTCCACATCTTGCAGCCTGGAACCCCCCTCTTGCTGTCCCATCTCAGGCTGGCACGGAGGGGAGCTCTCCAGGCTGGCATCCCCAAGCCTGGTTGCCACCTGCGCTTTCTGTTTGATGTTTTCCACCACCTCGAAGATGGAGACAAGTTGGGTGTGAGGCATCAAACGGGGAGGCGTGCGTGTGGATGGGGCGCGACACCAGCCCAAATGTCCCCTCTGAGTTGGTGTCATCCTGGGGGTGGGTGGCAGCCGCCCTGCCTGGGAGCACCAGGCAAAGGTGGTGGCTCCCAGCTTGAGGGGGTGAAGGGGTCTCCATGCAGGTGTGGTTTTGGGCACCTGTGTGCGCCCCAGCACCCAGGGCTGCAGCACCGGGGTGGAGGCACCTGCCGTGCCCCGTGGCTGCGTGCCTGGGGGCAGTCACAGCCCCTCGAGCCTGGGCACGGTCACAGCCCCTCCCGGGACCCAGCGAGCGGCGGAGAAGGTGGTGATGAGGCTCCAACCTGGCTGAGATGGTTTTGCTCTTTCTCCCAGAGTGTGCTCCCTGTCCCAGGCTGTGCTCCCTCTTCACCCCCCATCCTGCGCTGTGTCCCCCACCCCACCTGTGCCCCCCACCCCACCTGTGCCCACCATCCCACCTGTGCCCCCCACCCCACCTGTCCCCCCCACCCCAGCTGTTCCCCGTATTCCAGGCTGTGTCCTCCATCCCAGCTGGGGGGTGCAGGGCAGTGCGGGGGTCCCGGGGGGGTGCAGGGCAGTGCGGGGGCTGGGGGGGAGGGGGCAAGGGATGCTGCGGAGGGGGCGGGGAGCCTGGGCGAGCAGTGCAGCCGGGGTGGGGGCGGGCAGGGCAGGGCAGGGCGGGCCGGGGGGAGGCCGGGGGCGGGGGAGCTCGGCCCCCCCCCTTCCCCACTGCCCGCCCCCGCGGCAGCGCGAATCGGCGGCGGCTGCAGACGGGGACGGCGGCGCCGCGCAGGTAGGACCGGTACCGGCACCGGGGACCTCGCGGGAGGGGGGCGGGGAGCAGGAGCGGTTCCCCCGCGGTACCCGCGAGCATTCTCGGGGATGGGAAGAGGGACTGGATGCCCCCCTGTACCCGGGAGCAACCCTGGGCTTTGGGAGTGGGACCGGGTTTTGTTCGGTACCCGGGAGCATCCCCGGGGATGGGGAGCGGGGGAGCGCGGAGCGGGCGTCGCCTCTGTGCCCCCTCTCCCGGCCGGTGGCGCTGGGATGGAGCCAGGGACGGATCCTGCCACCGGAGGAAGCCCGGAGCCCGCGGGGACAAAAGGCTCCCGGGATGGAGTGGGTGGTCCCGGGGCCATCCTGGGGCGGGGGAGGGGGTTGCTTCTCGGGTGCCTCACGGCAAGCGGAGTCGTAGGGTGCTTTGGGCGTGGGGCAGCCTGGTGGGTCCGAGGGAGCTCGGTGAGACCCCTCGCTGTGTCTCCTCTGTGATCACCCCTCTGGCCACCGCGGTGGGGATGTGGGGACCCGGGGAAGAGCCCGCCCGAGTGGCGAGCATCCTTGGGGTGCAGGGGCCGTGCCCGCTCGCGGTGTCCCCCACACCCTTGATGGTCACCCCTCTGGCGGTGGGGATGTAGGGACCTGGGAGAGAGCCCACCCGAGTGAGGAGCATCCTTGGGATGCAGGAGCCGTGCCCGCTCGCTGTGTCCCCTTTGTGGTCACCCGTCTGGCCACAGCAGTGGGAATGTGAGGACCAGGGGGAGAGCCCCCACGAGTGGGGGCCACCTTTGGGATGCAGGAGTCGTGCCCCTCCTTGTCTCCCCTGCACTTTTCTACCCGCATAGCCCTGACCCACGAGGGACTGGCACCCTGTGGGGACACGGCATCCCCTGGGTGGCCTCAGGGTGGCCGCTGGCTCCCCGGGTCTGCGATGCGTGTGACACGGCCAAGCTCAGCTCCTGCCTGCCGCCTCTTCCCCCTGCAATTTTCTACCCTCCCATCTTCACGTCTACCTCTGCAGCCTCTGATTTCTTTTTTATCCTTCCCTCTTGTTTCGAGATCTGTGGGTTTGTGTGTGGTTTTTTTTTCCAGCCCCCCCGCTCCTCGCCTGTTTTCTCATCCGTGCTCTCGCTCGCTCTGGCCCTCCTCTTTGTTTCAGCTGGGGGTGAAAAAAAAAAAAAAAAGAAGAAATAATTGCTTCCCTTGTAAAGTTGGCCCTGGCAGAGCGAGCCTCTGGAGAGCGATGCTGCCCAGGGGGTGTGGGAGCCGATGGCAGCCCCTGCCACCCTCTAGCCGCGGTACCCAGCACGGGGGCACAGCCACTCACCCCAGTAAATACCTGTCACCTGGCAGCTGGGACACCCCGTGGCTGGGGGGCACAGTGGTTAAGGCTGGGGATAGCACAGGTACCTCCCCGGTGCTGCTTTCTCCAGGGTGGGTTTTTCTCCAGCAATGATTTTCATCACCCCCGTCTTGGTTTGGGCATCTCTGTCACTCGGTTTGGGCATCTCTGCCACTCGGGTCGGTGCTGGTCCCTGGGGGTCCTGCAGGGCTGGAGGGGCCCTTGGCCAGCCTGGGGTCCCTAGGGGGGTGCATTTCTCATGTGCGCTGAAATGCCCAGGTTTGCCTTTGTCTGGAGCAGGGACGTGGAGGGGGGGGTTGGTCTTTTATTTTCCCCTTTCCACGTGTCTTTGATACCGTCCCCAGGAGGGGATCCTGTTTCCCCAAGCCGCCTTCGCTTCACGTTGCTCTCCTGTGCGCCGGGATTCACGCAGGTAAAACGAGAAGCCGGGACTGAGCTGCGCTTCTCTCGCTCCCCTTTGCCAGATCCTGGTCGCGATTCCTGCTCGGAGCTGCTTTGTGGCTGGGTTTGGCCTCGCTGGCTCGGGTATCACCTGCCGGATGCTGGCAGCAGAATCTGGCCCCTTGTTTATAAGCGGGGAAGTAATTTTGTCTTTATCTCCATCGGCTACGGAGGCCAGAGCTAGAATTTCAGGGGATGCCGTGGATCACCCCGGGGTGGCAACCAGCGTGAGTGCTGCTGCCAGGGGACGGGGTGCCCAGGGGAAGGCGTGGACACCCCGAGTGTGGCAGAAGAGTAATGAGTTCTGCTAAGCCTGGATCGCAGGTTTAGCCATGGTTTTATTGTCTGGTGCTTCCATCACCCCTCTGCTCCATCTGGTTCCTTCTCCATCTCGAGGCTGGCTCTAAAAGGCAGGAAAGAGGTGATGCTGGGGGTGGGTGGCACATAGAGAGCATGTGGGGTGTTTTGGGGGACAGGTACGCATTAGGGTCTACAAAACATCTGCACCCATGCCTTATCCCCAGGAAGTTTTTGTGGAGGATGCTGTTGTGGCTTTGGGACCCAATGGGTTTGATAAACTAAATAAAGCTCGCGAAGGCGCCGAGCCCCGTGCTCTGGGGTGCACTGACTGGGCCCCCTCCGGCTCACCGGTGTCGGCACCGCTGCACCGGCTACGTGGGCTGTGTTCGGAGAAATGATGTGTGCGGCGACGGGAGGGAGGGCAAGCAGGGGATGAGTCTGGCTGCGACCCGGGGCTGGCATGGGCAGCCGCCGCGGGCACCGAGAGCTGGGGATGCACAAGGAACAGCATCTTCCTCCAACCTGCCTCTGCCTGTATCCCCGATGCTGAGCACCGTGAAGTGCTGTGAGCCCCTTCCTGCCCTCCCAAAGCGGTTTGAACTCAGCCATAGGGAAAGAAGGCCAGATGTAGGGTTTCCTCCCACCAGCTTCTTTTTATTCTGTTAGCTTTTAGATATGAGACATTCCTGAGCGGATATTTGTTGCCTGGGCTGGGACGCCTCCTGCCAGACAAAACTAATGGGAAATGAGTGGATTGGTTTGGGGATTTTTCTTCTCCTGTGTATTGACCCTTTGAGTTATTGAAAAGCCAGCTGCAGCTCAGCCCCGTGCAGCGATTCCCGCGTGTCTCCAGCCACTCATTCCAGGTCTGTAGGTGGTTTGCAAACAAGTCATCGTGAGTACGGGAGCGGCAGCTCCCACCGTCGTGGTTACTGCGGCGGGTTACGTGGTTTTTGTCTCCATCTCCACCCCCTCGGATCAGATGTGTAATTATCAGATCAGCAAGGTGTGAATTCTAAAGCAAAAAGCCTCTGTGAAATATTCATCGCTCTGCCCACAGCAAAGGGTCAGCCTTTGGGGCTGGGAGCCCAGAGGAGCGCTCTGCTGCCATCCCATCACCCTGCCCCAGTCCCATCGCTCACCATCCCATCACATATCATCCCATCACCTTGCCACTGTCCCATCACCCACCATCCCATCACATATCATCCCATCACCCTGCCACCGTCCCATTGCCCACCATCCCACTGTCCCACCACCTGCCATCCCACCGCCCGGCCAGTGGCAGGGGGAGGAGAGGGGAGACGCAGTTCGGCAGGCAGGGAGCGGGTGACCTTGTGACGTCCCCGCCATCCCGCTCTGCTCCACCACCTCTCATTTTGGTCCAGGCTCTGTAGACATCTCTGAAAGCTGTAATCTGCAAAGCCCTGGGGGGCTCCACACTGCTGGCTGCTATTATCCCCGAGACAAAGAGGGACAGGCAGGCAGATTACCTTGGCCTTTATTTTTTCAGCTGGGAGCAAAGAAAGCCTTAAATGAGCTTGCTGCCAGGGAGGGATGGAACAGGGCAGAGCCCCAAGCGCCCCTGCTCCTTCCCTCCAGGACCTCGTGCTGCCCTGTTGCTCCCAGTTGCTGGCTGGGAGGGTGGATGCTCCCTGCTCCCCCCTAAAGCTCCAAGACCAGGCGAGGTTTTGGCTCGGGGCTGGGGCTCCCCCGCAACACCCCCAGCACTCTTGCCTTCTCGCGTAGCACCCACGGTTGGGGTGTCCAGGAACAACCTGGTGCTCATACCTGGCTTGTACCCATCAACTCTGTGCCTGGTGGTTGCATTTCCAAGACCAGGCGAGGTTTTGGCTCAGGGCTGGGGCTCCCCCGCAGCCCCTCGCAGCGCTCTTGCCTTCTCATGTAGCACCCACGGTTGGGATGGCCAGGACCGACCTGCTGGTGGTACCCATCACCCCTCTGCCTGGCGGCTGCATTGCCAGGCTGGAACGGTGATGGGCACAGTGGCTTCCACGGCCTCATCCTGCACAGCTCAGCATCCAGGCTCCTCTCCGTGCTGTGGGCCACATCCCCAGCCACGCTGGCTCCACGCCGAGACAGCGCCAACGCGGCGAGGTGCAAGTCCCCTCCATATGGTGCCCCTGGCCGGCTCCCAGCGCCGGGGCAGGTGCTCTCATCTGGGCTACACAAAACCCTATTGTGGGCACCCGCAGGGTTCCCCTCGCTGGGCAGGGACCCGTGCCAGCCCCTGCTGCTCTGCTCACCCAGCGCTGCAGGGAGATGGCTTAGCCTGGCCGGGCACACCCAGGCATCCTCCCCAGGGCTCCACACCAGGATGCTCCCATGCAACGGGTGCCCCCCCCATGGGGATGCTCTCCATGCAGCGGGTGCCCCCCCAACAGGGATGCTCTCCATGCAGCGGGTGCCCCCCCAACAGGGATGATCTCCATGCAGTGGGTGCCCCCCCACAGGGATGCTCTCCATGCAGCGGGTGCCCCCCCACGGGGATGCTCTCCATGCAGCGGGTGCCCCCCCAACAGGGATGATCTCCATGCAGTGGGTGCACCCCCCAGTCCCCTCCACTCAGCCTTCCCAGGTAGCCCCGCTGCCAACAGCGGTGCACGGTGGGTTTTGTCAAGCAGCTGCTGATGTGCTGATAGTTTTATCCCTGGCACTTAATTATTTCCCCAATTGCCACCGCCGTGCGCTGGCGGGCGGTGCTGGCTGTGACCTGACCGAACCTGACTCCGCTCTGCAGCCTGGGGAGCTCATGGCAGCAGCCTGGGGAGCTCATGGCAGCAGCCTGCCCCACGTGGAGTTTAATTATTGGCTTTCTTCCTTAACAGAGTACATTGGCTGACCTTAATGCAATTAATTAGGGCTTAATCAACTTCTGGTGGCTCAGCACTGCACACAGCGATTCCTGCCTTTCCAGGAGGGTTTATAAGAGGTTAAAGCAGCTGAGGAGAGGTGGTTTGTAGGCTTAATGGGGCTGTGGTGGCAAGTGGAGCCCGGTTAGCTGTGTACTGGGATGAGACTCGTGCCCCTGGGCTTGGCTTGTTGTTGGAGATGCTGGTGAAGGCGGGCAGGAGGTGAGCTGGGTTCAAGGGCTGTCTCTGAGGTGATGCCTTTACCCAGGAATGCCTGTGTGGCTTGGTTTTGGCATCACGCTGGGCTTCAGGGTGGCTTTCTGCAGGGCTTACCCCTGCAGCCTGTGCTGGGCTGGGAACTTTCATGCTCTCTGGATGCTGTCTGCTAGTGCTGAGGCTGCCGCTGAGCTGTGCATCCAGCAGCTGCTGGCTGTGGCTCCCAGGTTTGCACCCAGGGTGTTGAGGGTGATGTTTGGGAAGCCTTTTTGCCCCCCTCCACCACTACCTTTGCCTTGGAAACAAGGAAGTCCCAGGCTCCTTTCCCTCACTGCCCAGTGGCATTTAATAACTAATAGTGCTAATTAATATTGCAGGATGTCCCCAGCACTTCTGACGTGGGGACCTGTCTCTGCATCCTGTAGCTCTGTCTTGGCTTGTTTGCTGGGTACCCTGTAGGTTTTTGGAGCCCTTCAATAAGGACTTGGGGCGTGGGTGTGCAGTATAAGGATTTATTGGTGTGCCTTCTGTCTCCTGCTGCTGGCTTTTTAGGTTTCCAAGCCAGCAGACACCTGTTGGCACAGCTCGTGATGGGGTGCCCCATCCCTGGGCTGCTGGCTTTGTCTGACTCAGCCTTGGTCTTGCAGAAAGCCCCTGGCAGGGTGGGTGTCCCTGTGCAAGTGGTGGCATCTCCTCTCCCAGTGTCAGCTGTGGAAATGGGGGCTGAGACTGTGGTGTGCCCTGCCATGTGTCCTTGTACCCTCCCTGCCCAAGCCCATGAGGTTCCTTTGCCCTGCTGGCACGTGTTCCTCCTGTTTCCTTGGGTCCCCGTGTCCCTGGCTGTCCCCCGCCCTGCGGGCTGTGCCACCAGGTCCTGGTGCTTGGACTGGGAGGTGGTGGCAGGAGCTGTGCCAGCTGCCATCGCCAGCTTGTTTGCTTCAATGCCAGTTCATTAATGCTGAAGAGCTAATTAGGATTCTGCAGTCCTTCCCACCCGGCCCTCTCCTTCGGAGGCTGCAGGATACTTGTCGGCTGCGGGATTTCGCTGCAGCCCCGTGTTAAAGGGATTCAGCCCTGCTCTGTCCCAGCCCGGTGCTTTGTGTCGCTCTCTGCTCCCGGCTGAAGCCCCTCGATGCCTGGGAAATGGGAAGTGATATTTGCCAATAATCCCTCTGCTCCCCTGGGCACGCTTCTCATACGATGGGTTATTAAAAACCCAAAATGCAGGCAGCAATAACTGCAGCCCAGGGTGAGCCCAAGCACCGATTGTTCCTGGCCAAGTCCCATCCCGCAGAAGATCTGGAGGATCTCATGGAGCATCTCTAGGCAGAGATGAGCCCCTCTTGCAAGCAGAGAAGGGATGAGCCCAAATCCTCTTGCTCCCTGGGGAGTGTAAGGGGATTCCCATGAGTCACAGACTAAATCCTGTTTCTCCCTGTGGAAGCTGCAGGGAGCCCTGGAGGAGGTGGAATAAACCCTGTTGTTGCTCACCAGGACTCAAGTGCCAGCATCCCTCAGCCTCCACACGTTCCCTGCTGCAGGGGCATCTCACGGGGATGCTGTGCTGGCATCTCATGGGGACAACACAGAGCCAGCACTGCTCTCCTGCCACCCCTCTAGGACAAAACCAGCCTCCACTTCCAATTTTTTTTGCTTTGCTTTGCAGGGGCTTTCAAGAAAATTTGCTCAGAATTTGGGATGCCCTTTCCTCCCAGACAGGGCAGGGATGCTGCTCCATCCTTTTCCCTGCAGGTCTTGCAAAGAGCAGCCGAAAGCCTTGCTTCTTCAAGGATGGGTTTGTTCCATGGGAAATTCTTTCTGCAAAAGATCATTAGTTAATGGTGTTTTTTTCTGAAAAAAAACCAACCCATTGATTTCTGTGCAAGAAGTCTCAGCTGCAGCTCAAAACATCTCATTGCATGGGTTGGGGGGGTTTGCTTCTGGTTTTAATTCAACGTTTCCCCTTAAAATGTCACTTGAGGAAGGCTGCTTTGCTTTTTTTTTTTTCTTTTAAAGCAAAAGTCTGTAATGACATTTTAAGTGGAAAAGAAAATTGCCGCTTGATTTCAAAATGTCAACTTTGAGTAGGGTGGGTTTGGGGGGGGTATTCCAGTGTTTCCCAGGGGAAAAGCAAAATTGTTTCATTAGACTTGAGAAACCATTGCCCCCCTGCTACCCCCAGGATAAATATTTCTTAACCTGGTTGTGGTTTTGCAGCAGAGAAACTTTTGCCAGGGGAAGATGAGCCGAGGGCTGGAGCCCCTCTGCCATGGGGGCAGGCTGGGAGAGCTGGGGTTGGTGAGTCTGGAGAAGAGAAAGCTCCAGGGAGACCTTAGAGCAGCTCCCAGTGCTGAAAGGGGCTCCAGGAAAGCTGGGGAGGGGCTTTTTCCAAGGGCTTGGAGTGATGGGACGAGGGGGAAGATTTAGATGAGATCTTAGGAAGAAATTCTTCATGATGAGGGTGGGGAGGCCCTGGCCCAGGTTGCCCAGAGCAGTGGTGGCTGCCCCATCCCTGGAGGTGTTGAAGGCCAGGTTGGATGGGGCTTGGAGCCCCCTGATGCAGTGGGAGGTGTCCCTGCCCATGGCAGGGGGTGGCACTGGCTGGGCTTTGAGGTCCCTTCCAACCCAACCCACTCCATGAGAAGTTGTGCTCTGGTGGGATGCTGCCCTGGGAAGACGTGACCCCGAGCCCTCTATGGCAAATTATCTCCATCCAAACTTCAGCAGGAGCGAATCCACGGCTGCCAGCTGTGATCGCTGCAGGAGGGATTAACAGCACGTCCAGCTTTTGAAGCTTTCCTCTTTCTGCTCTCCCTCTGCCTTGTGCTCCTGGTTTCCTTTTGCACAGCTCACCCCAAAAATGGCTTGTGCCAGATTAGGCTGGAGACCTGAGTTATCTCCCTTTTATTTATTAGGGCAATTATACCTAATGATTCACATGCTGGTGGAGAGTAATTACTCCCAAATACAGCGCTGGCGGAGTTGTTACCCAGCCTGGGTACAGTGATTCACGAACGCATCTCTTTACAAATCATCAAATGATGATCCCTTAATTGCCGAGTTGGTTTGGAGGTGGTTAAGAAGCAATTGAGGACCTGGCAGTGCCATCGCCGTGCCTGGTTTTCTGTGGTGTGGTGGTTGCTCACCTGCTCTTCCCCACTGCCATGGTGGCAGCTCACACTGCTTGTCTCCTCTGTGGGTTGTTTTGTCCCCTCTGTTGGGGGTTTGGGTTGGGTTGAGCCCCTCGAGCTGTGGGTTTGTGCTTTTTGAAGAGCTGTGGTGCCTGATTTGGCAATCACCATGGCACAGCCTGGTCAGGGCAGAGCCATGGCTGCCCCTCTCCATAGTCCCAAAACTCAGCAGGGAGGTGGCTCAACCTTTGCTTCTTTGCAGCTCTTGGAGCAGGTGGATGAGATCTCATGAGCTAACTGATGTACAAAGCCAGACCCTTCAGGTTTTGCACCAAAAAAGCACTCCTTGCTCCAAATTGTTCAGCATGGGGCAGCTACAAAGGGTGTCATCTCCTTTCCCAGCCCCTCCACCTCTACTGCCACAGGGAGGGGACACATGGGGACCCCTGCCCACCCACCATGCAGGCTCCAGCCGGGAGCTGCAAGGATGACACACAGCATCCAACCCACTGAGCTGCCCCAACCTCAGGAGACACCCTGTCTCTGGGGCCGGGGGATGTTTTGAAGGGTGTTTTGCTTCCCAGTGCTGCCACATGGCTTTAAGTGACTTGGAAGTGCAGCCTGGAGCTTGAAGTTGCTCACTGTGGTTAAGGGAAGCCTGGAGTGATGGCTCTGGGGTGACTCAGCCCCTCTGGCACTGCTCAAGGCAAAGCTGTGGTGCTCAGCCAAAGGCTGGTGATCAGCTGAGGTCTCCAGGGCCACCAAAGAGTTTTCTCGGAACCCTTGGCGAGCAGAGCATGGCTGTGTTCTGCTGCTTTGCTCTTCTTTTCTTTTTTAGATAAAAGAAGCTCTTCCCTTCTTGGTGTCAGGGCTGCGTTGCACAAGCCCACCACCCATCCCCTCCTGCCGCAGACACTGCTCTGAGTCTCCCGTCCCATGGGTGCCAGAATCACTGCTGGGATGTGAGCAGCTTCCAGAGAAAGGCAGGAGGGAGAGGAGGAAGCACGAACCCCCTTTTTGCTGGCCACCACTTGGCTTTGTCCCCAGCATCACTTGGGTGGGCTCCCACAGGGGGCCTGCCCCGGTCACCCCTTGCCCCAGCTTTGGGGCTGTCCGCGGTGGCCGTGCCGGTGCCTCTCCATAAGCGTTCCCTGGGACAACGGCACCCTGGTTTCATTCCACCCACGTCCACCTTCTTAGCGGAGGATCCGTGCTGGTTCACGCTGGTGCCTGGCTCCCTGTCAAGAGCTCTTGTAGGCAGCCAGGAGCTGCTCCTAATGGGCTGCCAGGGGATTTGTGCTCTGACAGCTCCCTGCAACCACCCGCTCCACCTGCCGGGCTTGTCTCCTCTCGGCCACACAGAGAAGGATGCTCCCACCACTGCGGGGAAGGGGCTGTCTCCTCTTTCTTCCCCCAGCAGGTGTTTGTGGTGGTGCTGGAGGGTTGCAGTACCCCTTATCTTGGTGGGGCTGATAGGGAGACGTTGAGGTGCTGGAGACACTACAAGGACACTGAGGGGCTGGAGCGTGTCCAGAAAAGGGAACGGAGCTGGGGAAGGGGCTGGAGAATGAGCCCTATGAGGAGCAGCTGAGGAACCTGGGGTTGTTTAGCCTGGAGAAAAGGAGGCTGAGGGGAGACCTCATCGCTGGCTACACCTGCCTGAAGGGAGGCTGTGACGAGGTGGGTGCTCTTCTCCCAAGTGACAGCGATAGGACAAGAGCCTCACGTTGCTCCAGGGAAGGCTGAGGTTAGATATCAGGAAAAATTCCTTCACTGGAAGGGTTCTCAGGCACTGGCACAGCTGCCCAGGAAGGTGGTTGGGTCCCCATCCCTGGAGGGGTTTAGAGGACGGGCAGACGAGGTGCTCAGGGATCTGGTTCAGTGGTGGACAGGTACGGCTGGACTCCATGATCTCAAAGGTCTTTTCCAAGCAAGCCATTCTATGATTCTAAGTCCTGGGTGTGATGGCAGAGGGGAGGTCTGGGTGCAGCACAGGGCAAGTCTCAGGTGGGTGGCCCCAACAGCTGGGAGCAACTGCTGGTGCTCTGTGGGGCTCCCTCTCCAGCAGCTCTGGGGCCTCCCATGCTTTCTCCTGGCTGAAACATTGCCTTTCTTCTCTCTTCGATGCAGGGCTTCATTGTCTCCCCATGGATCCCGCACAGCAGCTGGGAAGGGGCTCCCCAGGGCCCAGCCCCATCCCAGCAGGGACCTTGGCAGCCACTGCAGAAGGCCTAGCCCATCGCCTCGACAGCGTGGAGCAACTCGCAGCCTGCCGTCTTGTATGGCTTTTTATTCCTATGTGATTATTCATCCCACTTCATATAGGGATTGAAGCCGTGCAATACGCCGGGGTCCTACGGCAGAGAACAACCGCTGTGCCATGGGAGCCGGCCTCAGAGGAGCCACCAGAGCTATCCCCAGGTGCTGCTGGCCTCAGCCCAGGCTCTGAACTGTATCCTGGGCTTCCCAGCCCTCTTAGCGGGCAGGTGAGGGGTGCTCAAGCTGCTTTGGGATGAGGCCAGCACAAGCCCACTCCTTGCATCGCAGCCCCTTGCAAGGGCGGCCCTGATCCTGCACCACATCTGCTGTGGAGAGTCCTGCTGGCTGTGCTGGTGGGCTCATCCCTTTTGCCCCCCACTATCTCAGGAGATGGTCTACAGCCTCTAGTAGCATCTGGCTGTGGGCACTGAAGGAGATGCTTCTGGCCTGACAGAGGAGGAGGAAGAAGAGAAGGAGGAGAGAGGAGCTGAAGAACAGCCACAGCAGCAAGGGCTGCCCCGAGCACAACGCTCTTCCAAGTTTCTCAGGAGGCCCCAGCCGCTCTTTTCAGGTTTGCGTTAAATCTGTCACATTAGCAAAAGTAGTGAAAATTACCCGGCTCGTGGAGGAGATGAAAGGCAGCCCCTTCCGATCCCTCCGTAAAGGAAGGGCCCCATTAACACCTAGTGAAATATTAGCCATTAATCAGGCTCCGTGCAAAATAAAACCATCCACATTTATCATTATTGGATCCTTAATGAAGTGATAATGGGAATGCTGGGGAGCTGTGATATTAATGTCTCCTAAGAGGCGAGAGCAGAGCCAAGGGCAGCAGCCAAGATTTTTAATTTACTGCCAAAAGCTCGTGCTGTTAATAACGCCATTGCTTCTCCCGGCCATTAGCACGGTGAGGCTACGAGCAGCCCACTTGGGAGAGCAAGGAGACCCCAAACATGCCCTGCCTTTGCTTGCCCACTCCTGGCCCAGAGGCTGGGTGTGCTTTTCCCAACAGCTGTCCCTGCGTCCCCTGCCTGTGCACAGGGACATGGCCAGGGAGCTGTTTGCCACCTCCTTTCTAGAATCTGGCTGGTGTAGAAAGAGTTTTGCTTTTCCAATGAAAAGGGCTCCAAAAGGAGCACCAAAACCAAGCAGCTTTTGTTGTCCTTGCTCTTTCTGTGACTTGTCTCCTTAGGCACAAGTGCCCTGGAGCTGGCATGGAGCTTGTCCCAGTATGGCCCACACACTGGGATCACTCGGTGTGCCCACAGTCCCGCCCTGGGTTTCATTTGCCCAGCTATGCTCATCCAATGCTAATTTCGCTTCCAGGACAGAGCGGGCAAGCTGCAAAGCCCTGCTCAGCTGTGGTGACTCACTCGAGTTCCCAACGGGAAAGTCATGGCTCCTGGCAGGCTCCAACAGCCCAGAGGCAAATCAGTACTTGGCAGGTAAGCGATGCTGTTGCGTCTTTAGATGCAACTGTTAGCTCACAAATCTTTGCAAAGCCTGACCAGTGCGGCCCAAATGTACGTTGGCTCACGCGTGGGGTCTTCTGCTGTCAGCAAAGGAAGTGCAGGTCAGAGGGAGGTGGGTTTGGGCTGGAGCAGTAACGTGCAACACTCTGCTGAGCATCGTCCAGAGGAATACGATGCCTTGTTTGTAAGGGGTGCACGCACTCCAAAGCTCCTTTCTTCCCTAGGCAGAAGATGCATGAGGTCCACCCAAGCAATCAATCAGAAATGAGGCTTCTCTCTATCCAGGTAGAAGCTTCAGAAGAGGAAAAGTGTTTTTGTAACCCTTGTGTCCTTGGTCAACCTCCCCCTCTCCTGTTATCTCTTCATTAGGAAAGAAGGGACAAGAACAAAAACTGTACATGGAGGCCAAGCGAATGTAGATGTGAAGTGCACTTCAAACAGCTCCATCCTTTCAACAAACCTTTTTATTAGCCTTCTCTCCTCTCCAACACAAACTCTTTTTAATCGTTAGTGAAAAGCCACTGTTTAGAAAGCAAGGACACTGCTCAGGGTACGTGTGGTAGGCATTTCCCAGGAGAAGCCAGCGAGCGCCAGCCCAAGGTCTTCTGAACTCGACTGCGACGCAGTGCAAGCAGCAGCTCCAGGGAGCGCTCGGCAGTGTGCAGGGCTGTGGGCCAAGCACAGGGGGATGATGGCCCTGGGATGGCATTCCCAGGCTGGCACACTGGATCTGCTGCTGAAGGTGCCAGCGATCCTTCTTCCGGGTACCCCAGCCCAAAACTAGAGTTCCTCTGGAGCAGAATTGGACGGGAAGCATTAACACCATTTTGGAGCCAGATTTTGCCAGTTATCCTGGCCTCAGCCCATCCTTTTTGGCTGTATCGCTGCTGGCGTTAGTGTCTCCGTGGCGCTGGCATGCCGGGCATGCAGCAAAAGCCAAACGCTCTGAAACCTGCAAGCGACCTCTGTAGAAAAACACACGGCACAAAGCAGCTTCTCCTGCGCAACCGACACCTGACAGCACGGGAGCACAGCAAGCTTTCTAACATTTGGCAGGCTTCTCCCAGCAGATCTCAAAGCTGTTTGCCAACATGAGCAAGTTCAGGCATGTTACAGAAGACCTTCAAACTCAGAGGACAAATGAGATGCGTGGATGAGTTTAAACCACCAGGGTAAGACTGGGGTTTTGAAATCCCCATGCTTGTGCCTCGACACTATGCCTGGGCAGTAGCCCAGACCGCCCAGCTGCCAGCCTGGCATTGCTACCGTGCCCCGTGACAGTCCTGCTGATATCCCTACTTGTTAGATATTGGCTTCAAAACCAAAGCAGGAGTTGTTGCATCCTCCTCAAAAATCCACCCTCCAATTCATCTCGAAACAGAGCGCAGAACAACTGTTCAGTGAGACACCACGACTCGTGGTGTTGGCAGGTTGGTGTATTTATGTCACGAGATGAGATCAGCTGCGCGGAGTAGGTCGGTCTGTCTGGAAAGAGACTGAGTCAAGCGTGTCCTATTAAATTAGGGCTGGATTTTTCAAAGGAGCTCAGCTCCCACTTAGGCTCTGTAACAAACAGGCAGATATTCAAAAGGAGTCGGACGTGTTCATCGTACTGGCTGCTGAGCTGAAGCCCTTTGAATATCCAGCCAAAACCATCACCGTGCCTGTTGCTGCAAGCAGAGCCCTTCTGAAATCCAGCCCCACTGTGGGCTCCATGTCCTGGGAAACTCAGCTCATCTCTGCTCTCCCACATATTGCACTGCAGTAGGTGATGAAACCGCAATAACCACCGCATCCTCATGTGTGTGGGGGAGCGGCTCCCTGTCAAAGTATGGCTCCAGCAGCTTTGCCCTTTGATCAGCTCAGCAGCATGGGTCAGGAGAGCAGAGCGTGAAGGTTTCCTTGCCTTTTGTTCTGTGGAATTAGCAGAGTTAATCAGAGTGACAGCGACTTCTGCCTCAGCGCAGAAGAAAGGTCAGTGGCTCAGGCTGGATGCACGACTGTTTTCTAGGCAGTTGGAAAACAACACCGTGGAAGCTCACAACATGCATGTTGCTGGCACAGAGGCTCTCCTGACAGGGATCAGAGAGGAACACGTCCCCACGGAGGGAAGGAGGCTGGAGGAGAAGGGCTTTGCTCAGCTGACTCACGCTGCACCTCGATTGTCCCCTTCCTTGTGCTACACAGTGAAGGTATCCCACCCTGTGTCGCTGTCACGGTGCACTGCTTCTGTGTCACGCGTCCGAGATGAAACACTGCTCTCAGCCAATGTGCCCCTTAGCTGCTCTGTGTGTGTTGTGCTTCTGCATCACCGCAGGAGCTGCAGGGTGCATGGAGCCAGTGCTGGGTGGCCCCTTCCCAGCACATCACCCCAGTATCTCTGTGCCTCCAGCTGGACAGGCTTTGCTATTGCTTTTATGTCCTTCAGTCACTGTAATGCACTCTGTGAACTTGATGAGCCGTTCTTGAGCTGGGGGCACCGGAGGTGCAGTGAGGGCCCTCCCTGGAAGCCCTAGCATGGCTTTGCTTTTCCCCACACTTTTAACTATAGTTGGAGCAGTCACCAGAGAGGCGGCTCTCAGCAGAAGTGTTACATCTGGCCCCTGCGTCCATAAAGTGACCTCTTACCTTACTCTGATCCCAATTACAAGTGCTTGCTGTTGCTGTGGACATCCACTCATGCCTAATTAGCGGAGCCTTTCTGTCAAAGATATTAGCACTCTTGAGAGAGAGCCTTAATTTAAGTAGTTTACATTTGTCTGCAGTGTCAATGCCTTCATTTACCCCCAGTCCTAATTAAATGCATCTGGATAGCTGCAGAGGGAGCTCTCATGATCTCGCCGTGGCTCTAATTAGAATGGCCTGGATGTCCATGACATTGGTGCCTGTCAAGCCTGTCACCAAGAGGTGATGCCCACCTTGGAACTGGCTGAAGAACGTATAGGAGTCATTGTTGCTGAGAACGGCCTCCACATCGAAGCCCTGCTGCAGCGCCTCATCCACCAGCTCTGGGCTGCAGAAGGCGCCCGCCGCCTCCGTCGGCCCGTCCTGCCCGTCTGTTCCCCCGCTGAGGAAGACTATCTCGCACCTCCCGAGGGACCCACTGACCTCCGTGGTCTGTGCCCTGTGCAGCCCCAGCCCTACGCGTAGGGCCAGCTCCTGATTCCTCCCTCCCTTGCCGCTCCCTTGGAGCTGAACCGTGGTTTCTCCGCCAGCCAGGATGCAGATTGGTCTTTCAGGCCCTAATCCTTGCAGGGCCTGTAGAAACTCAGCAAGGTTCAGACCTGGGATCTCTAGCTCTGCTACCAGCTGCAGGAGATTCCCCCTCACCTGGTCACCCAGGGGCCCTTCTCTGAGGCCAGCGAACCCCAGGCAAAGCAGTTGGATCAGCTGGCAGTACAGCGTGGCGACGCGGCTGACTTCCCCACAGATTGCTGTGCTCAGAATCAGAGTCACGTAGCCCAGGCCTTCAGCTTGGCGTTTGGCCTCATCTAAAGCCAGCGTGTTTGACCCGATGATGATGTTGCAAACATGGGAGTAGTCTTCTGGAGCAGTGGGCTTGGTGAGAGAGCTGGACAGGACCGTTGCCACTGACTGGGGCAGGTTGTGCAGCAGGTTGTATTTGGTGAGTATGTGAAGGCAGTCTTGGGCACTGTGGGAGCTGGCAGCAGTGGGCCCGCTCGCTATGATGTCTAGGGGGTCACCGATCACATCAGAAAGGATGAGGCTCACCACCTACCAAGAAAAATATCCATGGATTATTGGGGGAGGCAGACATAGGTGACCACGCAAGAGCCCTGGCATAAGCACTGCTCTGAGTTACACTGCACCACCCCCATGTCAAAGCAGATGTAAACAGGGACAGATCTTGGCTGACTTTTGTTTTAAGGTCCTGTGAGAGAAACCCTGCTGTTCTCAAACCCACAGATCTACAATGTCCTTCATGCTGGACCATCACATTGGAAGAGGCAACGTCTGACACTGCACTTCTCAGGCTGGTAACCTTGTGTGGGTTCAGTGATGGCACACACCGAGAACAGCCCCCAGTGGAGCCACGGGTCAGACCCAGCCTTGAAAGTGCTTTGGTAGAGCACCAGCACATTGGAAGTGCCTGCTGGGTGGGATCTGCTGAGAGTGGTGTGATGGGATGGCTGACATTTGCCTGAGTCTGAATTCCCCCTCCTCCGCCTTTGTGTCCCTGATAGTTTAGGTCCTCAGTGAAATTTGAGCCACAGTCCCAAAAGAGTGTGCAAAGGTTGTTCACTGACTGAGGAGAAAAACCCTGCAAGTACACTTAAGTCAGCTGATTAAACCCCTACTTTGGGGGCAGATGAGGGATCTCTGGACAAGCAGGAGCTCCCCCCCAGTTACCTGTGCAGGATGTGCAAGCCGGGCCAGCCCTCCACCCTTCAGCAAGGACAGAGTCTTCCGGACAACGTTGAGCTCCTGTATGGCAGCTCCCTGGGAAGCCAGCATCTTTGTGAGTTTCTCCTTCTCTTCAAGGAGGATGGGAGGGATGGGAGCAGGCAGTAAGGCTGAGCCACCCCCTAGGATGCAGAAGAGACGGCAAGGACATCAGGCTAGCAGGAAAAGGAGGACAGGAGGAAAGAAAGGCTGTTGAATGCCTGAGCCTTTCTTCTTCCCTCACTAGTGCGCAGTGGGAGGGCAGAGGAGGTTGGGGAACTATGCTAATGTCTCTGAAGTATTCATTCTTCACTGATGGGTTTTAATCCCTGCTGCCCTGCGCTGTCTGCAGTCAGCTACACTTCACCCAGGCAGCATAAACCTCGCTGTAGCGGGATACCACACGCCTGCGGTGTTGCTGGGACGACAGAGAAGAGCCAGCACTTACTGTCCCCACTACATCAGGCTGCTAGTGTGTCATCACACCGATTTTCAAGGGCTACCTGGACGGGTGAGCAAAGCGCATGGGTTCCACCACTCGCACAGCAGTCAGTGCTAAGCAGATGGAGACACTGCCTGCTTTGCTGGTTCCATTTATTCAGTGTGTAAAATCAGCAGCTGTGGCTGCAGCAGTATCGGAAGATGCTGAACTGCACTCATCTAGGCCTGGGAGGAAAGGAACGGGGGAGAGAGTAACACAAAGGACAAAGGCCACCCAGAGTCCAGGGTGATAGCCTCATTGATGGAAGTCCTGTGTGATACAAGCAGACACTGGAAATGCAGGAAAGAAGACAAGAAGAAAGGTTATAATGGAAAAGTGGAATAGATGGGAAATACAGAGTAGAAAGGAGCAAAATCTGAGCAGAGAGTGAGTGTGCACAGAAGTACAGCTGAAAGCTACTGCCAAAAGGCAAAGCCTGCTCAGAGATTTGAGACAAATCAGCATCAATAAAACATGATGAGCAAGAAAAACAAATGCAAATGCCTGTGTTTCAGTCAATAGCCAGGGATCTAGCTGAGAGGCAGAAGCAGTTGGGGACCGGCTGCTGTGTGGGAGTTTGCATGCACAGGGAGTCACAGCCACAGGGAGATCCTGTACAGGCTCCCTGAAGGGCTGAGGAGTCTCTTGGAGATATCTGTAGCCAAAGGACAGGAGGAAGCCCAGGGGAATCCCCAGCGAGCGCAGCTGGATTCCAGTCGCGTGAGTATTTGCCTAACGGCACTACTCTCTGCACCAGATCAGGCTGCAGCATCCACAGAGGATCACTGAGCAGAGGAGACCAAGAGGTTTCTACAGAGCTACTCCACGCTTTTGCCCTGCAACACCTGCTCACCCAGCCAAACTCAGGCCGGGACAAGGTCACTGCTCCCCTCTGATGCACAATATCCACCTTCCTCACACAGCCCCAGATGTGGGGACAGCCCAGGGCCTGGGGGTGTTCACCCAGCTGTGTTCAGCCCTTTGAGGAATGCAGGAAACTGTGTCAGAAGCTTGGGGCCCCATTTCAAGTAGCTGGGAAGCAGCAAATCCTTGGGAAGGATCAGTCCCAAATCTTAGTTTACAGATTCACACCCCTGCATAAATCCAGAGTATACATGTCCACCAAGTGCTTGCTTCTCCAAGTCTGCATCCCCAAACATAAGGACGGGGCAAGAAGAAAGCATCTTCTTGCCAAGGGGAGAGAGCAGCTGGCAGGCTGTGCCCAGAGGTGCCATCTCACAGTGGTGGATGCAGCCTGTGCAGCTCAGCCTCTCCCCAGTACTGGGAAAGCAGAGTGTCCGCTGCGGCATCAGGCAGCCCCGTGCCCTTGCCTGCTGCATCCCTGGAGAAAGGCTGGTGGGAAGGGAGAGGAGAAAAATCACAGAGGTGCAAGTGTCAGTGCTGACAGGGCTGGCACAGCGCTCCTTGGCTGTACAGCCATGTGTGGGCAGGAAGCTGGAGGGTCCTCAACAGAGCCCATTCCCTGGGATCCCCACACTACCTGAAACGAGCACGAGGAGCAGGTCATCTGCAGTCAGACTCTCAGCCAGCTCCTGGATGGCAACTGCTCCCTTCAGAGCCTCTGGGTCTGGGAGGTTGTTCTTGGCACCTTCGATGACCTGGATTTTGCTGTGTGGCTTCAGCAGCATCTCCCTGGTGAGGTAAGAGAGGCAATCACACCGACACATGCACCTACACAGGCAGCTGGGCTGTCACACAGCAGGGAAGCAGGCACAGTACACCAGAGGTACACAGTGACTGGGATAGGGACGGGGTCTCTGCTGAGTGTCTCTTCCCAAGGCTGGGGAGGCAGCGCATCCAGCACAAGAGATGGGCTGTGTCACTGGTGCCACTGGGAGGTGGTGGTGGCTGAAGACCAGGCCGGTGTGGTGGACGGGGTGGGCAACAGAATGAGGAAATGGACTGAAGGGTTTCACAGCCACATCCCACAGAGGACAGATCTGGCAGGCTACCCCCCTCAACTGTGCAGACACAGCCCCTCTTACTGCATTCCTGCTCGCTGCAGGCTCTCCTGGATGCCTAGCGGCACGTTGATGATCCCCCAAACAAGGTGGTCTCCCAGGATCTCTTCTGCTGCCGCAGCCATCCCCAGCACAGCTTTGCCAAAACCCACCAGATACAGGTCCCTCTTCACTGGAAAGGCCCGGCCCTTCACCAGCAGCTGAGGGCACCCATCTCTCTGGAGCTTCACAGCTCTCTTCAGCATCGACGCTGGCTGGACGGTCCCCACCGCACAGCGGAAGAGGGACAGTGCGTGCTCACGGAGGGACATGCTGCACAGAGTGGCCAGGCTGAGTCAAATTTCTTCGTGGGGTGAGCTGGTACACGCTCTGCTGACACCGGTAAGGCCTCGAGAGCTGGGGCAGCCAGCACCCCCCAGCCTGCAAGAGAAAGGGAACATTTTTGCTAGCAGAAGAGACAAGGCTGTCACAGAGAGAGCAGAGAGGGCAAAACATGAACCATGGAGCTCTAGCTCCTGTTTCCTCTAGATTATGGTGATATATCAACAGCATTTTCAAACCTCTCCCCCGGCAGGAGGCAGGGAAGGACAGTGTCACATTCAAACTACCTACCAGCTTGTAGTTCCCCTGCAATCCCATCACCTCCTGCAGGGAAGGTGAGCCCTGCCAGCCAGCTTCTCCATCACTGTTGATTTGCCACTGGCAAGCCATGATTTCTATTTGCTCAGCATTTGAAGCCTTTCCAAACTGTGGAAGCTGCTCTCTGTCCTAGAGAGAGCAGGGTGTCTGGGCAGAGCAGCTTTTCACTACATTAACTCCCCTCCTTGTGCAAGCCAAATGCTGATCTCATTCTCTGGCTGCACGTTGCCCCGTGTGTCCCTGCAGCATCAGCCATGGACTTAGGAGAAACAACAGACTTGCTGGCTGGCTGATCCCTTGCTGCTGGTGGCCACTGAGAGACAGTAATGAGGTTTTCTCACCAAAGTGCAAATTAATAGGAGACTTCCTTCACCTTTATTTTTCAGTCCTCTCATTAGCCATTAAAATCACATTTAGAGCCCAAATAAGACTTCAGATCCAGGTAAAGTTGCCAGCTGTGTCTTGTGAAAGCCCATTTGAGCTCATCTCCACTGAGTATTAGCATTATATCTGTGTGTGGACTGAAAGATCTCAGCTGCTCCAGGGCAGACACTCGTCTTGACAGAGGAAAGGCAGCCCCTGCCAGCACACATACATTTATTCCCTCCCAGTATTTCTCCTTCCTTCTGTTAACTGGCAGGTAGTTCACTGCTGGTTTCCCAGGATCAAAGATCCTTGTGATCTGCACCTCTCCCCCTCATGGCAATTATGGTGCAGGCAATGAAGCAGCCCTGGCAACACATTCAACCACAGACCCATTCAAATTACCTGAGAGAGTTAATCCTCTCTCTAGTAAATGGATGTGTTTCAGTGCAAGGCCAGTGGCTGCCTTCTTCTGGGAGAGCTCACGAGTCCAGAGGTCTCTTTGTCCTAACACTCCCATAGAATTGCAAGGTGTTAATCATTAAGCCAGACAAGCTTTTCAACAGCTCCTCTGGGTCTAAATCTGCCTTATTTTGCTGCAAGGACCCAAAGGCTCCATGAAAACCTCCGCAGAAGCACCTTCTCCGGCACTGAAGCTTGGGCATGCTCTGAAATCTATTGGGCAAGGGGCTTACAGGTAAAACCAAATGGAGAATCATAGGTCAGGGAAAAAAAATCCAAGAATCACTTAGGTTGGAAAACACCTTTAAAGTCACCCAGTTTAACTATGAATGATTCAATGCTCAGGAGAAACATACTTTAAAGGCAAAAGTCAAGGCAGATTAACTACCTATCTAAACTCCCTTTGGAAAGTGGTGAGAAGGACTGGATTTTCCATCAGGAGGAGATACAAGAATAAAAGACAGGGTGTCCTGACTACTTTGTTATTAGACCTTTAAACTTCAGGGCAGCTGATGCTGCCAGCAGTTTAAACCGCTGAGCCTCAGCCCTCTTACAACAAGGGCAAGAATAACCACGCTAACACCAGTGAAGTCAGCTGTACAACTCTCAGGAACTGAGATTAGCATCTCTGTTCCCAGCAGGCCACCTGGCAGCACAGCACAGTCAGGGGAAGGTGTTACAAAACAGAGGTGCATCACGCCCCAGGTCGCCTCGTCTGAGCTGCGATACAGGGTTTGCAGAAGTGTTGGAGAAAAAGGCTTAAATGGAGCCAAGGGAGTTTAAGAAAATAAAGCCCCAAAGCTTTTAACAGGCTCTGCTTTGATGTTTCTGTGCACGGCTGACCCTGAAGATGAGGTGAATTAAGCACAACCAGACCTGCAACTGTGGTTCCTGTCACACGTGCCCTCCCGGTGCCTCCGTTCAGCTCCGACTCCAGACACGACACAGCAGGCGCGAGTTGTTTAAAAGCAATCCTATCCTACTGGAGCTGAAAAAAAAATAAATGCCAGCTTAATTCATCTGGCACTTGTGTACACACTGCTAATGCTTGCTCTGGAAAGCATTTCTCTACAATAGCAGGCATGTAATCTGTTTTCTGCACTCTGAACTCAGATTATATTTTAACCATCAAGGCCTGATCCACAGCCTGTTGGAAGTCAGCACGCGTCTTGCCTGACACTGATCTCAGCACACAGGTGTAAACACAGAGTAAATGTGGTGTAAAAACCCTCTTCAGTCAGAGGTTATCCAACTTTACACCAGCACAACAGAGAGCTGAATTTGGCCCAGGCCTCTTAGCTTTGGAGGTCTCAGTGTGTAACTCTGCTCCTTGTCAGCTCTGATTAGACATGCGGGCTCACTGGAGGCTCCCCTTGGAATGAGGGTGCTGCTAATGATGCCACAAATCCATTTTTATGTAATTTATTTATACAATCCCAGGCCCTGGGTATTAAATGTCATCAGGGAACAACTGTAAATCACTGCTACGAAATCCACTGTAAATATTAACAAAAAATAAAACTCCTACTCATTTTACTAAAGCTTTGAAAACAAGACCAGGAGAACTGAACATCACCACGCACCAAGGCACAGGCAGCCTTGGAAAGACAGATAATCCAAATGGCAGCTCTCAGATCTCCACAGATGGTGGGGTTTAGAAATTATGTAAATGCCACCTTAGCTGCTGCATATTGCACATGGGGAAATTACATCCTCATATCCCTGTGTCTTCCTCTTCCCACTGCTGGCTGGGAAAAGCGGTTGATGATGAGATTTGTATTGTTTCACACACTAATCTTCGTCCCCCAGTTTCTCGAGATCAGGTAGGGATGAATGAGCCTTCTGCTATATGGATATAAGGTGACATGCTATCGGCACTAGTGGGGCTCGGGTTTTACACCTTCCCTTTGTCCCTGTTTGGGATAATTTGGAGTTGGGGTATAGATAGCCTTTTGGAAAGTTTTCTAGAAGTTTGCACTAAGCTTAGGAGGAAAATGATGCTAAGACTTGCCTGTTCCAAAGAGCAAGAGGCCTGTAAGGGGTTTAGATTAATCCTCTTTAAATGAAAACTTCCTCAGCTTCCATTGATGAATAACGTTCACCATCAACACACTTCTTTGCCTGCATTACCATTATAAGCTCTTTCTTCTTAGGGCTCCTCCTAAGCCTGCAGAAATTTCCACTATTAAATCTCACAAGAAAAAGCAGCAAAACCCCGCTCCTCACTTTCACCACCTCTGGGAAAGAGGGAGTGAGAGAAGCTGGACTGTGATAAAATACAGGCAAAGTGCTCCTTTGCATTACCTTTCATTAACTTTTTAATTAAAGCAATTCTGCGGGCAAGGAGCCAAAATCACAGGGAGATAGAAACAATCCAGCACTTGGGGCAGAAATGTGGTAAGCTGCCAGGTAAATTGGATGGTGGCATGAGACCAAAAGCATGGACACAGGGGGGAATAGTCTGAGCCATAAACCTGGAATCACACTGGGGAGGAAAACAGTGAACAAATGAGCTGGCCATGCCCATGCAGTGAGAAAAATGAGCCAGTGTCTCACTCCATGGCAGGTACTTGAAATCCAGAAAAATATTCCCTTCTAGAGGCCAGTCTGCCATTGCTGGGAAGAGCTGAGCTATTCCAGGTGCTGCGGTTGGAGGTTTCTTCAAGGGGTTGCCTCACAGGCTTGTGGTTTTCTTGAAGTCTGGGCAATTGGGCTTACGGCATGCCAACCAAATCACATATTCCAAGTGTTTCAGGGGCTGCAAGATTGCAGGATGCTGTATATTAATGCCCCGGGATGGCAAATTTAACTGAGATCTTCAGAGGCCTAAAATAGTTTATTTTTGATGTCACTGGGATTGCTCTGGATTTCCCCCAGTGTGGCAGCGATTGCGGGCTGGCCAGACTCCAAAATCCCTGAGGGGTTTGGAAAAACATTGAGATGGGACTGGATCAAACCCCAATTGTTCAAGGATAATTTTGAGCTCAAGCTCTAAAAGACAGATTACATCTTTGTTACAGAAGTAAACTACCAGACACAGCAAGTTTTAGCAATGTCTCTTGCTACTCGTTTTTCTTGCTACATGACTTTCCCCCGGCCTCTTGGTAGCTAAATTACCATTAGATTCACCGAAGCTCACCGCTTCCATTTCTCATGCTGTACCATGGGAGTTTACCTGTGAAGTACAACAGAGCAGAGATTTTACTGCCTTAAACTCCCACGTTCCCACTTACTGACACATCTTTTCCATCATTTGATATACCCACTTTAATTCGCCTGGCGAGCCCTGCTCAAACTCAAACTTGCGGCTCCAGATGGTCCCAAAAGCATTACGAGAAAATTTTCCAGGAGATACACTGAACCCAGGAGGAAAACAAAGCAATGAAGGTTTGTTCCGAGTGACTATTCTGGGAGGATTAGATGGGGGATTTTTCAAGACTAATCTCTTTAAATGAAAATTTCAGGATTTGATTAATTTTTTAATCTGCACGTGGATTTGCATAAAATTACCGCGTTGCCTCATTCACATTTTGTAAAAGAGAAAATGTCTGCAGCGAGGATGGACCAACTCATCGCTGGTCTGCTGCGAAGGGCTCAGTACACAAATGGGTGCACAGGGACAGGGTGAAAGGTCCTTTTGTCCCCACTCACCGCGGTGTTCCCACATCCATTGATTCATAGAATTGTTTGGTTGGAAAAGACCTTTGAGATCATCGAGTCCAACCGTTCCTGTCCATGACTAAACCAGATCACCTCACTCGCCCGTCCTTTAAACCCCTCCAGGGATGGGGACTCAACCATCTCCCTGGGCAGCTGTGCCAGTGCCCGAGAACCCTTTCGGTGAAATTTTTCTTGATATCCAATCTAAACCTCCTCTGGCACAACTTGAGGCCATTTCCTCTCGTTCCGTCACCTGTCACTTGGAAGAAGAGACCAACACTCACCTCGCTACAACCTCCTTTGACAGTGATGAGGTCTCCCCTCAGCCTTCTTTTCTCCAAGCTAAACAACCCCAGTTCCCCCAACCACATCTCATAATACTCGTTCTCCAGCCCTTTCCCCAGCTCCCTTCCCTCCTCTGGGCGTGCTCCAGCCACTCAAGGTCCTTCTTGCAGTGAGGGGCCCAGAACTGAACCCAGAATTTGAGGTGCGGCCTCACCAGTGCTAAGTGTCATCTCCCTGCTCCTGCTGGCCACACCATTGCTGATCCAGGCCAAGATGCCATTGGCCTTCTTGGTGACTTGGGATCCATAACTGGGAAAGTTGATGGTGGGCCGAAGCAGTACGATGAGATCACAGAGCTGCACAGAGGGTTTGCCAGGCAGCCGAGGGAGAAAGTAGAATGGAGCCTCAAACCTTCATTTCAAGAGCATGCTGAGCGCTGAGAAACCCAGGAGTCCCAATTTCCAATATATGGCTTTCTGTACGTTTCTTGGAAAAGAAATATGTTGCTCTCATGACTGATTTACTCATGAGGAAAGCCTCAACAGGGTCTCTTTGCCTTTGATAGAGAATGTAGCCTAAGGCCAAACACAGGGAAGATAAGTGTTCTGTTCAGCATTTTATATATATAGATCAGTATCATTAGTAAAAAAAATTAACTGGATTTGACATATGCATCTCACTAGTTTTTCTAGGTCACACTCCCTTCACTCCCTATATACCTTTTGGAAATGATTTTCCCATGTGCTGGGGATTGCAGGAAAGAAAAATTTTTCACTAAAAAATCCTTCTGTAGCTCAACGCGGAACAGCACTACCCTAAAGCCAAGTCCATGCCGAGCCTGCTTCCTTTCATGCTGTAGTTTCTCCAACTCCCTACTCTGAGTCAACTCGCAATCAGAGTTGAGAGTCATTTAGAACACAGGGAAGGATCATAGTATTCTAGAGAAGATGAAAAGTTGCCAGCCTTGAGCACTGGAATAATAGAAAGAGGTTGAAATTCAGTATGGCAAAATACAAGGTCATGTTCTTTGGGATTAGGAGCAAAAACTTATGAGCTACTCAGTTGGAAATAACATCAGAGGAGAAAGAGCCAGGAATATTAATCAGCCACAGGATGACAATTACAGCTGCCCTCTAGGCTGAGACAAGAGGAAATGTAATCTGCCTTGACTTTCATGAGGCTTTTGACACCATCCTCCCGAACACGCTTGAAAAAGCATGGGCTGGGCAAACACAGACTCACTGAAAAACAGCTGGACCACTGGGCTCAGAGGATAGAAATCAGTGGCTCATGGTCCAGTTGACAGCTGGCAAACAACAGGGACTCTGCTGGGGTTCATGTTACTCTAGGGCTTCATTAGTGACCTGGAGGGTAGCACAGAGCGCCTAATTTACGGGAAATGCTGACAAAGCCACCTTCCAGAGAAAATGCAATAAACTCAAGGTCAGGAGTCAGGGTAAACAGAACAGAAACCTCATGATGCTCAGCAAGAAGTGTGAGGTTTTGCTGCTGGGGCAGGATCCCCGAGCAGCAGGGCAGGCTGGGAACTAAGTGGTGTGGCCAGCTAAGGAGCAACCTAACAGCAGCTATGACTACTTGAAGTGTGGTTATAAAGACAGTGGAAATAGACCCTTCCTGGTAGTGCCAGAAAGCATAAGGAGCAAGAGCCTCAATTTGCAAATGAGAATGCTCACGTTGGACACTAGCAATAAGTTCATTATAGAGAGGGTCACACGGTGCTGGAAGAGAAGCTGTGGTCTCCATGCCAGGTGGTTTTCAGGATTTGGGCAAAGCCATGGCCAAGCAGATCTTGTGCTGGTGATGGTCCTGCACCAAGCAGGAGACTGGAGCAGGCAGCTCCAAAGATCCCTTCTCCCCATACTTCTGTGATTCCATGTTGTAAAAGCAGGGACAGGTTCTGATGTTCCAAAGCGTCATCTTTAGTTACAAGAGACCATAAAGTGATGCCAAGCTGTAGGATACAAGTCCTTGGGGGTGTTGATCGATGAGAAGCTCCACATGAGCCACAATGTGGGCTCACAGCCCAAAAGGCCGACTGTGTCCTGGGCTGCATCAAAACAAGCTTGGCTGGCAGATCAAGGGAGGCGATTCTTCCCCTTTACTCTGATCTTGTGAGACCCCACCTGGAGTCCTGTGTGCAGTCTGGGAATCCCCAGCATAAGAATGATATGGAACTGTTGGAAAAAGGTCCAGAGGAGGCCACAAAGATGATCTGAGGGCTGGAGCACCTCTGCTATGAGGACAGACTGAGAGAGCTGGGGTTGTTCAGCTTGAAGAAGAGAAGGCTACAAGGGGACCACACAGTACTGAAAGGGGCTCCAGGAAAGCTGGGGAGGGGTTTTTTACAAGTGCAAGTAGTGACAAGATGAGGGGGAATGGCTTTAAATTGGAAGGGGGAAGATTTATCTTAGACATTAGGAAGAAATTCTTCACAATAAAGGCAGTGAGACACTGGCCCAGGTTGCCCAGAGCAGTGGTGGCTGCCCCATCCCTGGAGGTGTTCCAAGCCAGGTTGGATGGGGCTTGGAGCCCCCTGATGCAGTGGGAGGTGTCCCTGCCCATGGCAGGGGGTGGCACTGGCTGGGCTTTGAGGTCCCTTCCAGCCCAAACCATTTCATGATTCTATGATACAAGTCCTCCCCACGCAAGCCTTCAGTCATAGCTGTTACTCACAGAGCATCATTGCTCCCAGCAGAGTCCAACAGTAAAAGCAGCGCTGTTTCCAAAAGCATCTCTCCAAAACTCGCGTCTATCCATCCAAGCAAGCACAGGTACAGACCTGTATTGCACAGGTTATTGCGGTATCTAATACACAAATGCACAGGTAGAACGGCTGCATTAGATCAATATTACTCAAGCAGCATTTTTCCATTAACTAGCTTTGCAGGGGCATTATCCATAGTTGCTACTTAATAAGACATTTTGCTAGGAGAGCCAATTATCCTGCCAGATAAATTCCAGCTTGGTATAAACTGACAAACTAAGTTCCAAAGATTAGGAAGAAAGGCAGAAGAAAGAATAAAAAGGGAGTGACAAAATATCAAATCAACAACCCACGGTGTTATACAACTCTAAAACTTAGCTAAGCATTGTAGGTGTTTTGAAGTAAATTGTCTTCTGATGGTATCGGTGAGTCACCTTCAGGGCCCATAAGAGATAATCCAGGCTTTAATCATGCAATTTACAGTGCTCAAGAGGGTTGCCGTTCCGTGCTGCTCTAGAACCTCTCATCACATGAAAACCAATGTAGGTTTTGAACTGACCTGCAATGGGGTGGCTGACCTTGAGACCCTTGGAAGTAACGAAGGTGGCTCTTGTTGAGCCTCCATGGACTCCGGGGTGAAAATCTTGTCTCTGTTTCGAAGTAAAAAGCAGTAAATCATTCTGATGAGCCAATCCCATCACAGCAGGGAAGGGTGAATTGGGTCAGAGGTCTAAACCTGTAACGGTGAACTTTAGTAAGTGAGCAGTTATCTGAGAAAAGGGTTTTGTTTCACTAAAATGTACTTTCACGTAAAATAATTCGGTACGTTTGAACGATGGGCAGACCTTTGACAACAGCTCACAGATTTACTGTTGTTTGACCACGGGAGGGCAATGTTATTCTAAAAGCAAAACCAACCTCTATTCTGGAGGCTGTGAAGGAAAAACAAAATTAACATTTACAAAGGTATTTATGGTTTGGGTTTTTTTTCTGTTGATTGTGAGCTTCTGGGGGGCCAAAATGACAAAAGATCTAGTGCTCTTCTCCAATTAAAATAGCAGTGTGCGGGAAATCTTCGTGGGGTGGGAGGTTCTCACAACGACTCTTGCACACCAGGAATAATTCCTGAAGGGATCGGCTGCACAAAAGCAGGACCAGACGCTGGCACTGAGTCACAGCAGTGAAAAACCCGTTCCGAGGGGTGTGGGCAGCGGCGGCTTCAGAAGCTGAGGCTTTTCTCTGAAGCGAGTGCTGCTCACCCTTACCTGACGCCTCACACGCTGCGAGGCTGCGGTGCTACAGCGTTTGGTATCTAGAAAAACTGAAAACACTGAGAAATAAAAATGTGCAACAACACAACTGGGGGAGGGGGAGAGAATGAGGAGGCGATCGCGGTGCAAAGGAAGGGGCCTGCCCCGGAGACGGAGCCAGCGCCCGTCGCTCAAGCGCTGCTCCCCAGCAGGGCCCTGACCGCCCCCGGGAGGGCCCGGTCCACGCCCCGGCCCTGCCTGCCCGCCGGTTCTCCCCGGGAAACCGGGACACTGCTCTCAGACACCACCCCAGCGGCGCGAAGCCGCTGCCCGCTTTACGTGAGGACGTCACGCCCTCAACGGACTTCCCCGCACCTCACGAAGCACGGGTGGGTGGCCGTGCTCTCAATCGCCATTTTACCCCTTCGCGGCTCGAGAGGTGCAGGGGTGCTGGCAGCCACCCAGGGCTGGGGAAGGGCAGGCCTTCCTGCCACACTCAACATGGCTGCGGGGCTCGGGACACACCCTCGCTGAGCCTGCCCCTTCCCAGCATGCCCCGCGCTCCCCAGCGCGCGCACCCTTTCCCATCATGCCCCGCGCCCCAGCCCTCGCCGTACCCCCTCATGGACGGCCCCTTCCCAGCGTGCCCCGCGCTCTCGAGCGCTCGGCCCTCCCAATCGCGTCCCCCGCTCCTCGTTGCGCTCACCCAGCCCCCGCCCTTTTCCCATCGTGTGCTTCGCCCCGCCCATCGCCCCGCCCCTTCTCAGCATGCTCCGCCGCTCGCAGCTCGCCCCCCGCCTTCGCCCGTTCCCATCATGCCCCGCGCTGCCCCGCCCCGCCCTTTTCCCTCGTGCCCCGCGCTCCGCCCCGTCCTTCTCCGCCTCGCCCCGCCCCTTCCCGCCGCGCCCCACGCTCGCCCCGCCCCGGTGCCCAAGATGGCGGACACAATGAGGGAGAGCCGCCTCTCCGCGGCCTGAGCGGGCCCAGCCGAGCCCGAGGGCGCCGCCCGCCCCGCCCTTCGCCTAGCGCCCTCGCCGCCGCTCGGAGCCCCGGCCGGCTCCCCGTCCAAAGCCCGCCGCCGCTCCCGGCGCGGCGCGGCCCGGCGGGATGAAGCTGACGGACAACGTGCTGCGGAGCTTCCGCGTGGCCAAGGTGTTCCGCGAGAACTCGGACAAGATCAACTGCTTCGACTTCAGCCCCAACGGCGAAACCGTCATCTCTAGCAGCGACGACGACTCCATCGTTCTCTACGACTGCCAGGAGGGCAAGTGAGTGGCGGGGCCCCGGGCCGGCGAAGGGGCCTGTGATACCGGGGCGGTGAGGGGGGGCTTGCCGAGGGGAGTGGGCTACTGGGGGGAAGGCATAGCGGGGTGATGAGGGGGGGGTTCTGGGGTTGGGGGTACTGGGGTGATGAGGAGGGTGCCGGGGTTGGGGGTGCTGGGCTGGTGAGGTAGGATTCTGGGGAGAGGGGGTCCTGGGGTAGTGAGGGGGAGTTCGGAGGGGAGCAGGTATCGGGACCGTGAGGAGGGTTTTGGAGGGGGGGTCCCGGAGCGGCGAAGAGGAATGCCAGGGCAGTTGAAGGAATGAGGTGCCAAGGGGAGTGGGATACCGGGGCGGTGAGGAGGGATGGGCAGTAGGGGAGGTGTCAGGATTGGGGCGTACCGGCGCGGTGAAGAGGCGTGGGTGAGGGGATCGGGTGCCGCGGGTTGGGGCGTAGCTGGGCTGTGCGGGGGGTTCCGGGAGGAAGGATGCCCAGGCGGTGAAGGGGGAGTGATGCTGGTAGTGGGGTGCCAGGGTGGTGAGGGGGGACTGCTGGTGCTGTGAGAGGGGGTGCCTGAGTGGTGAGGGGGGGCAGTGGGGCTGCTGCCCATTCACTGTTCAGGGAGAAGCTGTGTCGATGCCTTTCTGTAGGCTTTAGTTTTGGTGTTTGTTGTGTTTTTAGTGTGGGTTTGTAAGTGGAACCGTACTGTCTAACACGGGGGGGGGTGGTTGTAAACGGTGACAGTGAGGCTCAGGGATGGGAGCAGCATGGTTTTGGCTATAGCGCGGGTGTCTCTGCGCCTTTGCTCTGGTCTCTGGCTGCTGGAGCCGGCAATGGTCATTTCCCAAGCGCGACAGAGTTCACTGCTGTGAGAACTGAATAGTTGTTAAGCTTGAGGGGTTGAGTCTGGTCACATTTCCAGGCCTCAGGATTATTGGAGAGACGTAAACTGACTCCTCAGGCTCCTCTAGACTTAAGTCTTGCTAATTAAAATAAAAATTATTTCTGTGAGCAGTGTACAGACATGTCATTTGAAACAACGTAATTTGAGCATAATTTCTTGGATAAATGGTGAAGATGGTCTGTGTTCATTGTAACTTCTAATAACTTGATGTGAACCTTAAAACCTAGCTCCTAATATCTGGAAGCGCTGCAGGTGAAGGTCCTCTGCTTTAGATCCTTTTTTCCGAATGCATTTTTGCTTATAAAGAACAGATAAAATAGATGTGTGATTGGAATGCAATTTCAAACATTGTATTAATTTATATTTGATTGATCATAGTGTTTATCCATTTCTCTTACTTAACAGTAATGAGTTACGGTGCATGTGTTTCTCCCTGAACAGAGTTGTCCAGTTTATCTTCTTTCATCAATCACACAATGTCTGTCCTGTTTTATGGATAGATGCACAGAAATTTGCACAGTGCTTAGGATATAGTGCTGATGTTCAGGGGATAAAAAAGTACAAATCAGACCACCAGTAACACTTGCAGTTGATGAATGGAAGCAGAAGGTATCTGTATTCTCTGAGAGTTGGAATAACTTGAGCCAAATGATGTCATTATTCCATTAAAATCTTTCTCAGTTGGTGCAACTATGGATTTGGCTGCTTTAAATTATTTTAAGTTTTGATTTTCATGTGCGTCTTAGTGTAGAAATATAATTCTGAGGTGATTTTTTTCCAAAGTCAAGACTAGGGAGCATAACAAACATATAGAAAGTGAAAGAAAAAAACAGAGTGTGTATTATAAGAGAGAGAATAAAAAGGACAGGGTAATGCAGGAATGAAAAGGAAAAGGCTTCTCAGTACCAGTAGGTAGATGTGTCAGTGTTGTGTGTCACTTTTAGCAGACCAGGTATTCTTAACCTCCTTTTTCAAGCAAACCAAGAATCACCTTGCTGTGTTTGAAACATTGCATCCTGCATATTCTCTTAATTTTGTAGACCACTTATTATGTTATTTTACACTTCTATTTAGTTTGCTTGCTTTATGCATTAAAGTTGTTGGTGTTCCCCATCTGATAGAGTAAGCTTTTGTTTGAAATCAATTTATGTAAGAACTGGTAACTTGATACGTATGGTGTCTGCCATGGATCATGTTCTAGTTCGTAGAATCAATCATAGAATGGCAAGTTGGAAGAGATCTCAAGGATCATTTGGTCAGACCTTTTCAGATGATACATAGTTTAAATGAGATGGCCCAGAGCCCTGTAAAGCTGAGCCTTAGAAAGTGCCCAATGTGGAGGAATCTGTCACTTCCCTGGGGAGATTATTCCAATGTTTAACTGTTCTCATGGTGAGAAACGTTCCTCTGGAATCCAGTTGGAATCTCAGGAGTGGTAGTGGAAGGGCTGAATGATGTTAAGGCAGATAACACTGATTGCCTTTGTGGTGCTGCAGCCCCCACTGCTCAGACCACTCTGTGATCTTAGGGTAAGCCCTGCAGGATTTGGGGGGAAACTTGCTTTGGTTTCAAGTGCAGTGAGCTGGGACAAGCAGGCACTCCCTGACCGCTCTGGGAACTCCAGCTGCCTGGCAAGGGCAGTGAGCTGCGACGAGCAGGCACTCCCTGATGGCACCTGGAACTCTGGCCGCCTGGATTGTAGCCCATTCTGGACAGTACCAGAACTGTACGGTCTGGAAAGTACTGGAATTGTACAGCTGGTAGAAAATACCAGAATTGCCTAACACGAATCATGGGCAGAATGGAAAAATACTGACCAAAGTCAACCATCTCACGATCCTATAATAGCGAATCCGAAGTGAGACCCTTTGAGCTCTCTGGGACCACAGCAGGCTGTGACCCAGCATCTCCCCCTGAGCTGGGACGCCTCTCAGGGTAGATTTTGTGAGGATTCTAAGAGTGTCCACTAATAAACACTGACGAAGAGGGGCGAAATCAGACTTCTTGAGATTTAATGATTGCCTGTTCACAAATACTGATGTGTTAAGAGTGAGTAATTCACTAAACTCAGGGGGGAGAAGGGCAATTTTGATCATAGGCTCACCTCTCTGTGTCCCTATATCCCTCTCTCTGTTTATGTGTGTCTGTATGTGATTTGATTTGGGAAACCCTGCAGTAAGTCTCCTGTGAACCTTGCCATTCTGGAATCTTTAACTGAGTCGCTGTTTTGGTTGTAGCAAATTCCGTTGAATCATTTTGTTAAGTTGGCTGATGATTAAGGGCTGTTACAAATTACACAGCCTAATCTTGTGATCTACCTCAAAACTATTAATAAATCATAAATTGCTGCTAAATGAAAGCCATGTAAAAGTCTATTCAGGACACATTGGCATTGTTGGCAGGATTCACAACACTTTTCCTCTTTCAAAACTTCAGAGAATAGCTTGATGGCTTGGGAGACATTTGGTCGTTTCATCCCTGTCTCCACCTCATGATGGATGCTTTACAGTCAGAGAGCTTGCTTTAATGAAGTTAAATGTAGATCAATGGTTGTCTACTGCAGTGCTACAGAGCAGTGAGGGTAGTTTCATCAAGGTAACCCCTGTTTCGGGTTGTATATCTCTTGTGGATGTAAAATTTAATTTGAACATTTATCATATACTATCAACCAGCTTAAAAGTGTAAGCCTAGTTTTTAGAGGTACCTAGGGATGCAGGATACACTTTACCTGCAGTTGCTTTGTGAATCACTTTGCACCATCTTGGTGAACTTCGATTCTAGAAGTGTCAGGACAGTTTTTACAGCGATGTGTAGCCCCGAGCTGACAGGACAAAATTCTCTTTCGGATACAGCTTCTCTTATCCTGTATATTCAGAGTGCAGGCAACAGACTTGAAAAAACTGGCTTGCTTTTTCATGAGCATCCGATAATTTTGGACTGGAGATTCCACTTCTGTTTCAAAATGTGTAAACAATTAAATGGTGGGGGTTTTTTTTAACCCATAGTGCATCTCCAAATACCTCCACAGTAGGTAGCTCAAAAGCATAACCAATAGGCTTTCCTGTGTCTCTTGAGGCTTAAGAAGGAACTCGGCAAACTTTTAGAACGCAGTTGTGTGTTGTGATGTACAGTGGTCCTTGAGGCAGGGAATGGGGCCTCATGGCTGTGATTTGAAATCCTGGTGTGCTAGAATGGTGGTCTGGCAAAGGTTTAGCTTGTATTTTAGTGTACATAAGTATCATATATTTTTATAAGTATATATATTACAGGTAAGCCTGGGTTTTGATGGTTTTGCCTGCAGTAGTAGTGATTCAAACCAAGGCACAGATATTATTACAAACCTGGCCTGTGTTTTGTTTCATCTTTACAAGTGGGCTGGATAGATTAACTGTAAACTTGGAATTAAGTTTAATGTTGTGATTGTTCAAAAAATATGTAAAACCTAGTTTTCTTGTTTATGCTTTTAGATAGTTGATTTGGAACAGGCAGTTGGTCTTGCGTGAAATGAGATGTTTCTGCTTATATCAGCTTCCATGAACACTTCACCTTTTTTAAAATACAGAATTACTTTCTTTCCTTCTTGTAAATGCACCTTTGTCCATCTGTTGATCTTTGTCTCTGTATGTTCTTTGGTGTGTACTCATTTATTCTGAATATTTTTTCTGAGCTTTAACCTTTTCATAGATAAGGAAGAGCCAGACTGGGTGTGAGAGTCTTAGTGTGTGTTGAGATGGGTGGGTTTTTTTTGCCTGGGTGGTTTGGGTTTTGTTTTTTTCACTATGGTCGACAGCACAGCTGAGATGACTGGAGTGTGATATGAGGAAGTGTATCAAGCATAATATTACAGAGTTTTGGTGTCTAAATTTATATATTTGATGTGGTATGTTCAGTTTGTAGCATGTTTGTATCTCAAAAGTGATTTAAAAATCTATAGGAGGAACTGAGGAAGAATCTGTTGAGATTTGGCGTAAGTGGTACAGGTAGTATATGGGTTTTAATTATACTTGCAGTATTGGCTTTTGGTTAATGGAAGCTTGTCCTGGCAAGTTCGTTTGAAGTCAAAGTTTAAGAGTTAATCTTTAAGAATGAATATCTGGTTTTGTTCTGGTATGAGAAGACTCCAATTGGTCCTTTTGTCTGGTGTGTCAACTTGAGGCTAATGAAAACAAGGAAAAAGTTGAGCTCTTGGAAATACTTTGTCTGAGGGCGTAGTCTGATGATCTTTTCTTTTGGCAGCCCTGTTGGTTTAAACCACACCTGCTGTTTGTTTCCATTCCCATGCTGTCGTCTTTGGTTTGTGTTCATAAACTATCTTGTGGGCCTGTGTAATAACTGGAGTTATGAATTTCTGAATTAAAAATAACTCCTGGAAGAGATTATTTCTGGTGTTGATTGGTACCCTTGTTGGTTGATGGTCCAACTTTGAAACCTCTGTGCTACTTCAGTTGAGGATGAAAGGGGAAGGAGAGTGATGGAGACTTTGCACTGTTTAAACAGGCACTGCTGCTGCAAGATACACTTATTAACCAGCTGCTTTTGTGTTTAATTTTGCAGCTTAGATGTCTAGTACTGCCATACATCCCTTGCTTACCGGACCCCTGAAGATCCAGTTCTGCATGTTGTCTTCATGCTCACTAAAATGTCTTTAATTCTGTTGCAAAATTTTGCATTTGGGTTTCGTCATTTAATTATAATTGAATGTAATTCTCCAGTAGTTTGAGAGTCCCTGTGTTACTATTGCCTTTGTAGACTGCTGGTATACATACACATTTGTAGTAATACTAGAGAACCTTTATTCTGAATGAGATGCCCTGTCCTAGGTTTTGAAGTGACATGGAGCAAAAGGACGAATTATTTTGATCTCAAATAAGAAGCAGATGAATTAGAGGTTTAGTTGGGCGAGGGAACGATGAGGCAGTGCTGCTTGACATTAAGGGCTCGTTATTCTAGCTCCTTGCATTCTTTTTACAGTAGACATAATGGGAAGCAATTTTTGGAGGACACAAGTGTATTTTGCAAGTGTTGCAGGGGACTCAAGTGTAGGGATGGTCTTGATGAAAGCACCAAGATGCTTGTTTGAAAATCAAACACAAAAGCTTTTCTTTCTTTATATAAAAACATCTGACTACTCCAAGCAATCTTGTAATATCTCAATGAAAACAGGCCTTGTTAATGTGGCGAGTTTCGTTTTGAGAGTTTTTTGTTGCAGTGAGTGCAATTACTTCTGCTTCCATCTGACAGACCCAAGAGAACACTGTACAGTAAGAAGTATGGAGTGGACCTCATCAGGTACACACACGCTGCCAACACTGTTGTCTACAGCTCTAACAAAATAGATGGTAAGTGATACCCTGGAGCTGAGTGTATTTAATCTCCTTACATGTAAAACTACATGACTGGATGCGTAGCTCTACAAAGCTGGGGAAGAATTATAGCGACTTTTCAGTGATAAACGCGCTGTCAGAGGCAGAGTAATTAATGTTCAATTCTAATGCATAAGTTGGTGATATTCCCTCGAGCATGTTGGCACTAGTTTTGCTCATTGCTGCAATAACTAAAGGATTAAACATTGTTAGTGTGATAAAAGTTTGGTTCTTGATTCCGCTGTTTGCTTTGTGGTTTGATACCGGTCAGTCTCCATGCCTTAATTTTTTACACATGAAATGAGGCAGAAGGAGCACGTGGCCAGAAGGTGGACTGAACACTGTGCTTCAGTCCGATACACAAATCAGCCGCAAAGGAATGGAAAGTATTCCCATTCTCTGTATGCAGAAGGAGAGGGCAGGCAGTTCAGGTAGCTCAGCAGATCACCAGCCAAGCCTGGGGGGGAGTCGTTGAGCTCTTCTGATATTGGCTTTGCTTCTGTTAATCCATTTTTTCCGTGTAATACACAGAACACCCGTTTTCATGCAGTTTCTCCACAGTCAGTGTCTGTGATAGCTACACTCTGTAAATGGGTGACATTGAAGAGCTTCTGGAGCTTCATGACAGACTCCCTATTAATGAATTTGAGTTTAATTTAAAATTCAATTTTAACAACTTCCAACAGACAGGTACCTTGATGCTTCTGTCTGGCAATACTCCCCAAGTTTGGAAACAGCTAGTGTTCATTTTGTCTCAATTTTGTTTGTGGTTTTTAGTGTCTGAAAGTTTTCCACTGAACAAGCCTCTTAGTACAGCGCTTTATAAGTGGATTTTAAGATTGTATTTAGAAATTCATGAGCATTTCTGGACTAGTGGTTTTGTTTCAGTTTTTCCATAGCAGTGATGGAACTTGACAGTAGAAATACTGGGGCCTTGTGGTATGTGCTAGGTTACTTAAGGAATTGAAGAGAAGGAATTTAGAGCAAGTGGAAGTTAAGACTTAGGAAGCTGGGTTAAACTAGAACAAGTTGGGCCTGAAACAAGAGGAACAAGGAAGTTTCCAACCGAATTGGATTTAGTGGTATAAAAGGATTAGAAGTATGACGGGAAGCACTTGCCTTTTTAGTCTGTTTCACAGCCTACTTATTGCTTTTTTTATGAAATTATTACTTTATATCACATTTCTGACTTGGCTATTATTTAATTTACAATTCGTTAACAATTAAGAATTTGAGGAACCATTTTTAATGCCATTTTGAGTTGTGAGGTTTTGTTTATAAGCTCTGGTAAGCTTTTGAGGAACCAGCACTTAAGAGACTTCATCGTGCAGGGTAGTATTTGCTGCTGTTAAGCACTGTAAGCCTAATAAAACCAGCACTGTGTTCTGAAGGGGTCCAGATGCATGCAGTCCTGGGCAAGGTGCATTGTATATAGCCTATTAATGGAGTTATTGGGAGGGAAAATTAACTGAAGAATGCATTATGGGAAGGCTGGGACTTGTTCCCAAGTATTTTGTGTGTTGGAGTTGCTACTGATCCACTCTGAAGATTTCCTGAAGACTTTGAGCCTAGTTCTTCTTGCCTGATTCCAGGCTGAGGTAGTAGTTTGTACAGTTTGAGGGTCTATGATACCACCCGGTACAGGAGATAACTGTACAGGCCACTGCCTTGCCTGGGACAGAGCGCTGCCAACAGAAGGATCACAAAGCATCATAGTTCCTCAGTGCTTCTTTAACAAAGGAAGATGAAATTCTACGTGGATACTTTGGAAATCAGGTAACAACAGTTCTTGCAGGAAAAGCTAGGGAGGTGACTTAACAGCACGCTTGTAGCATCTCAGTTCTAGCCGTGATGGGGTGCGATGCTGGTGTTAGGGATGAAAGTTTTAGGTAGTTACCTGAGGTCACTTACAGTCTTTCAGAATGGTGTCACCAGCATCGTGTTCCCAGCTTGATCAGTCGTGACTAATGTTCTTGTTGAATGCTGGAGGAGGATGGTCCAGATCTCTGATCTCAGCTTGATCTGAAATCTCAGGAAAAAGTGGTAGCTTGATCATTTTCTCAGAAACTGAATTTTACTGAATGACCATTGCAGAAAACTCTGAACACTGTAACCTTTATGACTGTTAAAATGCTCTGTGCATATTGCGTCCTGTTGGTTCTTGTCCGAGTCTTGTTCTGAGTCAAAAGCAAAAACGTCCTTTCCCTCAGTTTGCTTTTGGAGCCACAGGAAGACTTCTTGTTACAGCAGCAAGGAGTCTCTTGGCCCTGGATAATGCAGGTGCACAATGCCAGCCTCTTCCTCCAGCAATAGCTTAAACCAGTGTCCTCTGACTGGTGTGGGAAGGGATTTTGCTGATGCTGCTTTCCCATACCAGGGGTTTAACTTGTGCTTTTCGCATTTAGTTGCTGGGGTGGATCTGCACATAAACATTAAAAAGTAGCTTCTGTTCTTAAATAATTGTTTCCCCTTACAAAGATTTCTTTTAATCCTGGGAGAAAGTTTTAACAGCTTCTTCCAAAATTCTGGACTACTCTTGGTATGTTCTTCCATGCTCAGAATAAAATTGCCCCTTGAGAAATGTTGTAGTGCTGCTGTGAATCATTCAATATATTTTAAAGATTGCTTTAAGGGGACTAAGCTGCAGATTATGACTCTGTTCTCCTCTCAGAGCTTAACTGCTCCAAGTGCAAGAGAATGTATGAACTTATTGATGGTCAGATTAAAAAAAGAGAGATTTGCTACTTTTTAATAGTCTTGTCCTGGCTTCAAAGTTCACATTTTTATCTCCTCTGTGGCTAAATGCTGCAATTGGAAAATTTCCTGTGCTTGCTGTTTAGTTTGACACTTATTTGCTGGGTCTGTACGTACATAAACCAGCAGGATTCATGCTCTGTAGCAAAACAAAAAAAGTGGTTAATTTTGTAGATTTGATACTCAGTATTGGGAGAATGATGGAATAAAACCTACTGGTGCTTAAATTTATCAGCTTTGAAATAACTTGCATAAATCATGACAATTTGTATGTAATATGACTTCAGACTGTGAGAAGTACCCTTCCTGGTACTCCATTTCCACTTCTGCTTTGGAAATGAAATTGATTTATATCTGTTTCTAACATGATTCTGTGTCAAAGTCTGACTTGAAGTTGAATGACCAGACTTGCTCACTGTGGCAAGGTTGGTGTTGTTGTGGGGAACAATTTTGCTGTGCAACTGCTTTTAGATAAGGTTGGGTTTGTGGTATAATAAAGCTTCTGGTTTGTTTATGGTTTCAGATACAATCCGATACCTCTCCCTGCATGACAACAAATACATTCGATATTTCCCAGGGCATACAAAAAGGTAAGGTGTGGCTTGGAGACAGTACAGGAGAAATTGAAATCGTGATTGTAATGAGCTTGAGTTACGTTATGCTAAATTCACTCTGGCTTTTGCTTTATAGAACTGTTTATGGCATTTACAAGCTTGTACACAAGTGTTTGGGTAGATGTTGCTTCTTTGGTTTGTGTCTCTCTGATGCATGTGGTCTCCTGTGTTGCAGAGTGGTTGCTCTTTCAATGTCTCCAGTGGATGACACTTTTATTTCTGGATCCCTTGATAAAACTATTCGACTTTGGGATCTCCGCTCTCCAAATTGCCAGGTAGGTGTCAAATTCACATGTATAGTGTGTTGTGTTTTCAGTTAGAAGGATGAAAAATGGATGTGTGCTTGTTATAAAACAAAAATACTGCCAGCAATATATGCTGCTGACTTAGTGTTGACACCTTCCTGGAATGCTGAAGGAGCCTCGATAACAAATCTCTGTGAAATGTGTTGCATTGTGTAACACCACTCGCTTTCACCTGTGTCTCTGCCAGAGCAGTGCTGCAAAGAGCAAGAAATAACACCCATAGCTGATGAAATGAGAAGAGCGGGGTGTCATCAGCTTGTTCATCAGGCTGCTATGCCATGCAGAGAATATTCTCTCTTAGCCAGCATCTCTCCTGGATTGGGAATGGCAGTAGAAGGGGTGTTGAGAGATGCATTTTATCTGAGCATTTGTGATGTGTTTGTGTTCAGAAGCGATACCTTGATGCAGTTAAATTGGATGCAGAAACTGATGATCTAAAGTAACACAGCAGCCCTATTGTCTGCCCCCTTCTTGCATTACCTTTGCTGATCAGGCCTGTTTGTGAGCGGATGTAACTTTCTAGGGAGGCAAAACCCTGTTTGTTTTTATTTATTTTACTCCAGTAGTTTACATTTTTAGTGGAAGCAGGCTTGCATGGGCTGAGAAAAGTACCAGAGCTGGCATCAGGGAAAGAAAGACCGGGAGCAGAATCTCCACCTTTTATTGGTGATGAGCTGTTTTGTCTCTATCTGGACACAGTGTTGGACTCGTATTTTCCCATTTCAGTGGGACTATGTTGCTATTTACTTATTCCAGATGGTGGAACTGTAAATGCAGAAGGAAGAAAAGGTTGCATTTCTTAATGTATTTTATCTGTCTTAAAGCCAAGCTTTTTCTGACAAATTTTGATTTTGCCTTTCTCTGGGAGTGTGCCTTTAATGCCAGCGTGTCAGTTTCCCTTGGGATGAATCTCAAAAAATGCTACAAATAAAATAAGGTTTTAAATTAAGTAGCAGTTCTGTGTTTTATGCTAGTGCCTGACATTGTAGGAATAGTAAAACTAGGACTTGAAACTGGAAGATGCACCCATCAGTTTTGGGAAATGGGTTGAGGAAGTGTTAATTGTAATTTTCAGTTTGCCCATGAGAGGGCAGCCATAGTGCTCAGAACTATTGTTGGGAAACCAGAGATGTCCCACTTGCGAGAGCCCTGAGTATTGGCTACCTTACTTACTGGCCTTCAGGCTTCACAGGGAAAACTGACCTAAATTGGAAAGAGAGAAGCAATAAATTCTCTGGGTACTTTTTGAGTGGATGGTGCCTTGTTTTGGTCTGATGTAAACTTTGTCTTTGCAACAAACTGCAAGCTCTATATATTATGACTGAAGTAGCTGGCATTGCTTTTGAGAAGCTGAGTTCTGAACCTTTGTAAAACCTCAGTATTCACAATTGACATTCAGTTGTTGTGTTTGTAGGCTGCTGTCCTGCTCATGGTGGGCTCAGAGTGGGGTGGCAGAAATGTGAGCATCAGTTTCACAAAATAACTTGAGCTTCTATTTTCTAGGGCTTAATGCATCTCCAGGGGAAGCCCGTGTGTTCTTTTGACCCAGAAGGGTTGATTTTTGCTGCTGGAGTCAATTCTGAAATGGTGAAGCTTTATGATCTCCGTTCTTTTGACAAGGTGAGTTACCCTAAGTTCACTTCTTACACTTTTTATCTTGCAAGAAGTAGACTAAACTCCGTGCTCAGAGGCTGGATTTCTGTAGTCCAGCTTACAGTCTGGGGTGCCTACACTTGAGTCTTAGAGTTTTAGGTAAGTACAAATCTGAGGTGTACTTACTGTCACCAAATCCTGAAATCCACTCTTGAACCATTGTTAAAGTTTACTCCTGCTGACTCTTCAACCTTTTTTTATTTGAAGGGCCCATTTGCTACATTTAAGATGCTGTATGATCGAACGTGTGAATGGACAGGCCTGAAATTCAGTAATGATGGCAAACTCATCCTCATATCAACTAATGGAGGGTTCATCCGACTGATTGATGCCTTTAAAGGAGCTGTCCTACATACATTTGGGGTGAGCATGTTGCCTGCTTGGGACTCGGTGTTAGTTTTGGGAGCAGATGCCCCTTTGGCTGCAAGATGACTGCGAACACTCTCTGTATTACATATTCTCCTGCTTCTTGCCACAGGGTTATAACAATAGTAAGGCTGTCACGCTGGAGGCATCTTTCACACCAGACTCCCAGTTCATCATGATAGGTAAGATAATTCTTGGACAGAGTGGCAGTGCTCTAAAATTAGGTGCGTTATTTCAGACTGAAGCCATGTCTGTTGGGAAGTAAGATGTATTTAATTAACGCAATGCAGCTGCCAGCTTTCTTTGCCTTGACAGTTTTCAGATTTGTTAGTTTACTCAGCATTTTCTAGACTGAACTGTAAATGAGCCTGGAAGAAGACCTTTATTTTAATGGCTTTAAAGTGGAAGGGGGAAGATTCAGATTAGACACTAAGAAGGAATTGTTCACAATAAGGGTGGGAGGCCCTGGCCCAGGTTGCCCAGAGCAGTGGTGACTGCCCCATCCCTGGAGGTGCTCAAGGCCAGGTTGGATGGGGCTTGGAGCAGTGGGAGGTGTCCCTGCCCATGGCAGGGGGTGGCACTGGATAGGCTTTAAAGGTCCCTTCCAACTCAAACCATTCTATGATGATTCTGTGATTATTTTTTTTTTATGATTTTTATTTTTTTCCCCCTTCATATGTGAATCCTATTCCAGAAAAGATAAGAAACCAGCAAGCAGTTGCGACTCCTGTAAAGCCTGGTGCTGCAGGATGGGGCACACCAAGGTCAACACTTAGTCATTCTGCAACACTGCTGCCCAGCAAGATCTGTGAACACAAGTTAAATGCATCTGTGTGGTGCTGCCTTCTGTTAGCACTTTTTTGTTATTTATATGGCTGGTACAGCAAATATGTTTAACTTTGTGGTGGCTGGTATCCAGCTCCTAATTTTTCCTGGATGAGTGATGGTCTTGGCAAAACTTCCTTTTCGTGTTCTGGCTGAGAACTTCCTGATTGCAGAGAAGGTGGGGAAGGGCTCTTTGTTTAATGTGTTTTTGGAGAGCACTTCATTGCACATATTTACCTTCCTGATGTGACCTTCCAGATTAAAACTTCCATGAAAGAAACTCCAAAACACTTAATTTTGTCAGACTTTACATATGGTTAAGTTGTAACTTATGCTTCTTAATTTTTCCTCCTTAAAATACTATACATATAAATAAAGAAGCAGAAGAAAATCCCTTGCATTTTTATTATGAATCTTATTTGAAATTAGTCTAAAGCAGAATTTAATTATGAACTTTGAAGTGCCCAGCCTCAGAGTTTGCAAAATGCCATTTTTAAAGTGAAAAGCCTGTCCCATTGCAGCAATGTGGAGAGTTCACGTCTCCAGTGAAGCTGGTATTTGACCCATTGCATGGAAATCTGATTACCTTCAAGGGTAAAGCCTTTGATTTGATTCTGTGCCTACCAAGTGAAGTATTTACCTTCTCCTGCATCTGAATTGAGAACTTCTGTGACCAGTGATTCTTAGAACAGCTTTTGGCCTCTCACACATCGGTGCAAGTTGGCAGTGCTCTGTCCTCCATAGCTGGATGGTGTCAGCTCTCCTGTTCTGCTGGGTGACACTAGTTCTTAACCTGTCTGCCAGAAGAGCGTTGAGGTGTGTTGCGTAGTTGAGTCTCTGCAGTGCAGAGACATAGACCTGTTATAGGTGTGCACACCCTGATGATGTTTTGTAAATGCACTGGTGATGCTTTGAGAATGTTAAAGATTAAGCTATGAAGATGAGGGATGATTTTTCCTACAGTTGTCTGACAGAAATGGTTATGTTCTTTCTTTTCTCTGCTGGCCTCTCCAATATATCTTGCCTTTCTCATTTTCCATTTCTGCCTGCAGGTTCAGAGGATGGAAAGATTCATGTTTGGAATGGGGAAAGCGGGATGAAGGTGGCTGTGCTGGATGGGAAACACACAGGCCCTATAACCTGTCTGCAGTTCAATCCAAAATTCATGACTTTTGCTAGCGCATGTTCCAACATGGTAAGGAAACTGTTTTAAGTTTCTCCTAGCTTAGTGAGGTGCTGACCATTTTAGAAATTAATCAGAAGGCTTAGTGCCCCTGATGGATGTTTCTCTGGGTTTTGGTGAGAGCTAAGTCCCTCTCTGTCCCACCTTGCGTGTGCCTTACCTGGCAGGTAGATGTGTGGGGCAGCACACCTGGCAAGCCAGTATTGGAACACGTACATGAAAGCAGAGCGGTGACTGAATGTGCATGCAGAAGTGAGTTCTTTAGGTTACTGTACACAACTGATATTTTCCATTTGTGTAAGAATGGCTTGTGCCAGAGAATGTGCCATGCAAACTAAACCAGCGTAAGCAAGGATTGTAATCTTAAACAGTTGGGAGGGCATTGCTGCCTCTTGGATAGTCTCGGGCTGTGTGCTTATAGAAGGTAGTAGTGATCAGCTCTGGTAGTGTGTCGTAGGAGAGATTTGTGTTTTGCTCTGTAGAATATGTTCTTTCTTTGCTGTTTTGTAGGCATTCTGGTTGCCAACTATCGACGACTAATTCCTGTGCTGCAGCTGCTGTCAGATGACTTCCATACTGCTAATGGCAGCAAAACATTGCAAGCGTACTATTGGAATTGTCTCCGTCTCCTAGACTGTGTTCCTTGTTCCTGCATATGTTTCCATATGTCTTACCTTTATTTGCTGCATTCCTTTGCGAAGACTCGTCCACTCGGCCTCCGAGCGTGTTCAGAAGCAGCATGCAACATGTTCTTACCTTCTAGTCTTTGCCCAGCAGGCTTCAGCCGAAGTTGGAATTGACACAGTATTATTTCTAAGAGCAATGAAGTCTGTTTTATTTACAAAATGTCTGTGGCATTTTTTAGCTGTGTTTTCCTTTTTCAAGTGCACGAGGCTGTTGATGTTCCAAGGAGGAACATGCAGTTCCTTCCCATAAGTGCATGTTTTTCACATCTGGGATCTGTCTGGTTTCACTGCAGTCCACTGGTGCAAAGTTACTTCTGTGCCAAATGCCAACATTGACAGTTTCCGACTTAAACAACAGACGCTGGATTTTCTGGCAGTGGAACATGTGGGGAAAGAGTAGGTGACTGTAAATAAACGTGATACACCCTGTTATCTTTTTTTTTTTGGCAATTCAGTGTGCAACAAACCATACAGGTTTTGCCCACTGCCAGAGTTTGCTGAAGCATCCTTGCTGCTCGCTGTGCCAGCATTCCAGAGAGCACAGTACTGATGAGGTGCGATCAGTGTTCCAAGCAATAAAGGAGTCTAACAGGAAGATGGGAGAAGCCAAACTGAGACTGAAAGCACAGTCAGCCTGTGTATCTTCTTCATGTATCATCTTGGCTGATTTTACTTGTAAATATTGGGGGGGAGGGCAGTGAGAATGGGCCATATTTTTTTACTTTTAGATATTAAAGAATATGATGTGGGCCAGTGTTGTGGGATGTCTAGGCTGTTTACCTTCACCGATACAGTTTTCCCCTTCTGGTTTGTAAATAAGCTCCATGAAATTCTCCCCACATCAGGTTTAGACTTGTATCCCTTTGTAGGTAAAACTGATGTGCAGTTAGTTCATCGTGCATTTTGTTACAGGTTTTCAGTGATAGCTCCAAAAGAGCGGTGCTTCCTTTGTCAGATGACGTCTTAAACAATGAATTTTAAAGATCTTACATGTGACTGTGCTGACTCTGCTTTGCTGAGGCCCAGCTCCAAGAAAGCCCCTGCAAAGGGACAGGAGGGATTTGCTTTCCTGCTCCAGAGAGACTTGTGGGCGAATGAAAGGTTGGCAAGCTGGTCTTCAAGCCTGGTTCCAGTTTCTCTTTCCTGAAATGCTGCACTGATCAAATGCATCCACCAGCAGGCTGGGACAGGCTTGGCGTAAATGTTCTGTTCTTTGTATTATTGCCTTTCCAAACACACCTGGTTTTATGTGCTGTGTAACAGCTTGGAAAGTTGATTCTTTCTCTTACTCAATCGTGTGTGCTTCCCCTCTACTACCTGTAAATTGCTGGTGAGGTGACAAGCACAGCAGTGGCCCTGCTCGCTCTGCTTTGAAGTGCCAGTCTGTACTGGAGAGCCATGCGTGAGTGTGTTACCTTTTGGGCAGTTGTTGATGTTACCCTGTTACAGCAAAGTTTGTCTCAGCTGCAGGGCCCTGTATGTAATTCAGAGCATGCCTCCCTGGAAAAGTAAATTGACTTGTAGAACAGCTGCTTCTGTTTTGTTTTTCCTAGCCTTTTTTTTGTTTCCCACAGTCCTTGTCGGCAGAACTGTGCTGTGCTAAGAGCTGGGCATGGGGAATGAGCATTTCTCCAGTTCTGGTTCCTTTAACGTAGCGGTGCATGCTGAGCTGCAGTGGAGGACTGCCTGCCTGAGCCAGCGATGCTTGGATCGATGCTGGAGTTGAAGCTTCTAGACATTAGGAAGAATTTCTTTACTGAAAGAGTGGTCAGGGATTTGGAACAGTCTGCCCAGGGAAGTGGTGGAATCACCGTCCCTGGAGGTGTTTAAAAAACGAGTGGATGAGTTTTAGAGACATGGTTTAGTAAGGAGACAGGCGCAGTTGGACTCAGTGATCTCAGAGGTCTCTTCCAACCTAGTGATTCTATGATTTTGTGATTCTCCTCAGGCTGTGACTTGCCTCTGCTGATGCTGCTGTGCAAGTTGAGAGCCATTTCTGACAGCACAGGTCTGCAATGTGAGTTTGCTGTGCTCCAGACAAGAGGAGGGAAGGGAACAACTGACTGTTGGTTTTGACCTTGCCTAATGAGTCTGCTGCTGGAGCTGCAGATGAGATACACTATTGCACCAGCATCCCTCTCCCCATGCTGTCCCACTGTCTCCTATAAATGCTCAGCACAAAGGGAGATGTCTTGCTCCTCAGAGACTGGCTTTCCACAACCACCTTTTCAGCTCTGTATTGTTGTGTTTCAGGCTGGTTGGTGCTATTTTACCATTATTGGTGTTTCCATAGGCAGCTGTATTTTGCAGTGGTTTGTAACATGCAGGTATTTGGGTGTTGTACAAGTTAAAATTTGGCATTCAGTAGCAAAATATCTTTTCAGGGTTTTACAGTCTGTTGCCTGAGGAAGTGAACGGTCAGGCTGCAGCCATTTTTCTTGGTACTTCTTAATGGGAAGCACTTGGAAGCCTTTTATGTTAAAAATGCTCTTTGCTAACATGTTTTGAGCACTTGTCTAAAGGCCATTGTTCAAAAGCTCTGCAGTGTTGTAAAACATTGTACATCGCAGCATGAAATGTTTTAGAAAGAGGAGCAAGAGGCCCATCTAGGAGGATGTGTACACTGAGAACATCAGTGACTTTCTGGAGTGAAGATTAAGATTTATAAGTTTGTGCACAACACTGCATTAATGCTTAGTTCAGAATTAAAGCCGAATGCCTTCCCAAGGCCGGCTGCCACCCACACAAAGGCATCTTTCATGCTTGATGTAGCACTGACTGCTTTCCATCTGTCTCTGAGAGGGCACTGTGCCAAGTACTGTCACGGAACTCGAATGTTGCATGTTTCTAGAAGGTTGGATCAGAAAGGTGAAAAGCTTTTGGCTTGCAGCTTCTATGTGCTTCTCTAAAAGTATCAGAACTGCAGTTCTTGTGCTCTTCAGGGCAGCCAGCTAATGAGAAATCGACCTCGTTAAAAATAGCCCTCCCAGATCAGAGTGTCCAACCTTACATAAAGCGAACCAGGAAACAGCATCCCCCCTCCAAATTTGCTGTTTATTTGATTAATCCCCCCCATATTCGTTGGGATGAAGTAAAGATCTTTCTTCAAAACAAAGGGGGAGTGGGACTCAGGCCACCTCAACAAGCAGTTGTTGTGGTCAAGCACATCTGCTTGGGCTGTAGAAGAATTGGGGTGTGATTCTCTTCTCCGAGTTAGTTTTTGAGAGGTTTGTTATGGTTTTTTGAGGCTCCCACGTCCTTGGTGAATGTCCTGGCTCCTGCTCTGGACAACATAGAAGCAACTGAGTGAACAAACTGGAAAGTAGAAGTGTATCCTGTCCAGTGCATCTTGACTATGTTTGCACTTTAAAAGACTCCACCTTGGGTTTGGGTCAGGGGCTGGGATCCTGGTGAGCCTTTTGGAAACTGCTCTCTTTGGTTGTGAGCTGGTGTGGGGAGTTTGACTCCTAGGTGGTATCTGCCAGACGAGTGTAAATACGTAAAGTCACATTACCCTTTGTCACAAAATACGTGGAGAATTCAATGCTGTGGCTGTTACCAATAAATATTTTCTAGTACTTACAGTGCTGTAAATCCTGTGTTTGTCTGGTGGGATATAACTTGCTGGTTTCTTAGAGAAGGAGTGGGAAAATCATCCATTGGTTTTTTTGAAAGTCAGAAACACTGTGGTGGAAATGGTGGTGCTCTGAAACTGTCCCTACAGAAATTATCCCTTCTAAGAGGTTTTTCTTGCCAAGGAATGTGTCAGGATAGGACAACAGTTCTGTGACAGCTACTGATTAGGGCATGGCACCCTAGGTAGGGGGGTGTTTACAGAAGCCTGGCGTCTGGATGGAAAAGCCAAGCCCTTTCTTAGTGGGGAAAATAGCTTGTGTTTTGGAGTAACGGGAGACTTGGATCCTTACAGTCAATGTACAGATAGCATTACAGCTGCTGTAAGAGGGGCAGCAGCCAGTGTTGGGTTAACATGGGTAAAACCCCATGTGCAATGCTTTTGGGTTAAATTCAGGAGTATGGGGGGAAAGCGAAGCTGGAGAGAAATGCATTTGCTTACAGCATGAGCAGAAAGCTGAGAGGGCTCCCTCATTCCTGGGACTGGGGCTTCCACTGCAGGAATCATTTTCTGACACCTGTCCCTCGGGGTGATGCTGCTTAGGGAATACTTCAATCAACGGGTTGACAGCAAAGATGAATTGGAACTGAAAACCTCTGTCATTTTCTAACGTGTTTTTCTCCATCTCAGGTCTGTTGAAAACCTCTGACAGGAATAAAACTGCAGCAAGATGCATTTTAAAAAAGTATTTTTATTTGGCCTTCCATCCTTATGGAACTTGAAACAGGCACCAGGGTTTGCTCCGCTAGGGAATCCTGCAACTTGTGTAACAAATAATGATAACCAAAGTAGGGACTTGGGAAACTTATCCAGACCTGAATTTGCCTGGGTAATGAACAGGTTGAGAAACAGATCCTTAAGAGTTTGAGGCACAACTCGGTTTGTCACATCTTCAGTGCTGCTATTCCTGTTGTAATGAGCGTAAGCGCTCGAGAGTCAGCACTGCAGAACAAACCAGTTTTGTTTTACTTGGAGCTGTTCTACGAAATCAGCTGATGTACATAAACACTTCCATTCTCACCAATGCTACTGCTACAAAGTCAGCTTTGTGGCCAAAAATTACCTGAATAAAGGGAAAAAGTCTTAGCAAGTGTGTTAGAAATCTGTTTGTTGCATTCCATACAAATATATTTAAATGCTCTTAAGTAGTAAGGCACGTGTCTGCATAGGAGGCTCCTGTGTACCAGTGTGTAGCTTCATCTGCTCACATCCTCTGCTTTGAGGTGGTGGTGCCTACAAATGGCAATGTACTCGAGAGGTCTGGGCTACTGCTTCAGCACCTGAGTCAGGTAGGCATGGCCATGTCTCATGCTGTCTTAGCAGCATCTTCTGGCTTTTCAGTACATCTCGCGTTATAGCAAATGGACACGAGGGATCCTTTAGCTTCTGCATCCAGTTTTACACAACTTGGTTCAAGTCTGATTAAAATACAGCTCTTGAGCCCGGTTCGATCTCAACTGATCCTCATTCAATATAAAAAAGGGAAGAAGGGTCACTAGAAATGTGGATTTGGGCTCACCGTAGCGGTATTAAAAATAGCACCCTTCAGCTTGCATGGCCCCCTTTGCAATTTCTGCTTGGCCCAAGAAAAAGGAGCAAAAGGGGAATGATTTGTTGCCCACTGTTCATTTCTTGCGTGTTCTTAAGTGCTGGCTGTGCAATTCCAGGCTCCACTGCAGGTGGTTTTGCTGGAAGTGTATGCGCACAGCAGAGATCCCTCAGTCTCGGGCTGATGCTGAAGAGCATCACAGCAGGGGGACACCAAGATCCTGCTAATGGTCAGTCCTTGCTCCTCTTGTGTAGAGGGATGACAAACACAGAGATGTCATCGTAGGATGCCTCGTGGCTGTCATCCAGCATCCACTGGTGGCCTCTCTTCGTCCCCCTTGCTCTGCAAACCAAGCACTTTGCCAGCTCTGAAAATCTGTGGGTGGAAAAATAAGAGGTTTGGGTTAACATGGCACTATTTACTAAAGAACAATGTTGAGAAGTGGCTTTATGTGGTCAAAACAGTTGATTTTTTTGAAGTCACCATTATCATTGTTTCTTTAGGATGGAGAAAGATTAGGAAGCAGTTTCCAGAGTCACAGAAAAGAGAGCTTGGTCATGCTGGAGCTGACCTAGAAGCACAGTGATCTCAGCCTGCTTTTGGTCTGATTCTTTAGAAAGGAAAATGGTGGCAAGACTGGTACTACCTGTGAGGATCTGTCCTGTTTTCTTCAAGGAAGCTCCTGACCATTTGGGCAACGTCTTCATTGCACAAAACATCCCAAAGGCCATCGGTTGCCATGATGAGGACATCATCTTCCTTAACATCGTGCAAAGCAAAGTCAAATACGTTCACCTGGAACGCACAGGGGTAAATCAGTCACAATTCCTGCAAGGTACCAGAGGGGTCGGGGAAGGTGACTCTGCCCCTGAGATAGGGCTTAAAGTGAGACATGAGTGCTTGGAATCTTTTATGTCCCCTTGCTGCTTTGCTTCTGGATTCCTCTGCCTCGGGGATTCTCTGGGCAGCACACAGAGATGGGGAATGGAAAAGGGCACAGCTAAGACCTGCCAGCCCTGTAAGTTGGGTGCTACAGAGGGGGAACGGCAGGTTTCAATTCCACCCTGCAATTCCCACATGCCGCGACTGACCTTGGGAATGCAGGAGAGGAAAGGTTTGACTTCAATGTTGGTGTCGATGACTTTGAGTTGATGATCCCCCAGACCTCGAGAGACAGCCAGAGTCCCCAGCAAGCGAGCCTGGCCCCAAACAAAGCAAAACAGTTTTACAACAGAAGAATGTGGCACCTTTAGAGGCCATTGCGTGGTTTGTCCTGACTGATCTATGCGTTGCCCTAAGGACGTTTCTCCAAGCGTCACCCAGAGCTGTCCCTGGAGATTTAAGAGATGGAAGAGCGATCAGAAGTGATGGCCTGAAGTGAGCATGGAGACAAGACAGCCTATACGTGGATGGCCCGTGGTGGCCCTTGGTGTGCTCCAGAGTTAGTAGCACATTCTCTGGGAATGCTACAGACTTTGGGAAGCCCATGGGTGGTGGGTGAGGAAGAAAACAGAGGGGGGAAGGGTCCTTTTGCCTGGCAGAGGAAGTTCTGGACTGACTCCTTGCAAAGCAGGTGGCACGTGGGTTGTGGCTCTGGCCAGCTCGACCCCAGTGGGCAGACTGGATGGATGTGTGCACTCATTGCTTTTCCCTGCCTTCTCCTTCCTTCTCCCACCTCCTTTTCTCAGTCTCTCCTCAAGGAAGAGAGTTTGTGGGAAAGGTGCTCGTTAGAGCTGGAGAAGGCATCCAAAGGGGGATCCGATGAAATGAGTTCTTGTGTCCAAAGGGAGATGAGGAAAGGGCAGGCTGGCTCAGGGCTGCTGTCTGCTCTGCTGGAAGGTCCTCTGGAGGAGGGTGCAACCTCTCTGCTCCAGAGGGCTCTAGGTTACGTTAACCAGGCAGCACGGTGCTGGTGAGGGGAGCTGCTGTACTGGGGCTGTGGGACTGCACCACAATGGAGAGCCCCAGAGCACTGGGTGCTGTGCAGCCCATCTGCTGCAGTGCCCTGGCGTGTGACCATGAGTGATGGGGACACTAAGAACCCCCAGCAGACTTGTCTCTGCCTTCTCAGTGTGTAATGCATTAAGCTAGCTACCTGCTTCCCGTGACCGTGGACAAGAGGATACTTGAGGTCAGCTTTCTCCACCATCTTGTATCCCCTAGAACAAAGGATTCGGCATTGATCTGGGATTTGTCTGACTGAAATGAACAACGCAGTGAGAGCATTTTGGTTGTGATTTAACCCTTGAGGTGTCTCCATGCATACACAGCTGACTTAGGTAGGGGCAAAGTGACCAGCTGAAGCAGATGTGATGAATATGACCCCTTGCTGCATGCCCAGGCACTTTTCCCTCTCCCCTTCATCTCCAGCTTGACTTCACAGGGGCCCAAAAGAACCATCTCAACTGTTCCCTTAACCACCCTGCCAGGGCCTCAGCCCTTCAGACAGGGAGGAGGCTGCTCACAGCATCCTTCACTTAATCTGGCGCAGCTTTGGATGATCGAGCTCGCTGCACTCACCAGTGGGAGAGGCCCCTTCTCCCTTCACTTCCCCATCGCTGTGAGCATGTGAAGCTGCCCTGTGCTGCACCCTTATCCTCAGGCAGAAAGGACTCACCAGCCCTCCATGAAGTAATCTCGGTAGAGGACTTTCTGGCCCACATCATCTCCCTTCAACCTCCGTGGAAACTCAAAGCGCGTGAACTCACCATCCAGGAGCTTGGGGAAAAGAAAAGCCTGGAGAAGGGAATGAAGGCGTGAGGATGGACAGGCAGAGAGAGGTACCAACGCTACACTCTGCTCCTGGCTTGGCACCCTCAGCAGCAGAGTGGGAACAGCCAGAGAACAGAACGGGGAAAACACATCCCAGGGAGGACATGAGCATCTCCCATACTAAAGGCTGTTGGTTGCATCTTGCCCCCAGCCCTCCTTGGCTAGTGGCAGGTGACATTCTGGCCACACGGTGGCCTTCAAGGAAAGCTGGCAATGCTTTTGCCACAATCTCTCTCCGACCTAGTGGGACGCTTGCAGATAGATCAGCTGATGAGCAAAAGGAATCACTCACCAAGTGCTGGATTCGCTGCCTCTCTGTTTCAGGTGTGAATTCGCAGCTCATGGGCACGATATCATCCTTCAGAACCAGGATAGCCCTACAAGGGGGAAGAAGCAAAAAATCTGAGCTAGTTCCTCCCTCATGTCCATCACTGCAGCCCTCTTCTTACCCAGGCTGGCCCCAGGGTCAGTCAGGTGTGGGACTGGGGGTAACCAGTGGCAGAACCATGCCAGAGAATAGCTCTGCACCCAGAAACGTTTAAAAATGCTGTTTTATTTAAGATGACTCCCATTGCAATTGTACTGTCGCGGCAGAGAACTGAGCCTGCCTGGTTTGCCAAGGTTTGCTCACTGCTAGAGGAACGGTGGGCCAAGGCCAGATGAGGAAGCTCTTTAGGATGCTTTGAAATCACCTTTTTAAACACCTTCCAGGCAGAGTTTAGGGCTGCAATACCGCCCGAGCACTGCCCTGTGGCTGGGCAACATTAGTCTCTTGAAATCCCCAAACCCTTTCAGGAGGTTGGAGAGCATCCATCCATCTGACAGATACTGTGTGCAGGCAGGAGGAAACTTACATTTTAGGATTAAATAAGATGCTGGAAACCCAGCTCTTGTCCCCCATCAACTTGCCCCTTTTCTGTGGCTCACCTGCTGTCCCCAGCGTTGGCCACATACAGCTTTCCCTGGAAATAGAGGGCAGCCAGAGCAGTGCAGCCTCCTGTCTGGTTCGTGGCTTCCATCTCCTGGCCGATGACTTCATCCTGTTGGTTTAAACAAGTTTAGAGAGATGTGAATGAGACTTCTTTCTGCAGCTGCCTCGTGCCTCCCAGCAGAAATCCAGAGCCAAGCCTGATTGTAGATGGACCATGGAAAACCAGCAAGGCGAAAGGTGATGTTTCAATACAGCCAACAAAGCTGTGGCTACTGGACTTAAGGACCGCTTAGAAGGGTGATGGGGAGATCCCAAACTTGTATATTCTGTACAAGTCTGACAAGAGCAACCGTGCAGCCCTGAAGACATGTATTCCCTGGATGCAGGCTGAGCAGAGATGCTGCAGCTTTGCTCTGGGTCAGCACTGCTGATGTGCCTGATCTGAGCCCAGCCTTGGGGAGCTGACCCAGCGTGACCTCAGCACACCTAAAGGCACGGCTGAAAGTTCCTGCCTGCTCCAGGAGCTGCAGAACCACAGGTCCTGGGCAGCGAGGAGGGACAAACCGCTTGAGGCAGCAGCATCGGTGCCCTGCGTGGAGTACTCACACACTCCTGGAAGGCGTTCTCCAGGGCTCCCACCACCAGGTCTTCTGCATGGATGCGCTTCTCCTCCACGAACTGTGGGTCGCTGTCACAAACACAGCGTCCACTCAGATGCATGGGGGGACGGGCCTCGGTGATGCCTCCCACAACCTCCTCCAGCTTCTGCTTGATGCAGTAGTGCAAATAGTTGGAGGCAATGATGGCAGCTTCGGGGCCACCATGGCCATCAAACAGTGCCCAGTAGGAACCAGTCAGGAACTGCAGCAGAGAAGAGGGGCAAGACAGCAAAGAGAGAGAAGACAAGGTCTGGAGGGGTCGTACAGATGGCAGGCTGGCAGCCAGGACATCGCTGTACATGTTTTGCCTGGCTTTTCCATCCCAGCTACGCTTCCTTGATGCCAGTTAACCGTGGGCAGCTCAAACTCATGTGATGCCCGTGTGCTGCTCTGCCAGACTCGTGATCTGAGCTCTGAGCCACCCACCCTCATGGCTGGGGCTACTCCATCGTACCATGGGCGAGGCAGAGCCGCTCCCAGGTGAGGGCATCCCATGTGCCTGCTGCACACTGCTGGCTCCGAGAGATGACAACATGTACTGGCCCTTGGAAGCAGAGCAAGAACAGCAAAGGGAAGGTGAGAGCACCAAATAAAGGGCTTGGAGGACCTCAGATGCTGCAAGACATGGGCCAAGGAAACAGAAACGGCACTTACAGGCAGAGCTGGGTGCCTGCTGGCCAGACACAGGGTACATGGGTCCCCTAAAGGCACCCAAGGAAGGGTTGCAGCGTGTGGCCATGTAAGACTGATGGGACACCCACCATTTCATGTACGTGGGCCCTGGGGTGCACGCCAAGGCTGGCAGCAAGGTGAGCACAGCCTGCCCGTGGGCTATACCTGCGTGGAGCACAGGATCAGCCATTCCTCGTCCTCCTCAAGGCCTGGCTCCCTCCTTCGGATGGAGATCTGGCAGCAGGCTGCCTGGTCCTCATTGAACTCTGACTTCTCGGCATTGATAACCCTGCAGGTGCAAATGCTCCAGGTAAGGCGTGAGGATGCACTGCGCCTCACCTGCTGCAGCCAGCGATGCTGGGTGCTCCACAGCCATGGTGAGCGGCTGCCTCCTGCCCCACCCCTCCTGCTCCCTTTTCATAGAATCATGGAATCGTTTGGTTGGAAAAGACCTTTGAGACCACCGAGTCCAACTGTTTGTGTCCACTGCTGAACCAGATCCCTGAGCAACTCATCTGCCCGTCCTCTAAACCCCTCCAGGGATGGGGACCCAACCACCTCCCTGGGCAGCTGTGCCAGTGCCTGAGAACCCTTTTGGAGAAGAAATTTTTCCTGATGCCCAATCTGAACCTGCCCTGGTGCAACTTGAGGCCTTTTCCTCTCCTCCCCTCACCTGTCACTTGGGAGAGGAGCCCAGTCCCCACCTGGCCAGGACCTCCTCCAGGCACTTGTAGACAGCGACATGAACATTCCTGCCTCCCTCTCCCCCCGGAGCCCCTCTACCCCCGCACCCCGGGGGTCCCCGAAGTCCCCTAACTCCACTCCCCCGGAGGGCCCGAAGCCCCTCAAGTCCTGCACCCCCTCCACCCCGAACCCTTCACCTCCCCCGGAGCCCCTCTAATCCCGCACCCCGGGGCACCTGGAGCCCCTCTACTCCCCTCGCCCCCCAGGGATCCCGGAGCCCCTCTAACCTCGCACCCCGGGGGTCCCCAACCCCCCTAAACCCAATATCCCAGAGGTCCCGGAACCCCTGTAATGCCGACTGCCCCGCCCATACCCCTCTAACCCCGCACCTTCGGGGGTCCCGCAGCCCTCCTAACCCCGCACCCCGGGAGCCCCGGACCCCTGTGTCCCCGCTCCCCCCGCGGGGTCCGTCCCCCCCGCACTCACTCCGCGTATCCCGCGCCCCAGGGCAGGCTCCGCTCGCTGCCGCTGCCCCGCACGCCCCGCTCGCTCCGCGGGCTCTCCCCGCCGCCGCCGCGCAGGAACTTGGGCCGGCGGTAGCGCAGAGCGGGGGGCGGCGGCCCCGGCCCGGGCCCCTCCGAGCCGCCCGGGCGCTCCGCGGGGCCGCCCCGCCGCAGCCGCCGCAGCCACTCGGCCGACATGGCGGGGCCGGCACGGCGCGCGCCGCCCGGAGCCAGCGGGGGGCGCTGCGGGGCGGAGCCAACCCTCCCACCGCCAGCGGGGGGCGCTGCGGGGCGGAGCCAACCCTCCCACCGCCAGCGGGGGGCGCTGCGGGGCGGAGCCAACCCTCCCACCGCCAGCGGGGGGCGCTGCGGGGCGGAGCCAACCCTCCCACCGCCAGCGGGGGGCGCTGCGGGGCGGAGCCAACCCTCCCACCGCCAGCGGGGGGCGCTGCGCGGCGGTCGCGACGCCCAACGCCAACGCCAGCTGCGGCTCCTCCCGGGGCGGGGGCAGCGGCGGTGAAACGGAAAATACCACCAAATAAATTCTCGTGTTGGAGTGCAGAAAGCAAAAATCTTGGATTTCAGCGCTGGGCACATGAAGGAACGATTTCCATCAGTCGTGTGTGACAAGACAAGAGCTGGGGACAGAATATATTTCCCACTGCCATGCATATGTATGAATTTTCCCAGAAATCTACGTATTCTATTACTTTCCAAGGACTGATTTTAATTCTATTCTATTCTTTTCTATTCTATTCTATTCTATTCTATTCTATTCTATTCTAATTCTTTATTCTGTTCTGTTTTATTCTATTCTATTCTATTCTGCTCTATTATGTTATAGATTCATTGTTATATTATATTATATTATATTATATTATATTATATTATATTATATTATATTATATTATATTATATCATGTTATATCATGTTATGTTATGTTATGTTATGTTATAGTTATTTATTATTCACAACAGCCAAATCTCTGCTAATTGGGGCTGTGTCTGACCTTGCATTTTAGATAGGGACAGGCTACAAACAGGGGTCGTTCGAAGGAGACCCATCAGTTCAGCGCAGACCATACCTAACCCAAGCCGTTATCATTTCTCCCTGACCTGGGTCTGGAAAAACAGTATTTGAAAAAACCCTGCTATCAGGCAAACGTGCTGTCGGGGACCTCCTCTCGGACTTCCAAAAAACACAGTAACTCGGATGAAAGTCGGCCGAAGTCGGTTAGACAATTAATTCTAGAGAAAACTCATCCTCTTTTAGCTCACATTTCACTTTCTGCCACACGAACGCTCCCTGTGGCGGCGCCACCGGGGGCGGGGGCATCGAGGGTGGGGGCGGTGGAGGCGGCTCCTCCCGACGGTTCCTCCCGGTGCCTCCTCCTCCTGACGGCTCCTCCTCCTTCCCGGCAGCAGCTGCTCCCCCCGGTCCCTCCCCGGGCTTCTCCACGGCTCCTCCCCCGTTCCTCCTCGGTCCCTCCCCGGTCCCTCCCCAGTCCCCCCCCGGCTCCTCCCCGGTCCCTCCCCAGTCCCCCCCCGGCTCCTCCCCGGTCCCTCCCCGGACTCCTCCCCGGTCCCGCCCCAGTCCCCCCCCGACTCCTCCCCGGTCCCTCCCCAGTCCCCCTCCGGGCTCCTCCCCGGTCCCTCCCCGGGCTTCTCCACGGCTCCTCCCCCGTTTCTCCTCGGTCCCTCCCCGGTCCCCCCCGGGCTCCTCCCCGGTCCCTCCCCAGTCCCCCTCCGGGCTCCTCCCCGGTTCCTCCCTCCCCGGTCCCTCCCCAGTCCCCCCCCGGCTCCTCCCCGGTCCCTCCCCAGTCCCCCTCCGGGCTCCTCCCCGGTCCCTCCCCAGTCCCCCCCCGGCTCCTCCCCGGTCCCTCCCCAGTCCCCCTCCGGGCTCCTCCCCGGTCCCTCCCCAGTCCCCCCCCGGCTCCTCCCCGGTCCCTCCCCAGTCCCCCTCCGGGCTCCTCCCTGGTCCCTCCCCGGGCTTCTCCACGGCTCCTCCCCCGTTTCTCCTCGGTCCCTCCCCGGTCCCTCCCCAGTCCCCCTCCGGGCTCCTCCCCGGTTCCTCCCCGGCTCCTCCCGGTCCCTCCCCGGCTCCTCCCCGGGCCGGGCGCGGGGCCGGGCGCTGGGCCGTGCGGAAGCGGCGGCGCTGGGAGCGGAGCGGTTTCCTGCGCGGGACGCGGCGGGGCCGAGCGGAGCCATGACTCACCAGACCGGCATCCACGGTGAGCGCCGCCGCTCCCCGGGGCCGGGCGGGGTCAGACCGCCCCGGGCTGTACCCCCAGTCCCCGGACTGCACCCGCACCCCCGGGCTGGGCCCCCCCTCCCCAGGCTGGGCTCAGACCCCCCCCCCCCCCCCCCGGGTTGGACGCTTCCCTCTGTCTGGACCCCTCCCTCCCCCGGGTTGGATCCCCACATCCACGCTGGACACACACCACCCCCCCACCCCCAGGTTGGAGCCCCCTTCCTCTGTCTGGACCCCCTCCCAGTTTGGATTCCCCTCTCCCGAACTGGACTCCCATCCCCCCCCCCAGGCTGGATCCCCCCCCCCCCCATCCATGCTGGACCCCCGTCCCCCGGGTTGGACGACACCCCCGCCTCTGGCTGGACGGCACCCCCGGCTTGGAACCGGGTTGGACCTGCTGCACCTACAGCCCCTTCCCGGGGCTGGACCCCCCCCTATCCGGGCTGGACCTGCACCTCCCGGGGCTGGACCCCCCCATCCGGGCTGGTCCTGGACTCCCCCCTACCCCCCTCACCCCACCCCGGGCTGCTCCCCTGCTCGCCCAGCCCCGAGCATCCCCGGGCCCGAGCATCCCGGGCCCCGAGGCTGCCGGGCGGTGCCGGTGCCGGTGCCAGTGATGGGCACGATGAGGTGAAGGTTCCCGAAGGAGCGATCGGGTTTCCCCGCGAGCAGCCGGGATGTCGGGGGGCGCTGAGGGTGCTCGTGGAGGCGAAGGAGGGGGCCTGGCTCTGGGGATGCTGGCGATGGGGGGGCTCCCTGCATCCTTTGTGTGGGCTGATAAAGCACCGTGACACTGCTCGTACGGGCGCCTTCTGGGGTCCCCTGGAACCCACCCAGATGTGTCCCACATCCAGCACTGGGTCCCCTCCCAGGGGAAGAGCCGGGATCCTGAGTGAATTCCTGCCTGAACATTGCTGTTGGGTTTGAGGGGAGCTCCCCACTTTCTGCCCTCGCTCCCTGCAGGACCCGGACGGCACCCTGAAACGATGGCTTTCGCGTTTGCGGGTGCGTTTGGTGCCTGACTGTGTGTCCTCACGGTGCTTCCCTCCTGCTCCCCACCGCAGCTCCATTAACGATATTAATCAGGGCTAGAGGTGCTGCATAATTTATGTAACCGAAACAATACTCGAGCAGGGACGGGAGAGCAGCCCTGCACCCCGGCTGGGCGCAAATCCAGCCCAGAGGGAAGCTGGGACCTCACAACTCCCTTCCTCATGGTCAGCACCTTAACGCAAACGTGTTGGATTTGGGGCTGCTGGTCCTTCGTGGCACGAGCATCCTTGTTGCTTGAGCGCATGGTCAAGAGCATCCTTCCCTTTCAGATGCTCCCAGAGGAGCTGTAGTTGCGAAGCCGTTGGCGATGGTGCTGAGATGTTTCTCCTGCTTTGCCTGGGAGTGCTGGTAGCTGATGGCGCTTGGGATCCGATTTGTTGCTTCTGGTTTAAGCTGGGACCCTGAGGTTCAGGCTCTGGGTGAATGTTACCTCTGCTGTACAAAAACATTAATAACTTTAAAAAAAATCCTCACCAGGATGGACCCCAGCGCCCACCTGAGCTCTGGGTGTGCAGGCCCTGCTCTGCAGAGCTCTGCCGCGGGGTTTGGGGCACGCCAGACCCGTTGTGCTGCCTGTTGCTCACCTCTGCTGCTGATGGCATCTGCCCTGGCATCCGGGGCGGGGAACATACTGGCTTGGCAAAGCCAATGAGCTGCTGTCTGAGAGCGCCAACCTTGGTCGCCCACCACTCGGCAAACCCTGCCAAGACCAGCACTGTGGGTCGCCATGAGTTCTCGTTGCCCGTAGGGTGCTACGTGCCCCATCAGCCCTGCTCGATGGAAAGGGGAAGGGACTCGGACTTCCTCCGAGGAGCTGCAGCCGGCGTAGGGCGGGGATAGACCCAGCAACTCTGCCCAGGCAGCTGGTGCCCGAGTCTGGGGGGTGTAAAAACCTCCATGTGATTGTGAAAAATAACTTGTGTTGGGTGGTCTTGCTCTCCCAGCATCTTGGGCATCTCTGGGTGGCTGAGCTCTCTGGGTCATCTCCTCCATTCCTGTCTGCGCGGTCCCTCTTCCAGAAAGCGGCTGTTTCCTCTCTGAACACAAAGTCTGTGCCTTCAACACCTGCGGTGCTGAACCGGGGCACTGATGCTGAACTGGGGCGCTCTGGACTTTAAGACCACCCCAAGGGATGTTTTTGGGGTCTTTTGGTCTTCCTCACCCTGACACAGCGGTCACATTAATCCGTTTGCTTGGCAAACAGCGCATTCATTATTGGATGAGGAGCAGCAATCCCGCTGCTACTTTCAGCCCCTCTGCTGAGACGCTGAGCTCGGCTGTTTGCCGAGGAGGAGGAGGGATTTTCCGCAGTTTCCCATTTCTTGGGCTGTGTTGGTTTTGCATACGCGCATCGCTTTGTGTTTTCTCATTCCCGTTTCTCCCCCGTTTGCAGGAAGGCGTCTCTTCCTGGGGGAATTACGGTTGGACCTGCCAGCGGGTTTGGGGACGTTGCTGGCGAGAGATTTTGGTTACTGCTGCTGGGAGGTGATGGGAGAGCTCCTGGCGCAGCACCCCTATCGTGCGGGGTGTTTAATCAGAGCTGAGCCTTTTTATGCACAGGCAAGAGGGTAGTTATTATTTTTTCAGTGGCAGCTCCCTCAAAGGTGCTGGCGAGAAAACCAGGCTGCCATGGAGACTGCCAGGCTGGGAAGGCGGTTGGAAGCTATCAAAGGTTGCTGTGGGCTTCTTGGGGCTGGAAACCTGCTTTTTAACTGCAACTGGGAGGATTCAATGAGTAGTTTTTAGAGTCCCTGTTCTGCCCTGAGTGACATTACATGGGGGCAACATTCAGTGTTTGAGTTTAAAGCCTTAGGAAGGCGATGCTTAACCTGGGCTTTGATGCTGGTGGGAGGTCATCTGCTTCCAGTCGCTCCTGGGAATCTCTTTGACCACTGGGTAGAGAGAAAAAGGTCTCTTGAAAGGGTTTTTTTTTTTCATCTGAAATGTAAAGCAATCAAATGCATGTTGGCTCTTCAACTAAAAATTAGATCTTGATGCCTGCTCCTTCTGAGGGAGGCAGCAAGACATGGGGTTGGGGAAGGACCTTCCCTCCTATCCATGGTGGAGCTTCTGCTTTGTGCTGGGACTGGATTTGCATTGGGAAGGAATGGCCCTTTGCTTCAGGAGATGCTTAACTGTGATGCAGGCAGGCAGGAGCGATGTCAGATGGGGAAAACAGGAGCATAAAGTGGGGATCTGGGAGCTGCTGAGTCTGCAAAGGTTTTGGCTTCCTGGCTTTTCAGCGAGAAGAAAGCCAGAATAAAAAAAGAACTTCTGTCCTCATAGGCTGCTTCCTCAGCCTCTATTCCTCTGTGCTGGGAGGCACTGTTGGCTCTGCAGGTGCGTGGCCACCTGAGTTTGGGGGCAGCTTCATGGCTGGGATGCTGGGGATAACCCCCTAATTGAGGATGTGTCACACTGTGCCATCGGTGGTGGAGGAGAAGGGGTGGCTGCTCCGTGGCCCTGGTGTCCACCAAGCTGCTGCAGGGATGGTTTTAAGGAGCCTGTCCCCACTCGTGAGCTCTTTCCTGGGGCCACCACCTACTGTGGAGCTCCATGGCCTGGATCCCAGTGGGTGACAAGTCAGGATGACGGAGCAGCGGCATGGGTGGAAGACCAGACAAACATCCCGAGATGTCAAACCCCTTGGAGCTCAGCACTGAAAGTGGCAGGGTGGAGGAAATCTTTGGGAATGCGTGCCTTGAGAGGCTGTAAATGCAGCGAGATCGCTGCCAGGGTCTGTCTCGGGGTTCCTGATGTTCAAACCAGTGCTTCCAGTGGTGGCTTCATGGGCAGAGAAGAGAAGTAGCAACCAGCAACTTCTGGAGGCAAAGCAGCACTGTGCCTGCTGGCATCACCGCTTCGCTCTGGGATGTTGGAGCCAACCAGTGCTGCCTGCAGAGTGGGTGCTGCCCTCCCCAGAGCAAGGGAAGGGCTGAATAACTCCAATCTGAGGCACCAAAGCAGGAAAAAGACAGGTCCTGAGCCCACACATGGAAAATCAGGTGTTGAGAAGCAAGTATCTCGTGTCAGGCTGGTGACCAAAAGTCTCCGGGTGCGATTTGCAATATAGACCAGGACTCATCTGCATGAAATCCTGCAGGATACACCCAGCCTCACAGAAAACTGGGGAGAAAAGCTTTACTTGTGCCCTATCTTGCTCAGGTTTGTTGTTTTTTAGCCCTTCTTTCTATTTTCTCTGACATCTGCAGCTTTTTTCCTGGGAAAAGCTTGCATGCAAGGACATTTTCTTCTTTTTTTCATGGTGAGAAATAAAATCCTCTTAGTGCTTAAACTGGCCGGCCGTGTCTGTCAGCAGCAAAGCGCTCTGCAGTGAGGGGGCTGAGCAGGCGCTGCGTGACGGAGTTACACCGGGATAGACTCAAAAGGGAGGATTTCAACAGCAGCAACAGCTCTGTTGTGCCTGTTGCAGTTGTGCCCTTCCCAGGATGCCCTGGCAGAGCTCCCTGTGCAAGGAAAGCGTGGGTGGTGCAGGTGTAACGGTGTTTTATCCATCAGCATCTTGACTACTCTCTGGCCAAGCATTCCTGAAGCTCGGACGAGTTTCATCCAGGCTTGTGGCTGGATTTTTGGCTGAGTTTCTGCATGCGCTGCGCCCTGGACGGTGAAAGGGAAGCAGCTGCTTGGAGTCGCATCAATTTGAAGATTATGTCCAGGGAATGAAAGATTGATGGATGGAGTCTCGGGTTTCCCGTCAGGAGGGCGAGGTGACTCGACGTGCTGAGAGAGGCATCTGTTTCAGGGAGCATCTATTATTGATCTGAGCACTGGGTGCTGTCATCGGAGTGGGGGGCGGATTGGGGTATGGAACTGTTGGAACAGGTCTGGAGGAGGCCATGGAGATGATCCGAGGGCTGGAGCCCCTCTGCCATGAAGACAGGCTGGGAGAGCTGGGGTTGGTGAGCCTGGAGAAGAGAAAGCTCCGGGGAGACCTTAGAGCAGCCTCCAGCACTGAAAGGGGCTCCAGGAAAGCTGGGGAGGGGCTTTTTCCAAGGGCATCCTGGGAAGGGCAACAGGCACAACAGAGCTGTTGCTGCTGCTGCAATCCTCCCTTTTCAGTCTATCCCAGTGTAACTCCCTCACTTTGATGGGACGAGGGGGAACAGCTTTAGATTGGAAGGAGGAAGGTTTAGGTCAGACATTAGGAAGAAATTCTTCACAATGAGGGTGGGGAGGCCCTGGCCCAGGTTGCCCAGAGCAGTGGTGGCTGCCCCATCCCTGGAGGTGTTCCAGGCCAGGTTGGATGGGGCTTGGAGCCCCCTGATCCAGTGAGAGGTGTCCGTGCCCATGGCAGGGGGTGGCACTGGCTGGGCTTTGAGGTCCCTTCCAACCCAAACCGTTCCATGATTCCATGAGTAAGCAAAATCCTATTGCGCCATCAGGAAGTGCATGAGAGCATAGAGGAGGGAAAGGTGCTGGGATGGTGGTGTGGCTGTCACCTCCATTCCAATCCCTGTGGTGCTTCCCCAGCAGGCGGCTCCGCTGGCACCCTGGCATCCCCAGGGAGCGACTGTCCTGTTCCCATGGTTACAGCTGTCATCATCGCGGTGCCTCTGTCTCCCTCCGGCCTCGTTACAGCTTGTCTCTGCTCAGATAAACTAATTGGGGCTGTAAACATCAAAAAAGGCTCAGTTTTAGGGACAGCTTTTGTGGCAGGGTGGTACCCACAGGCATCATCTCACTGCTCCATCTCGCATCATTTTTCGTGATGTGTAACGCTTCGAGCCCAGCACTGGAATCTCTCAGGGACCGATGCAGGTGGCCACGTCCCAGGGCAGGGCAGCTGGCAAATGACACATCCACCGAGTAGGTGCCATCCTGCTGGTCCCTGAGGCGTGGGGTCTTCAGGCTTTGGTCTGTGCCTACTGGGTGCTACCGAGAGAGGAGGTGCTGCCATGCCTTCACCCCAGAAGCTCTTCTCCTCTGGCAGCCTGCCTGCACGGTCAGGACCACCTGGTGGCCACTGCTGGCCAGACCAACTCCCTGCCACACCACGAGCTGCCCAGCGTGGGTTGCGTGGTGCCAACAGCCGGCTCTCCATCCCAAAAGGGTGTCAGGAGCTGTGGGGAAGGGAGGTTTTGTGGTGCAGTTTAATTCATGCAGGTGGCTCATGAATAGGGGACAGCTCGTGTGCAGCCCACAAACGGGCAGGAGAGGGAGGTGTTGCACGACTCGCTGGCTGGAGGCAATTTTTGGGCTGTCATGGGCTGTCATGGGAGGGTGACTGAAGAATACACACACCGCATCTGCCAGGAGGGTTGGCAGCAGAGCTGCCTTGTGGAAAGGCCAGAAGACTCCTCAAGATGCCACCAAACTCACTGTGCTTCAAAGCAGCAGCATCCTGGAAGGGTTTCTGGAGGTCTTTCAGGGCAGGGATGGAGGTGTGGTATCCTTCCCAGTGCTTGGTCACCCTCATCGTGGAATTCCCCAAATGCTGAAGTAGAACCTGATGCTTCTGGCTGGAAAACCAGTACAAGTTGTTCATATTTTTCTCCTCTGGGTCGACCAGCTCCAGTTCCTTTGGTCGTTCCTGCACGCTCTGCCTTCTGGCACAGGTGCCATCTGTCCTCTGCCTTGCTCCTTGCACCATGCTGAGCCTGGACGTGCTGTTTGTGCTGTGCCTGAAGCCTCATCGGCACCAAATAACGTGCTCTTGCTTTTGTTTGTACCTTCACGAATAACTTTGCCTGCAACAACATGAAGCGATTAACCTGTAATTTGGCTTGCAACCTACTTCTCTTCTCTGGAGCTGCTGGACCCTGCCCTGTGTTGATATAGCTGGTCCTTTTCCTGCTTGCAGTAATTTGCCTCCTATTGAGTTTCATCCTATTTCTTTTTTTTTCCAGCCCGTTTCTCCAGTCTCCTGAGAGAACGGTGAATTCTTCTCCAGTGCGCGCTCGCATCTCCTCTAGCTTCCCACCTCACAGCTGCAGAAAACACTGCTGCAGTTGCCTGAGGTGCTCATGGAAATGTGGACTAAACCTGGATCCACCACAGGTCCACAGGAGACCTTGCTCGATCCAACCTCTGATACCTCCCAGAGTGAGTTGCCGTCCAGTTTTGTGCTGGTGCTGTAGAGGTTCTCCAACACCACCGTGTTTCCCAAGCTGGCTTCTGACACTTGGAGACACTCAGAAAGATGAACCAAGACCCCTGAAGCCCACAAGTCTGTGGCTCTGCTGAAGGAAGCTAGGTTGATCTCATGACACTTTGTTCTTAGGAGGTCCCTGCTGGCTGTAGCCCAGCTTGGGTTGTGTTTCTGGATGATTTGTTCCAGGATTTTCCAGGAATGCATGTGAAGACGGTGAGTTGGATGCACAGATCCCCCTCCAGTCCTTTGCCCTGTCACTCCTCCCTTCCCCATCCAGACACAAGGGTGGTCGCAGCTGGCCTTGTGCATTAGCCGTGCTGGTGTGTGCCCAGCATTTCCTCTCCCACCTCGTCTCGTTGTCAAATGTGGAAGGAAACCAGAAAAATAAGCTGATTTTTATGTTTTACCACATTTAAATTTTTCAGCCTTCAAGTTGGGTCCTGGAGGCTCCTGGCATGGAGATGCCTTGGGGTGGAGGTACTGCTTGCCTCCTCCTCGCCTTTCTTCCGGAGCCAGCTCTGGACGTTTATATTAACATTTCAGGCACGCGAGCCATCTCGTTGAGTCTGCTGTGCCAATTAAGTCGTAATCGCACTGTAACGAACCAGTTGCTGAGCTCATGCTGAAAACCTTGTTCCTCTCCCTCCTCGCTGGCTCTTGGCTGTGATGTGAGAGACAGAAAGGGACATTGAAGACACCTCGATGATTTTTCTATTTAAATGAAAATTGCTTTTTTATTATTATTTTTTATTATTTCAGCAGAATTAAAGCTCAGGAGCCCCCTCTGAGTTGTTTTTGAAAGTTCCTCCTCTGGAAAACATCTCTGTCCTTGGCAGACCTTGCGGTGTTTCCTCTCGTGCTCCCGGCTCCTCTGGCAGCATCTGTGCTTCATCCCAACCCCTTAAACCTCTCTGCACCAGAGCAGGTCCCGGCGCTTGGCCATCGCCTGGGCATCACCCACTCAACTGTCAATCATCCCAGCTGCCGGTCCAATATTTCTGGGCTCTCCTGGCGTTTGCAGGTGGGCTGGGGGCTGCATATGCCCACATTCCTCATTTTCCAGGCTCTTGGGCTCTGGGAAGGATGGGGTCAAGCTGGAGGGATTTCCCAGCCCATTAATGCTGCAGAGCTTTCTCCCCTGTAGCTGATGCTGTAGAAACATCCAAGCCCGATGTTACTCTCTCCTGTTTTGACAATGGAATAGGAGTCAGTGAAGCTTATTGGGAACTTTTGTCTCCTGCACGAGGTTTCCTGGGTGTATAAATGTCTCCTTTTCCGTTTCTGCCTCATGTTTGCAATAACCACAGATGCTGCTGGAAGGAAACAACCGCTCTCAGTAGGGAAAGCGGCTAAAAATATCGGAGTAGCGTTGGATGGGAGCTGCGGGAGCAGGCGGAGCTCCCAGCTGGCACTGGGAGAGGGTAAAGGTCAGCGCTGGGAAATGGGAGAGCTGTGTGCCCTGATGCTGTTGGAGGGAGAAGGATGGTTTGCTCCTGGTGGGATTATCCCAGCAAACCTTCTGTGTGTCCCCTGCAGGGCCATTAGGGGTTGGTGTGCCTTTGCTGGGGTGTCCACGTGCCTGTTCCTGCAGGGTCCTGCTGCGGTGGCATCTCTGGGCATTGCTGTTTGCAGGGTACCCGCCTGGGAGCTCTTCCTCATTTGTGTCTCCTCTCTTGCTGGGAGGAGAACCCACCTGGGCCTCTGCTCAGGACAGGTTTGGAGCTGGTGGGATGTTTGCATCTCACGTCTATTGCTTGGGTGAGGACAGACAGGAGTTCTCCAGGGGAATCCTCAGAACATCAACACAGAATCATGGACTGGGTTGGGTTGGAAGGGACCTCAAAGCCCAGCCAGTGCCACCCCCTGCCATGGGCAGGGACACCTCCCACTGGATCAGGGGGCTCCAAGCCCCATCCAACCTGGCCTGGAACACCTCCAGGGATGGGGCAGCCACCACTGCTCTGGGCACCCCGGGCTGGCGGCTAAAAGGCTCAGATCTGCGATGATTCTGAGACACTTTATTCATCCACACTAAGCTTTTATACACTTCTGAGGGTTACAGGAGCATAACAATCCCACCTTGCTTAACTATAAACACACTTGTGGTTTGCCCTCACAGGGGTTTAACTCTTTTATCACCTTTCCCATGATCAGCTGGTCACGAGTTTTCTCAGTACTTTAAAGCTTGAGAATTTATTCCACAGCCTGTCTTTCATTTCTAAACAATCTTCTTCCCACCCTGGGCCAGGGCCTCCCCACCCTCATCGTGAAGAATTTGTTCCTAAGATCTCATCAAAATCTTCCCCCTTCCAGTTTAAAGCCATTCCCCCTCATCCCATCACTCCAAGCCCTTGGAAAAAGCCCCTCCCCAGCTTTCCTGGAGCCCCTTTCAGTGCTGGAGGCTGCTCTAAGGTCTCCCCAGAGCCTTCTCCTCTCCAGGCTGAGTAACCCCAACTCTCTCAGCCTGTCCCCCACTCTGCCTGTGTCAGCAGTGTCTGTGTGTGGGGACAAATCCATGTCCACTCCGGCTCCCTCCGGATGAGGAGAGCTGCGGGCAGTGCCCCTGCCTGGGCTCTGCCTCCAGGGGCCAGAGGACACTGGTGTGTGATGGAGTTGGTGGCCCCACGTGTCCCTTGGGTGAGTGATGGGTAATGCCCCCCTGCAGCAATGCTGGGGCGCTGCGTGGTTCCGCTGCCGGTGGGATTGAAGGGGAACAGAGCCTTGCAGGCTTCTCCAGCCACCCCGCCTTTCCAGCTGACGTAGTGATGGCTTTCTTTGCGAAGTGCCTTTGACCATGGGTGCTCCTGGGCTTTGGGGAGCGTAGCAGGGCTCCTTCCTGCTGCAGGCTGCTCCGGCGCGGTGATCGGTCACGGGGAGGTGGCACGGCGAAGCGCTGGGAGCGGGAGTCTGCTGGCAGTGACTCCGAGCACGGATCCTGGCGTGGGCTAAGGGGTGTCTGCTCACATCTCCGATCTCGGCAGTGCTGGTTTCTCCGGTGTTTCTAACAAGCACAGAGCTGCCTGCGGCTTTCAACTCACAGGACCCCCTTGGCTGGGTGTCCGCGTCCAGGAAGGGGCTCAGGGCTTTCAGTGTAACCCAAAGGGCTTTCAGGGGGAGCCGGGTTGGGAGATGCTCCCTGTCAGGGGGCTCAGCCCTCCAAGCCACATCTCTTGGCGATTGCCTTCGCACGTAGCGTGTCCCAGGTGGGATGGGGACCTCTGCACCTGTGATGCTTTTGGAGTGGGCAGATTAATCTACTGACACCGACTGAGGGCTCCCACTCAGTGCCCGCTGCCTGCCACTCCCTCCTGCTTGCATGCTGAAGACCAGTTGGTGATGCCTGGTGCTCGAGGAGGAGAGGGTGAGGAGGAAGGGGGCTTCTCAAAAGCCTTCTGCAAACAAAGCTCCTCTGACTTGAGAGCAAAACCCCAGGGGTGTCCCCTTTTCCTTCTCTAGAGGCTCAGATTCAAACCAGTACCTCGAGTCTGGAGTCGTGCTGGTCCCCAGCCACCTCGGGAGCAGCATCCCTGCTGCATGTCACGAGCCCGGGACGTCACAACCTGTTGGGACATCTTCCAGCCACCCCCATAAGCAAACCCTGCCGCTCTGTAAAGCGAATAAACCTGTCACTTGAGCTCTCCCCGCCCGCACTGGCCAAGCCATCGTCTAAATTTGGGTGATTATGTTCCCCCAGGCCAAGTATCAAGTTCTCTGGATCACATGCGCTCCCAGCTGCTCTTTAACTCCGACGCCTCGGGGAGACGCAGCACTTTGCTCCCAGCTGTTTGGGGTTTGGTTTATTATTTTTATTACCATTCTTTTTTTTTTTTGGCACCAGAAGTTTTATTTCTTTTTTTGTTGTTTTTCCATTTCTATCCTGTCAAGCTGCTCCCCTCCCTGGCCAGAGACTGAGCAACCCAGCACCTGCTTTGACTGTTAAATCTCATCACGATGTTTCTGGTTCTTTCAGCCACCACAGAATTAAGGGACTTCTTTGCCAAAGCCCGAAACGGTTCAGTTCGGCTCATTAAGGTCGTCATTGAGGATGGTAAGTCCTGTTTTGAAGTGCTTTGATTTATGCCATGTTGGTTCTCTGTTTTGCTTCTCCTTTCCTCTTTGCCACTGCGCTGCCAGCTTGTGTTTTTGGGGACACCAAGGCAAATTTCACTGGGGCTGTCTGGCACCCAGAAGCCTGGAGCTGAAACACAAGCCCAAAAGTTGGTGCTGGTGAGCAACTATGGGAACACCAAGGCAGATCTTGCTGGGGTTTCCTAGGACACAGCAGCCTGGAACTCAAATACAACCCCAAAATTTTGTGCTGGTGAGCAGCTATGGGAACCCCAGGACAGCTCTGGAGGGAAGCAGCAGCTTTGCCCGCAGACCAGCACTGGTGTCTGGGAAGCTCTTTGTGCCACTGTGTTGGATTTTGTTAGGGGGCCCTCATCTCTGCAACGTCTTCCTCCTTAGATGTGGGGTCCCACCTCCCGTGCCAGGCAAGGAGATGCTCAGGGCTGGGGGTTGCTTCTCAGCACAGGGTCTCGATTGCATCCCACGGGGAGTGCTGTGCTCTGAATCCCATCCCATCCCAGCTCCTGTTCCTGTGTGTGGGGCTGCCCCATACCCTGCGCAGGCTGGTATCAACCTGCCCACGTTTGCCCGCCAAAAAGTGCCTTTGGGTGGCCTCTACACCCATCAAACAAGTGAGCAGAGCAAAGCACTGACTGAATGTCCCAGCAAGGGGTCTCTGTGGTGTAGGTTTTTCATCACATCAACCTCATACAAGCGCATACGAATGACTTGTTTCTCACGTCAGAGGGGATGTTAGTGCCCTGCCAAGCTGCCATCACCACCTTCCTTGGGTGGGCTGCCAGGACCACGCTGCAGACACCAAGGTGGGCATGTTTGTGAGGAGCCCAAGCCAGCCTTTGGAGGAGCTGTGAAGCCCTATTTGGAAGAGCAGCGTGACTTGAAACGCGTGGGATGCATCAGTGGGGCCACCACAAGGTTCAGCAGTGTTAGCTTTGTCCTTGGCAAGGTCCCCGTGTGTTGGAATGTGACGCCTGTGTTGTTGCTTCAGAGCATCTTTGACAGTGATTTCGCTCTCTTGGGTACTTTTAAAAAGTGGGAATGGGGTTTGCTTTAGGATAAGTCATGGATGTCCCTAAGCCTGGACTTAGGTTGTAGGGCTTGGGCCACTGCCTTTGGGTTGTGGCTGTGACACCAGCAAGGGAAGACTTTAACATCAGTGGAAACCGTGTCCCACCACTTGGGCTGAATGGGACGTATTTATCTGCCCAATGTGCCAATTGTCCACAGCTGCTTCCTGGACCAGTCTCACTTGACAGTGCTTGGTGCTTCACGGTTCTACTCGTCCACTCTCCTGGCTGCTTTCCACTGACTTGGACCAGCCACAGGCAGCTCTGGAGGAGCCTGGGCATCTGTGGTGGAGCCAGAGGCTCCTGTGGGTAGACAGGTGGCTTGGTCTGCTGGGGATGAAGTAGTGGTGGCCCCACCAGCCTGGCTCAGGGACCTCCTGTCAATCCCTCTGGGCCACTGCTCTTTGCAGTAATGCAGGGGACATCAGGCTGCTGCTGCCCACCAGAGAAGGACCTCCGGGCAGTAGTGAGCAGCTAGATAAATGTCACAGCTGGACAGATGGGCTCAAGCACGTTGACCCTGGAAGGGATGTGTCCAGAGCTGGCTGGAGTGGTGACATTGGAAGAGGCTGCCCAGGGCAATGGTGGAGTCTCCATCCCTGAAGGTGTCCAATAAGTGTGTAGATGTGGCTCTTCAGGACATGGTTTAGTAGCCACGGTGGGGTTGGGCTGATGGTTGGACTGAATGATCTTAGAGCTCTTTTCCAACCTTAACAAATCTGTGATCCTATGACGTGCCAGCTGCCCTGCCTGTGCAGGGGATGTGGAAGAGGAGCCTCCAGCTCTGCTTGATGGCTTTCAGAGGACCTTCTGCCCTATGGGACGTTTGTCTTGGGACATGTCAGAGCAGGCAACAGTGGATGGAAGCAGAGGAGAACAATGCAAGGAGCCTTAAGGCAGATGCTCTGTGTCCAGACATCCCCAGGACAGCTCTTTGGAAGCTCTTTGAGCTGATGTTGTGTTTGGGTGCCTGCCAGGAGAAGCCAAGGTTGGATGGGGAAGGTGGGTGTGTGGGGGCAGCAGGTTGCACACCAAGGCTCAGCAGCAGTTTCCTGCCGTGAGAGCAGCTTGTGGTCCAGCATGGGTTTAGATGATGCCCTACTCACTGCCAGTGGCTTTCTGGACAAGGTTGGCTTGGTGGGCCTCCCTGTCTTTCTTTGCACGTAGGGGATGTTGTGCACTGAGCTTTGAAGATTCCCATCTCCTGCGCTGCTCCCAGAGCTGCAAACAGGGATGCCTTGTAGGGGCATCTCAGAGCCAGGCACTCTGCTTGTGGCCGAGTGCTGGGGGCACCTCAAGAGCCAGAAACGCTCCCAGCTGCGCTTTCCCCAGCAGCAGCAGCGCCCTCAGAAATAGAGCCCAAAATACCTGGTGCTGATACTGTGCTGAAGGGTGGCTGCTCTGGGTTTCCCTTTCCTGATGAGGAAAATGTGGCCCTGGATGGGTTGAGCTGAAGTGCGAAGTGCCCGATGGGAGGCAGGGGAATAAGCAGCTCCTCCAGGCCAGGAGGAAGCTGGAGGCTGCTGGCTCACGGTGACACAGCCAGGGTCCAGCGTGAGCACAGCCCGGGAACAGCCTGGAGTGACTCGGCACCGATTGCCTCATGTGTGAGGTGTCGGGATGTTTGGCAGATGGAGGCACTCGTGACCTGTTGGGGGGGGTTGGCCAGGCAAAATTCCTTGCGGTCTCTTCAGGATCCCAAGTCTTTGCGATGCACAAATCCATTTGCAGGGCTTTATCTTTATTTTAGGGGTTTGCTGAGGCTTTACACGTCTCCTTCTCAAAAGAGGTATTTTGGCTGAAGATAAAGTATTTTCAGCACCTTTTTCTCTGCTCTCCTTGTTGTTGTACTGGTAGCACCTGCCCCTCATGCACGAGTAGTTCTGGGTTCAGTGAGTGATGGCAGATGTGTGGAGTTGGGCAGGGAAGGGCTGCGCCGCGGTCCCTGGGGGAATGACCTGCTTGGGTGGAACGGAGGGGTGGGAGTAATTTACTCCTTAACTATTTTCCTTAAAAGCTTTCCTGCCATGACAGTTGGAGCCTCTGAGCTGGAAGGGTTGGGAAGGAGAGGGCTGTGCCCCAACCAAGGGGCTCCCCAACTCCCAGTGGGCAGCAGCACCATGGGCAGAGGTCCAGGCAGGGTGTGTGCCAGGCTGGCACTCAAACATCCCCTCAAGTGCCAACTGTCCAAGGCTCCAACTCATTTTGCTTTGGCACCTCCAGATTTTCCTACATCTTGTTGTAAGTCCCAATATTTCCCCCAGACCTTTCTGCATCTAAAAATGGAGTAAAGATACACGCTGTTTTCTAGCAGCCTACACCAGCCATCTCCATCAGTGTTTACTGTTCCATCCACCCCATCGAAGCTTGGTTTGACCCCCACAAGATTTTTTTTCCATGTTTACAGGATGCCTGCACAAGTGTTTAAAATCCAGGCAAGTATTGCCCAGCTCACAGGCCCCAACCCCATCGCTGCTTGCATAGCAGCTGAAAAAATTACCCTCCAGACACTTGAGATGCAACCACGTGTGTGAAATATGTAGGTTGCTTCCAGAGGCTGGGGCTCCCCTGGCAGCACGGTCACCCCCCAGACTGGGGTCTCTGGGACAGCTCTGGTCCCCATGGACGTGAGCTTTGGGTATCAGCTCTGATTTTGACCCCTCTGAGCTTACAGGGACTCTGATAAGAGCAGTGTTGGCTCATCATTGTGGCTTTTGCTGTGGGACCTTAATTTTTCTCAGCATCCCAAGTTTAGGTGGTTCCTCGTGTTCTTGATGAGGTCTTCTCGTGCCCAAGCCACTAGAGCTTGGGTAGGTGAGGTGGAGAGGGTCCTGTGAGCAAAGAGGGATGGTTGGGGACAACGTAGCTGGAGGGAGCAGAGTGGAAGGAGGCTACAGATGGTCTCTAGAGAGACCACAGGGCGGGAGGAGGTGGTTGGACAGGAGGTAGTGAGATGCTGGTAAAAGATCAACCCCTCTACAGTGGCCACAGCTCCAACAGCACCTCCTGGGGGGTTCCCCATGGGGTTTTACACTCGTACATGTGGTTTAAGACCCTGATTTGGTTTTCTGCAGGACAGCGTTGTTGTCAGTGGTGGAGCTGCAGCGGGTCCTTAGACGAGCTGCTCTGTTGGCTGTGCGAGGTGAGCTAAGCCTTGCCTTCATCTAACACCACCTTTTCTGTCTTCTTCCAGAACAGCTCGTGCTGGGAGCCCACAAAGAGCTGTCGCGGCGCTGGGATGCCGACTATGACGCCTTCGTGCTGCCCTTGCTGGACGAGCAGCAGCCGTGCTACGTGCTGTACCGCCTCGACAGCCAGAACGCCCAGGGCTACGAGTGGCTCTTCATCTCCTGGTCCCCCGACAGCTCCCCGGTGAGCAGTGTGTGGCCGCGCTGGTGTTGACACCTGGGCTGGCTGGTGGGGTTGGACAGAGCGTTAGGCAAAAAAAGGGCTTGGTTGAGGGGGAGGCTGGTTTAGGGCATCTCTCGTGGCTTGGAAAACATCATCTTGTTGAGCACATCTGTGTGATGGGCTGTCAGCAGGCCTGAGAGTTACTGCTGTGTAAACATGCGAACGTATCCGACATCTGTACACACACAGATACACCTGAATATTATATATATACCTGTATATTTATGTTTAATATAATCTATATGCTATAGAGATTTACTGCCCTGTTAATACATGGACTTGCCATATATATAAAAATATTTGTTATATACACAATATATGTAGTTATTATTGTTATATATAATGATATATAACATGAATGCGTAAAAAAGACCCTCTGCAGTTTGAGATGTATCTAACAAATGTATGTTAATATATATATCCACATATATAGAATCATAGAATGGCCTGAGTTGCAAGGGACCCGTGAGGATCATGGACTCCAACTCCTGTCCCTGCACAGGACACCCCAACACTCACCCCGTGTGTCTGAGGGTGTTGGCCAAATGCTTTAGGTTGGGGCCGTGACTGCTTCCCTGGGGAGCTGCTCCAGTGCTCCACCACCCTCTGGGTGAAGAACCTCTTCCTGATGTCCAACCTAACCCTGCCCTGACGCATCTTCCTGCCATTCCCTCAGAATACATAGATACAATTACAATAAAATAAAATATGTGTATATATAATATATACGTGTATATATAATAATATATAATGATGATAGATATTTCCTATCTATATCTCTCAACAAACTGTGGAGGATCTTCTTGCAGAGGAGCGAGGTGCCAAAAAAGCACTTGCAAAAGCTCTCCCCTGCGTTTTGCGGAAGAACAAGGCAAAAGCCGTGATGGGACGAGGGGGAATGGCTTTAGATTGGAAGGGGAAGATTTAGATCAGACATCAGGGAGGAATTTTTTATGGTAAAGGTGGGGAGGCCCTGGCCCAGGGTGCCCAGAGCAGTGGTGGCTGCCCCATCCCTGGAGGTGTTCCAGGCCAGGTTGGATGGGGCTTGGAGCCCCCTGATGCAGTGGGAGGTGTCCCTGCCCATGGCAGGGGGTGGCACTGGGTGGGATTTAAGGTCCCTTCCATCCCAAACTGTTCCATGATTCTATGAAAAGAAGTGCTGGAAGGCAAATTCAGGTGCCAGGTACAGGTGAGAAGTGACGCGCTGGAGCTCAGGGATGGGCAAAGAGGACACAGAACAGATGGTTGGGATAGCCCAAGGAGGGCTGAGATTTGCAGAGCTGGTGGAGGGGTGGTGGCCACCAGCGTCGGGCACTTCTTGTCCCACTGTGCTCCTCTCTGACCGCCTTGCTGGCCCCTCCTTGCGCAGGTCCGGCTGAAGATGCTGTACGCCGCCACCAGAGCGACTGTGAAGAAGGAGTTTGGCGGGGGGCACATAAAGGATGAGATGTTTGGAACGGTGAAGGTACGGTGATGATTCCTGGGCAGCCTTTTGGGTTCAGCCTGGAGCTTCAGCAGCCTCTGCTGGGCTCGGCGCTGAAACCGGGTGGGACGTGGGACGTTGGTGTCCGTGGCGGGGACAGCACGGGGTTTGTCCCCTGCACTGCTGCCTTCCCTTCTCGGTGGCAGCTGCTGCTTTCTCCTGCCTGCGGTCAGTCTGTGATGGAGACCATGGAAGAGGTGGGAGGAAGGCTCCTAGGAGAACCAGAGCTTTATTGTGAGCAGGAAAAGAAACACCAGATGGTGGCAGTGTCACTGCAGCAGAGAGAGCTGCTGCCTGGCTGGGTTTATCCAGCTGCACTTCCCCAGCAGAGCTTGGCAGGTTTCTCCTCTTCTAGCTTTTCACAGGAGGAGCTGCACAGCCAGGACCTCCTGAGCATCAGCCCCGCTCTGGGGCCTGTGGTGCTGGTGGGAGCATCCCTGCTGATGCCCTCCTGCTCCAGGGCCCCTCTCTGCTGCTCCTGGGTCTCCATCTTCCCCTCTCACTTCTGTGCTCATGAGCTCTGTTAAGCAGCTGTGCTGCTGCAGCCAGGGCTGTCCAGGAATGGGCAGGGTGGTCTGAACGGGCACAGGCTGTTGTGGGCACTGTTTAAAATTGAGCGTGGGATTTGCACAGAAGCTTCCAAGAGCACTACTTGGGTTGATCCTCCTGGTAAGGAGACACCTCAAGACCTGCAGGGTTGCTCGGACGCAGCCTCAAGGCTGGGGATGCATCCAGCGCCGCAGCGATAACCACCCCCTGACACTTCCCCCCATTCCTGTCCCTCTGCCTGCAGGAGGACGTGTCCCTGAGTGGTTACCAGAAGCACGTGTCGTCCTGCGCTGCCCCGGCCCCGCTGACCGCAGCCGAGCAGGAGCTCCAGCAGATCCGCATCAACGAGGTGGGTGCCTGCCGGCCAGGGAGGAGCCGCTGAGACCCTTGGAGCTCCCAGGGATGCAGGGATGTGTTTGCTGCTGGAGGCCTGGGAGTTCATCCACAGCATCCAGCTAAAAGGGATGGCTTGTTTTGACTGAGCTCTTGTGTAGCTCTGCAGTTTAACCCATTCCTACCCTTGCTGAGGCAGATCGAGCATCCTCATGGTCAAATTGGTGGCGTAAAGAGGAATTTACAGACTATTTCTTTTTTCCCCTTGCTAAGACATGAGCTCAGGGCTCCGTTTCACTTGAAGTTAGAGGATGGTTTGAGGCTGAAAGCAGGCAGCAGTGTCTAACCTCTGGGTATCAGAGCAGGAACCAGAGCTGGGTCTCAATTGGCGAGAGAGGCAGGAGGAATTATCTTTGGGCTTATCTTTGGGCTGCAGCAGCCTCCTTTCCTGAACTCTTCCTCTGTGGCTATAAATGAGGGATGCTGTCCCAAGAAACACCCATGTTAGCCTAAATTTGGGGGCTTATGTGCTAGAAAAAGATGTGGGAGTGTCCTGGGGTAGGGCTGGGGGCACACAAGGCTGTAACACCATCATCTTCCCTGCTGGCATCTTGCAGCATTCATGCCAACCTCTGTGGTGCTGCAAAATGCCAAGGCAGGGGAGGGGATCAGCTCACTGAGTGGGAAGACCACCTGGAAGCAGGAGTATGTTAGGGTGGGAGGATTTCACTTGGATGCTGTGGAAAGCCTTTCTCTGTAGAGGAGCATCCCTCCCTCTTCTGCCTGTGCTGGGGCTGTGGGGCGTGTGGGTGGATCAGGACATGCCTGGGTGATGTGAAGCCAATCAGCCTGATGCAGTAATTAATGACAAAAGATGAGGCAGAAGGTTTCCACGTGGCAGAGCAGGTCTAGGGGTGGTGGAATTGAGTAGCTTTCAGGAGATGCCACCAAGGAGTTGTCTCCACCACGTGGGTCTTGTCATGGTTATCCCAGCTACCAGCCTGGAGGGGCTGGGCAGGGTTTGGCCTGGAGCATCCAAGGTGATGTCCATGCCTGGAGAAGAGAGAGATGATGCTGATGGTGGCTCTGCAGCTTGTTTGGCACCTTTGGGTGTCTGTGCCATCACCTAGGCTGGCCAGTGGTGCAGCATTAATTAGTTTTGGGGGGGGTTGGGGAGCTGGATTTGCAGGGTCAGGTGGCCCAGGTAAGTGATGTTTGTGGTGCTTGTTTTCCAGTTGATTTGATGTGTTCTGCTTCCCACCCTTACCTTTGCAAGATGCAGCTCCTGGCTGAAGGTGCTGCTGCCTTTTGGTTTGGTTGGGGGTTATTCTAAAGGTAGGCTGCCCCCTGTGTCAGCCTGGATCACAGGGGGGGCAGTCTCTGACATTTAGAAAGAGGGGAAAATTGTTACTTTTTTCCTGTAAAGATGGGAAGTGGCCAAGTGCTGGGGTGTGCTGAAGGGTCTCCGTGTTGGTGCTGAGGCTGTGCCCACTCTGCCCCAGGCACAGAGCAGGAGGCAGTGGGAGCTACACCTCGGGCGCGCGGTGCCATGCTCACCTCCCCAAGGCAGGGAAGCTCCCAGCTCTCAGTAAATGCAGCTTCGAGCGAGTTCCTGAAGCCACGTGAAGCACAGGGCTTCCATCGAGAGGAGCTGTATGGGAGCTGCTCTGAATCGGTAGCATCCTGCTCAGTACAGCAATGCCTCCAGCCTTGCACGTTGTCTGCAGGCTGACAGGGTCCTTGCACGTGCCTGCACGTTGTGTACAGGCTGGGGATCCTTGCACACATGTGCACGGGCTGGGGGGCCTTGCACACGTGTGCACGGGCTGGGGGATCCTTGCACACACGTGCACAGGCTGGGGGTCCTTCCACACACGTGCATGGGCTGGGGGGCCTTGCACACACGTGCACAGGCTGGGAGATCCTTGCACACACGTGCACAGGCTGGGGGTCCTTCCACACACGTGCATGGGCTGGGGGATCTTTGCACACACGTGCACGGGCTGGGGGATCCTTGCACACACGTGCACGGGCTGGGGGGCCTTGCACACACGTGCACATTGCAGTTTCAATCGGGCAAGCAGATCCAGCACACAGGAGCAAGGGGTCAGGGCTGACAGCAACCTGGGAAGCAGCTCCTGGACAGGCCTTGGCCTTGGTGCTTCTGCGTGTCTCCCCGTGCCCCTGATAGCAGTTCAGGACCCTGCGCATCCCCCTGGGTTCAACCAATCCATTAGGATTTTGGAAGAGACACAAATTCATTGTTTCTTTAAAAGCCACCAGCTTGGAAGTGTTTGCTGTGCCCCTTGCCTGGAGCAGCTGCTGCTGGTGCAGCTTTCCCCTTCTCTGATGCTGTTGATGCACGACCCTTCGAGATGCCAACTGGGTTTGCAGTCTTCACCCTGCAGGTGCCTGCATTTCTGAGCCAGCAGAAGCTCCCTGGGATCCGTATCCTGGGCTACATCCAAAGCAGTGGGACCAGCAGGGCAAGGGAGGGGATTCTGCCCCTCTGCTCTGCTCTGGTGAGACCCCACCTGCGTTCAGTTCTGGAGCCCTCAGCACAGGAAGGACCTGGAGCTGTTGGAGCGAGTCCAGAGGAGACCACGAAGGTCAGGGGGCTGGAGCCCCTCTGCCATGGGGACAGGCTGGGAGAGTTGGGGTTGGTGAGCCTGGAGAGGAGAAGGCTCTGAGGAGACCTCAGAGCAGCCGCCCAGTACTGAAAGGGGCTCCAGGAAAGCTGGGGAGGGGCTTTTTCCAAGGGCTTGGAGTGATGGGACGAGGGAGAACAGTTTTAAGCTGAAAGAGGGGAGACTGGGATGAGATCTTAGGGAGAAATGTTTTGCTGTGAGGGTGGGGAGGCCCTGGCCCAGGGTGCCCAGAGCAGTGGTGGCTGCCCCATCCCTGGAGGTGTTCCAGGCCAGGTTGGATGGGGCTTGGAGCCCCCTGATGCAGTGGGAGGTGTCCCTGCCCATGGCAGGGGGTGGCACTGGCTGGGCTTTGAGGTCCCTTCCAACCCAAACCATTCCATGATCCTCTTGTCCACTGGTTTTTCTGGAGAAGGCGTGGGAAGGGAAGGGCAGCAGCAAAGCAGGGAGGGAGAGGCCATGACTGTGTGGCAGCGGCTTCAGGGCTGGCACAGCGGCCTTTTACACTGAGATGGGAAGGACTCGAGTTTGCACATCCTTGCCCTGCCTTTTGTGAAGCAGGATTTCTGCTGTGTGAGCCGGGCTTCCCCTGTGGTTTGAGGATTGCATGAACAGAGGCGATATCGTGAGCTACCCTCCTTCCTGAGAGCTGGGTGGGAGCTCGTGAAAATATGCCTTTTATTTTTTTATATGTATATTTTAAATATCTGGAATATGCGTCAGCAGCTTTGCTGAGCTGGAAGTTGTCAGCAGACCGTGGGCTATGATTCTATGATTTGGGATTGAGCTACCTTAGCACCCACGAGTGGGAAGTCTTTATAGGAGCATCACAGGCTCAGGAACATGGAGAGGAGCCAGGTGTTTTGCATCGTGGAGAGAGGAAAAGGCAGCTTTGGAGCTGGGGGGTGAAGCAGAAGAACTAAGAGGAAATAAAAGTCACTGTGCCATTGCAGCATGTAAGGAGGTGTAATTTATAGCTGCCCTACGCTGTCAGTGGGTGGGTGGAGCAGAGGCTTTGCCAGAACCACCCCTGGAGGGTTTTTTTGCCTGTGAGGGTGGGGAGGCCCTGGCCCAGGGTGCCCAGAGCAGTGGTGGCTGCCCCATCCCTGGAGGTGTTCCAGGTCAGGTTGGATGGGGCTTGGAGCCCCCTGATGCAGTGGGAGGTGTCCCTGCCCATGGCAGGGGGTGGCACTGGCTGGGCTGTGAGGTCCCTTGCAACACAACCCATTCCATGATTCTGTGTCGATGGAGATGTGGCTTGCGGGGCTGCCAGGGCTCGGGGCCAGGGCTCTCCCTCCCACTCCTCCCCAGCACTGATGTCTCCCATGTCCTTTTCTGCTGCTTTCCCTGCCCATGCTGCCAGGACCTGCCTTCCCTGGCCTCCAGCAGAGAGATGGTAAATGCCTCCATCCTCTCAGCATGTCCGTGTGTCCCCCTTCCTTTCTCGTTTCACACGAGCTCCCCGCTCCATCCCCGCACGGGGTGCTCTTGACAGTGTGTCTCCTCTCCCCACGCTGGCAGGATTCCCGTTCCCAGGACTCGAGCACCGAGATGGTAGGCTGCTCTGCCCGCTTGATGCCCCGTTTCTCCTTCTCCTGGGGCTGTTTTTCTGCATGCTGTGCTCCAGGCACACGGGTCCCTCATCTCGCCGGGGTTTGGGTGCCACGCGGGGCTGTTGTAACCAAGGGCAGCCTGGAAACAAGATGCTCTTTGGTGCTGCTGAGCTGTTCTTGAGATGTGAGCTGAAACTCCTGTGTTTCTCTTGGCATGCCTTGATTTTCCTTCCTTTTCTTTATCAGAGGGAGGGAAAAGAAGGGAAAAAAATAAAGGCTGGACTTTCTTTATCCAAAATCTCCCAAACTGGTCCCAAAGGAAAGGGACCCTGGCTCACTGCAGGGCGCCTGGGTTAGCGTTGCTGGACTGTTTCCCTGGGGTGGGATGGAGGTGGGATGGACTTTGCCATCGTCGAGGTGACGCCGTCTCCCTGTATTCTGTGGCAGATGGTGGGGGGCTGTTGCTGCTGCCCATCGCTGGTAGAGTACCCCGGCCCCGAGGAGGTATGGCGTGCTGTGTCCTGCCCCCCCTTCCAGCTCCGGGCAGGGACCCCCACGTTGTGGCTGGCTGGAGGCACCCAGGGTGACGCGGTGTCTCTGCAATCTCTTTCTCTTCCCTCTTTGAAGTGGAGTTGAGTCTTTTGGAGTAGGGGGTTTGCTTGGGGTTTGGGTGGAAGCCTCTGTCTTACAGGGATTGTGGGGAAAACGGTGGCCTGGATCTTTCCAAGCTGCGGATCTTGAATTTCCCAGATCCAGATCTCAAATTTCCGAGCTCCAGCATCAGAAGGGCTGCTTGTCTGCAGCAATTGAACCTGCCAAGGAGGGCCTTGCCTCCCACCCCCGGGTGGATTCCCATGCAGCTGGGTGCTGTGATTTCAGGGCTGCTACCACCACCTACGAATTGCAGTTGGAGATGGTTGGAGATGGACCATGGAGATGCTGCTCACTGCATCCCTTGCCAGAGTCTCTCTGGGAAACATCAGTTTTGAGATGATCTTTGCTGGGAGTGAAATCAGGGGTGTGGGGGGGTGCATGGCTGGGGCTGGGTGATGTCCCAGAGCTGCAGTGTGGTGACAGGCATCGCTGCCCCGAGCCTGGCTGACTTCTCAGTGCTTTAATGTCACGGTCCCTGGGAGCCAGGTGTCAGGCAGCTCCTTGGGTGAGAAGCTTTCTGCTGTGCCACTGGCCTGTTTTCCTTTCTCTCCCTTCCCATGCATTGCTGCTCTCTGCCCTGACACTTGGGGTGGTCTCCATCCCCAGGTGAAGACGGAGATTAGCGTGGAGAGCAAGCACCAGACCCTGCAGGGCCTGGCCTTCCCCCTGCAGCTGGATGCTCAGCAAGCCATCCAGGCGCTCAAGCAGAAGAAAATCAACTACATCCAGCTGGTAGGTCCTTCGTGCGGCTCCCCTCACCCAGCTGCCCCTGCCTCTTGCTGCCACTTCTCACTCCTGCAACCCTCTCTGGTCCATCAGAAGCTGGATCTGGAGCGGGAGACCATCGACCTGGTGCACACAAGCCCCACAGAGATCGCTGACCTGCCCAAGAGGATCCCACAGGACTCAGCTCGCTACCATTTCTTCCTGTACAAGCACTCGCACGAGGGAGACTACTTGGAGTCTGTCGGTGGGTGCCCTTGCACCGAGGCTGCTGGGTTAGAGCCCACGCTGGTCCCTGCTCTCCTTGGACCATTGCTCGTGCGGGGAGCAAGCTGGGATGGGGATGGGAATGGGGATGGTGCAACAAGGGACCTTGAGTTGCCATCTTCCCATGGTGGGTGCTCACAAGCCTTGTGGTACCAAAAGCAGCTGCCACTTGCAGTGCAGGGCTCTCCAGGTGCTGCCCTGCAGGATTCCTGCTGCTGTGGCATTGCAGGTGTATCAGAGGAGATTGGGGAGGGGTGGCGGGTGGGATGGCTCACCTTCTGTCACTGAGTAGGCTGGGAGTCAGGGCTGGAAAAGCCCCGGTCAGGGTGGGATGTTGCTGCTCGGTGCTCCCTGGTCTCGAGCCTGGGCAGTGCTGCAAGCCACGCTTTCTTCTCGCAGTCTTCATCTACTCCATGCCTGGGTACAAATGCAGCATCAAGGAGCGCATGCTCTACTCCAGCTGCAAGAGCCGGTTGCTGGACACTGTGGAGCAGGAGTTTTGCCTGGAGATAGCCAAGAAGGTAAGTGAGAGCCTACCTGGAGGTGACGGAGCTGGGCGGCTGCAAGGAGACCTGCCGCAGCTTCGGTCCAGCCCTGCTGGTGAGATCAGGGAGGGGTTGGGTGCCCCAAAGTTGGGTGACAAGACCCCAGGGAGCTGCTAACCCCTGCTTGCCCCCTCCGGATGCAGATCGAGATCGACGATGGAGCTGAGCTGACGGCAGAGTTCCTCTACGAGGAGGTGCACCCCAAGCAGCACGCCTTCAAGCAGGCCTTCGCCAAGCCCAAGGGGCCCGTGGGCAAACGAGGACAGAAGCGGCTGATCAAGGGGCCAGGCGAGAACGGCGAGGACAGTTAGATCCCACAGGACCGGGCGGTGAACGGACAGCATCCCCACGGCGCTTCCCGGCTTCCTCTCTGCTGACCTGGAGATCTTTCCTTCCATCTCAGCCTTTTTTTTTTTTTCCCCCCTTTTTTTTTCCTATTTCATTCCTTTTGTAAACGTCAGGATGGCTTTGGTGCACCTGGGGGCAGAGCAAGGGGGAGGAGGGTTCAGGGTTGTCGGTGTTTCTCTTCCCTGCATCCTTGTGTAAGGCCTGGCGCTACTGGAGGAGGATGGGGACATGAGAACCGGGTCCCCCAGCCTTACTCCTGTCTCCCCGGGGTCACAGCCGCTGCTCGCTGTGTCCCCAGGTGACTGAAGGCCACGCTCGCCTGCAGGCTGCTCTATGCAAAGGGAAGGGGGATGGTGTTGGGGGTTCCTGTTTGACAAGAGAAAATGCTTCTTTCCCTGCTCCCCCAGATTTTGCTCCCCTGTCCTGCTGTCGGTGTGCACGGCCCCTCTGCCCCAGACTCGGAGCGACCCTGCACCCCTCGGGGTGTGGGCAGGAGCCCTCCCTGCAGGGTGGGCTTTGCTGGCAGGAGTTTGTCCCTGGGGAGGAGGAAGGTCACCCCCGAGTTCTGAGCTCAGCCTGGCCCTGGAAGAAGGTCACTCTGCCTTTGGGCAGTTTGCAGCCTATTTTTTAACCCTCCCAATAAGACTTTTCCTGCCAGAGGAATGTTACAGCCCTGACTTGGTTTAGGATGGGAGCTGAGCCCTGGTCACCTCCCTCCATGTGCTCCAGCCCCCACTGTCACCTCCTGGGTTTGCTGCTGGCTCTCTGATCTGGGGCAGCCCCATGTCTTAAAAAAAACACACGGGCTACCCCGAATCCTCGTGGGGGGGAAGCGTGACAGCCCCTGCATGTTCCCCCCAGGATGCCCCCAGCTCCAAGGGCTGAGCTTGGCACTGTGAGTTAGGCTTCACTGGGGGCTGAGGGGAGAGCACCTTGCTGCTGGGTACCGGCGAGGGCTCGAGGGCCGCCCGACTCCCCGGCAAGATGGAAATGGGGTCGGTGAAATCTGCCCTCTGCTTTCCCGCTGCGGCGGTGACAAAGCCGATGTTGCCTTTACCTCGGCGGAGCAGGCGGTGGGGTTGAAGCTGAGGGGAGCAGAGCACACTGTACTGAACGCTGTATTTTCTAAAGAATAAAGTATTTTTAAAACAGTCTGATGCTCTTTAGAGGTCCCCTGGGTTTGGCCATTTAGCATCCACAGATTGCTGGAGATGCAAAGCAAATTGCTGGGGTGTTGCTAGCCAGGAGCCAGCAACTGTGCCAGCCTGCTACGGTCATCACCACCCCCGAGGACATTTGCACTTTGATCAAGGGTCTGGGACAACGCTTTAATGCCTGATTTCCCACCTCTGCTACCCTGGATAAGAGTGATTCATATGCCAAAACTATGGCAGTTTGCATATATTCTGCAACCCAGCTGCTGGCAGCGAGACCGGGGACCCTTTTGCAATCCCCTTTGCAAGGAGCTCCCTACTGCCCTTCCCTGGCGAGCAGCACGCATGGATGTTGCCCCCCGCCCCCCCTCTGCCCCCCCCACCCCTTGCCTGCCAAGAAGTGGGGTTTTCTGCGTGCTGGGGTGGCCAAACCAGGCGGCCAATGGAGAGTTCCTGTGCTGGGACCAGCAGGTCCTTACAGGAGGAGGTGCTGTGAGGGGCAGCTTCTCCCCACCCTGCCAACTCCGTGGGGAGCAGCAGCAGATCAGGCTCTGCTGGGGGGGGGTCAGGGTTAACCACAAGCAGTGGAACTTGGTTGCCACCTTCTACTCCATGCGATGGCTCTGGGAGAAGGGCAGAATTGAAGATTTTTTGACCTTTTAGATATTAATGCAGGGAAACATATCGTGTTCCTGCTTAAAACACCCTGTCTGACCCATTGCCCTCTGTCCCTCCAGGCAGGGGTATGAGTAGTCATTCCCGACGATTTAAGCTTAGCTAATGTTATAAATATTATCTAAAAGCAAGTGTCAGTTCAAGGCATAATTCCCAGGCTGATGTGCAGCCAGCTGGACTTTCTGAACACACACAAAAAAGCAGAAGATTTGGATCCATGATGCAGTTGTTTAGTCGTTACTGGTGTTTAGAGTAAGATTTACCACATGCATCCATCTGGAGCCCACTGGGATGGGAGGTGTTGGGTCCTGCAAGGAGCAAAAGTTCGGTCCAGATTTTTAAGGGGAGCAAAGCATGGGTTCACTTTTTGGGAGCAGCAGAGGAAAGGTGTTTCTGGGGGCTGAATGCACCCCAAGGGAAACACACATGGTGAAATACCAGCATGGGCTCTGGAATACCCACCACCAGGTAGAAGTTCCCTGAGCTGCAGGTACAGGGAGCTCACAAGGCTTTTAAAGCCCTGGAATGGGTGTTGAAACAGGCTGTATGGTCATCCTTGTGCCAGGACAGAACCCGTGGTCAACGTGAGTGCTGAAAGGCTGAGCAGAGCCTGGGAGGCTGCAGTGTGAGAGGTGCCCCCAAAGAAATGGGTGCAAGGCAGTAGGGATACCAGAGCTGTGAATCTGGTGGTGTTAATTATGCTCCTATTATTACTGCTACTACTGTTGCTGGCTAGGAAACAGCACGGTCTTCATGGCTGAAAGCAGCAGGAGCAAGAGCAGGCGCTAGGAATGGTTTTCAGGGCATTTATTTCCCAGCAGGAATGTGTTTCAGCAAGGGGCAGCTGGGGCTGGATAAGGCCCGTGGATGCCTCGTGCTGCACAGCAGTTATGACAGCATCCTCCTCCTCCTGCGGACAAAGTCCTGATGGGCTATTTTTAGTCCAGTTCCCTAAAGAAACAAAGGTCACAAGCTTGTGGTTTCTTCCTCTGGGCTGAACCCATACGATACCTCCAACCACCTGCACCAAGCAAGGGGCTTGGTGGAGAACGGAGGCCCTCAAAAGCTTCATGAACGTTAGAAGCTCTGCAAATTAGCAGTCTCTGCCCAGTGTTGCTGTGTGGCGAGCGAGGCAGTGGCTGACAACATAGCCTGCCCAGCCTGGCACCCCATCCTGGCCGTGGTGGGAAGAGCAGCCTCCTGATGCTTTCTCCCAGCACCGGGGAACACGTGCTTCTGTTTGCACTTGGAATGATCTCACTGCCCCTGTCCCACCTGGGGTTTCCCCATTGAGTACAGAGGTTGAGAAATGGAGACGGGTATGAGCGTAGGGCTATGCAACATTCAACGAGATGAATTATTTCATCCCAGACAAATGTCAGCACTGCGTGTTTACTTGCTTGTTCTACCACTGCTGTGGACTATTTGTCTCAGACTTTAAACATCTTTTACTAATTACTTCCTCTATTATTTTTCCAGAAACCAAACTAAAGCTTACATAACCATCCCTTGTTATGCAACTCACCATTCAAGTTCTATTTGCTGGGAAACAATACGTGTTTGTTTTTTCATTCTTTGTCTTTTTCAACTGGGGAAAATTTATTCTATGTGTCATTGGACTTGTCTTTCTTTTGCAGTTAAGTGATGGACTTCTGCCGGCCTCTTCACGTGCACTGGTTCTGCTTTCACATCCTTGCTTGAACTGAAGGTAGCTTGTATTGACTTGGGTACTATCAGGGAAGTACCCATTGCCACACACTGAGAGTGGTTGTGCTCATTTCAAAGGTTCCTGGTTTTGAATCTTAGGGTTCAGTTCTCTCCTGCAACTAATTTGTAGTGATGTTTGAGATCTCTGATGGCCAGTATCTTTTCTGTGTTTTACTCTCCTTTGTAGTACAGAACATAGAGTAGCTGCTAAAAAAAATTAGAAAGAGAAATTGGGACTTACTAACTTGTAATTCAAATGCACTGGGCCAATTCTGAATGCTTTCAGTGAAGAAAGTAGAAATCCAAGTAACCTTGTACTGTCAGATTATGGCTGCAGTCAACATGTTGTGTGTCTGTGTCCCCGCGCATTGATTGCTTGCACCAGCAAGTCAGAATGGCATCAAAGGCACATTGTGGTGTTAGGGACAATGTTCTACAAAAGGCTGACATAGGACCTATGGCTTTTTACTTGATGTCTCAAGTTAACATAGTAAAATAATCTGATGTATTATGAGAAAAGCCCTGTCTTAGGCCATGAACCTGCTCATGGCATAGCAAGGAAGTCAGGGTGTGACTGTGTTTTTCCTTGAGTGGCACTGAACCTGCATCAGTAAGACAGGGTGATAGCACAGCAGAACACCCGCATATGCAACCACTTGCCTGGCTGGCAAGGGGCTTTTTAAAAGCAGCTTGATTGCTTGGCAAGTCAAACATTTTTCTAGGAATTCTTCTGAGAACAGCAGCATGTAAGCTTAAATGACCAGTGACTTCCCACTGATGGAGCAGATTTTGCTTTCAATGGGGCTGCTGTTTCCCCAATACCTCGCCACTTGTGCTGTTATAATGGGTCTCTAATGAGAGCCCCCACAGTGTGACAGCATCAGGCAGTGCCAGGTTGGTCTGTTACGTCCAGGAAACAAAAATACATGGACAGAATAGCTGTTCAGTGACTTGTGAAAGCTAACAGTTATTGGAGATGGCTGTAGATGAAGGAAGCAGTTTAACGCTTTGCTCTAGACTCCATGCCAATATTGACCTCCGAGTACACACATACACCCACAAAATTACTTCCCCCGTTCAAAGCATGCCCTTGCTATTCATGAAAGCAGCAAATAGCACGGCAATTAGGCACAAGCCTAAGTTTTCAGAAGGGTTGCAAAAGCATTGTCTTACAATGACTTCTGCCCAAGACCTGAATTCTTGGATTGCTTACTGATAAGCAGTTTTTAACCCTGGTTTTAGTCTGAGTGCACTGAAGAGTAGGCCATGCAGACTTCAGACACAGGCAGCCAGCAACTTGCATTTATCACCTGCAGAATGATACATGTGCCCTCTCTTCAGTATTTGGTTTACAGGGCAAGGGTTTGGTAGCAGAGGGTTTGATGGCAGGTTTTGGTGGCTTCTGTGAGAAGCTGCCAGAGGTTTCTCTATGTCCAACAGAGCCAGTGCCAGCTGGCTCCAAGACAGATGCACCACTGGCCAAGACTGAGCCCATCAGCAAAAGCAGCAGTGGGACAGCATAGTTAAGGTGGGGAAAAAAGCCTGCACAGCACCAGCAGTCAGAGGAGAGTAGTAAGAACATGAGAGAGAAACAACTCTGCAGACATCAAGGTCAGTGAAGGAGGGGGAAGTGGTGCTCCAGCTGCCAGAGCAGCAATTGCCCTGCAGCTGACAGTGAACACCTGCATGTTTTGAAAACCTTTCAGGTAGAAGCTCATGAGGAGCTTTAAATACCAACTTTATCTTTTTATAAGAAATAAACCCATCCCTTGTAGCACATGGGGAAACACTATTGAAGCTCTTTCAGCCTATGCTCACTGAAAAAGCAGTAGGTCAGCTCAAGGGCATTCAGCTGTAGACCACTGTTTTGATTCCACTGACACATTGGTTCCACTTATGGAAGAATAAGCAGAGAAGCAAATGGCTCTAGAAATTTATTTTCAGAGCTTAGTGCTTCAACTAAGATTAAAATACTTAAGCAATTTAAAAATGCTGCTGACTGGGTACTAGAACTAGACAAGAATACAGCTGACACCATTACTTTCATGCACTGACGGACACTAGTTTGCTCATGCCACTGAAGTAGGACCTTTCCCGTTCACTCATCACTTCAAAATGCAGGGGTCTTCTACAGAAGTTGCACTCAGCCGATGAATGTGGTTTCAGCTCCAGACCAACATCCTTCCATGTAGCCAGCAGTTTTTCTGTTAGGAACAGGGAAGTTAATCTTGATTAAATCATAAGACAATGGATTGCTTTAGAGAAGGAGCAAAAGAGAAGCGTCAGTATACTTAGTTCTCTAGCAAAGAAGAGATAGCAGGTTAACAGCTCAGGTAAGGAGAGCAGATTTCTTGGGCCTCATGTAACAAATGAAGATTGATGTGGAGGTGGGGACAAAGCAGTAGCAGAGTCCCAGCAGAGGCAGCTGTGACAGAACTGGCTGGGTACAGGATAGCAGTGGCTTTGCACACTCTATTATAGGTTGCAGTGTACTGGCCTTAAACTGCTTTGAGCATGACATGCTAAGTGCAGAAGCATGTGCTATGTATGCTGCAGCAGTGGAAAGACTGTCCAGCTGGTGACATCTAAATCTTAGGAGTACTTCCCAGTCTCATCTTTAGTAGGAAGACTGCATAGATAGCCCAGTATTTTCATTGCACTGATGCAAAACTCCACTCACCAAGAAAATAACTCATCATCTGTGGGGTGTGGTGAGGTGTAGGGGCAATACGAAGCAGCTCTTCTCCACGGGGAACTGTGGGGTAGTTGATTGCCTGGACATAGATGCTGTGCTGGCTCATCAGCTTGTCACATATCTCTGTATTTTTAGCAGCATCTGCAACCTGAAGTTCAAAATCGTAAGGTACAGGATCAACCAAAACACGCAAGGTGGAACTGCTGGCCCAACTTGGCTAGCCACGAGAATCAAATAGGATGAGCATTCCTTGTGCCACTATAAAGAGCATATGCATTAGAAAGAAGGGCTAAAATCTTGTGCTGTGAAGCCCTCTGGGTGTAAGCACACCATTGCAGTCAAAGCATGTAGCTGTTTATACCCAAAATGATCTTTTTACTAGCTTGTTACCAATTTCCCTGCTTTCCGTATACTGTTAGCAGGTTTCATACACTTTATCATTCTTTCTGCTTTACAACATTCACAGCAGGCTGAGGTCAGACCCCTAGCACATCTCTGCTGAATGCTAGGACAGGTTTGAACTTTGTGAACGTGTTAACTAATACCCAAAAAGTGTAATGCGATCATGGACAAGAAAACCAGCACCACAGTCCTGTGTCAACAGCACCCTAAGTACTCACCCTTATTGGGATGATGTGGCTGGGGCAGTGCACCACCGGCAGCCCCGCATCCATCAGCATCTGTCTCATGAGCTTCACATTGCGTTGGTGCTGGCGCCTCAGAGCTCGCCCCTCTGCGCTCTTCAGAGTTCGGACGGATTCTAGGGCACCGGCTAAGAGCATGGGTGGCAGGGACGTTGTGAAAATAAAGCCAGCAGCATATGAACGAACAGTGTCTATCAGAGAACTTGTACTGGAGATGTATCCTCCTACACAACCAAATGCTTTGCCTAAGGAAAAAGAGGCAACTGAGCTTATTCCTTCCACCTATTAGAATGGCTTGAAGTATTATAGCCTTTCACTTGAAAGAATGAATTATTTTGACTAAACATTTAATGTAGTCATGGCAGGAAACAATTCCAAACCCGTTGACCCCCCATCCCCACCCCCCGAGATAAGATTATATTTACTCAGCACATGTTACAGCTTTGGTTTTAAGCCAATCCTGACAACACAGATCTAGTTATTACACAGCAAGGACAGTTTAAGACTCTCAAATATTCAAGTTCTGATTTTGGGGAAGACCTTATAAGCTAAATCATTGAGCACAGACTTCAATAGTGACCCCAAGAGTCAACACTAAGTCTCAGCAGATTTAAATTAATCTGTTCCAGAGATGCCAGAAATAGCCTGTGCTCCTAGGGAACACACGAGGTTGTTACTGTGATGTACGGTCAACACCAGCCCCCCTTTCCAAACATTCAGGTACCAGAACAGGGTCAGAGATAGAATTAGGGTGTCTGGTGAATGCTTCTGTTTCTATTAGGCTCTAACCCTCTAAGTTTTAAAGCCATTATCTTTCCTAGTAAATTTTATTTATGCTTTGGAAGCCAATTAAACAAGTCTCCAATGTGCAGTTGTAAACTTACTCCTAAGCCTGCATTCTACTCAGATAATAGCAGTTGCTTCAGTTCCTGCCAAATCTCTTTACATAACTCCCCACATCTCGGGTTTCTAGATTAGGAGCACCCCATTTCACCTAAAAGAACTAAGTACTACTAAATATAGACTACTACCCTACTAGCATTCTCACCTGAACTTATTCTTGAGTTGTATAATATGCCACTGGAGAACTTCTTGCTAGCTCATTTGAAGGAAAAAAATGCTGCCTCAACTGATGTATAAGGCAGTGTAAGTGGCTTAACACAAGCTTTTCTAACAGTGGGGCCTATTTAAATCCTCCGGGCTTTCTGAAAAACCCTAGCCCCCAACAGCACTTAGCAAGTTCATTTAACAGACGGGGTTTGAGTTAACCCACTTAATCTGGCTGCTCAGGAGCTTTGCTGCCTTGGCTTCTGTGAAAGTGCCAGGCCATGCATACCAAGCGTTCCAGAGATTATGTCCATCTTGTGCATGACTCCATCCCGGTCTCCTATACCACCGCCTCGAGCTCCATACAGTCCCACAGCATGCACTTCATCCACAAAAGTGATTGCCCCGTGCTCATGCGCCACATCACACAGCTCTTCCAGAGGACAGACTGCACCTAGGAACCAAAGCAGTAACCAGCAGTTTAAAATTCCTTGTATTCAGCTGGAATATTAGAAGTACCCTAAATACCAGGCACTTCAGAAGCCTATTTTCATGTAAATCCTTATAGGGCTGTACACCTGCAAACCTCAAATACAGATGATTTGAGCACTAACTGCACTAAGAGAGAAGGGTTTGGTGCCAACTTACCATCCATAGAGTGAACCGTTTCAAATGCAACAATTTTAGGGGTAGATGGATCGGACTTCTTCAACAATTCTCGAAGATGGTTGACATCATTATGGCGAAATATGTGTTTTGGCACCCTGCTATTTCGGATCCCCTGGATCATGGAGGCATGGTTTCCAGAATCAGAGTAGATCTCACAGCCTGAGGGAATAGCCCAGTTACACTTTAGGTCTAGAAAACGTTAACTGATTACCAGCACTCCTTTACGTATGGGGAGTGTTCCAGCAGCAAGGGTAGCATGTTCTAGAAAGCTATGCTCTTCAAAAAATTTACAGATCATGAAGCAAGACTATAAGGCTTATTTCAGCTGTTCAAACCAACACAAACTTGAGCCTAAGGAAATACAGAACGGTTTTCACAAGTCCTTAATATTTTTATCTAGCTCTCAACTTCTGAAGTGAAAACAAACCTGTCCTGAACTACAGGGGAGGGGTAAAATAAAATAAGTTCACACCTACAGTGAAGACACTAAATTCCTGCTGCCTCACTTTCAGGTTGAAAAAGCAGAAGACTGTGCTTTTTGGCCAATGTCTTCTGCAGTTCCCAGTCCCAAGACTTCAGTCTCAGTAGGCTGCTACTATGACTTGTGCATTTTGAACATAATTTGAACATGGTATTCAGAAAAAGTCATACTTCCATCAGGTAGGATGAATTCTCACTTTGAGTCACAATTTGCAAAATGCACTCCCAGCTGCTTAGGGCAGGGTTGTGGTTTTTGTGATAAGGAGTGGGTGCAGTTTGAGATCCTACCTGGCAACATTTTAGCTAGAGTGAAGAGAGTGGAGTCATTTGCTACAAAGCAAGATGAGAACAACAGTGCTGCATCTTTTCCATGAAGATCAGCTAGTTCTTTTTCCAAATCAACATGAAACTTGCTTGTTCCTGAAATATTTCTTGTGCCACCTGCTCCAGCACCATGTTGTTTCAGTGTATCCCTAAAGAGAGCCCAAAAAGAGGCATTACCATTACTGTACAACACAGATGAATAAATGACCATTGCCAAAAACATTCTAGTATGTAATCAGTATTGTTCTAAAAAGGAACCGGCTGCAAAAGCAGCTGTTAGGTTGAAGTCTTTGAGCAACCTCCACAACTTTGGAATCTGATAAGCTAAAAAATTAGTTACCACCAAGTAGAGCTGCAGTATAGCATTCAGTTTATCTGGTAACATTTCAGGGCTTCTAAGGAAAACTTGGAGAGCAGGGTCAGCAAGTGACTATACTAGGTGTACTGCAGCCTTGGAGCTAAATATGAAGTCACCTATTACCCCAACTCAAGAGAACAGCACAAGCCTAATTAAAGCAAGAATACCAGAAGTAGTTTACACAGCACAGCAAAAAAACAATTCCTTAAAAAACCAATTCCACAAAAGCTTCTGCAGGGCACTATAGCTTGAAGCTGCCTCTTGAGAATATGGCACTACTCACATAACTGCTCCACACACACGAGGGTGACGGCTCATCCCCAGGTAATCATTGCTGCACCAGACAGACACCTCTTTTTTGGTGATCAGAGAGTCAGTGTAGTCATCTGCCATGGGAAAGACTTGTGCCTTTCGGTTCACTGTTTTGAATACTCGGTAGGTGTGATCCTTCTTCTTTTCATCTATCTTTTTCTCAAAGAACTGGTCATACTGGAAGGTGGACACAGCTGAAATGAGACAGAGACTTAAGCACACAGGGAATAATCACAGGAGACCAGGCTTGTGGGTGTTTTGCCAGGCAATCTTACATTTTGGCAAGTTATCCTGAAGCAGATGAGAGACACTCTCTGGTCTTTGCTTCAGCACAATATCCTTAAACTTCTTGAGCAAGCCACTCCGCTCTTCTCCCTCAGTCTCAATGTTCCTCACTGTGGAAGCAGCTGGCATTTTAGCAAATTCTGTACCTACAGACAGTGCAATAAATTCCAGTGAGCTTAATCAATTTGAAACAAAATGAAGTAAATTGAGTTCAACAAAGCAAACATTTTAAATTAACTCTAACTCTTCATTCTTTAGGAAGCACAAGTCCAAATCCATGTGTCCCTGCAAGAACTGTTATATCTGCATACAATTTTGCATTGTAGAAGACAAAAGGAAAACTTTGTTAATCAATAAAACACGTAATGCCCTTACAACACATTTTGGTCATCATGACTCAGAAAGCCACTCTATACAACTACAGCATTTATCTCAAAGAGTTGGTACACCCCTATCCGGAGGCAGAGCTCTAGTTAGCTGCTTCCTTCTTACACCCAGTATTTTGTTCAGTTAGCACAGATTTTTTTAAGACTATGCCACAGAAAACAAGCAGAAAAGTAAAATAAACTTCCTGACATAGATGGCAAGGTTTTACTGCTATTTGTGAAAAGTTCCTTCCTCTGAAGGACAGCCTTTCCACATCAGGGCTGCAAGTCAGCCAACACCCTCTAGTTCTATAAACAACAAAAAAAGGGTTTGCTTTCCAGTTTAGATTTGTGCTGGTACTTGCATAATACCCCAATCCAGTTTCTTCCATCTCTGATATACCACCTTTGTCTATACTAGTACCCTGGTAAAGCTCTCTTCACTCCTAAGCATTCACTTCAGGTGCAAGTGTCACAGCTTGATTCACCCACTTACAGCCAGGGTATCAAAATACAGCATATGGTATTGCCACACCAAAATCGCCCAGGGGAAACACTGCAAATGCTGCAGGGATGCCACTGACACCTACATTCTCCAACAGCTTTTTCTTATGGTCTCCCACAATCCTACCTGCATAATGTAAGTGGTGACTATTAGATTTGGCACACCCTAGAGCAAGGTCATGGAACAGAAACTCGGAAGGAACCAACACCTCAGTGCACAGAACACATACCTTTCCTGTCCACCTGCATTTCCTGCACATCCTCTTGGAGTTCTAGGCTGGCTTTGCAGAAAACATTACTGTTCTTGTGATTCATCTGAGCTGCCAGGAATGGGCATTTGGTAGCAGAGCTCTGGCTAGCACCCACAGGTGGGTGGCCAGTAGGTGGCTGCGTTCCATCTGCATTCTGCTGGGCCACTTCTTTGGCATTTTTGGCCTCTGAGGTGAGGGAGAAGGAAAAGCACTTCAGTTTCATCATTTTAATACACTGCCTTAAGCTTTTCTATCCATTACCTTTACAATTAATCTGGCAGACACCATTCAGGACTACTTTGCTTGAGCAATCAGATTTTATTTGTACAAGTGGGAAATCCCAGTAACACCCAAGGGGCACCTGATCTAAGATGCTGGATGTAACACTACGCTTTGAGGAAAAAAACCTTTCCTTTATCCTGGAAGGGGAGATTTCCTTTTAGAGCTTGGTTGTTTTCAGCCACCAGTCCCTCCTCTGCTGTACACCACAAATCCAGGCTGAGAGAGTTGGGGTTGTTCAGCCTGGAGAAGAGCAGCCTCCCAGTACTTAACCTGGGCCTACAGGAAAGCTGGGGAGGGGCTCAGGGAGTGCAGGGATAGGACGAGGGGAGAGGTTTTAAGTTGAAAGAGGGGAGACTGAGATGAGATCTTAGGAGGGGAGGCTCTGGCACAGGCTGCCCAGAGAAGTTGTGGCAGCCCTATCCCTGGTTCAGGGCCAGGCTGGATGGGGCTTTGAGCCCCCTGGTCTAGTGGGAGGGGAGATGGAACTGGATGGGCTTTGAGATCCCTTCCAATCCAAACCATTCTATGATTCCTTCTTGCCAGGGCAAGGATCCCCGAGAGATCATTACTGGGTGGGCACAGCTCAGCCTTGAGAAATCCCAGCTCTGATCTGCGATCATGGATCTGATATGGGGGGGGGGGGGGGGAAGGAGGGGGTGTCATGGATCTCAACTAGAGCTCCCTGCAGGATGTCCCACCAGGCTGCTCCCCCATTCCCACGGACATTTAAAGGATCAGACACCCCTTATCCCAAATCTGCCCTTTCCAGAAGTTCCCTCTGGGATATTACCCTGTCTGTCAACATGGTTTTCCCTGAAGGGTGCCCAGCCCTCTCCCCAGATCCCCTTTATCCCAGAGCTGCCCATTTCAGAAGTTTTCCTTTAGGCTATAGGATGTCTGGAGATGGCTTTTTTCCCTGAAGGGCACCCAGCCCTCTCCCCACACACCCTTTGTCCCAGAACAGCCAATTCCAGGAGTTTTCCTTTAGCCTATATAATGTCTGCAGATGTGTTTTTCCCTGAAGGGCACCCAGTCTTCTCCCCAGGCCCCCTCTACCCCAGAACCGCCCGTTCCAGAAGTTTTCCTTCAGGATACATAATGTCTGGAGACATTTTTTTCCCTGAAGGACACACAGACATCTCTTATCCCAGAACTTCCCATTCCAGAAGTTTCCCTGCGGGATACGCGCCGTCAGGAGATGTGTTTTTCCCTGCAGGCTTCCCAGCCCTCTCCCCCCGCCCCGCCCCCACTCACGGCGGGCCGGGGTCTCCTCGGCGCGGGAGGCGCGGGCGGCGCTGGTGGCGATGGCGCGGGCGGGCGGCGCCTCCATCATGCGCGGGCAGTGCTGGGCGTAGAAGAGCAGCGAGGGCCCGGCCTTCTGCAGGAACGCCTGTGACACGCGGGCCAGGAACGGGCAGCGCCGCGCCATCGCCTCCATCCTCTCTGTCTGCACTGGGGGGGGACAGCGATGGCCGCGATCACCGACAACGGGAAGGACACGGACGCCGCTCAGCGCTGCCGTGGCCGCTGCCTTTATAGCCCTGCGGGACCGCGCAGGCGTGCGGAGCGAACGGCGCAGCCGCGGGGGGGCCGGGGCGGCACCGGGGGCGGGGCCGGAGGCGGCACCGGGGGGGCCGTGGTGCGCAGTGAGGGGGTGGAGGCGGCTCTGGGCTTGAGGGGTTCGCGGGGCGAGGGGGTGATCTGGGATATCGTGAGGGAACGAGGGCGGCTGCAGGGGTCGGGGGCGCCGTGAGGGGGTGGAGGCGGCTCCGAGGTTTTGGGGGGAAGCGGGGACGGAGGCGTGAATGTGAGGGTCCCGTGGGGGTGTCGTGAGGGAATGGAGGTGTCTCCGGGCGGCCGTAAGGGGACGGAGGTGGCTCTAGGGGTCGCGGACACCGTGGAGTGAGTGGGAGAGGCGGCTCCGAGGGTTGGGGGCTTTGTGGGCATGGGCAGCTGCTGGGGCGCCATGGGGGGCTGCAGGGATTGGAGCAGCTCCTGGGGCGCCGGGAGGGCGGGAGGGGCCGCGACTGTGTGTGTGAGGGGGCCGGGGGGACAGGTGGCCCTAGGGACGGTGAGGAGATGGCCCATGCGGGAAGCAGAGGCGGTGGTTGTCCTGCTCTGGATTTCCCTCAGCCCCAGGCGACGCAACCCTTGTTTCCCAGAAGTACTGGAGTCCCTTGCCCCCAGGGCAGCGGATTTGGGGGCCCTTTGTGCACCAGTTCCTTGGAAAGCCCGAGCTGAGTCAGCTGAGGGGGGGGAAACCCAGCGCTGCTCAGACAGGTTTCATGTATTTGTTTCCTAAATGTGCACCCCTGGCTCCCTGTGGAGAAAGGATGCAGGTAGTCTCACTGGTGGGATCCCGAGCCCCTCTCCCTTTGCCTGCAGCCCCTATAAATCTCAGTTTCTCTATCAGACTTCCACAGCTGCGTTTTCAAAGCGTTGCGCAATTGCCTGGGTTTTGAAGATGGATAAGACTGTTGTGAGAATGACAGCAGCAACTAAAATCGAATCTTGCATCCTCTGGTTTGCAATGGCTGTTAAAATTTAATTTGTCTAAAAGGATGTTTACACAGGGGTAACGATAGAAGGAGCTGCCCTTATGTATCTGGCCATCCAAGCTGAGGTTTTACTAGTTCCTGTAAGAGTGTACTGGCTGCTGAAGTGTGGAAAGAATGGAGAAGAAAGATGATGCATGCTTTTTTCCCCTCATCTTGCGAAACAATGATTTCACAGAAGACAGGATTCGAGCAGAGTGCTGCCTCTCGGCATCACATCCCTCACCCAGGCGAGAGCCGGCTCTTGGGCACTTGGAGGCAAGAGTGGTTTTTGTTAACAGCTGCTGAGTTTTGAAGAGAGCTCTTTTAAACCTGGCTTCTACTTGTCTAGTGTCTTGCACGTAGTCACGTTGTGTACTTACTAGAAGATGCTTGTAGTAGAGTGATAAGGAGAATACAAAACCTATGTAGAACTGTGGATGCTAAGCTTAAGTTTGGATACAAAAGGCCCTTGGAAAGTATTGATCGTATTTACTTCTTGCAAATTAATCTTCAGATAACTCCTGTGTTGGAGGGCGGGGGGAGACCGGCAGGATGTTTGCCTGACCTGTGTTTCTGCATCACTGTCTCACTTCAAGGATGCTTGGCGCAGTATGTAACCTTTGTGATCTGAATAAATGGATTGAGAGGAAGGCAGCCTTATAGTCAAATAGCAGAGTTGCTGTCAACACCAATGCGTTACTAAGCTCTGAGGTAGGAAATGGGACAGAGTTCTGCCCTCACATACTCATTGTGGGGCTCTGAAAAAAAAGGAGTGGAGTTTTACAAGAGAAGGTGGGATCTGGCTGTTAGTAGGGCTAGATGGTTTTTTAAACACAGTTCACTCCTTGCTTGTTTGGAACTTAAGACAACATTGTTTAAGAAGTCTCAATACTTTGATCTTAAACAATTCAAATTATTCCAGCAATGTAATGCAGAAGTCAGCATTAAGAAACAGCCTTCAGCAGTGGACATTGTTACACTAGATACGTGCTAATTTGTTCTGTAAATAAATGATTAAACTAGGGCTGTGGTGTTTGACCTCAGCCTGTATAGCAGTTATGGTAGAGAGAGTCTTGGTCATTTGGTAATACCAGGACAGTGCTTCAAATTATTAGTTTAGTTCACTCATGAAAAGTGCTGTTTTTTCACAGCTGGCTTTCAGTTACGTGCCTCAGGTATTCATGTTTTGAAAAATATAA